>JAKZAP010000002.1:26970217-27570217 GCA_023053575.1 Branchinecta lynchi
GTAATTTGGAAACAACTAACTGGACAATTTCCTCGCTTGAAGTTTTTGGCAGTTCATTGTTCAGGTTCTGATGTGGAGAAACTTTTCTCGGTTGCTGGGGCCATCGGCCGAGCAAGAAAAGCCAAAATCAGTCCCATTACGGTTGAAGCTCTTCTCGATCTCTTCTGTTCAAGAGTGAGATGGTTCAGTGACAAAGCAATTAGTGCCTTGTTTATTAGTGTAGCCTGTTCTTCTTTTTTTTTTGTCACCTTTCATAAGAAACTATAACCTGTTATACCAGTATATTCGACTCAATTTGTTAAAGCCGGACTCGAATCCGGATTCGAATCCTCAGCTAAAATGGTGGATTCGGATTTGTACCTAGCCCTGGATTCGGATTCGAATCCTTTGATGATCGGATTCGCCCATCTCTGTCGGAGGGGAATCAATTTTTGCTGGTGTTGGTGCACTGTAAAATTAACTAAAATAATCAGAGTAAAGCAAAAATAAAGTGGATTCAGACTCCCTCTGTTCTTGCCGTTCCTTTCCATTCCCCAAGGAGTCCTCGGGGAACGGCGAGAATACGCCTTTTGTCTTGGGTAATATAAATAGAAGCTGCTACCGCAATCGTGCCCGGTAATACATTGTCCAAGCGGGCTTCGCAAAAACGACGCCTAGTAGCGCAATTTAAAGCTCGAACTCTCAATTTCTAGGATTCGGTAAGTTTTTGGAAGATTCGGAAACAAATTTGGCTCTGCACCCCCCCCCCCCCCCAACGAAAATGCACTTGCGACGCCCCTGCCCATAACTCTTAGTGTCAGTTCCAGGTCCGCAACGATAGACACTAGTTGCATTTTGCAAAGACTATAGTATCTGATACCACGGTCTAAAGTCGTTCTTGCAGTTATCGTGGTGTCTGATACCACGGTCAATAGGCGTTTTCACTTTCATCATTTATGGGAAAGAAGTTTGGCACTTAGCAGAGGCGTTACTAGCCAAAATGTTTGGGGGGGGGGGGGGAGCAGGTATTTACCGACTGGCTGGTGATTTTTACCGACGGTTTTTGCAGAAAAACGACTATTATTGAGAAAAAACGACTGGGGTGACGCAAAATCGGCTGATTTAAAGAAAAACTACTATTTTAAGAAAAAATCAACTATTTTTACGAGAAACCGACTGTTTAAAAAAAAAAATAGTTTTCGCGCCGACCCGGCTATCTTTTACCGACTGCTCGACAACAGTCGGGGGGGGGGGGGCATTTTTGCAGAGCAACCGTATATCCTGGTATATCAGATGCCACGGTAACTTCAAAAACGACTAATTGCAGATCCAGTTAGCGTGGTAACAGATACCATGGTATCCTCAAAACGCAACTACTGACTGACTGACCGATCAAGACCACGCGCCAACGATACAGTTTTCATCAGACTTTTGTCTACTTTTCTATTATTTTTGTTTGATGTGTTGCTGCTTTTGTTTTTTTGAAAAGTTGTGAAGTTTTCTTGTCAAAGACTAGTGTCTGATCTGCTCTTTGTTAGGAATGGGTTCTGTATGGGAAGAAGTAAAAAAGCTTGCATCTGACTTTCAAAAAGCGCAGCTGACATCTGCTGTTCAAAGGTGAGGTGATCTTAAGTCTTAAGGTCCCTTCAGACTGAAAAATGCCCTTACATACTCCCTTCACACTGAGACCTGACTGAGACATTTACGGTTGCTACATCGACATACAGTAGAGGTATGCTTATCTGAACACTTTTTTAACTGCTGGAAAATGGAAAAACTGGAAAAGGGGGAAAATGGCAAAGAAAAATATCAAACTTGATAACAGCCAACTATTTCAGGGTTATCCTGGCATAAACCGAAGCAGAAATTCAATCAACTTTCTTTGGTTTTGAATTTATTAAAAAGGTCCTTCCTCTTTTGAAGGAATCTCAGGGTCAGCTGACGGTTCGGACAGCCATCTTCTCCATTGAAGGTGTGTTCCTTGTGGCAAACTTTTCAAATTATAAAAAGCAAACCAAAATCAGATCTTCTTTTCATCAGCAGTATCAACAAGAAAATTGAGGATACTGATCTCAAGGAGATCAGGAAAGCACTCAAGCAACTTCAGGAGCAATGCATCACATGTAAATTCCAGCACATTCCCAGTCACAAAGGAAGACAGCATAACAAAAGGGCAGACAAGCTTGCCAACAAAGCAGCAGAACAACCACCCCCAGCTGGAAACCGGCTCCAAATACGCACAATGAGGGACATCCTGAGAAAAAGAACACCAAACATCAAATACCAATTCCTACCATCACCCTTCCGAAATAGAGATCAACAAGTCATCTACTACGTACTCCGTACGGAAACCGTGGTGATGAACAGCACACTATTCGAATGGGTCTTAGCCCAACTCCCAACTGTCGGTCGTGTCTGAGAGAAGTAGAAAGCACCAGTCACTCCCTATTCAAGTGTAGTATTGCCCCTCAACAATCCGGAGAACTAAAGAAGATGTGCCAGAAACTGAAAATTGCCAAAAATATATGTGCCATCAATAACATGAAGCTCACCAGAAGACAAGAGCAACAGATGTATGGCTGTATCATAAAAATACTGATAGAGAGAGGAATTTACTAGCCCCTCCGCCCTAGCAACAGCGGCTGGCCGTTAAAAGTCCGACAACCCACAGAAGAGACCACAGCAGACGAAAGGCCGAAAGGGATCGACGGAAGCCAAACACAATGGCCATACATTTTTGGATGATGATGTGTCAGCTGAGTCTGAATTAGCAAAATATTCAAGAAGCGACAAAAGCGTGAGTGATTATTACTAGTGTTCTTTGGGGAAAATGCCTGGTTTGGGTTTTAGTTTTTTCTTCTGCGATCGTTCACTGTTAGCAGACGTTCACATCAGCATACCTCTACTGTAAAAAGCCTACATAGTTCTCCATAACGAAAAAGTTTTCCCTGTAACATAAAAATCAAGAGTTGAAATTTGTTCAACTTAAGAAACATACGTAAGGCAATGTAAGATAACGAGGAAGAAAATAAATAAAAGGATTTATCTAATTTGATTGCCAATTTTTACAAGAAAGACCTTGGATTTATAATGGAAACAATAGTATCCGTGTCACATTAGCCTAGCTCAAAACATCACAAATTGTCAAAGAACTGAAAAAGAGTCTACTATTCTGCGCAAAATTTTGAAATGGAGCATGTTTTGTCATGGTAGCGCTTTAGAAAACTGCATCCTAATGACTCTGGGGCAAATACTTTGGGGACAGTACGGTCAGCAGACTGAAATTAGGGTTTCAGTTCAAATCAAACCAGTTTTTGTGACAGTTTTAAATTCCATTGGAATCTAGGCTTCTATGACACTCTTTCACGTTTCCTAGGATTACTCTGGATTACTTCCAAAAAAGGTAGATAGCTTTTAATTGTTGAAATACCATCACCGGTCTCTGTTCCTTGTCATATTCTTCGTCAAAACCGATGAAAGATTGAGAAAATAAAATGAATTCTTCAGTTTTGTTCTTACATCAGTCTGAAGGGGTCCACTCAGTCTAGTACACTAGCCCTTTTTGGTCGCAGCGCTCAAACGTCTAGCACCATGCCTGAGTGCTAGAGCACTGTACCTTGAAATTGTTATTTAGTGTGCAACAATAGAAATTGTGCTTTTTCAGGTGTGCACTGTAGGCTATGCTGAAATCCATGCACCATGCATGAATTTCAAGGTAAGGTGCTCAAATGTCTAGCACTCAGGCATGGTGCTAGACGTTTGAGCACTGTGACTGAAAAATGGCTAGTGTACTAGACTGGGTCCACTGGAAGTGTGAAAGATTCGACATAACACAAGAGATTACGGAAGCGTAACTTAAGATTTTACATTTCAGTCTGAAGGCACCTTTAAGTTGCATTTTTTCGAAAAATTGCAACTAAAGTTAAATACTTCTTTCTTTTTGTTAAATACCACTCTACAGGAGGGGTACCTGACCTCATTTTTACACTAATGTACATGCTGTCCTGACAGTCAAGAGGCAAAATATGCCTTTTTTGAACTGGCATGTGTCGAAAAATATCCAAATTCTGTGCGTTTTCTTTGTTTTAAAGCTAAGAGCGTGTTCCACCATTCTAACAGTAGTGACTATTGACCGACCGTTCCAACCTTCTCAAAATAGTAACTAAATATTCTTCGAGCCCAAGCTGACTTTGAAACATTTATTCAAACAATGTTTACAACGGATACGCAGCTACGATTCTTCATCAGCAATATTTCGGCCCTTCTTGGCAAGGATCCTCGTCAGGCTGTCAATCCTCTGGTTCAACTTCGGGGAAGGAAACAAACCTGTAATAAATAACTGAAGCTTCTACCGACTATAAATATCTTATTAAAGTAAATTATCTTCAAATACCACTATAATGAAAAAACTAGTCCTGAGATTTCATCATTCCAAGTTTCATCATTTCTAGTAAGAGTTGTGCTTTAAAGTACTAATCCCGACCCCAAAGTACAAAAAAGACTTTTTTGCTCAAAAATGAGTTTTAGCACCCTTAAAGTGCGTATCTTAACTGAAAAGTAAAAAAAAATACTTTTGACCAAACAATATTTATTAATGGTCCCCAAGGGCCCGTGATAATTTAACTCAAGGGTTTTGCCTGCAAGTTAATTCCTTAAAGTACAAACTATTATTTTGAGCAAAATATACATTTTCATGATCCCGATGAGCTTATCATCATTTGTGCTTCAAGAATGTTCGTTACAGATGAATCTCTAGTGCCTTTAAAGTGCGCATCATAGCCAAATGCAAAAAAAAATAGTTTTTATGAACGGTACATGCTCGTGATTTCCAAGGACCCATGATCATACTTATCTGAAGGGTTCTGCTTACAAATGACAGCAAAGCAACGAATTGAAGAATTCCTACTTTCTTCCTCTGACCCAGCCTTGCAAGTACCATATAAGCTTCCAGCTCATGTTTATTGGGTTAGGGTACCCAGTATTTGGCATACGGTATCCACTGTCAGGCTTAGGGTATTCATTGTCAGGCATAAGGTATCCGAAAATCAGGTCTGTCTGGTAGTCTGAATGAAGCCTGCAATCTTGGTAAATGGTTTTCTCAGTAAAAAAAAAAATGATATTGGAAAACTTATAATTAGATTGTAAGTAGGCCTGCGGTAAGTGATCAGTTGTTTACCTGCTTCTTGCCTCCCTAGGTGCAGTTAACCATGCGGCAGTGCTAGCCTATTTCACAGGTTTTCCTTACTCGTCTTTAGTGTTTCTTGCAGCCTTCTGCTAAAACTTGTTCAGTGTGCAGTTAGTTCAAAACTGATACAGAGGTTGTTATTTTTATAAGTATTCCTTCAGCCGAAGCTGATCACGACTAATATTGTATGGCAACAAATGGATAAATCAGCTGATATATATTTCAGCTGTGTTTCGGCTCTTCTCGGCAATGGGTTGTAGCAAGAAATAAAATCTGCTATATCCATAACTTTAGCCTGAAGAGAACCCTTGCCAAGAGGACTGGAGTAACTTTGAAAGAAATCTTATCTGACGTATTTGTTTAGTGCAGTGCACCGAACACGTTCTTTTCTTTCCTTTATATTGCAACTGCATGACGTAGCACTAAGAATGGGGCACTACCTCTCATTTTCCATAGCATCCATAGACTAATCCAGCCAGCCATTTGTCTGTCAAATCTGTGGCGTAACAACCGACTGCTCTTCCACTCAAGAGTTTAAAGAAAGGATATACTATGAAGGTTTAGACTGCTGGTATTCAGCTCAGTTTTCAAGCTTTACACATTTTATGCAAAAATCGTGTTTCAGGCTCTCTGAAAGAAATTGTGTTGAGGTCATCAGCAAACTTATTTCATTGGGGCTCATCGATGTTCTCTACACTATTGATGGGAAAGAGTACATAACCCACAAGCACTTGACCAAAGAAATTGTGGATGAATTGATTTCCCAAGGTGGTAAGTATACTTATTATCTAGTCACTCTTTTCCATCATGACAGATTAAATGGGCTACCTTGTTTGTAAAAATTCTTGTCGGAGTTCTTATTCAGCGCTCGAACAAAAAACATCGCGGACGATCACCATTTCATTTCATGAGTGAATAAGCGGAAAACTGGTTTACTTTGTGACGACTCCTGATAACGAACTTGAACTCGATGTATTAACAAGAACCTGTTATTCAAGAACGGCATTAGTGCGTAAGAAAATAGTGCGGGATTCTGTGAAGGGAAGACCAGTAATTACGGATCACTGTTAGCGAGTCTGTCAAAATGACGGGCCCAGAAATTGCGCAACCAGAGGAATCCCTGTGGCAGAAAATGGTGGAAATAAACTCGTAAGCTTAACCGTATCCAGCCTTTGTCAGAAAATGTGATAGCCATTCAGACCCAGTTGCAAAACCTGAAGGCAGATTTCGATCGAAACGATCGTAATAACGAAACAATTTCCCGGGGGATTTCTGCGTTGCCTCAGCGCCTGAACGAATCAAATCACAAAACTCATTCGCTTGATCTTGAAATGAAAAGATCAAATTTGATAATCTACGAACTGCAACCGATGAATCCACCAAGGCGAACACTCAAGGAAGAAATAACAGGTTATTTAAACTGGAGAGTTCCTTCACTTCAGCTTTGCCGCAATGACATCCGCGACATCTTCAGATTTCAAACTGGTGCAATCCTTGTGAAACTAAACTGCAACGACGTTCGTGTCGAAATTCTTCGGAATGCGCCCCAGTTTAGGAAAGATGAAGTCGGCGTAGCCCGGACTATACTATGGCTCAGCGCGTGGCTCGAGCCCAGTTGAAGCCACAAGAGAAAGAAACAAGAGAAAGCCACAAGAGAAGAAACAGCTCCACCGAAATCACACCCCACTCTCTATTCAGGCCCACCCCTCAATTTCTGGTGTGGCACAACAGTGCACCTCCCGACCCAACCAGGATCAGGAGCAAGCAGGAACAAGCGCCACAAGCAATCGCGACATGATCAGAAGCGATATCGAGAGCAGCGACAACGATACGGTGATTGAAGCAGCCCTAGCGTCAAACCGCCTGTCTTCCGGGCCGCCAGCATAGCTTAAGCCCCTAATCTTCCTTCGAAAGAAAAGCCTAAGCATGGCACGATAATTAGCCCAGACGACCAGCACAGGCCCAACACCTGCAACACAAGAAAGCCGAGCCAGGTATATAGTGGGAATACTCATCGAGGGTCCCAGCCACGAGGAGCATATCAAAACAGATTTCAGGGGAGAAACTACCGGCCTCCGCAAAGGTCTAGTTATTACCGGACAATCTTTGACGTGGAAGACCAAGACGAACCCGAAAGACCATTCCGAAACAGAAACTACACAGGAGAATACTAGCATGCCGAATGCCATATCCAAACTCTTAGTTTTGCAACTTGGAACATTCGAGGGATTAAAAACAAAGTGGGTACTATTGAAGAAGAACTTGTTAGTGGGGATATCATTTCATTTGTCGAGTCGTGGCATAGTGTTAACTCGGTACCGTCATTCAGTGGGTATTCGGTGGAGCACGTGGCCCGAAAACCGGCAAAAAATAACCGGTTCTATGGAGGGATATTAGTGCTCATTAGAGAAGATAGTTTCGCTCAGTATAGTAGATTAGACAGTGCATCAGAAAATATTATTTGGCTAAGGCTAGAATGTTTGGGTGGAAGCCATTTACTTGTGGCTTCAGTTTATATAGCACCACAGAATAGCTCTTATAATCGAGAAGATACGTGGAGAATCTTTGAAAGTGAAATTGGGTCTCTCCAATGTAAATTTCCAAGGGATAATATTTTACTATTGGGTGATTTTAACACTTACACGAGTAATGTCGCCGAACTAAGCGATGTCGAAATCCAGGTACGATAGATGTTGTTCCAGACGCGTAGGAATACCAAGGAGTAGCAGGAGTCGAGAAAGAAAGATTAATGTTTGGGGCCGAAATCGCTTGGCACTGTGCGCTAATCACGGGTTGATTATTACTAATGGTAGGTTTGGTAAGAATTCTCAGAAGGGAGAGTTTACGTGTATGTCTGGGACACGACCTAGTGTTATTGATTATGTGGTGGTAGGTCGTAACCTTATTGTTGGATTCAGCAGAGCTGGGAGTAGAGGTCCTTGAGATGGTGGGTTCAGACCACAGCCCAATTAGGCTACTAATACAAATAGATAGTGGCTTTAGCCCAAATGTAAGAAAAGAACAGGTGTCATAGTTGCTGTCGGTGGAAGTTTTACAACAGCCGGTAAGACGCAATTAGACGGATGAAGAAAAGAAGTCTCTTAAAAAGTATTTTTGGATGTAAAGGTGTTAGATAAATTAAATAGACAAAAAAACTCGGAAATGACCCCTGAGCAGATTTTGGAGGGTTTAAATAGTGTGATCCGGGATAATACAAGATTGTCGCCGAAACAAAAAGTACATACATTAAATACTTTTTACGATGACGATTGCAGAATGAAGAAAAGGAGCTAGTGGATGCGCTAAGATGGTTAAATACTTGCGCAGGGTATGAGAGAGAGGAGTTCCTATCAGTTTATAAACTGAAAAGAAAAGAGTACAAGAATTTACTGAGAGTAAAGAAACGAAAGTTTGATGGGAAAGAAAAAAAAAACTGTTGGATTTTTACAGTAATGTAAAGGAAAGGAATTTTGGGTTGAGTTAAAAAGGAACAAGACCAAAGGTTTCGATGGGATCCCAAAAATTCAATATCTGATCCAGACAACTGGGTCTTGTCTTAGCCAGATCCAGTCTTCGCCAGACTCCTTGAACATTTTTACAATTAAAATTCAGAAACAGATTAAGGCCAAATAGCTAATCACCTGAGAAAACCAAGTTCAGATTTGGATGCAGCATGTGTGTTTACCCCTATAAGTCATGTCTGTTTTGACGAAAACTTCCTGCCACTTCTGCCAATTTCCCGGTTCCGGCCGAACTCCAGAACTACTTGTCCGGCGAAAAAAGAAAGCTCAAAGACGAAATCAGGGTATCTTCTTTCCCCAGTAATGAACATCTAATCAACTTCAAACAGAAATTTAGCTTATAACAAATATTCCGATTCCAGCCGGATTCCGGTCGAACTATATGTCCGGGTAAAATACGATTGTCACACAGGGACTCAGCATCTCTTCTTACCCCTAAATCGCTTATTTAATCAACTAGAAATAAAACTTTGACTTCCAACAGTTTTCCGGTTTTGGCCGGATTCCGGACGAACTACGTGTCCGGGTAGAAACTTGTTTTCACATAAGTGTTCAGCATGTCTTCTTGCCCTAAATCAAACATCTAATCAACTCCAAACAAAACTTTTAATTTTGACAAACTTTCCGGTTTGGGCCGGATTCCGGTCGAAATACTTCTCCGTCGAGAAAATAGTTTTCACCATCGTCTTCAGCATGTCTCCCTACCTCTAAATCGAAATTTAATCAACTTCAAATAAAACTTTTACTTTCAACAAACTTTCCGGTTTGGGCCGGATTCCGGGCGAAATAGTTGTCCATCGAGAAAATAGTTTTCACCATCGTCTTCAGCATGTCTTCCTACCCCTAAACCGAACATCTAATCAATTTCAAATAAAACTTTAACTTTCAACAAACTTTCCGGTTTGGGCCGGATTCCGGGCGAAATACTTGTCCGTCGAGAAAATAATTCACACCATCGTCTTCAGCATGTCTTCCTAGCCCTAAATCGAACATCTAATCAACTTCAAATAAAACTTGTACTTTCGACAAACTTTCCGGTTTTGGCCGGATTCCGGGCGAACTACATGTCCGACGACAAAATGGTTTTCACCATCGTGTTCAGCATGTCTTCTTACCCCATAATCGACTATCACATTAGCTGTTTCAAAATATTTTGTTTGTCCCTTAATTTGAATCCCCTCCCCCACCCCTAAATGTAGAGCTACAAAGCCCATCTACGAACTTGACTGGTCCGACGACCCAACGAACCCTCACACCAAGTTTCATCAAAATATCTCATTCCCTTCGAGAGTTATCGTGCTTACAGACGGACGGACGGACGGACGGACGGACGGACGGACAGACGGACAACTTTTGCGATGTCATAGGTATCCCTCCACTTACGTTTTGGGATCCCAAAAAGACAAGTGAGACGTACCAGAAGCAAATACCAAATATAGATACATGGCCCGAATATTTTGAAAAGTTGGAGGTAGATTGTGATAGTTTAGTTGAGCTGAACCCTACATTAGAACAGGTATCGTACCCTATGCTAGAAAATGATTATGATTTAGTAAGTAGTGTATCAGATGAGGAAATTAAGGAAGCAATTAATAATATGCAAGGAGAATCAGCGCCGGGGAGTGATGGGATCCCAACATTTACGTCAGTGCTGCTACCGGTATTAGTTTGTCTTTTTAACAAGATAATTTTTACACATAATTGGCCTGACTCGTGGAATTTGTCTATAGTTTTGCCATTTTTCAAAAAAGGTGACGCCAAACACCATGATAACTATCGACATATATCACTAATTGCATCAATCAGTAACATATTAGCAAAGGTACTGGATACCAGGCTGGAAAGATGGTTGGATAATAATAGAATCATTACGGAACCACAGGGGGGATTTCAAAGGAGTTACAGTAAGTTCTAGTTTTGAAGGCTTTGATTGAAAAATATGGGAAGGGAAAAGAAAGGCTGTTTGTGGCGTTTTTAGACTTAAAAAAAACGTTCGATAGTGTAGATAGACTACTTTTGGGAAAAGTACTGATAGAAATAGGACTACCGATGGTGTTCATTAAAGTAAACGAAGCGGGTGGTACAAATAGTAGGGGTAAGACAGGTTGGAGACAGGGTTGTACGCTTTCTCCGAGGTCATTCGGGATTTTTATTAATGATATGGTTGAGTTTTTAGAGAAGAGATGGGCCCCGTCGTTATCTTTAGGTGGGATACGCTTATCAGTATTGCTTTTCGCTGATGACACTGCGCCTGTTTGCGAAATCGGAATTTGACCTTCAAGCAATGTTTACAACATACGTCAGCTACGATTCTTCGTCAGCGATATTTCGGCCCTTCTTGGCAAGGGTCCTCGTCAGGCTGTCAATCCTCTGGTTCAACTTCGGTGACAGGTTTGTTTCCTTCCCCGAAGTTGAACCAGAGGATTGACAGCTTGACGAGGACCCTTGCCAAGAAGGGCCGAAATATTGTGACGAAGAATCGTAGCTGACGTATCCGTTGTAAACATTGTTTGAATAAATGTTTCAAAGTCAAAGAATATTGACCTTCAAGTTCTATTAAATCTGGTGGACGAGATTTGAATCTAAAGAAATGAAGTTTAAACGTTAAGAAAACAGAAGTTGTAGATTTTAGTTCAAGAAGAAATAATGGGAAGATTAATCCACCAAAGTTTTACTTCAAAGGACTAGAATTAAAAATTATTTCTCAGTTCAAATATTTGGGATTTGTTGTAATGGAAAATGGAAGTTGGAAGGCTCACCTTAAAGGAATGGTGATCCGGGGGAAATCTGCATCAGGAGCTATATTCAGAAATGCTACATTAATCGGTATAAAAGATTGAAAATGCACAAGCATGTTTTTATGTCTAAGGTATTGCCAGTTATCCATTAGGGGGCAGAAATATGGGAACATGAATCAGCAACCTAGCTTCAGTCTATTCAGCTGCAGTATTACAAAAGATTATTTGGGTTACATTTTACAACCCACAGACAGGCGATGAAGGGAGACCTAGGTATTTTTTCTTTAAGACGGCATAGGGACTATAAGATTCTGGCAGAAAATAATTGCTTTGCCAGGCTTGCGAAGGCAGCTTATTTGGAAATTGCTAAGTGCAGGGAAAATAAAGTCATGGCCATACCAAGTCAAATCCATACTTGACGAAGTTGGACTTTCGTATATTTGGAATGCTGGATTGGGCCCTCTTGATCAATCTCCAGGTTTCATATGTGAAGTACTGAGAGTTATTGAAGACCAGGAAACACATAAATGGTTTGGAATTATTTCTTGATCGGATACCCTTAGAAGTTATAGTATGGTGAAAACAGTTTATGAACCAGAATTTAATTTTAAGCTTAATCTACCCGCGATTTATTTGAGGTACTGGATCCAGCTGAGGGCGAACTGCCTACCACTCCACGGTAGAAAAAAGTGTTTGATAGAAAGAATCCGGATGGAAAATATGCGTGTCCTCTTTGCGGTGGTGAAGATGAGGATATCGGTCAGTTTCTAAGCCGGTGCCAAGAGCTTTCGGATCTCCGTAGGGAGATTTTCGGTGGGCATATCACGACACTTAATTCTGAAGTGTACATCCGCCCAGTCAATTAGTAAGATTTGTAGGTTTGTATCTAAAGCTTTGGAATATAGAAAGCTTTCCAAAGATTAGTTGTATGTTGATTGACGTTTCTGTGTATTAATAACCTTTACCTGTATATGGCCCTCGGGCTCTTTCAAATAGTTATTATTTATTCAAACAATGTTTACAACGGATATGTCAGCTATGATTCTTCATGAGCGATATTTCGGCCCTTCTTGGCAAGTCCTCGTCAGGCTGTCAATCCTCTGGTTCAACTTCGGGGAAGGAAACAAACGTGTAATAAATAACTGAAGCTTCTACCGACTATAAATACCTTATTAAATTAAATTTCTTCAAATACCACTATAATGAAAAAACTAGTCCTGAGATTTAATTTTGACACGGACGCTGTTTTTACTGCAACCATTCGAGAAGCAGATGAGATAAAGAAAAACCGAGCAGGCATTAACCGAGATACAGGCGAGTACTCCCTACCGGGAACGGGGTTATTAAGGGAAGAAAATTTAAGCCTCAGTCCATAATTAACAACAAAACCGAAGTCGATCAAAATGCAGAAAAAAATGTTTCCTGCCGTCGCCCAATCGTGCCGCAAAAACAGCAGCCGTGTCAAAAATTATCTCAGCACTAGTTTTTCCTTGCAGTAATTATTCAAAGTATTAGATACAGGCGAATACTCCATAATAGAAACGTAGAACGAGGTTATTAATAAAATAATATTTAAGTTTTAGCCCCTTATTAATAAAAAAACCGAAGTTGACCAAAATGCAGAAAAAACTCTTTCCTGTCATCGGCCCAATCGTGCAGCAAAAACAGCGTCCGTGTCAAAAATTAAATCTCATGTATTTGCAGATAGTTTACTTTAATAAGATATTTATAGTCGGTAGAAGCTTCAGTTATTTATTACAGGTTTGTTTCCTTCCCCGAAGTTGAACCAGAGGATTGACACCCTGACGAGGACCCTTGCCAAGAAGGGCCGAAATATCGCTGATGAAGAATTATAGCTGACGTATCCGTTGTAAACATTGTTTGAATAAATGTTTCAAAGTCAGCTTGGGCTCAAAGAATATTTATACAGTTATTATTATTATTATACACAAATGAGGATTGCTTTGATGTTGAACAGATTAACAGGGACATCAGCTTTTGGATTTGACTTCATTTGATAATGTTGCTTTTTATCAATAAATGTGTTGTTGGAAAGTTTTGATAATGGTTGTTCATCTTCAGGGAAAGTCAATTTGACGGATCTGGTTCAGACGCTCAATGTCGATTACAGTCACATTGAAGCCCGAATATTGGATGTGACAAAGCAACACCCAGGGACAAAAATTGTGAATGGCCAGCTTCTCGACAAAACATATTTGGACAATTTGGCTTTGGAAGTCAATGAAGTCCTGCAGAGGAATGGTCAGGTCTACCTTCCAGACCTTGTGAAGCAGTTTGATCTTCCAGGAGACTTTATTCAAGAGGTATGAGCTGATTTGAGCCACGTTCGATTTAGCCTTGCGTCGGTCCTGTCAGACAAATGCCGTTTTATTTGTCCTGTCAGGTGACCCTTGTCAGTGCCCTATACTACAAGACCATATGAATGATGACTTGATCTAGCAGCAAGTCGTGGCCCTGTCTCAGGTAGATTTCTCGACTGCACGTTATCTGTGATACTTGCCTGCGGAGTCACTCACCTGAGAAGCTAAATAAAAGGCTTTTGGCGTCTGGGACAAGACCGAGACAAGGAGGATATAAATAAAACGCAGCTTTGACTATTTCCCAGATTTGGGTCTAGCTGGTGATGCAGAGTTTGCAGTCTTGGGGGTGGGACGTTGTGACGACGGAAATGTCATGACACTAACACACTGACCAAATCAACTAACGAATTATCCATTTGATGCTACGGAAAGTGTGTAAACTCATACCTAATGTTGTTACCTTACAGAAACGCCTATTTGTTTTTAAGACGTTCCTTCTTGAATACTATCCTGGTCTGTCTTTTAGCCGTTCTTCCGCTATTTCATTAACTGATGAAACCACTTACGACGACTTTTTCTCCCATGTGTATAGAGCTCTAGTATTCTCTGTGTTTTCCATTCAGCATGATTTGCCACTCGATCTGCTGTAGCCCAGATTTCAGCATAAAAACCGCTGCCTCTGCTCCAAGACTGTGAGGAGTTCCCCCTCATAAAGCCCTAAACGGAACAACTCCTTTTTTGAAGACCTAGCGACTGTATCGGAATCTATTGGTCCTCCTGCAACAAGACCATCTTTTTTTCTTTTTTTTTTAAGAAACTCGGAATCGAAATCCTTCGCCATGCCTCAGGAAAATGTGATATAAATTTTTTTGCTGAACCGTTTGTTTCGAGTTTACGTCTGGAAAGTTTTATGTTGACGTACCTTTGCTAGCAACCCTTTCTTTTTTGGTCAGTATAAACAATGCATATAGTACAAGTAGGCGAATCCCTAACCTGGTTCTTGTTGTAGCAAATAAGTCAAAGAGTTGGTCACATTATTGATGGACGCTTCGACAAAGATGACCACTCTCGTCTCTTCACTGATGACTTCATCACTCAAACCAAGGCCAAGATTAGTGGAATTCTCTCTGCTGCTACTCGACCTCTTTCAGTGGCAACCCTAGTCAGCCATTATGGATTTCCAGAACGGCAATTTTTTGGTAAGCTATTCATAGGATATTTAGGCTTTTAATCGTGGGGTATTGCTATGACCAGAACGGTTGACATATGCTCCGTGGCTTTTCCGTGAACTTTTTACAGCATGGGTTTAATAGTAGTAATATAATTGCACCAAAAAGGTGCGTCCCCTCTTTTGATTTTGTTCCTAATGCGATTTATTAAATAATAAATTAGGAACTTGTTCAATGAGTATTATAAAGTTTTGATATAGATAAAGATCTTCCTTATTTTATGTTATATTCTTTTTTTGGGATCCCAAAACGTAAGTGGAGGGATACCTATTACATCGCAAAAGTTGTCCGTCTGTCTGTGAGCACGATAACTCTCTAAGGGAATGAGATATTTTGATGAAACTTGGTGTGAGGATTCTTTCGGTCAGTGGTAAGGTCAAGTTCGTAGATGGGCTCTGTAGCCCTATATTTAAGGGTGGAGATAGTTGATTTAGGGGTAAGGAGACATACTGAATCCGAATATGAAAGTCATTTTATTTCCGGACAAGTAGTTCACCCGAAATCCGGCGAAAACCGGACACAAAATTTGTCGACCAATTTTCGGCTATAGCAGTCCTACCCCTTTATTCTCAAACCAGTATAGCTTTGCGCGCGTGGATGACGACATTCATTTGTTTATTCTATGGACGTCGTTTTAGTCCTTTAGTCCTATCTTTAGAGGCAGAGGAGGGGTTTCTAATTTACGGTAAAAACTTGTATGTTTTATAAGCTAATAAGATATTCATTGAGGGGGTAAGGAGGTCCGCTGAATACATATGTGAACTTAGTTTTCTTGCCAGGCTGTCTGGCAAGACAAGCTTTCTTGCCCTTCTGATTTCCCGGACGGAAATTTTTTGGTAAGCTATTCATAGGATATTTAGGCTTTTAATCGTGGGGTATTGCTGTGACCAGAACGGTTGACGTATGCTCCGTGGCTTTTCCTTGAACTTTTGCAGCATGTGTTTAATAGTAATAATATAATATTCGTTGAATCCTCGAAGTTGAATCCTCTGGTTCGGGATCGGAATCGTTTATTAATAAAACAGCTGTCGTAGCCTTCTCGTGGACGAGACGCTAAATTACGCTATTCTTTACAAATTCAAAATAAATATATAGCAAGGTACTACACTTCTTTGTTATAACGGTCAGTAAAAAACGGCACGAACGAGTGGGCGAACCGGTTTGTTCTGGTTTTCACAGGCACAAGCTTATGAAGCGACGGGTACGACTAGTACTTGGGGCGTCAGGTGGAAGAATGGATCTGTGTTTGTCACTAGCGAGCAGATTACGGCCGAAGTTCATTATAAGTTCGTTTCGACGGTCGAACAAGGTAGGTAACCGTAAGTCTCGTAGAGCTTGCTCGTATGTTAGGTACTTCGGGCCTAATGTTATTTTTGCCGCACGCTTCTGGACGGCTTCAATTTCCTCTGTTAGGTAAACGGTGTTCTGGATTTGAGGGCCCCACACTGGGCAACAATACTCGAGTATCGGCCTTACGTTAGTAACATAAGCTTGGCGGAGATCTGAAACGCTGAAACCCAGCCTGCGCATTGATGTTAAGGTCAGTAGTGCGTAATGTCCTTTCTGCACGATTTTCTCAATATGTGGCCGAAAAGAGCAGTCACTGCTAAAAATGACGCCCAGGATTGTAGCTCCTTTAGAGACTGGGAATTGAGTGTCGGGTTGCGAAACGTCCCGTTTGAGCAGGTTAAACCTTACCACTTTGGATTTCTGCTGGTTGATTTCGAGGCTGTTTCTTTCGCATTGTGCTTTGAATTCAGAAAGTAAAGTTTGGCTAAACAGTGGTAGTGGAGTTGAACCTTCAATCCGGTACTTAAGGATTGCCGATAAGTCGTCAACAAACTTAAATCGTTCCTCGAAATCAGAAAGCACGGAATTGATCACGGCCAGGAAAAGTAGAGCTGCTAATTTTGTACCCTGAGGTGCGCCACAGGTAAGTTCAGTCCAGTCGGAGTTAACGTCGCTGCTGTAAAGTGCATAGACACACTGGCGTCTGTTACGCAAAAAGTCAATGACCAGCAATAGTATATGCCTCATTGCGCCCATGGTTCTTAGGTTGGTAACAGCAACAAGATGCTTGATCAGGTCGAAAGCCTTACGAAAGTCGACCAGTAACAAATCGAGGATTACACCGCCTCTATCCAGCCATTCAAGGATTAGATGGAACAGCCTGACTAGGTAAGCTGCGGTGCTGCTGCCTCGGATACAACCATACTGGTAGACGTCCATGGACGGTGACACTTGGGACAAAAGTTGTCTATAAATGAATGGGGAAGGGTTCAACTTCGGGGAAGGAAACAAACCTGTAATCTGAAGTTGAACCAGAGGATTGACAGTCTGAAGAGGACCCTTGCCAAGAAAGGCCGAAATATCGCTGATGAAGAATCGTAGCTGACATTGTTTGAATTAATGTTTCAAAGTCAGCTTGGGCTCAAAGAATATTTTTTTTTTTAAACTGGAAGTTTGGTTGAAGGTCAAACTTGTTTCTGAAATCGATTAGAGATTCGGTGTCGGGGCAAGGAGACATGCTGAATCCAGTTTTGAACTTTATTTTAACAGTAAAAATGTTCAAGGAATCTGACGAAGACTGAATGGCGAAGATATGACCGAATTTTTGTATTTGATTTTTGGGATACCATCGCAAACCTTCGGTCTTGTTTGATACTGTGGGCGTTCTTGGAGGTAAGGATAAACCGTCGCAATTCTTTGGACCAGTACTCTTGATGACTTACTCTTCGTACAGATGAAGAATCGCCGCGTGCCTGGCGCGAAGAGCAAGAATCGTCACCACAGCTGCCCCCCCTACAAACGCTGTTGATTGGTTGATATACGATTTGAAGCATCGTTGGGGTGACGTTTCTCGTTCTTCCCGAGGTTCATTGGCGTGTTTTCAACTTTTCGATCATATGTAGTATTGTCTGGATGCGTAACCCGTCCTTAACAGGGGCAGACAAAAGAGCTCGGCTGCCAGTGCATTCTTTTTCTGTCATTTGTCTTCGAGCCCAGTCTCCCCCAAGTCGACTCTTTATGTGTTAATTAGATTTTGTATTAAAGAGAACTTGAACTTTGTATTAAAGAGAACTTGAATCAGTCGTACTCAGTTGCCCTCGAGCTTGAAGGACACCTTGCACTACATAGTGTTTCTGCTCGGATGTTCTGAGATAGTTGACCACTTAACAACTAAGCTAAGCTTACAGAGAATTACACATGGCTTCGGATGTTTTTAGCCTCTTTCCATATCCCTGTTTTCTTTCGCTGTATGTCTGTTGTCGCAAATTCTTGTGTTGGTATTATATTTGTTTTTGTTATTAATTATCCTAAAGTTCTAGTGTTGATGTGTTTTAGTTGTTTGTTTGTTTTTTTTCTTTACAGCGCCTTAGGGTAGAATTTGTTTAATAATTTCTACAAACAAATTAGAATTAGTGAAGCGTCGTTTTCTTATGCCACTGGCATGTATGACGCTTTTAAGCTACATGATGTTTGTTTATATTTGTGAATAAAATTGCACATTACCGTACGGTATGACAATCTTGTCAAAATCTGCATAACCGGTCTCCGGACGATAAGCAACTCGGAAACGGTGATCGGGCGCATGATACGTGACGTAAACAGAACAAACGTGGCAAGCGTGATGATCAGTGTATCATCACGCTTATGAATGAATGAATGAATTTATTTCCAAAAAGCCCGTGGGGCCATGGCAGGAAAACAAAATAACACTAAAAAACACAATATTTACACGAAAAGGAGGGAACCCTTCCTACAAAAACGCTCCCGATGCTCCACAGCCTGCTTGAGGAACCCCCCAAGCCGACCTCGTCGGCTTGTAAGTGGAGAATCTCGGGAAAGATAATGGATGGAAATGCTACTGAAGTAGGATGAATGACTATCATAAGTGCGACTTGTCCTTTAACACTTGTCACTAGTCATTGATATCCTGGACTGACAACTTTCCAGAAACGCCCTCACACTAGGACACTAATAGGCTGTAGAATGGCAGAACATTTTTAAGTGTGAGCTATCAATTTCAGTTATCGTGGATGAGCTTCTCAGCGCAAAGAGGATTAGTGGTTCTGTCGTCGGTGGCCGCCAAGCGTCAAAAGCCATATTCATTCCGGCGATATTTACTCGAATGCAGCAAGAATGGGTAGATACCTTCTACAAGCAGAATGGATATGTTGGTAAGTACCGTTTCTTCTCAGTTGACAGGCAGGTAGATTTTTTTTAAACCCAGAACTGAAACCTGACACCATTCCATTATTTTCTTTCTCTGCAGCCAGCGCAATAACTAGCCCGCCTAGTTCCCGATTTTCCTTTTACAGTTGCTTTTGTGCTTTTACCCTGTATTATCAAATTTAACCCCCCCCCCCCATTAAGAGTATTCTTACCGTCATTTTCACTCCTCATTCACTCATCATGCTTCTACTTTTTAATATTTCTTCCAAGTATGCTACTTTTCTACAAATAAATTCAGGTTTGCATACATTGATGACTAATGAATCGGTATATTAATATTATGTAGGCAAATACTTCTATGGTCAGACAACTCCTGGGAACTCAAGAAAAAATTATCGAGATCTTCTCCGTCAACTTTGCAAAATCCATGTAATTAATATTTACGATAAAGTATTAGGTACAAAAAAAAACCTGTAAAAAAGTGTATTGAGATTTCCGACGTTTTCCGACGATTTCCGCACCTTTGCCTACTCTTTATTTTTGTCTGTAATATTCTCATAATACATTAATTACCTGAAAGTCCATCGATTATGGGTACTGGGGTAGGCTTGTGCTTTTTTTTCAGAAACAGGTGGTCTAATTAAAGTCCTCAGCAGAGCTGTCAGTTATCGAAACACTTTGCTGAGACTTACTTATGTGTCTTATGAATACGGCTTGGCTCAGTTTTTAAATGTTAGCGTTTCCCTTTCTTTTCAGAGTTCTCCGCACTGCGACGTATTGGGGTTGGTGAACCTGAGAGCTACGTTCGTAAACGTTTTGCCGACGATCCTGACGTCATTTTCCTACCTAATTGCGTCGTGGGGAGAGGTGTAATTGATCAAGTAGAGGCCTGCGTGGAGGAGGCACTAAATAGCAACCAGTTTGTAGACATTATGGTTAGTATTTTGCACGTACACCAAGATTTCCATCTCTCCTCAGTCATGTCACGTAAATATAGTCCGGCTAGGGGGAGCGGGTCGGATCTGAATGGCATCCTAGTTGGTACGTTTCGTTGGGGCCCTTAAGCATCATTCAAACACAGACCTATTTTCGAAGTCGGGATCGGGATTTGGATCCTGGAATCATCGAATAATTGATCGGAAATCCGCGAAATTTATATTCAAACAATGTTTACAACGGGGTATACGTCAGCTACGATTCTTCATAAGCGATATTTCGGCTAAGGACCCTGGATCTGGGAAGGTACTGGACCCTGGCAGATGATTCCGAGAAATTTTCGTCGAAATCTGAGAAATCGATTTTTTTGCCTGGCTTTATTTCGCTGGAATGACCCTGATTGAGTTTGAATAGGGACGTTATTTATAGCTAGTAGTGGTAGAGTCGCTGTTGTTCGAGTGTGTGTCACTTTTTTCAAGTCTTGACTCTACCCCCTACCCCACCCCAGTGTTATTTTGCTCTGGGTCAGAGGCACTGATGCTGATACTGGTCTAAACAAAGTTTGTTTGAACATTCCCTGCCCGAATTTCGCATCAAACTTCTCCGAATTAAACCACTGTTTTATTTTTTTTGCAGGCTTGTATCCAGCATGTTTCAGTGATTCAGTTAAGCTATCTCTCTTTTTGGGATCCCAAAACGTAAGTGGAGGGATACCTATGACATCGCAAAAGTTGTCCGTCTGTAAGCACGATAGCTCTCGAAGGTAATTGATGAAACTTGGTGGGAGGAACCTTTGGGTGAAAGTACAGGTCAAATTGGAAGATGGGCTCTGTAGCCCTATATTTGAGGGTGGGGGAGGGGTTTCAAATTAAGTGATTTAAAAAAAAAAATTTAAGCTATTGAGATGGTTGATTTAGAGATAAGAAGACATGCTGAAACAGAACAAGTAGTTTTCACCGGACAAGTAGTTCACCTGGAATCCGGCAAAAGCCGGACACAAAATTTGTCGACAAAATTTCGGCTGTAAAAGTCCCTCCCCTTTCTTCACACTAGTATAGCTCTGCGCGTGGATGATGACTTTATCTATGAATGTTGGAGAGAGCTAGTGTAATCGAAGGTCGAAGGGGTTGGTATACAGGGGGGCACTGGTATGAAATCCTAGGGTATACACTCCTAAATAGGTCATTCTTTCTACAACCCACCCACCCTACCCCTTGACCTACATACAAAATTTTGACTTTCTAAAATGACCCCCCCACCCCACGTCCAAAATCTCAACTTTTCAAAATGACCCCCCCACCCCACGTCCAAAATCTGAAATTTTCAAAATGACCCCCCCCCCCCCCACCCCACGGCCTGTCGCCAACTACCCAGTGGCATGTGAGAAATGCCCTTCTGAAATTGAGTTCCGAACTAGGGGTCGGCACCGTTTCTGTTTCTTTTTCTGTTTCTGTTTTCTTACTACCGTTTTCTGTTCTGTTTTTTTTTTTAAATAACAGAAAAAAAGAAAACAGGTAGCCGTTTTTTTAATGCCGTTTCTGTTTCTGTTCCGTTTTTTATATGACCGTTTTAGCCGTGTTTGTTTTTATTTTACCTGTTTTTTCCAAATTTCCGTTTTTTGTTCCGACTAGTACGCGTGGCGTCCTGGTATAATCTAGCGGGTTTTATTCTCCAGGCAGATTATGCCATCTACCGATATTTTCTGCTTTTCGGAATGAAAGATTTTTGAGTCAGAATAGAGAGATTGCACCCTACCTGACGAAACGGATATTTTTACACCATCATTAAATGAAGCATATAACAACAAAATTAACATTAGGAGGTATAAGACTTTCGACTTACAGACTAAATTATCGGCCTTTGAAAACCATTCTGAGCTGGTTAATTGCTGAAAACGTTAATCTTCCTATTTCTTGTTGGTACAATAATACTTTTGCTGGAAACGTTAATCTGGCTATTTCTTTTTGGTATAATGACACTTTTGGGAAACGTAGTCTCGCCTCCCAATCATCCCATTGGTCGGTTAAGACGCATTTTTTGAAATCCAACCAATAGGAAGCACGAATCGTATTGTACTGAAAGCTTGAAGCCTTAAAGCTCCTATTTCTGATGAAACTTTTCTACAAAGCTGTAATTATACAACTAAGAAAGAGCCACCGAACTTTTCCAATGTTCAAAAGTATTTTTTTTCACTTTTCTGTAAAGATGTGCACTTTCAGGGTGCTAGGAATTAATTTTTAAGCAAAACCGTTCTGGCGCAAATGGTCATGGACCCTCGGGGGATCATGAAATGTAAAGTTTGTCAAAAGTAATTTTTCACTTTGCTGTTAAGGTGCGCACTTCAAGGGAGCTTTCAGTTCATTTCTGTACTTCAAGGGATGGTCGGATCTGGAAATTGACAATTTGTGAACCAGGTCTTATCGAGACTCTAATGTTCCAGACAAGTTTCGTCCTTCTAGCACACCTGGAAGTACCTTAACTCGCGATCACCGGAATTCCGGACCCCTCCAACCTCCCCCACAGTGCACGAATCCAGTCCGTTCTGTCTCGGGTGTACCTAGTTCTTCTGCTTGTTCTTCCCACCAAGTTTCTTCCCGATCAGTCCATTCTAAGCGTGGCACAAGATTTCCAGTACTCCCGTCCACCCCCCCCCCCACATTCATGGGATCCGGTCCGTACTTAAATGGGACATCCGAGAAACAAGGTCTATCCAAATATCAAGGTTCATAAAGATCCGATCACCCGTTCGAAAGTTACAATACCTCAAGATTCCGGATTCCTCCTCCCTGTACTCGACCACGATGCCCGGATCGGGGAACTGACTATTTCCAAGTTAATTTGGTCGGGTCTTTGATTCCTGCCAAGTTTCATCGTCCTAGCCCACCTAGGAGTACCTTAACTCCGGATCACCGGATTTCCGGACCCCCCCCCCCCCCCCCTCCAAATTCCCCCAAAGTGCCCAAATCCGGTCCAGTTCTGTCTATGATGTACCAAGGGCTTGTGCTTGTTCTTCCCACCAAGTTTAATCGTGATCGCTAAATTTTAAGCTTGTCACAGGATTTCCGCCCCCCCCCCCCCCATTCATCGTATCCGAACCGGACTTGAAATGGAACTTCTGAGACACGGGATCGTTCGAAATATCAAGTTTCATTAAGATCCGATCACCTATCCCAAAGTTATACATATACATACGGCAATATTTCGGATTCCCCCTCACACCACTCCCCCCACGGTCGTCGGATCGTCGAAGTGACTATTTCCAAGTTAGTTTGGTCAGATCCCTGATATGCCTGCCAAGTTTCATCGTCCTAGCACATCTGGAAGTACCCTAACTCGGGAACAGTGGACCAACCGACAGAAAAGTGATCGGTATATGGCACTTGAATGAAGCCCATGCAAAACGCTGGGGCATGCTAACAGGGGTGACCATGGTTCTCACATGTAATTGTACCCCTTATTCCGCATAGGGATATCAGTACTTTGGCAACTAAAACAATTTGGTATTAATTTTTGACCTTAAAATATTTTGCTTTTAAAGGTTCCTGGTACCCTTCTGGGGTAGGGGTACACATACGTCACACCTGCCAGCATACCCCAGCATTTGACCATGGATATAAAAAAGGGCTTAGTTTACTAGACAGGTGCAGAGTCCTTTTTTTTTACCTTACACAATTATACTCGACCTTCTCTCACAACCTTCTCCTGTCACGCTGCCCCTCCTCACGCTATTCACTTTCCAACAGCGGCCTTACCGTTCCAAATGGTCGCCTTACTGTTATCTTATGAACCCAAGGAAGTAGGAAAAAAAAAACAGAAATACCTGTTAAAACGGCCGTTTTTTTTGTAAAAACGGTCCGTTTCTGTTTTTATGGCACTTGAGCTTACTCAAGTGCCATATAGCGATTGTAATTTCTGTCCGTCAGTCGGTCTGTCGGTCCCGGTTTTGCTAGTTCGGGCACTTCCAGATAAGCTAGGACGATGAAACTTGGCAGGCATATCAGGAACTGGACCAGATTAAATTAGAAATACTCGCTTCCCCGATCCGACCATCTGGAGGGGAGTGGAGGGAGGGGGAATCCGGAAAAATGAGGAAAAATGAGATATTTTTAGCTTACGAACGGGTTATCGGATCTTAATGAAACTTGATATATGGAAGGAACTCGTGTCTCAGACCCTCCATTTTAAATCCAAACCGGATCCGGTGACATTGGGGGGAGTTGGAGGGGGAAACCGGAAATCTTGAAAAACACTTAGAGTGGAGGGATCCGGATGAAACTTGGTGGAAAGTACAAGCACAAGTCCTAGATACATGGCTGATATAACCGGAACGGGTCCGCTCACTTTGGGGGAGTTGGGGGGGGGGAGAAGTCCGAATTTGTAGTGATCCCGCGAGTTCCGTGCTTCCTGATGTGCTGAGACGATGGAAATTGACAGGCATCTCTGGGACCCGACCAGATTAAATAGGAAATCGTCAATTCCCCGATTCGACCATCTGGGGGGGGAGTGGAGGGAGGGGGAAGCCAAAATTTGAGGTATTTTTATCTTGCGAACGAGTCATCGGATCTTGATGAAATTTTATATTTAGGATGACCTCGTGTCTCAGACGTCCCACTATAGATCCGGACCGGATCCGATGACACTGGGGGGAGTTGGAGGAGGGAACCGGAAATCTTGAGAAACGCCTAGAGTGGAGGGATCGGGATGAAACTTGGTGGGAAGAACAAGCACAAGTCCTAGATACGTCATTGATATAAGCGGACCAGATCTAGGCACTCTGGGGGAGTTGGGGGGGGGGGGGGTCCGGATTTCTAGCGATCCCGCGAGTTCGGCATACTTCCTGATGTGCTAGGGCGATGAAACTTGGCAGGTGTGTCATGGACCCGAACAGGTTCATTTGAGAACAGTCGTTTCCCCAATCCGACCATACTGGGGGGAGTGGATGGATGGGGAGTCCGGAATCTAGTGGCGTGTATAACTTTTGAACGGGTGATCGGATCTTGATGAAATTTTATATTTAGGATGACCTCGTGTCTCAGACATCCCACTTTAAATCCGGGTGGATCCGATGACACTGGGGGGATTGGAGGAGGGAACCGGAAATTTTGAGAAACGCTTAGAGTGGAGGGATCGGATGAAACTTGGTGGGAAAAACAAGCACGAGTCCTAGACACGTCATTGACATAACCGGACCGGATCAGGGCACTGTGGGGGAGTTGGGGTCGGGGTCCGGATTTCTAGCGATCCCGCGAGTTCGGCATACTTCCTGATGTCCTAGGGCGATGAAACTTGGCAGGTATGTCAGGGATCCGAACATATTGACTTGAGAACAGCCGTTTCCCCGACCCGACCATCGTGGGGGGAGTGGGTGGATGGGGAGTCCGGAATCTAGTGGCGTGCATAACTTTTGAACGGGTGATCGGATTTGAATGAAACTTGTCTGGTGAGCTATCGCCTCGGATGTTCAGTGTCACGTCCGGGTCGGGTCCGATACCTGTGGGGATGGAGGGGGGGGGGGGAACTCGAGAAACTCTAAAAGCAGAGGGATTGGGACGAAACTTAATGGATGGAACAAGCATTAGGCCTAGATGAAATTGAAGGAGCCAGATGGTTTCGGGGCTCTGTGGGGGGAGTTGGAGGGGTTTCCTGGAATTCCGGTAGTCGTGAGTTAGAATAGTTCCAGATGTAAAACGACAACGAAACTTTGCAGGCATATTAGCGACCTGAATTATCTTGACTTAAGAACCTGACACAACATACCCCCGGAAACTTCCGTTCCTAGATCCGAGCATTTTTGGGGGAGCACGAGAAGAGAAATATAGAAATTGACTTCTATAAATTGCAAACGAGTGGTCTGATTCGAGTGAAACTTTATGGGTGATACGAATCGATGGCCTCGACATGTAAAACATGCGTTCGAACCATATGCGACCACGATTAGGGGAATTGGGGGTGGGGGGACTTTTGACATGCACAAAAACCAAACGGATGGACCGAATGAGATGCAAATTCGACAGTGCCGAGTTTATGCGGCCTAGATTTGTTATTTGGCGTCCGGGCCGAATTCCGCCAAGGTAGGGGGGGGGGGGGGTACTGGAAACTTGCAGATAGGCTAAGCTCCAATTTCAGTAAAACTTGATAGACAGGAACAGGGAATTAAGAGATTGGGCCCGAACCGGCTCCGACAACGTTGGTGGGAGGGGGGGGGGGGGTACCGGAACTTTCCAAAAATGCTCAGATTTGAGTGAAACTTGATAGATGGTATAAAAGAAGATGCTTTAGGTGGTCGATTTTTTATATTCCGAACCAGATTCGGCCACGGTAGGTAGAGATAGAGTGGGTACCGGAAATCGTGTAGCACGTCTAGGGATCAAACAAATGGATTTATTGGGATGAAAGTTTGAACAGTCATGTGCATTTGCTACAGACAATCAAGACGATGCCGGAACTGCTCAGAAATGAGTGAAACTAAATATCCTATTTCTATTTCCGAACCGCATTTTTGGATGGCGGGTGTATTTTGTGACGTTCTCATCTACTTTCTTGTACAGCCTACTCGTACAAGTGCCATATGAGCTCGTAGCTCTTGTTCCAAAAAAAAAAGGAAAACCAAAAGGTTTTTTTTCCCAGAAAGAAATTGATGCATATACTGTGATGAAAAAATAATGGAACAGCAGGACAGGAAAGATACTAATTTCCCAACTTTTGTGAAAACGAAGAAGAAGTAGTGATGCTTTTTTGCTTTAAAGGTTACCAGTCTACAAATCATAATTGATAGGGTGTTCGCTGAGTGTTAGTTTCCTTTAATTATAAAGTGCGTTTTGGTGATTTGAAAAAACTAGAGGTAGCGAACCACTTTCAGAACGTTACCTATTTCGGATCGTCGGCAACTGTGGTCTCAGATCGCATCGAATTGGACTGAAATTAACATTACATGGTTCTTCTAGCCCTTGTTACACTTGTGCCACTTTGGGTAGCTCTAGTTTGTCCTAGAAAGACAGTTGTTGAAGATCAGAATTATGTGCATAACGATCAGAAAGTGGTAAGCTACTTGTGCGAAGGATTTTCGATCACCGACTTATTCATGTATCAACCTTATCTGCAATATGTTTGTGGTTTTTCTGCTTCGATACTACAATGGGCCAGTTTATTTTTGTGAAGATCTCATCCCATGACTATGCAACCAGGCCTATGAAAGACACGTCTTATAAAAGAGCCGGGAGTCACAACAACCCATTAGAACGTGCCACAAATTTGTGATTACTTGAATGTTTCCTTTGGGAAATGGTTTTACTATAAGAGTGTAAAGTCTAATTCAGTTCTTTCAGTAAAGAAATCTATGTGACCTGAAAAATACTTAACAGAACTCGGTGGTAGACGGAAATATCATTTGTCTTTCTGCTGCTTTCTCTACTTGGACGGCCCTTGACTTTGATCTCGTCTTGAATCTTGAATCATCGCACTATGCTGTTCTCAGTTCTAAAACTGGGAGATCCAGGTGAAACTAGTCGTATTTTAAGGCCTTGTTCATTGTTATGATAAGCTAGTTCAGGTTATACATTGTTTATGTGTTGTGTTAGTGGTAACAAACTGTTTTCAAACACTATTTGAAAAACTCTTTCATTTTTTTGCAATAAACCCGATCAGTTTGGTTAAATTTAATTTTGTTACAAAAATGTTGGGAAAATGTTGGTATGAAATTGTTTTTTTTTTTGGAAGAAATTCTTGTTTTTCAGTGAAATTTGACACCCCACCCCCAAAATAGGTATGAAAATAATAATACACATAATATTTTGGATCACCCCACCTTGGTATGAAAAGTACCTTTTGGAGCACCAAAGGACCCACCCCCACCCAGCCCAATACCCTGGAATTTAAGACCAGTGCCCCCCTGTTGGTATATATTGTTCAAGCTTAGTAGGGGTTGATATATGTTGTTGAAGCTTAGTATGAGGATTCATTGGCAAAGTACAGGTCAAGTTCGTAGGCAGGTCCTTTAGTCCTATATTTAGAGGCAGAGGAGGGTTTTGAATTTACGGTAAAAACATGTATATTTTATGAGCTAATAAGACATTCATTGAAGGGGTAAGGAGGTTCGCTGAATCCATATCTGATCTTAGTTTTCTTGCTGGACAAATGGTTTATCACGAATTCGGCTGAACCTAGAAATTTGGTTGAAGCTCAAAGTTGTTTCTGAAATCGATTAGAGATTCGGTATCGGGGCAAGGATGCATGCTGAATCCATTTTGAACTTTATTTTAACAGTTAAAGATTCAAGGAACCTGACGAAGACTGATTGGCGAGGACATGACCCAATTGTTTCAATCAAATGTTGGATTTTTGGGGTCCCATCGAAACCTTTGGACTTGTTTTCGTAATTGCTATTTTTCTATTCTAGACTCTTTTGCCATCAGCCCTTGTCACCGAAGATGCCGCTCAGTTACTGAAAGTTTTACTGAAGAAAATTGCAAAATGCGGCGTGCAAAGCGAAGTAATTTTCGGCGAAACCTGCGTCACGAATGAAAAGTTCATAGAGGGATTGAAGAACGGGTTCGAAGGAGCTGTACAAAAGAAAGCTGAATTGGTGAGCATGATAGGCATGATTGACTGACCTTTCGGATTTGAATCCAGGATTTGCGGCTGGATTCGAATCTTCTGCGCTTGCAGGCCATTCCTGATCGAACTAAAAATTTGACTGCTTGATTTTAAGTGTAGAAAAGTCATATTTTGTCGGTATTGGCTTAAAAAAGAAAAAAATGAGCAGGTTAAAGGCAGTGAGGAAAATATATTCAGTAGTTGTAAATCATGGTAGGTTAAAGTTGATATTGATATATTATAGAAAAGCAATATTCTAAAGTTTTATTAGTATAAATGACATTAATTAGGAAAGATTAGGGTAAGTTAGGATTTAATGTCATTGAAAGAGGAGGAGACATAGCATCAAGCTGGGGTCAAATCTAGTTTAAAAAGTATGAAAAAATTTCTGTGTGGGTGCTAAAAAAAAGATTGACTTGCCTTCTTGTTAATTGAGAAGCATCAGCACGCTCGCAAGGCGAGCAAGCTAGAGTGACGCAACGTCCCAAACTCAGCGCAAGAGCGGATATTCGGAATTTGTATGATGGAACCTTTGCTTTGAGTTCTCGTCACGAAAGTTGAACAAATTGGAGTTTTGGTCGCCGGTGCTTTGTAACCTGGGTGCTTTGTATACTAGACGCGCTCGTAGTGATTATGAGGGATTCATTTATTTGATATTGCGCTTCTTCTGTAAATGAAAAGGCTTTACGCCACATTTATCAAAACATTGTCCGGAGAATAGGAGAAGCCTGAATCGGGTTTTTCTTCCGGCAGAGGAGTCACGGGGGGGGGGGGGGCACCCCCCCATACGTGACGCCTTTAACCCCCCCCCCCCCTCCAATGTTGTCGGCCAGACAGTAAAGAAGAAACGAATTGGCAAACCTTGCCCCCCCCCCCCCCCGGAAACATTTTGCTTAATACCGTCCAGTAATTAATGCCGTAGGCCTACAAAGAAAAGAAAGAAAACCACGAAAAAACACTAAAAAATGGTACAACAAGGAAGTTGAAGCATTAAAGAGTAGGCGGGCTTGTGAAAACTCAGCCAAATGTGTGAAGGCCCGCAATGCGATTGCTTTTCAATCGCCTAAAACTTTATGGTGGGGCTGATTGATCAAAACTTTATGGTGGGTTTGTTTGTCAGAAAATGAAGTGTGACGGTCAGAGCTTCCTCATTTGATTACTTCTACTTGTTTCACGCTCCAGCTACATGGCACTTCTTGGCAGCCAACAGTCTAAGACAGCAAATAAGCAATCAGACAATGCTGATAAAGGCATACCCCCTTCCGCCTATCAAGTCCTGCGCAGATGATTTAGTCAGGGCTAACACTTTTGTGTCCCATCGTCCCCCGTACTTCCTAAAGCCTCCGGTGGGAAGCCTTGAACCGCCTTGAACTCAGAAGCCACGATTTCGTTGGCCTACTGTTCGCTTCTTCCAACCGGGGAGGGGGATTGACGTGATGCATGGTTTGTCCAGAACATCTGGACCATCATAGTCGCCTAGTTTTGATCGTGTCCGCATGGTTTGTCCAGAACATCTGGACCATCTTTGACCGCTTCTGTCGGACACGATCAAAACTAGGCGACTATGATGGTCCGGATCTGGACAAACCATGCATCACGTCAATCCCCACGTCAATCACCTGCCAGATTTTGCACTTCTTTATTGTCCTCGCGAGACTCTGGTTTTACTCTGAGCATAGATCGCAAACATCGGTGACTGAAGACTTGATTGATTGAAGACGCCGAGATCTCGTGTTTTCGTGCTTTGAGAGGCCGTGCTTCACAGCCAAATATGAGTGTCCCTGATTTGGGGGTAGCATATGCCTAACGCTGGTTACCCTATGCCAAATGTTGGATACCCCTACGCAATAAAACATTGATGATTTGACTGAAATTCAGAAATCAACCAATCAAAGTTCCTTTGGGCTATGGTGAAGTACGTCAGGGTTAGGGCATCCAGCATTCGGCATGAGCCGACCAGCGTTAATCGTAGGTTATAAAACAAAAATCAGGGTTCTGTGGACTTTTGGTTGAGGACTTCTAGAGGGATCCTTCATAAAATGCTGTTGCTTGTGGGAATGAGAGGAACAGCTGAACTGGTTATGTTAGAATTTGTATGCCACGATGGCTAATCTTAATAAAGATAATCGTCACTATTATTTTGTATTTTTATAGCTGGTCTCTTCAGGGCAGTACGTTCAGATTCAAGCGGGTGCGAGCGCTTCCGCAGGAAGATCTGGCAAAGGAGACGCGGCAGATTTGACTGCCTCCAAGTCGAAGAAGGACGATAGACGGAAGAGGGCAGCAGAAGGAAAGGCTGGTGGCGGTACCCAGGTATATTTTCGTTTCTGCCTTGAACCTTCTAACGATTCAGCGGTCTGACTGATACCCGACAAAAAATGACAAATAATCCGTATCCTTACAGTGTAACCAAAAATGACTGAGGTACGACAATATAGCTTATAACCGGTGATGAATAAGTGATGGCTATCACTTATTCACTTAAATAGGCTTGAAGACCCCAGAAAAATTCACGAATAGTCGATTTGCGCATTGTGAATTTGCCCTTTCGGATTTGACCTCTCTGTGCTTATACCTCTATCCTTGAATATTCGGCAACTCACCAAAGGCAAAAGACAAACGATTCCCAGAAAATTAGTATATAAATAAGAGAAACAAAGGGCAGATTGTCAGCCTGACATTAACTTCTATCTCTCATGGATCGTTCATCATCAAATCAACAGACTCTCTACGATGGCTTGGCATAACATTCAAATTTTCTTTGTCAAAATTTTTGCTTTCCGGTTGTTGAAGAAGTTTGTAAATTAATCCGTACCGCCTATGGGCGTATCGTCCCCAATCGGGTGCGCTATAATCGTAAAGCTTTGGGAAATTTGTACAGCACCTTCTGCACTCCTGCTATACTATTTCGTTCTGGTGTCACTCATGTTCTGCGAAAGAAGGAGATTAAAAAGATGAGACCATGTTATTTTAAATATGCAAAGCACCTGCTCCACTGGTCGAAATTATGTCATAAACATACATTGACGAAGAAGTTCAAGATACAAGTGTTACACTTTTGGACGTGTCTTCGTCGCTATAAAAATTATGGCCAACAGGGCCCAACCAGCGAACGAGGTTATCCCCTGCTTCCTGGCCGAAGATTAAAAGTGTCTTTTTCTGTGTGTTTATGTGTTTTATTTATTTTCTTTCATTTACTCCGCTTTTTCAAACGCCTTGTTATAAATAAATTACTTACTTACTTACTTACTTACATTAGCAACTTGTAATACCGTCTATGTCTAGAAGGTCTGATATTTAATTCCTTCGCCATGAAACGCGACATCGATCAGAGGAGAGTACAGAAAAATCACGTTTCCTCATGTTTAAATTTGGCGGTTCAATTTTCGATGGGTCTTGTCGGGAGGCTTCCATATTTTCAACGTCTTATACAAGATACTGTTGTGGATAGATACTGGCTTTTCACTTAACAATTTAAAAGAAAGCTGCGAGAAGTAGCAGGCGTATTCGTTCTTTATCGGTCCGTTTCTCTCCGCCGAATTGACGTGTAAACTACAATTCACTTCAGTTCACTTTTATTTTTCCAAAAATTCTTCGTAAAGAAAAATAACATAGGAAGTGTCGACAGAAATACAGTGACATGAAAGTGCTGAAGTACTTAGTTTTATTTGCAAAATATTTTATATGATGTTTTGCTTTCATAGAAGCTTGATCGAGATTCCTTCAGCCCAAGCTGACTGCGGATCAATACTTGACGGTGTAAAACGGATAAGTCAGCTACATCAAAACGTAGCTGACTTATCCGTTTCGTACCGTCAAAAATTGATAATATGATAAACTACTAACAGATTATACAATTAACTCAGAAAGAACAAGTCAGAATTTACAAGAAAGAGTAAGTGCGATACAGTAGATAAGGAATAGGAAACAAAATACGACACATCCGCCGTATTTTTTCTTAAAACAAGAGCTACGAGCTTCTATGGCACTTGTTACGAGTAGGTGATGCAAGAAAGTAGATGAGAGCGTCACAAAATACGCATGAGCATTTCTGGCATATATCCACTCGTTTGATCCATAGGCGTGCCACATGATTCGGCCATTCGGCCCATTCGTTTGATTTTGGGATCCAGGAACGGAATTATTCCTAGGGCATTGTGTCGGATCTGTAAGTCTATTTGTTCGGGTCACTAATATGCCTGCAATATTTCATCGTCCATAGCACGCCATCACTGGAATTTTTGGAAACTACCCGCAACCCGCAACTGGCTCCAATACTCCCCAAAGAGGCTCCGATACGATTGTTCTGTCATTAACGTGTCCATGGCTTATGGTTGTTCTCCCAACCGAATTCCATCCCAATCCCTCGATTTTAAGTGTTTCACGAGTTCCCGGTGCCCCTCCAAGTGCTCCTCCCTCAAAACTATCGGATACGGTCCGGAACTGAAACGGGACATCTGAGATGATAGCTCTTTGCCCTTGCCAAGTTCATTCAAATTCGATTACGTGTTCAAAGTTATGCATGCCACTAGATTTCCGGATTCCCCATACCTTCACTCTCCCCACGATGGTTGGATCAGAGAAAAGACTATTCTCAGGCCAGTTTGTTCGGGTCCCTAATATGCCTGCCAAGTTGCATCGTCCTAGTACATCAAGAAGTACCGAACTCGCGGGATCACCGGAATTCCTGACCTCCTGCAGCTCCCCCAAAAGTGAACGAATCCGTTCCAGTTATGTCAGCAATATATCCATGACTTGTGCTTGTTCTTCACACCAAGTTTCATCCCGATCCATCAACTCTTAAGTGCTTCCCAAGATTTCCGGTTCCCCCCTCCATCTCCCCCAAGAGTTACCGGATCCGGTTCGGAATTGGAATGGGTTGTCTGAGGCACGAGAACTTTCCAAATGTCAACTTTCATTAAGATCCAATCACCCTTTCGAAAGTTGTACATACCTCAAATTTCCGGGTTCCCCCTCCCTCCACTAGCTCCCTCTCAGATGGTCGGATTGGGGAAGTGACTTTTTCCAACTTAATCTAGTCGGGTCCTTGATACGTTTGCCAAGTTCTATCGTCCTAGCTTATGTGGAAGTGCCCGAACTAGCAAAACACCGGGCGACCGACAGACCGACGGACGGACAGAATTTTCGATCGCTATATGGTACTTGGCCGAAGGGCAAGTGCCATAAAAACAAAAAGCAAAAAGCTTGTCGCCGTCATTTTTTACGTTCTGTCACTCCGCCGAAATCGACGAGTAAGCTGCAAGAAGAATAAGAATGTTACATCACTGTCAGAAGTTACATAACAGATAACACAAGTATGCGTGGTTCCAACAGACAGCACTCAGGATCTAATCTGTTGTGATTTTGAAAATGTTATGCGTTAAATATTATTCATACCAAGCATTGCCGAAAAGAGCCGAAAAACCGCCGGAAAAGCATCTGCTGACTTTTCCAGTATCATGACGAGAAACAAAAAAGTCAACAGATGCTTTTTCGGCCGTTTTTCGCCTCTTCCTCGCAAATGTTTTTTTTTCTGACAGTGTATATAGCATTCCAGATTGTCTTGAGAAATTTAACATCAAAATTGTTAAGAAAACGAAGTCGCGGTCACGTTCCTTTTGATAGCAGGTAAACTTTGTCAGCGGAGTGGGGGGGGGGGGGGGGGGGGTTAATATCTATCCACTGTAGGAAAACGTTTCTAATTGTATTTTTTTACATTCATATAGGGACGGGAGACCAAAACGAAAGCAACCAAGAAGAAATACCTCAAGGGCAAAGACGGAGATAGTGACTCCGATAACGAACACGCAGGTGGGGAACCGCAAGCATCTACCGGATTCCACTTCCTACCTGTTTCCGACCTTGCCAAAGAGTTGAAAAAAGAAGAGGCTTTCCAGGACTTAGAAGATGAGATCGTGGAGGAAGTCGCTGCATACCTTCTTAAGTAAGTAGCCTACCCTCCATCGCTTTTAAAATAATTAATATACTTTACTTCTTTAATTGCGTGTATTCTACATGCTAGCATTGGATCGTCACTTATCGCAGATAATCCTTGACACAGTTACATAAGTAGACCTTTCGTATCACTATACGTACAGTTTTTGAATAAACTAAACTATATAGTTAGTGAAATAGGATACAAAGATTTCAGATATTGGTCATGGTGGTCTTAGTCTCTGGAAAACAGCGTCCCTCTGTCTTTGTCGCGTATTGGGCATGCTACTTGCCAGGGTTTTGAAACCGGGCAGTATGGCACGGTGCGCTTATAAGGACAGGCATTTGCTCCCAAACGCTATTGTCAGCTGATACCATCTTTCAGCAAGGATTGGTATTTCAAGCTTGACCAGGCCATCCTCTATGAAACATAGCCCGGGCCGGGCATACTATTTACATCGAGGATTCATTTCCGCGCTTGAGTCCGGATATCAAGCTTGTAACGTAACAAGACCAAAGGTTTCGATGGGATCCCAAAAATTGAGTATTTACAGACAATCGGTTCTTGTAGCGGTCCAGTGGTAATCATCGTAGAAGATGAAGTTCAAGTATGGATTCAGCATGCCCTATAGCCTGCGTCATGTCTACTTTGACCAAAGTTCTGCCTTAATATCCGGTTTCAGCCGGATTCCGGGCGAACTACTTGTCTTGCAAAAAATTGAAGTTCAAAAACAGATTCATAGTATCTCCATACCATCCATATCTCCATAATCAACTTCACATAAAACTTCAACGTTTAACAAATTTTCCGATTTCAGCAGGATTCGTGGTCGAATGTGTCCAGGTATAAAATGATTGTCATACACGAATTCGGCATGCCTTCTTACCCGTAAATCGAACACCTAATGAAATTCATATAAAACTTTTACTTTTAACAGATTTTCCGGTTATGGCCGTATTCCGGGTGATCTACTTGTCCGGCGAGAAAATAATTTTCGTACTCGGATTCAGCATGTTTCGTTATCCTTAAATCGAACCTCTAATCAACTTCAGATTAATCTTTTATTTTTGACAAACTTTCCGGTTTTGGCCGGATTCCGGCCGTCTACTTGTCCGACGAGAAAATGATTCACCATGTCTCCTTACCCCTAAATCGGATATATAATCAACTTCAGATAAAACTTTTACTTTTAACGAACTTTCCGGTTTTAGCCGGATTCCAGGTGAACTACTTGTCCGTCGAGAAAATGGTTTTCATATTCGTGTTCAGCATGTCGTCTTACCCCGTAATCAACTATTTCATTAGCTTTTAAAAAATATTTGTTTTGCCCCTTAATTTGAAACCCCTCCCTCTCCCCTAAATATGCAGCTATCGGGCCCATCTACGAACTCGATCTTTCCCTTGACTAGATTCGTCAACTTGTGTTGGAGTCCGATCTTGGATTTTAAACTTAGGAAAGAGGTTGACATTGATAACCTACTCTTGTTTCAACCTCAGATAAAGACCGAGCCAGTTCTATTTCGAAGTGAGGTTCTGTCCGTCACAATTTTCCTTACGTAAACTAGGCTGTCGCTTGATCTATGCGTCAATCTATCTCTCGCTGATTGGGCGCTGGTGCGACGAACATGATTTTTTGGTATCTCTCTAATCCCGTGAGATAAGGATGTTAACAGTTTAGAGGTATTTCCCTTCTGTGGGGTCACTGTTCCCGCCTCCCTCTGACTACTGTAGTGGTTTGCGAACTTGTTTACAAGCCCCTATGTAGCTCATTGATAGAGCAGTGACCTAGAAAGCCGAAGGTCCTGGTTTGAAATCCCGCCCGAGGAGCACTTTTGTCTTTCAGTTCATTATACGTAAGGCGTATTCTCGCCGTTCCCCGAGGACTCCTCGGGGAATGGCAAGGAACGCCGAGAATAGAGGGAGTCACTCCACACGGACTCCGCGGACAGAAAACAGCGAGAACACGGGGAATGCTTGGAATCGGATTTTGTTAGAAAGAAAACATGCAGTTGCCGAAACTAGTCTGGATCCACTTTATTTTTGGTTTTGTTTACTCTGATTGTTTTTAATTAATTTTATATTGCACCAATACCAGCAAAAATTGATTCCCCTCCGAATCTGAAAGGGAGTCCTTTTTGATGATGGTGATGATAATCGGAGTATTCCCCGGCCGTGGGGACTCGCGAGAATACGGGGAGTGAGTCCCCGGGACAAACAAAAACACAGGGACTCCTCAAGTCGAGTCCTCGACGAACGATGAGAATAGGCCTATAGTATAAATGATTTATTATCGTGTCTCTTGTTCTTTAAACTTCATCTTGCAGGCCCCTGAACGCCCAGCTTGAGGAAACCGCACGCGGTGTTTACGAAGCTCTCATCTCGAAATCATCTGGAAATCGAAAGCAGACCATCACGGACACGTCCGATAAAATCTTGAGAAAGCTCGAAAACTTCAAACAGTACGAGAAGAGTTTGAAAATTTTGCCAAACGTGGACCTCCAGTCGCAACTGGACAAATTTCTGGTGAAGAGTCTGGGTTACGAGATTCTCAATGGTGCCGTACTCTACTGTGCTGTTGATAGTCTGGTAGATGTAGATGTAAACAGGGATCTTACGAATGAGGTAAGATTACGCAAGAGTGTATCCTCGGAAGCAGGTCCATATCCATACAAATTTCCGTTCGACTGCAAAAATCGCACTTTCTGTGCACGTTCGTTAATGACCCGTCATACCTAAATGTCAATATAACCAGTTCCGTAAGTGCATTCATTAAATCTTCAACATGGACTCCAGAATTGAATGTTTTACATTCTGAACCCGCTAATGATTCCTCACTAATCTTTGCACTTGCCGGGGTTCACTTGTTTGTATGCGAATTATGCTCCCGACGAGTGTTCGAGTATCATGCTATTGATGTGTAAAACCGGTTATCTGAGTTTTGCCAAGTTTTGCCAGAAGTCAATGGGTCTATGGGAAAAGGATTAAAACAGCCTGAGCCGTGGATAATTTTTGAAAAGTAGAGCATATTTGTAGAGTATTCAGATAGTTATTAGAACATAAACAATAAATAGTGCAAGTTGTGCGTTAAGGGCCCTGTGTCCGATTTTCGCTTCGTCTGACCATTTGTTGTACTGATGAATTTGCGCCGTCGCAAAAGATGGGTCACTGCTTATGTTTACAGATATGTTTACAGAAGGATTAATCAGTAGACATTTTTCTTCAGTGCTATTTCGGTCTTTATTAGCAAGGTCTTCTTCAAGGCTCTCACTTGCATCTAAGTGAACCGATTGTTCACCTCTCTGCTCAGTGCTGTAATTTTCGTTGTTAATATTGAAAAATTAAAAGAGCCTGAACTTGTAGTTACAAATTCGAAGTTGTAATCAAGTTTACAACTATGTTTCAGATTTTGTTTATGGTCGGAGGTTTCGACTTCCAAATCTTAAAGCCTATATAGGGGATCCTTGCCAAGAAAGGTGAAAATATTCAAATAATGCAAACGACGGATACGTAAGCTACGATGCTTTGGTATAGCGATATTTCGGCCTTTCTTGGCCTGATGAGAACACTTGCCAAGAAGGGCCGAATATCGCTACCAAAGCATCGTATCCGTTTTTCCAAGTCAGCTTGGGCTCAAGGAGTATTTAAGGGTCGACATTTCGCCGAACAAAGATTTCTGCTGACCAATGATACTTACGATATAAAAGAAGGTTATGTGAGCGGCAAACAAGAAGTCTGCCTTACTTTATAAAACAAGAAGAAACATTCATTTCTTGTGGGCTTGGTCTTAAATGTTCTGAGAAACCCGGTGAAGCGGAAAGAAGTCAGTTTGTAACCCAACCTGACAATATTCGTCAGTTTTAGTTTTGTTACCATAGAAATGTGAACCATTCTGTCCTTGAAGATAGTTCTGTTTTTCTAGCAAAGAGCTAAGCTTATCGCCGAGCTACCAGACGACATCAAGTCTGTCCTAACAGCGTTCCATACATCTGTCGGAGCAAAGACAGCATCAGAGTTCGTCAAAGACATTGAACCAGTGCTGAATAACATTGGACTAACAGTGCGGAAGGCAGACAAGAAAAAAGAAAAGTGAGTACTCCGATGCTACTCCGAGCTAAAAGCAAACTTTCTCAAGTAAACCAACGAAGGTAGCACAAGTAGCCGATCTCCTGTTTCACTACCCTCGGCCGGGAGTACTATGCGTGGTTGGAGGCAAACCATCTGATGCTTTCTCTAGATATGAACCCCTCGATTTATCTAGATATCGGTTTTGCAGCTGGTTGGTCTGCGGCTAGTGTTCCAGAATCGCACCGGTTCAGTTCAAATTCAGTTCAGTTTATTTCTAAAATGGGAAGAGGACAGGCCGAATATTCGTTCAATCGTCAATAATATATAGATACAATATAGTCAATGTTTATGAATTAATTTAAAGTAACAGTAACCATCTAACACATTTAATACATAGAGGTACGCAATGACTGACAAGTTTAGTCAATAACGATACGAAATATGGTCGACTGATAACTGTAGCTGTAGCTGCTCCTGCTTACTAGCACCGGCATTAAAAAACTTAAAAAATGAGGGAAACTAGCTTTACAAATAACGGCTTCGAATGATGGGTCATGGTCGCTACTCAGCAATCATGGTCGCTACTCGAATCCAGCAGCAAAAATAGCAGCCGTATCCAAAATGAAATCGCAGCACCAGCTTTAATTCAAAGCAATTTTTACGAAGAAATATACAAAATCAGATACTGATGCTAAAATCTTCCGTTGTTTTTCCACAATTTCATTTTCCAGCGAGCGGCTTGATCCTGAAGAGGGACCCTTGCTAAAAAGGCAGACAGCTCCAATAAAATGCAGCTGATGTATCCGTTTTGCGATGACAGATATGATCCGCAGTCAGCTGAGCTGAATGGAATATAAATTCAGCTTTATTTGACACTAAATGTTGATGAAAACCTTCCAGGTCTATAATCCCAACGTTTCGTGCTGAGCTGATCCAGCAGTTGGAAGCTGCTGAAGACCCCGCGCTGGTTCTCCACCTCGCCGTTGTCCTTCTCTTCTTGTCACTTAAGCAGGCCCCCATCCACATTTCTGGTCGGTTTGTACCGCAGATTTTCGACTGTATCAGTGATGAGTTGGATGGAGAAAAGAGGAAGACACTACAGGACTGCCAAGGTATCGGTTTTAGCGAAGGCTTTTTTATATGACAAGTGCATTTTCTTTTTATGGCACTTGAGCTTACTCAAGTGCCATATAGCGATTGTAATTTCTGTCCGTCAGTCGGTCTGTCGGTCCCGGTTTTGCTAGTTCGGGCACTTTCAGATAAGCTAGGACGATGAAACTTGGCAGGCATATCAGGAAATGGACCAGATTAAATTAGAAATGGTCGCTTCCCCGATCCGACCATCTGGAGGGGAGTGGAGGGAGGGGGAATCCGGAAAAATAGGAAAAATGAGATATTTTTAGCTTGCGAACGGGTGATCGGATCTTAATGAAACTTGATATATGGAAGGACTTCGTGTCTCAGACCCTCCATTTTAAATCCAGACCGGATCCGGTGACATTGGGGGGAGTTGGGAGGGGGAAACCGGAAATCTTGGAAAACACTTAAGAGTGGAGGGATCCGGATGAAACTTGGTGGAAAGTACAAGCAAAAGTCCTAGATACGTGACTGATATAACCGGAACGGATCCGCTCACTTTGGGGGAGTTGGGGGGGGGGGAGAAGTCCGAATTTGTAGTGATCCCGCGAGTTCCGTGCTTCCTGATGTGCTGGGACGATGGAAATTGACAGGCATGTCTGGGACCGGACCAGATTAAATAGGAAATCGCCAATTCCCCGATTCGACCATCTGGGGAGGGGGGGAGTGGAGGGTGAATCCAAAATTTGAGGTATTTTTAGCTTGCGAACATGTGATCGGATCTTGATGAAAGTTGATATTTAGGATGACCTCGTGTCTCAGACATCTCACTTTAAATCCGGGCCGGATCCGATGACACTGGGGGGAGTTGGAGGAGGGAACCGGAAATTTTGAGAAACGCTTAGAGTGGAGGGATCGGGATGAAACTTGGTGGGAAAAACAAGCACAAGTCCTAGACACGTCATTGACATAACCGGACCGGATCAGGGCACTGTGGGGGAGTTGGGGTGGGGGTCCGGATTTCTAGCGATCCCGCGAGTTCGGCATACTTCCTGATGTCCTAAGGCGATGAAACTTGGCAGGTATGTCAGGGATCCGAACAGATTGACTTGAGAACAGCCGTTTCCCCGACCCGACCATCGTGGGGGGAGTGGGTGGATGGGGAGTCCGGAATCTAGTGGCGTGCATAACTTTTTAACGGGTGATCGGACTTGAATGAAACTTGTCTGGTGATCTACCGCCTCGGACGTTCAGTGTCACGTCCGGGTCGGGTCCGATACCTGTGGGGATGGGGGGGGGGAACTCAAGAAACTCTAAAAGCAGAGGGATTGGGACGAAACTTAATGGATGGAACAAGCATTAGGCCTAGATGAAATTGACGGAGCCAGATGGTTTCGGGGCTCTGTGGGGGAGTTGCAGGGGGTTTCCTGGAATTCCGGTAGTCGTGAGTTAGAATAGTTCCAGATGTAAAACGACAACGAAACTTTGCAGGCATATTAGCGACCCGAATTATCTTGACTTAAGAACCTGACACAACATACCCCCGGAAACTTCCGTTCCTAGATCCGAGCATTTTTGGGGGAGCAAGAGAAGAGAAATATGGAAATTGACTTCTATAAATTGCAAACGAGTGGTTTGATTCGAGTGAAACCTCATGGGTGATACGAATCGATGGCCTCGACATGTAAAACATGCGTTCGAACCGTATGCGACCACGATTAGGGGAATTGGGGGTGGGGGGAGCTTTGACATGCATAAAAACTAAACGGATGGACCGAATGAGATGCAAATTCGACAGTGCCGAGTTTATGCGGCCTAGATTTGTTATTTGGCGTCCGGGCCGGATTCGGCCAAGGTAGGGGGGGGTACTGGAAACTTGCAGATAGGCTATGCTCCAATTTCAGTAAAACTTGATGGACAGGAACAGGGAATAAAGAGATTGGGCCCGAACCGGCTCCGACAACGTTGGTGGGAGGGGGGGGGGGGTACCGGAACTTTCCAAAAATGATCAGATTCGAGTGAAACTTGACAGATGGTTTAAAAGAAGATGCTTTAGGTGGTCGATTTTTTTTATTCCGAACCAGATTCGGCCACGGTAGGTGGAGATAGAGTGAGTACCGGAAATCGTGTAGCACGTCTAGGGATCAAACAAATGGATTTATTGGGATGAAAGTTTGAACAGTCATGTGCATTTGCTACAGACAATCGAGACGATGCCGGAACAGCTCAGAAATGAGTGAAACTAAATATCCTATTTCTAATTCCGAACCGCATTTTTGGATGGCGGGTGTATTTTGTGACGTTCTCATCTACTTTCTTGTACATCTACTCGTACAAGTGCCATATGAGCTCGTAGCTCTTGTTTCCTCTTAATGTTATTATTTTTGGACATACGGCCTCTCCAACTCAGTGACATTGAAACCATTTTACGCCACACTGGAAACAAAAACAAAATTTATGATTCCCTACATTAGCTTCGTAGTAATATATTTTGAACGTTATATTCCTCTTTTCACCATTTCAAGATTCTCTCGGCTGAAATACGAACATCTAGTTAAGATTCACTTACTAGCTTAACCAGGCCTGGAAACGCACTGCAAATTAGGGGTCGGCACCGTTTCTGTTTTTTTACTACCGTTTTCTGTTCTGTTTTTTTTTTTAAATAACAGAAAACAGGTAGCCGTTTTTATGGCACTTGCCCTTCGGCCAAGTGCCATATAGCGATTGTAATTTCTGTCCGTCAGTCGGTCCCGGTTTTGCTAGTTCGGGCACTTCCAGATAAGCTAGGACGATGAAACTTGGCAGTCATATCAGGGACTGGACCAGGTTAAATAAGAAATAGTTGCTTTCCTGATCCGACCATCTGGAGGGGAGTGGAGGAAGGGGGAATCCGGAAAAATTAGGAAAACTCAAATATTTTTAGCTTACGAACGGGTAATCGGATCTTAATGAAACTTCATATATGGAAGGACGTCATGTCTCAGACGCTCCATTTTAAATCCAGACCGGATCCGGTGACATTGGGGGGAGTTGGAGGGGGAAACCGGAAATCTTGGAAAACACTTAGAGTGAAGGGATCCGGATGAAACTTGGTGGAAAGAACAAGCAGAAGTCCTAGATACGTGACGGATATAACCGGAACGGATCCGCTCACTTTGGGGGAGTCGGGGGGGGGGGGGGAGAAGTACGAATTTCTAGTGATCCCGCGAGTTTGGTGCTTCCTGATGTGCTGGGACGCTGAAAATTGGCAGGCATGTCAGGGACCCGACCAGATTAAATAGGCAATAGTCATTTCCCCGATCCGACCATCTGGGAGGGGGAGTGGAGGGAGGGGGGAGCCAAAATTTGAGGTATTTTTGTCTTGCGAACGAGTCATCGGATCTTGATGAAATTTTATATTTAGGATGACCTCGTGTCTCAGACGTCCCACTATAAATCCGGACGGGATCCGATGACACTGGGGGGAGTTGGAGGAGGGAACCGGAAATCTTGAGAAACGCTTAGAGTGGAGGGATCGGGATGAAACTTGGTGGGAAGAACAAGCACAAGTCCTAGATACGTCATTGATATAAGCGGACCAGATCCGGGCACTCGGAATCTAGTGGCGTGTATAACTTTTGAACGGGTGATCGGATCTTGATGAAATTTTATATTTAGGATGACCTCGTGTCTCAGACGTCCCGCTATAAATCCGGACCGGATCCGATGACACTGGGGGGAGTTGGAGGAGGGAACCGGAAATCTTGAGAAACGCCTAGAGTGGAGGGATCGGGATGAAACTTGGTGGGAAGAACAAGCACAAGTCCTAGATACGTCATTGATATAAGCGGAACATATCCGGGCGCTCTGAGGGAGTTGGGGGGGGGGTCCGGATTGCTAGCGATCCCGCGAGTTCGGCATACTTCCTGATGTGCTAGGGCGATGAAACTTGGCAGGTATGTCAGGGACCCGAACAGGTTCACTTGAGAACAGCCGTTTCCCCGATCCGACCATAGTGGGGGGAGTGGATGGATGGGGAGTCCGGAATCTAGTGGCGTGTATAACTTTTGAACGGGTGATCGGATTTTAATGAAACTTGTATGGTGGAAAGAGCTATCGCCTCGGATGTTCAGTGTTAAGTCCGGGTCGGGTCGGGTTATTCCTGTGGGGATCGGGGGGACCGGAAAACTCAAGAAACGCTTAAAGCAGAGGGATTGGGACGGAATTTAACGGAGAGAACAAGCATTAGGCCTAGATCCGAATTTGACGGAGCCAGATGGTTTCGGGGCTCTGTGGGGGGGGGCAGAGGGGGTTTCCTGGAATACCGGTAGTCGGGGAGTCGGGGGTTAGAATAGTTCCAGAAGTACTAAGACAATGAAACTTTGCAGGCATATTAGCGATCCGACTTAATTGACTTATTTATTTAAACTAGGATACGACCAACTAGGGTCAAACAAATGGGTGATAAGAATCGATGGCCTCGATAAGTAAAGATGCGTTCGAACAAATGCGACCACGGTTGGTGGAATTGGGTGGGGGGGGGGGGACTTTAACCAAACGAATGGCCCGAATGAAATGCAAGTTCGACAGTGCCGAGTTTATGCGGCCTAGATTTGTTATTTGGCGTCCGGGCCGGATGCGGCCAAGGTAGGGGGGGGGGGGGGGGTACTGGAAACTTGCAGATAGGCTATGCTCCAATTTCAGTGAAACTTGATGGGGAAGAGGGAATTAGGAGATATGACGTGTATGTTTTCAAGTCCTATTTGGCCACAGTGGCGGGAATTGGAGGGAGATTGCCGGAAACTTTGAGGCTCGCATAGGAGTCAAACGAGTGCATCAGTTTAAATGAAACATAGAACTTAGAGAGAGCATAAACCCTAGATGACATGTTATGGGCAAGGATCCGGACCCGACAACGTTGGTGGGGGGGAGGGGGTACCAGAATTTTCCAAAAATGCTCAGATTTGACCGAAACTTGATAGGTGGTATAAAAGAAGATACTTTAGATGATCCATTTTTTTTAGTCCGAACCAGATTCGGCCACGGTAGGGGGAGATGGAGGGAGTACCGGAAATATTGTAGCACGTTTAGGGATCAAACTAGTGGATTTATTAGGCTGAAACTTGGAAGTTTGAACAGTCATGTGCATTTGATAATCGAGACGATGCCGGAACTGCTCAGAAGTGAGTGAAACAAAATATCCTGCTTCTATTTCCGAACCGCATTTTTGGATGGCGGGTGTATTTTGTCACGTTCTCATCTACTTTCTTGTACTGCCTACTCGTAACAAGTGCCATATGAGCTCGTAGCTCTTGTTTTAATGCCGTTTCTGATTTATTTTTCTGCCGGATTATGCCATCTACCAATATTTTTTGCTTTTCGGAAGGAAAGATTTGTGGGTCAGAATAGAGGGGTTGCACCCTACCCGACGAAACGGATATTTTTACACCATCACTAGAGGAAGCATAACAACAAAATTAACAGTACGAGGTATAGGACTTCCGACTTACAGACTATATTATCGGCCTTTGATAGCCATTCTGAGCCAGTGAATTGCTGAAACCGTTAATCTGGCTATTTCTTGCTGGTATAATAATATTTTTGCGAAACGGAGTCTCGCATTCCATTGGTCGGTTAAGACACGTTTTTTGAAATCCAACCAATTGGAAGCACGAATCGTTTTGTACTGAAAGTTTGAAGCCTTCAATCTCCCATTTCTGATGAAACTTTTCTACAAAGCTGTAATTATACAACCAAGAAAAAGCCAGCGAACTTTTCCTATGTTAAAAAGTTGTTTTTTTCACTTTTCGGTAAAGATGCCCACTTTAAGGGTGCTAGAAATTCATTTTTAAGCAAAACTCTATTGGCGCAAATGATCATTTATGTACCTAGTTCTTGTGCTTGTTCTTCCCACCAGGTTTCTTCCCGATGAGTCCATTCTATGCGTGACATAAGATTTCCAGCACTCCTCTCCACCTCCCTCCCCACATTCATCGGATCCGGTCCGGACTTGAAATGGGACATCCGAGAAACGAGGTCTATCCAAATATCAAGGTTCATTAAGATCCGATCACATGTTCAAAAGTTATATATACCTCAGGATTCCGGATTCCTCCTCCCTCCACTCCCCCACGACGGTCGGATCGGTGAACTGACTATTTCCAAGTTTTTGGTCGGGTCTCTGATATGCCTGCCAAGTTTCATCGTCTTAGACCACCTGAGAGTACCTTAACTCCGGATCACCGGAATTCTGGAACCCCCTCCAACTACCCGCATAGTGTCAAAATCTGGTCCAATTCTGTCTATGATGTACCAAGGGCTTGTGCTTGTTCGTCCCACCAAGTTTAATGCTGATCGCTCAACTTTAAGCATGTCACAAGATTTTCGGTCCCCCTTCCGACCCCCCCCCCCACATTCATCGTATCCGAACCGTACTTGAAATGGAACGTCTGAGACACGAGGTCGTTAAAAATATCAAGTTTCATTAAGATCCTATCACCCGTTACAAAGTTAAGTTCGGATTCCTTTATTCAAACAATGTTTACAACGGAACTCTATTGGCGCAAATGATCATTTACCCTCAGGGGATTATGAAATGGATAGTTTGATCAAAAGTATTTTTTCACTTTGCGATTAAGGTGCGCACTTCAAGGGAGCTGGCAGTTCATTTCTGTACTTTAAGGGATGGTCGGATCTGGAAAGTGACGATTTGTGAGCCAATCTTGTCGAGTCTCCGACGAAAATATCAAGTTTCATTAAGATCCGATCACCCGTTCCAAAGTTATACAAAGTTCGGATTCCTTTATTCAAACAATGTTTACAACGGATACGTCAGCTACGATTCTTCGTCAGTGATATTTCGGCCCTTCTTGGCAAAGGTCCTCGTCAGGCTGTCAATCCTCTGGTTCAACTTCGGGGAAGGAAACAGGATTCCCCCTCACTCCACTCCCCCAACGGTGGTTGGATCGTCGAAGTGACAATTCCAAGTAGTTTGGTCAAATCCCTGATATGCCTGCCAAGTTTCATTGTCCTACCACATCTGGAAGTACCGTAACTCGAGAACAGTGGACCGACCGATCGACCGGAAAGTGATCGGTATATGGCACTTGAATGAACCCCATGCTCGAACGCTGGGCATGCTGACGGGGGGGATCATGGTTCTCATACGTAGTTGTATCCCTTCTTCCGCATAGGGGTATCAGCATACAGTACTTCGGGAAGAAAAATAATTTGGTATTTTTGACCTTGAAATTTTTTGTTTTTAAAGGGTACTGATACCCTTCTGGGGAATAAGGGGTACATATACGTATGACGTCCATACTCACCTCTTCCAGTATACCCCAGCATTTGACCATGTGTATAAGAAAAAGGCTTAGTTTACTAGACAGGTGCAGAGTCCTTTTTTCTTCACCTTACACAATTATAATCGACCTTCTCTCACAACCTTAGGCCCTCCATGAGTCCCCACCTCACACTATTCACTTTCCAAGAGCCGCCTTACCATTCCAAATGGTCGCCTTACTGTTATCTTATAAATCTAAAGAAGTAGGAACAAAACAGCAGAAATACCTGTTAAAACGGCCGTTTTTTTTGTAAAAAACGGTCCGTTTTTTTTATCACCGTTTCTGTTTCTGTTCCGTTTTTTATTTGCCGTTTTTTACCGTTTCTGTTTTAGCCAAAAACGGAAACGGTGCCGACCCCTACTGCAAATGCGTTAGTCTATTGCTTCGCTGTTCCTGAATCACGATTTTTAGTTGTGTGAAAGACCTCTCAAACTTCTGGTAGCCTTATGTAACTTCAAATATTCTGGATTAGCAACAGCAACGAATTGCCTGCTGTCAATACACAAACCTGTTAAGCTGCGCTTTTCTAAGACTTAACATATTTTGCAGCCAGGCTTATAGCAGCGTCTTTGGTTTTATGTTGTTAAAAATTTACGGAAGGAAAAATCAGTCCTTGGTGGAATTCAACCTGCAAGGTCTTAATGCCAGGTTCACATTCAGTCACATATGTACGTGATTTGGTTCGTTAATTTGGTTACTACCCACTCTTTACGTTTCATCCTAGTCAGGCTTGGAACAAAGAAATTCAAGAAATATTGAGCGTGTTTCACCCTTCCAACAATAGTGATTATTAGGTACTATTTTCGTTCCAACCTCGTAAAAAGTTGTTACGATGACCGTTCCAACCTTCTCGAAATAGTAACTATTTGCTTACCGTGCTCGGAAGCGTAGCAAGCACTACGCATCTCTGTGACGTGAGCCTTGACGGCAGAAAGCCAGAATTCGTGACATCGTGCGTAGTAACTACGGTAAGTAGGATGGAACACGCTCATTACCACCATCATCACTTATGAGAAAACAAACGTAACAAAAGTCAGTGACCGTGGGCTGTGACTGGTCCAAAGATACGTTTCAAAATGGCGGAGATGGATTTTTCCATCTCGAATATCTTACATTTTCAGCGTCTTTTCTTCCCAATTTCGACCGTAAAACGGTCTTGTTACCGGCGCTATTACCAGGTGTAACTATAGTGGGGCCCGGGCGTAACTGTGAGTTTGGTCTTGACGGACACCGTTAATATTCATGGCACTCACAAGGCTAGTTAGCATGTCTAAGTATTCCCTCAGCCCAAGCTGACTGCGAATCATTGTTGACTACGTTGAAGTTAAACGGGTCCGTCAGCTGATTTTGTCCTAGCGATACGCAGAATTGGTATTTATTCGTGAAGAAACCTCTTTGACGATGAAGGGGTGGCCGAGAGGGGTCTCGATTAGAAATAGATAGTGAATCTCAGTTTAGACAATTTGCTTCGGATAATCCGCTCCTTCTGGTACTTTCGGGGCGGCTTTTTCGCCTGTCTCTGCCGCTTTGGCGGACTTGGTTTGTTTTTGCAACAAACTTGATGTTCAAGTGCTGCTGGTGTTTTTCTCCCTTTTTTTATTGATTTATTTGTTGTTGTTTATTTGTATATTTGTGAGTCGCCCTAGTTGGTCCTTAGTTCAGTGAATAATAAACATAATAATCATGTAGACAAAAACGCTTCTGAGCCGGGATTTGATCCCAGTCCCTCACTTACCAAGCGACTTATCTACCAATTGAGCGGGATCGACTAAAAGAGGCACGGCATGGCGCAGGAGGCACGAGTATAAAAAGAGATTGGCAAGCAGTAGAAGTAGACAAGTGAGTGAGAGTTCGTAACTCCAGAGCCTAAAAGAAGGCACTTTAGAACATTGTTCCCGCCCCTCACTCTGAAGCCTGAAAGGGCCCTTTTAGTTTTCGTGCCTCCTATACATTGTCGTGCCGTGCCGTTGCCTCTTTTTAGCCAATCCTCAATTGAGCTACCGAGGAGGTTGTGAACATGGTTCCAAACCACAACAACAGTCAGTTAGAAGCCGGCCATAGGAACAGTGATCCGCCGGAAGGGAAATTCATCTAAACGGCTCACATCCCCGTATAATATGTTTCCGTCTCAAGGGCGTCTTCCCCATCAAATTAAATATTTGATTTTCATCATGAGGCCCCGCCTTGTGGGTCCTCGTTTGTCTACGAAGCTCCGACATTCGAGTGCTATAGACATGGAAATTCAGTTCAAAATTTGTTTCTGTTTTATTGTCACGGTACAAGACCCTTGTGTTATCTAAGTAATATCAAGAGCAACTAATCTAATTGAACCTCCATCTTTGGTCCCATGCAGCGACCATGGATACCCCGATAAAACTGAGCGGAGCTCCACTTGTTTTGATATTTGTTTTAGTGCGTGTTCTGCCCTTCTAACAATAGTTACTAGTTCTAGTTTTGTTCCAACCTTGCGAAAAGTTACTACGCTGACCGCTCCAGCCTTGTCGAAATAGTAACTATTTGCTTACCACGCTCGTGAGCGTATGTAAAGGTTGTACTGTTTTTGGCTTTGTTCATGGCCCAAGGGCTCCATTAAACATATGTATATCTATCTATCAATGGTAGACAACGAATCAGCTGTAAAGGACGACTCAGACGGCGTCCGCATCCTTCTGCGGGGTTCTACTGCGATATAGCTGTTTGTAGAGGTAACAAATTATGATGTTCTCCGTAGCTCCTCCTCCGCTCGTTGAATCGGGTAGGGTGTTAGAATATATTCGATTCCGCATGGTCGTATTACTGGATAGGGAGACAGAGGTTCTTGTGATTATTTGTTATTTGTAGTATTTTCGTGCCTTGCCGATTGTGCTACCTAGAATTTTCTATTAATAACGCCTGCTATTGGCTATAGTTGATTTTTTTTTTTCTAGGCCTCGTTATGAAACGTCTCACTCTGAAGCAAGAAGACTCAGCACTCGAAGAAATAAACGTCCAGTTGTCCGAATTGTTGCCCAAAGTTAAAGAAGCGGCGATAACAACTAAGAAAGCCCAGTGATCACTCTTACAGAAGTGATCGGGGATAACAGCCACAGTAATGTCAGTTTGAGAATGTTACCGATTGTTCCAGTGATGTTTCGCTTCTTCCCTGAGATTTTATGTGATGGCGTAAGGTTAGCAACGTAGTAAAAAAGAGCGGATATACTTTTGTTTAAGAATTTGTTATTAAGAAAAGGCCGACGGGTCGGGTTGTTTGAATACTTCACGTGTTTTTTCGACGGCTATGGATGCGATACGTGTTTCAGCGCCAGCGTGATTTTTCGCAACTGAGTATTTTTCGCCACTACAGGTAATGCAACAGGTATGGACGGGCAAAAACAGATGATAGTTAATTGGTAGGATCAGCGGAAAGATCTCAGAAGGTTTTTTCGCCACTCCTCGCTACCAATTATTAGCTCAGGAAAAGTACTAACATAAAAACTGCTGATTTAATGCAATATCATTCTGTTTTTTCTTCTATCCGATAAAAATGGAAATTATCAAACTACGAGCTGCAAAGAAAATACAATTTATAACGTTATTTTACTGTATTGTAGTTTCTGGAAATAAGTTAAATGCTTATATTCAGGAAATCTTCTAGCAAGGCGGTAGTAAGATCATACGGTTTTACTGTTGAATGGCTAGGCTTTATTTTATGAGTTATTAGAGTGGCGAAAAATCCTGGGTCATTAATCCCACTAAGCCTTCAGGTAACTACACACAAGGTTCAGCGCGTCATTAGGATATGGATCGAAACCCAGAGTGGCGATGAATACCCAGTGGCGAACAATCCCGGTGGCGCTAAAACTCTGCTACGCTTTGGATACCTTCAACCAAAGATTAGTTCCGTTTTTTCAGATACCATGGTATCTGATAGGACGGTCTTAAGTCGTTTTTGCTGTCATCGTGGTATCTGATACCACGGTCAAAAGGCATTTTTGCAGTTATTGTGGTATCTGGCCAGTTATCGTGGTATCTGATATTCAGATACCACGGTGGAACCGTGGTAACTGATCGTAGTATCTGAAAATGTCCTTTCACTTTCATCAGTTTCTGTCAAATTGGTGGGAAAGAAGTTTGGCACTTAGTGATGTGACGGAATATCAGTTTTTCTTTTGGGATGACTTCAAGTCCCGCAATTTCGGTATCTGCAAAAACGCAACTGATCCTCAGGAAGAACGAGAAAACGTCTCACTAACGACTCAAACTCCTCAACTCAAATCATGTGTCAACCAATCGCGCTCGTTCGGGACAGCTGCGGTGCCGCTTCCGGCTCTTCCACTAGGTACACGACGATTTTGCATCGGCAAGGACAGTTAGTCATCAAGAGTATTTTTAATACTTTTGATGACTAACTCTCCTTGTTAATGCAAAATCGCCGGGTACCTAGCGGAAGAGCCAGAAGCGGTATCACCTCGGGTATCACAGCTGATCCCGACTATCGCCGTGATTGTTTGACACAGGATTTGAGTTGTTGAGTTTGCGTCGCTAGTGAGACGTTTTCTAGTTCTTCCTGAGGATCACTGGCGTGTTTTGGACTTATAGTCATATAGAGTATTGTGGCAGCGGATATTTCAACAGTTGCGTTTTTGCCGATACCCAAATTGCGGGACTTGAAGTCATCCCAAAAGAAAAACTGATATTCAGTCACATCACTAAAGGCGTATTCTTGCGGTTCCCCGAGGACTCCTCGGGGAATCAAAGGGAACGGCGAGAATAGAGGGAGTCACTCCACGCGGACTCCGCGGACAGAAACAGCGAGAACATGGGGAATGCTTCCAGCATGGATTTTGTTCGAAAAATAGATATGCAGTTGACGAAATTAGTCTAGAGCTACTTTATTTTTGGTTTTGTTTATTCTGATTATTTTTAATTAATTTTACATTGCACCAACACCAGCAAAAACTGGCTCGCCTCCGAATCTGAAAGGAAGTCCTTTTTGATGATGGTGATGATAATCAGAGCATTCCCCGTCCGTGGGGACTCGCGAGAATACGGGGAGTGAGTCCCCGGGACAAACAAAAACGCGGGGACTCCTCAAGTGGAGTCCGAGGGGAACGACGAGAGTACGCCTTAAATGCCAAACTTCTTTCCCACCAATTTGACAGAAACTGATGAAAGTGCAATAAAAGGACATTTTCAGATACTACGATCAGTTACCACGGTTCCACCGTGGTATCTGAATATCAGATACCACGATAACTGGCCAGATACCACAATAACTGCAAAAATGCCTTTTGACCGTGGTAGAGTATTTTCGTGGGAGTCATTAGTTTGTCTTTCGTTCAAGCAAAGACAGACGAACTAAAACCAAGACTAGCCAGACTAAAACCCCGGGGCTTTAGGCTTTGGATTTTGGGATCTGAGTCACATTAATGGCTAGAGCCTGTATTTTGAATAGTTAAATTTTGCCAGTAAAAAAGCGGATTCAGAGACAAACTAGAACAAGAGCTAAGAGCTCATATGGTACTTGTTACGAGTAGGTGATGCAAGAAAGTAGACGAGAGCGTCACAAAATGACGAGCACTGATGGCACTTGTTACGAGCAGGTGATGCAAGAAAGTAGATGAGAGCGTCATCCTTTCATCAAGTCGAAGTTAATCTATCTGCTTACAACACTACAACGTATAATTATTGCGTTGGAGACATAAGACAGAGATAAAATGAAAGTCGCAAACAAAGAAACGAACAAACAAAGGCTACTCACGGCGCGAGGAAAACTACATTCAGGAGTGGGAAGAGCTGGTAGATGGATCGTCGTCAACAGACTCACTAGGTCTCCGATCTCATGAAAAGAAAAACTGTTAAAATTCATCTCAGGAGCTTAGCCAAGCCAGCATATTCCTAGTGTTCGATCGCATACTGGGCAGGAGCTTGGACGCTGGCACTTCCTCTTGCTTAGTTTTCGCGGGCTGTCTAATACTCTATACGACGAATCCTTGAACCTGATCCATTTCCTATGTCAACGAATTAACAAGGTTTTTGCGTGTCACGCCCAGAGGCGTTACTAGCCAAAATGTTGGGGGGGGGGGGGGAGGGGTAAGTATTTACTAACTAGCTTATCATTTTTACCGACTGTTATAGCACAAAAACGATTGTTTTCAGGAAAAAAAACCTACTGTTTTGAGGTAAAAGCGACCGATTTTCAGAAAACCGACTGGTTTTAAGAAAAACGACTGTTTGTAAAAAAAATTGCGGCACTTCGCACCGACTCAGCTATTTTATACCAACCCGCCGACAACATGGGGCGTGGGGGGAGGGGCGTGGGGGGAGGGGCGTCCCCTCCCCCCATACGTGACGCCCCTGGTCGCGCCAGTGACACCCCTGGTCGCGCCAGTGACACCCCTGGTCGCGCCAGTGACACCCCTGGTCGCGCCAGTGACACCCCTGGTCGCGCCAGTGACACCCCTGGTCGCGCCAGTGACACCCCTGGTCGCGCCAGTGACACCCCTGGTCGCGCCAGTGACACCCCTGGTCGCGCCAGTGACACCCCTGGTCGCGCCAGTGACACCCCTGGTCGCGCCAGTGACACCCCTGGTCGCGCCAGTGACACCCCTGGTCGCGCCAGTGACACCCCTGGTCGCGCCAGTGACACCCCTGGTCGCGCCAGTGACACCCCTGGTCGCGCCAGTGACACCCCTGGTCGCGCCAGTGACGCCCCTGGTCGCGCCAGTGACGCCCCTGGGTCTTCGCTAGGCACACGGTGATTCTTCATCCATACGAAGAATTATGTTCCTTCTCAATAACGAGGAACCTGGACTGGAATGCAGCAACATTATGCCCTTGCTGGGAAATATGGGAAACGACAAGATATTCAATGAACAATTATCTGCCTAGCTGGGAACTTAAAAAGGCTCTGGGCCCAAAAACGCAGTAGCGGGGCCTTTTGATTGGCTCTATCACTTGCCACGGGCTAGAGACTTTCCTATATCCTAGTGTTCAAAAGAATTTGGGTCTTTCCGGAACAAGTGTTGCCAGAAGAGCAAAATAACCCTAGGGAGTAGCGCCAAAATCTACGCTTTCCCTGCAGCGGCAACGGCCTTGCTCTCAGCGCCGCCCACTACGCTCGATACAATCAAAATGATACAAACTTGCGGGCTTAGAAAATTTCTAGTACAGCTTAAAGACGTTCTGCACACATCGAGGAAACAGGGGAGGTTGTATCATTTTTGTTGCTGTGTTCGGAATATAGAGTTTTCGGAGCAAGCGCTGGTGCAGAGCAAAATAACACTAGGAAGTAGCGCTAAGACCTATGCTTTCTATGCTTCGCAAACGGGCCATAGTCGAAACATCACCCATTACGCTTGAGGCATTTCAAGCGAGACAAACTTGCTAGTTTATAAATTTCTGGTAGAGCTACAATGCGGTCTGCGCACATCGTGGTAACAGGGGACGTTCCAGAATATGAAGCTACCGGAGCCAGCGCTGGTGCACGACTGATTGAGTTTCAGTAGGGACATTCTCTATCGCCAGTGGTGCTAGTATCGCTGCTATTCGAATGTGTGTCAATTTTTCAAGTTTTGGAGCTACTCTCTAGTGTTATTTTGCTCTGGTGCCGGTGCACGACTGATTGAGTTTCAGTAGGGACGTTCCCTATCGCTGGTGGTGCTAGTATCGCTGCTATTTGAGTGTGTGTCACTCTTTTACTACTTCCTAGTGTTATTTTGCTCTGGTTGCCAGGGCGTGATCGGTCTGATAAACCGAAAAGGAAGCCAACGCCCTTTGACACTTCAAAACGGATATGTCAGCTACATTTTGTTTTTTCTACATATTGCCCAGACAAGTATCCATCTTAGCTGGAAAGAAAAGACAGGTGATACCAAAACCAAAATACCGGAAAACCTCTACCCTTTCAACGACCCAATCGAGCAGCAAAAACAGCAGCGGTGCCTTAAGTGAAATCGAGGTATCCGTCTTGTAGTGTCAATTTTGATTCGCAGTCGGCTTCGGCTGAAGGAATACTTCAAAATGCTCCTTAACCTTCGAAATCTTCGAAACCAACAGCTCTGCTTGCCAGGTGACAAGGTCAGCGTTCGCAGAACGCAGTAGGCTACTCAACAACTGAACTGTCTTGGCTTTCCCTCAAGCCACAATGGCCTCTCTGTGCAATCTGGCTATAGGACAACTGAACGCGCTCAAAACCTCATCTTCATCGTACGGTTTAGGTTCCCCACTCCTACTGACAGGGGTAAGATGAAATTCAAACAGTGAAAGAAACTTTTTCTTACGCCACTGGCATGTCTGACGCTTTTAAGCACCATAAGGCTTATTTATATTTGTCAATAAAACTGTACCTGGATACAGTTTTGTTATTGTACTGAATACAGTTTGTTTAGTTTGCTTGTTCTGTTTTGTTAAGATTAGTAAGGCCCTTGTCGGCTGTTAACCAGATTAATTAAATAAATAAAACAGAAACAGTATGTAACTTCAACTTACAGGAAGCAATACTATTACTTACCTCTTCGTATATTTTGTAGACTAGCAAGCATTCTGATCATGAACGAAGCGGGGACTGTTACAGTGTCACGAGTTTCTTCCAGCATTGCTGCGTTACGTTCCATAATCTGTGAAAACATATCCATGCGTCAAAAACTGATACTAACGTTGTCATTTTTCCTTCCATTTGACTCTTTCACAAGAAAGAAACAAAACCAAGGTAGTGTTTAATGAAACATAATATCACACGAGCTATCTGCGAGGAATGTATTTGCTGAAAAAATATCCGATTTTTACACGGCTCATTGGCTGAGGACATAAGTTCCCATCGTTATCTTGCATTGGTTCCATCTAAACACAGCACTCTATACTTCTGCCGCTAGTCAGCGTTACTCCCCTTCCGTTACATGTTTATTCTCTTATACTGTCCGTCGTCTGTGCTTGAAGTATCTTTTTACCTTGGGTTGACCATGAACCATTTCATCATCATGACGCACTTTTTCCCCCAGATTTTGACCAAGTCTTTTAAATATAAAGGTTGTCTTTTTGTCTGTAAGTAACTACATATCCTTTCCATATTTGACAGTGCATAACGGAAGAAGAAAAAGGCCGGAAGAAGAGCCAAAATATAGCTCTAATAAAATTCGGCTGATGTATCCGTTTTGCAATGTCAAAGTGAGTGCGTGTGGGGGGGGGGGAGGTTACCGGGGAGTGGGGTTCGCCGGGGGGTTATGTCCGAGAGAGATTTCCCCGGGCGGGGGGGGCGGAACCCAATGCGGTCGTGCCATCTGCAGCCCGCACCGTGTACTTCTGCCGCTAGGCATCGTTACCCCCTTCCGTTAACATGTTTAATCTCTTATACTGTCCGTAGTCTGTGCCTGTAGTATCTTTTACCCTGGGTCAGACCTGGACTGACCAGGAAGCATTTCGTCGTCATGACGCACTTCTTTTCCGGGCTTTGACCTGTTAACAACTCTTTTAAATGTAAGGGTTCGGTCTACAAACCATAGTGTGAATCCACGTATCCGGTATCTATAATCAACCTATGAAGTTCTGCATGTGTAGTAGGCCCAGTTCCAGGTTTATTATTCAGACTCAAAATTTTGTGTAAATTTAAAGTAGTTTTCGAAAACACCTGAATAGGCATTTTGGATCTTCATTCTGACATTTAGCCCAGAACTGCACTGTTCACATTTAATTAACTGTTCAAATAAACACACATCTACTTTACCTAAAAGCAACGTCACTGCTTTTCATTTTGCCTTTTGAGGCCTATTTAGGGGCAAAAGAAAGTACCAAGATGGATTTTTGCCCCTTCGAAATCTATGGAGCTATGCACCCCCCCCCCCCCCCCCTTAAAAAACGCGCTCGGTCTTGGTCTGATCTTTACCTGCTTCGCTGCGTCCAGGTCAAACACCGGCTCGGGGTTCAGTGGGCTCCAAATCTTCACATCGTGATCAATCCCAGACGTAGCCATCACTGGGTCCAGGGGGTGTGGTTGCACACAGTTGACGACGTGGCGATCAGCCTCGAAGGTTTTTATCAGTTCACCGTTTCGCTTATCCCAAATAAATACCCTTCCACAGTCAGATCCAGATACGACGAAATTCTTCCCCCAAAAAGAAGCTTCTTTGATAGCAGTCCTGAAACAAGACGGGAGCGTAAGCCTAAAAATGCCCCTTGAAGTCCTTTTTCGTATCCTGGATTTTTTGTATCCTTGTCCAGCGTTTGCCTTACGCAAATCCACCTTTTTTTTATAATTAAATGTAGAAACAAAATAAAAATAAAATGGTGTGATTGTAAGGAAATGAGTTCAGTGGAGTAAGATAATTTTGGTTCTGATCACGGTCATTCTTATGCTTAGACCATCGTCAAGGCAAGACGAGCTCTTAGGTATAAAAATATTCCTTTCATACATAGCAACGAAGTCCGAGCAAGGAAGAAAATAAAACAAAGTACCGAATTCAAAATATTCGTGAGGTAAAGGGTGATATGTGAGCTCACAAATTTGCAATTACTACTGAATAGAACATAATTATATCTGCTGGGACGAAATCGTGCGGTCAAGATAAAATAATATTCATTTAATAAACAATAAACCTAACAGTAACTAAGAAAACTCATCGCGACAAAGAAAGAATTTAAGAGTCACGGTATCTTACAAAAGACTAACAGACGATGAGCCGCGAATTAACAGCGAGAAGGAAAGATTTAGCCTTTTCAGTATAGAGGACTCGTGAAGCAGAGAGGAGAGTTGGTTCAAAGCACTAACAGGTTATTCTGCGGCAGTCCATTTAGCATAGTTTAAACAGGGATCTTGCTAGGAGAGCTTCAGACATAAAACCACAGACTGTAAACCAAGATGGATGACCGAGACATTCAAGAGAGTGGAATTTTGTATTTTTAATGACATTTTCCTATGCTATTTTTCGCAACGAATAATTTTTGGAAAAATAAAGTGAACGGAACTGAATATGGGCAAAGTCTCTTGCCAATTCAGCGCTATCGGTTGAACCAGTAAAATATCTATCTGTCTAATAAGACTAGAAGGTTGCCCGCTCAGACGCATCCTTCTCGTCAAACCCGGAGCATGCCGCTACACTGTAGAAAAAATCTCCACTTTCAGATAACTTAATCTGTAGTATTTTGCATTCTAGTGGTTTAAGGTGAGACTTCACCTTCCAGATTTTCCTTCCAAATTCCAGACAGCCGTTTTCGTCGGGATGGATCTGTAAGGTGAAGACAGGCCAAAAACGTCTGGAAGTCCGGGGTGTCGGACACCCCAGATTCCGGATGTCTGGAAGGTGCCATAGAGGCAGCCCGTTCGAGAGACAAAATAAATATACAAATGAAGGAGGAAAAGGGAAAGTGATTGACGGTTGTGATTGGGATGCAAGCGATATTCGGAATATAAAGGGGACATCTAGGACATGTTGAAGAACAGCAAAATCAGCAGTCATCACTATCATGAAAATCTGGAATGGTTGGCTTGAATATACGGAAGCCCCGGACGTCTGGGAATCTGGAAGGTGAAGCCTAGCTTTTAATCCTCCCATCGGATTTTAACTCCCCGAACTCGGATTAAAATTCTGCGACTTAGGTGATGCACAGTTACTAAAGTCCGATGTAAGAGAGATTGGTTATAGTGTAGGGAAGACCTGGTGGACAAATGAGGCAGAAATGCCCACCGACAGCTTTCGGAGACGCAAAACTACCGTAGTTCGTCAAATACGAACCGATGATAAGGTTTCAACTACGGGAGGTTGAGCGAGATTGAGGCCATTGTCTGCAACATCAGGGTAGCCAACTATGGGTGGTTTCCGGGGCCAATGTAAGTCATGTAATTTTTCTCTTACCTCGCATTCCGATGTCCCACCAGCTTCATCGTAGGAAGAGGCTTACACACTCTGCAGGCAATCGACTTTGACTTTTGTCCTGGGCATGAGCTACTTCTCTCTGATCCCTCCCCTCCCCCGAATTCCCCGGATGCACTGGGGTTCAGAGAAATGAGGGCTGAGGAAGTGCCTTGGCCGGAGAAAGAAAGAGTCACTGAAGGCTCGGCGTTGTGCCTGAAAGGAAGCTATAATTAAACGAATAGATATAACGGAGATAGAGCATGGCCTCTGTGAAACAGAGAAGAAAGAGCAACGGTAGACAGCACTTCTAACGAGTTCCCATACGGTCGAGTGGCTCTGCACCTCAATTCTGAAACGCTAGAAATCCCAATATAGCATGTATACTAACAATAACCATATGTGGCATTATAAATAGGATTTTTAACTGTGATCCGTATGATTTCTCCAAATTTAGTTATTTAGAGGCGAAAACCTTTCTGCTGCTTAATATAATAATTTATTATTATTATTATTATAAGCGGTAAAGTCTTGTGGCGACAGCATTGGCTTTATAAATGTTTGTATAGCTGGAATATAAATGTTTGTATAGCTGGAATAAAACGAAACTGAAAGATACGGAAGCAAGCAAAACCAAGTCCAGACAAGGTAAAGTCTTGTGGCGACAGCATTGGCTTTATAAATGTTTGTATAGCTGGAATATAAATGTTTGTATAGCTGGAATAAAACGAAACTGAAAGATATGGAAGCAAGCAAAACCAAGTCCAGACAAGGTAAAGTCTTGTGGCGACAGCATTGGCTTTATAAATGTTTTTATAGCTGGAATAAAACGAAACTGAAAGATATGGAAGCAAGCAAAACCAAGTCCAGACAATGCTATTCTTGTTATTGCTCAAAGCACAGACGACATGCTAACTTATAACGCAGCTCAGCAAATTAGGGTAAGTAAAAAATCTAGGCGAGCCTTAGTGCGGGCCCAATCTCAACCGGCAAGTCCGGCTTACTCTGTGACTTAAGCAGTGTTGCAAATGGTAAAACTGGTCACGGTCAAATTATGTATTCTACATATTTTACCGTAAGTTTGCGGAACCCCGTAAAACGGAAATTCTACTTATTTTATCAACTTTACTTTTTCCGAATTTTACCGGTATTTTCGTAATTTACCGGTACTTAATGTAATTTATACGGGTAGTTTACGTATTTTACCGGTAATTTGCTGGTAACTGCCGCGCCTATCCACCCAAAGAGGCATCAAAAACCGGCATGAACATGATTTTACTGTTTCAAATTCACAGTTTATGAATTCAAAGAAGGTGATTCAAATCTTCTCGACTTGCAAATGCCAGTTTCGACGAAATTTAATTCGCTAACCTGAGCCGTCTACAAGTGTGATCCAGATCTAGCTCCCAGCAGAAAAAAAAAAGAAAGAAAAAGATAGCCTTTGTAGGGTAAGGGTAAACAAGTTTTCAACCTCTCTCAGCTTTGTCGGTCAATTCTGAAACATCGATTTTATCTCACATTTCGTTCGGAATACATTATTTTACATATTTTCACCAATTTTACTTCCCGAGTTTTTATTTTACCTTAATTTTACAACACTATGTAAGATGGAATTTTTTTAAAGACGCCTTTACTACATAATTAGCAGAGCTTGTTTTGATACTTCAATTAGATACTAGAGGGCCTAGAGGGTATCTGTATTTGGTAGCTACTGATTATGGCTCGCCTCTGCCCGTCATCCACAGCCTTAACTGGTTCCAATGTGGGATTTTCCTTCGAGTGCAATAGCAGGGATTCGTTTCTGAGTCTCCCATTTTCGAAGGGGAGTCGTTGTGGACAATCTCCCGTCTCCGTCAACCCAAACATTCGGGACCTAAACTACAAAAATTTCCGTTGAACACCTACTCCCATCAATGTCGGTTCCGCCCCCCGCAATAATCACGCCATTATCACTTTTTAATTTTTTCCCGTTCCTCCTTTCTAATGGGCATCTGCGCCAAAAATTCAGTTTACCTGCTATAGAAAGCGTCCCTTTTCAAAGCCAGATGTTCTCTAATACTGTTGATTGATCGACGGATCGTATCAGCAGGGGTCAATTCGGGCTGGGATTCGGGGTTTTGACTAGATTCTCGTTCTTCTACTGGTGGTTCCTCTTCCGGTCCAGCCAACGATGCGTAGGATACACAATCAATGGGAGGGGCCAACTCCGAAGGACCACTCATAGGAGGCGTGCCAGGGTTGTCACTGCAAACAAAAGAAAAATACACGGTAAGCTGTCAACGCCATCGGCAGACCGGGGAAGGTTCCTTACTGGACATGTCACCTTCTACCAACGATCAATCAACCAAACAATCGTTTTATTTCCTTTATTTTTGTTAAGGACTGTCGTACCTATAATACGGTACATTCCAAATCCACTAACGACACCATATTGATTTTCATGTATCACTTACACCAAGGATCAATCAGCAATTGTTTGCGAGAAGCTCATTTATCCGAAAAAACGGTTGTATAAGAAATTCTCCTTGTTTTCGCTATAAGAAGTCAACGGGCCCGAAGAAAGGCTCAAAGCAGCCAAAGCCGTGGGTTTGAAGCCTAGTTCTGAAGTATTCAACTATTTTAGGATGCAGGATGCAAGAACACAAACAGTGAACAGTTCGAGGTGTCTTTAAACTAAGGTCTAAACTAAGTTGCATCAGAATTCCACACAAGCGTTACGTCACAACTGTATATCTATTTTACCTCAGAAAACGAAAAATTGTAGTTTATTCCTATCGGTGAATATATTTGAATATGCATATATAGAGCCGAGCGGCCAGCGAAGAGCCTATCGCTTTTAGATTTAAAAAACGACCTAGGGAAAATGAAATCCTATGTTGGGTCCTCAATCACACGATATCATTATGTACGTCATGACCGTAGGGAATTACGATACAACTTATTCGACACCTAAACTAACGACAGACAAAGAGAACTCTAACAGGTCATCGGAGGGGCTGGTACGACTCACGCACTTGATTAAATTATGAGCAACATCGAAACACTCTACCAGATTTTAAAGCAAACTGTACGTAGTGCCATTAAAGTAGAGTAAAACTTTATATTAACATCAGCTGGAAGTGGAGACGTAGCCACTTGCTTTAGCATGTCTAATCATTCATTTCATTTCATTTATTTGTATCCGCCGTATACGACGAGTATAAAATATATAAAGTAAATAAACTAAGCAATTGTAAATATGAATCTGCGCAAAATTTGTGGAGCCTCGAGCATATTAATCTGAGCGATTTTTAAAAACATTTGGGCTGCATTCTACTAAGTTACCAAAAGCCCTGAATATTTTTAAAAACTTTTAGTCATTTTACATCGTAGTGTAGGATGGACGTAAGCATATACCTCCGTTAAGACAAAGTAGACACATGATTATTTCGGCACGAAAATACTATTATCCGATCTACACCGAGACATTTCCCACGAATTCTTCGAAAGAAAACAATAGACAACAACAATAAGGACGGAAAATCTTGCAATAATTACAAGAAGCAACTAACTCCTTCTTCACATTTGTCCGACCGCTGCTTGAATTCTTTTGTGCCATGTTTTGTAGAAAAAAAACTTAATGTTCCTAGGTACGTAATTTCGACCAGGTCTTTTTTTATATTTCGAAATATTATAATGCTTTCATCAATGAAATTAGTCCTTAAAGGACCCCTCGCGCTATTTAATGTTCAACCTACAGTATTTTAAAATATTTAAATACTTTAAAACTAGGCTGTGCTTTCAACAAATAACCCATGGTTTTGGCTATTTTAAGCCTTTTCCGAGACCCGTTGACTTATAGCGATAACAGGGAAACAATTTACATAACAGGTTTTTCTGATGGAAAAACTTCTCGCAGACAACCAACCGTCGACAGACTGATACACATCGAAGGTAGTAAAAACACGGCAAGTGAGAAAATCAGCGTGGTTTTGTTGGAGGGGTTAGAATGTACCGTACAAAATTTGGGTCTCCGGGTTTAGAAAAATACGGAGCGATTATGGAAGTAGGTTGCAAAAGTATTATAGGTAAGACAGGTCCTTTGAAATATGGACTGACATTCAAAGTTATTCTTAAATATTTTAAAGATGTTGTGGATTCAACAGTTATTATTAAAAAAGACCTCCACGCAAGCATCCAAATATTCCACGAACCTCTGGTTATCCGAAGACAAAGACAACTGCCTCCTTCTGATGCTTAAAGGTTCCGAGGGAACACCTCTCGACGTTGACGGCCCAGGCAAATCATCTTCGACAATAGGGTCTTGAGGCAAGGGGGACGTGGGGGTAGCAGCCTGGCTAACAGGACCGGAAGCCTCGCCCCCTACGCTAGCCGTGTGAATCGCTCTTCGGGTCGTCGGGTCGTTCAGGAGGCGGGAAAGGACGCTGGTCATTCGTTGCATTAAATTTGCATGGAGAGTAGGCCGAGCTTGACCGATGGCTAAAAAAGAGATAGCCGATATGGCCAAATGGGGAATACTTTTTCGCATATCAACATTACGAGCGTGTTCCACCCTTCTAACAATAGTAACTATTAGTTACTATTTTCCATCCAGCCTCGTGAAAAGTTACTACACTGACCGTTCCAACCTTCTCGAAATTGTAACTATTTGTCGGGAGCGTAGTTAGCGTGGTAACTACGAATATCTGTGACGTGTTTTGCAGGATTAGCCCCTGGCACGACATTTTGCTGAAAATAGAAAAATGCGTTCCAGCCTTGACGCCAAGAAGCCAGGCGTAGTAACTACGCTGAGCAGGGGAGTCACTAGCCTTTTACCTTTGGGGGGGGGGGGGCAGTTTGCGCCGACGGACTAAAATCGCCAACAAAACAAGCCGTTGCCGCGAATTTCCTACCATACGACACTCCTAGAAACAAAGAAACGGCGTTGCCGTCAGAGGCTCTGAGTGTTACCAGTGTTGCCATATTGGCGGATCTTACGCCAAACTGACGAATTGCACGACCGACTGGATTTTTTTTTTGCTGGTGTATCAAAGTTGTCTTGGTTCTATTGACAATCTAGTGGAACCGGTGTAAAACTAACTGTAATGCATCAGTTGAGATTATTCCTTTAAAGGGCACCTGAACAATGAAACCATACTTGAACACACTATGGAGAAAGCATTTACAGACATGGCCACGGAGAGCATTCTTCTCCTGAGCGTGACGTTTCAAAATACGGATGTTCATTTCTGGAGGTTTGCACATGAGGACTCCAAGAGAAAAAGCGCAATTCATTCAAAGCTTGTACAGCGCTGGCCGGATCGTACTGGAATTTCTTCTAGATATACATTTGGGCTTAACTATTCAAGAATAAGGGTTGACTGGAGACATTTCTTCATTTCTAAAACTGTTCGGTACTGAAATAAGGACAGATGAAAAATGAAGCAAAAATCATAGCTTGGAAACACTATTTTGTATTTGGATTGGGTTTTCTGCAGGCAATGTTACGGAAGTCATACAGATAGGGATGATACTTGGTACTCTTCACTCTTCCCTCTTCGTACTGTCCTTTAATGTAATTTCATATATGAAAGTTAACATATTCGGCTTTTCATTTCAGCTTTCACTAAAAAGCGAAGCTTCCAACGACTGTACCCAGAACAAGTTAAAGTAAGCGCCGCAGGTGAAATTTTTGTAACCTACCTTTTTCCGGAAACATTTTTTATACCTTCCTTCCATACAATATCTAACTTTTAAAGTGTTCCAAACCCCCAAGAATGTCAATCCGAAAACGCCAACTAAATGAAACACCGGCCTTCCAAACAGAGAATACTACAAAATGAGCTACAAAATTACTACGAAATTTTGTGTAAAACTAATTGTAATGCATCAGTTGAGCTTATTCCTTTAATGTAATCTCGTCTATTAAAATTCACATATTCGACTTTTCATTTCAGCTTTCGTTAAAAAGCGAAGCTTCCAACGACTGTACCCATAACAAGTTAAAGCAAGCGCCAGAAACATTTTGCAATACCTACCATACAAGTTCAAGCTTTTAACATGTTTCAAACCCCCAGGAATATCAATTGTTTTTCATATTGTTTGGTTGGGTGTTTTGCAGATAAGTTGCCGGTCGTTGGTTACCCTCGCTTGCACATTGGTTTTTTGTTGGGTGGGTTTTCGGATCTGTGTGTTTGTGGGGCGCATCCCCGTCTAATCGTGAGTCCTGGAACAATTCATATTTATCTGTAGAATTAGTTTATATCAAATACGTTTGTTCTGTTATTGTACCGGGTTTTTGTCAATCGAACTTGTGTCTCCGGCTCTGACCCTTTATATATTGTGATTTTGAAAAAAAGTTTAAATTAAAACCTTGAACCTTCAATACCGCAACCATTCATTAATTCGTCAATTCGTATAATACAGGTTGAAATACACTTGAACTGGCGTACAGCAACTATGCATATACTGACTTCAATTAGCGCACCGACGAATCATGTAATATCAAAGCAAAAAATCATACCACTAGAAGTCGCTTCACTTTCCGGTCTCGAATCCGGCCCCGTGTCACTCCAATCACCTCGCAGTCTGAGTCTCTTAATTGGCGCCGGAATCCGAGATTTCCGGCGAGAATCCTCCGTAAGAGACTCGAAAAGCTTCAAATCTTCGTAGCTCAGGTCGTCTTCATATATACGACACTCCTAGAAACAAAGAAACTGCGTTGCCGTCAGAGACTCTGAGTGTTACCAGTGTTGCCATATTGGCGGATCTTACGCCAAACTGGCGGATTGTACGACCGACTGGCGCATTTCTTTTTTGCTGGTGTATCAAAGTTCTCTTGGTTCTATTGACAATCCTTGGAAGTTTGTGGAGATTTCTTACAATTTTGGGTAATAAGAAATTTTGGCGTATAATTCGAAGACAGCGGCGTATTTCTTGGATCACGATCTGGCAACAGTGGTCAGAGCTAAGATCAAATCAGAGCCAATGCCTATTCAGCCTCCAGCAGTGACGAAATAAAATAATAATAACTGTAATATGTAATGGTACTGCAAATTGTTGATTCTTATGTTGGAAACTAATTGTACTGTCAATTATTGACAACTCTGTTGGAAACTATTTGACCTTCTTAAAGCACGCCTTGCACTACTTACTGTTTATGTTCCAATATTCAAAGCTATCTGCATACTGTAAAGCTAGCCTCTGCTTTTAAAATATTATCCACGGCCTTGCCTATTTTAAGCCTTTTCCCAGGCCCACCGACTTTCCAGCAAGATCTCGGCAAAATTCAGAGAACCGGTTTTACACAGTGGTGGCTTGATACGCGAACACTCGTCCGGAGCATAAATGCGCATGGAAACTAGCGAATCGCGGCAAGTGCAGAAATTAGTGAGGGGTCGTTAGCGGGTTCGGAATGCAACATAGGAAGTTTGCGAGCGTGTTCCACCCTACTTACCGTAGTTACTACGCATGACGTCACAAATTCTGGCTTTTTGCCGTCAAGGCTGGAACGATCTTTCTATTTTCTAGCGGGATATCATGCCACGGGCGAATCCGACCAATCACGTTACAGAGATGCGTAGTTACTACGCTTACCACGCTCCCGAGCATGGTAAGCAAATAGTAACTACTAGTTACTATTCCGAGACGGTTGGAACGGTCAGCGTAGTAACTTTTTGTGAGGGTGGAACGGAAATAGTAACTAATAGTTACTATTGGTGCGAGGCTAGAACACGCTCTGAATCTCTGGGTAAGAACTAATCAATCATGTTACGGAAGTACGTTGCATCGGCATTATAGGACGGGTCCTTCAAGGAAGAATTTTTGGAGAAATAAAGTGATCTGAAACACATAATCTTCGAGGTTTTACACTGAAGTTTAAACTTTTTTACATCTCCATTCCAACAAATTATCGAAGGTCAGCAAGTTTGTGTATGGGAGTGCGGAGATAGGGTACGAGAGGTCATGGATAAATTCTAAACATATTTAAACAATGAAAGTGTAAATTCTACAAGTCTTGACTTTCTTCAATTAAAGCATATAGGCTTGTATACTCTGAAATTTTGGAAGGAGTATAAACTGAATGGATACTGAAATTCGTAAATCGAAGTATAGATGAATAATATTTAGGTAAAAAACTGAATGTACAAATTTAAATGTACAAAAACTGAATGGTAAAATTTAACACAATGAACTTCTACGGGGACAGACAAATCACAAATAATGTCTGAGTATATCCCGCGATGACGTGGAGAAATGAACCATTTAACAAATGTGGCTGGGGCGAGATCACTGTTTCTGTAGCCCATTGCTAATAGCTACTGTATATACTGTTTGAACTTGGTTCACAAGCCCCTGGACAGCTTGTATAGTTAGAGCGTCTAGACGGGTTCAAATTCCACCCTAGAGGCACTTTCATTTTTTTATTTTTTATTCTCATTTGCTGAATAAGAATCATTAAACGCAAAAATGGAAAAGAGGCGGTGGCCTTAAATGGTCGAACAAAAAGTAAGATACCTTCACAGGGATGTGGATTTAGAATATCAAGTCTTCTTTCCTTCGTTGATAACCGCAAGTGCTCAGGTACCTTTTTATGTCTGTTTTTAAGGCAGCATCAAAATCTTGCAAAGGAGACGGCTCTTTCTAAAGACATCCATAAAACACTAACCTCAACGGGGAAGATGTATATGTACTCGGACGAATAGCTGACCAAGATTTCCTCTCCGTTTGAGTTGAAATCTAGCGCCGTAATTCGACTGTGTCTGGATTCAACTTCGGGCGCTACCAGGCAAGAAATAAGCTGGGACTGACTGTTGGAGTTGTACGAACCTAAAAGCAGTTCCGTTCTTAACTCATGCTGTTCTGTGATTCAGCTAAAACCTCCCCCCCCCCAAAAAAAAAAAAAAAAAATATTTATACGCCCCTGCTCTGTTGCTGTCCAGATATTCGAGGTTTTTCACACTGTCCGGACATTTCGGGGATGAAGCAGATAGACAACTCTTGCTAAGAAATGGATCTCCACCATTTTCCCGGGTACTAAATTACAAAACATTCGGGTTCTTCTCGCAAGAGTCCGTACAACCAAGAACAAATAAGCCAAGTTGAACCTCCGTCTTTGGTCCCATGCACCGACTCCGGATACCCGGACAAAACTGAGCAAAGCTAGAGCTACTTGCTGAGTTTTAAGTTGACGCCCGTCTACTTCCCTCTTAGTCGTTGCACATTTGAGAGGAAAAGAGCGTGGCAGGCGTGTATGACTTGCCTCTGAATCAAACCAAAGGACGCTCCCCAATCTCAACACGTCACACTTCGACGTCACATTGGCATACACGGAAGAGTCTGTTTACTCTTGAAGCACCTCGAGCCACCCCAGGACTCACCCACCTCTGAATCAGACCAAAGGACGCTCCCCAATCTCACCGCGTCACACTCGACGTCACAATAGGTGCAATTTTGACAGTTACGCCCAATACCTGGCAGCATCTCCGTAACTCTCGTTATCGTTTTCGCTAACTATTTTACCAGCTACGTCATAACCGGAGCGAATCCTGGTCAACGAAAACCTACACCATACATCTTTTTAATCTAATCAAGAGAAAAAGCTGTACTTTTTCTTTCCAACACTTCTCCAGAAGTAAAATGACTGCTTGTTTGTTGTCTTCATGCTGAGTTTGGAGCTGTTACAAACCTTGCTACAGAGCTAGAACCTTGGTAACTGCGTAACAGCTAAGGAGCACCGAATGGGCATAACTAACAGCTGACGAAAACAACATTTTCAGTTACAGAGTTAGGAGATCACGAAAGCGAAAACGACTTTATCAGTTATTAGCGACAGACTATAACAGTCAAAACGCACCTAACGGTAACATCCAACAGTCTGTTTACTCTCGACTTTTCTTCTACGGGACTCTACTGCGTTGAGGTAACGAATTGGGATGTTCCGCATAGCTCCTATCTCCGCTCGTTTGCATCGGGATTCTAGTTTATAGTACAGAGACCGGGAGACGGAGGTTCTACTTCTCATTTGTTCTTGGCACAGCGCAGGATTGGGGCCTTATGACTGGCCCACCTGTCACCTGTTAAAGGATCTCCGACAAACAATTAAGCGGATCCACAGCGCTATGGCGGGGTATCGCTGTCGAGAAGAAGTGGATGATGACGGCACTGATTACTGAAATAAATTGATGAAACCGTGTAGATTTCCGTCTTTACTTTAACCAGATTAAACTACAAATATTCCTTCAGCACTAGCCGACTGCGAATCATAGTTGACTGCGCTAAAGAGGTACGTCAGCTGATATTATTCTAGCGATTATTCGTCCCTTCTGGCAAAGGTTGTCTTCAGGCAACATAATCTTCCTTCAGCCCAAGCTGACTGCGAATCATAGATGACTGCGCTAAGTCAGCTGATTTTATCCCAACCATATTTCTGCCCTTCTTGGCAAGGATTCTTTTCAGGCGGAAACATGGCTCGAATAAAATCAGCTGCTGTACCCGTTTACCGCAGTCGGAGTCGGATCAGAGTACAAGAGTGGTTCAAAGCAAGAAGCGCGCGCACAGTCTAAAAGCTCCACCTAAGTTAGATCGCTAAGTTCAATCTCAACTATCATGGGCCGTTCAACTGAGATTCAAGTTGGAAGGTTCTTCTCCTTCACTTGTTTTGAGTCTAGTAGCTGAAAATACTTTTGTCTCTGTCGCCTTACCTTACCTAAAGCTCTGGTTCCCAGTGCTCTTCTATCAAAGACTCGAGCGCAGCTGTCACTGCAGCCGATTGCTAGCTGATGGGGACGCAAAGGATTGACAGCTAAAGAGGTAACCGCATGGGGCGTCTGGATCAAAATATCCTGGAAAAGGTGGCGTGAGCGAGAGTATAAAGAACCCACTGTTTCTCAGTGGTCGTGTTCCACCCTACATACCGTAGTAGCTACGCACGAAGTCATGGCATCTGGATTCTTGGCGTCTTGGCTGGAACGATTTTTCTACTTTTGACAAGCGGTATGCGCTAATCCCGCCAATCGCGTCACAGAGATCATATAGGATGATATGAAGTCATATCAGCCCCCAGAGAGCATGATATGAAGTCATATCAGCTCCCAGAGAGGATGATATGAAGTCATATCAACCTCCAGAGGTTTTCCGCATGGTTAATTGTTGATGGTTTTGTTCGAAAAAGTTATAACAGTTAATATATAGGTTTAATATCGCAAGAAGGTTGGAACGAAAATCTAAAAGTTACTATTGTAATAAGGGTGGAACACGCTCAGTATTTGAGATATTTTTGGGAGCTGGATGCAGGCAGTTGGTAGGTAACCAGTCTCGCCTGAAAGATCTACGGTTTTTTTAGATCGTTCGGCTAGTCCTTGATCGGTGTGGGGGTGCTTTATAGGTCAAATTGGTGAACGTATTCGCACGGAGCCCGCTCCATTTGTCTTGAGCCGGCGGGCCCGCCCTTATTTACACCGTCAAACCTATGATATCTACCATTTTTTTAGGAGATGATTACCATTAGTAAAATCCATTTTAGTTTATTTATACAAACACAGGAAGAGCCATGAAATACCTTGTCTAAATTGTCTGTAAATGCGAATTACTTCGAAGAAAAATAGATAATTGACCCTTCGGGTTAATGTTTCAGCTTTCATAAACGACCTAACCATCAATGCTTGGCGTTTTGCATTTTAAAAAATTTAAAAGAAACAACTCAGAGAGTGCTGCAATGTTTCCAGAGCAAGAAATACAGTGCATAAAGCTTGACAACATGCCATAGCATCGCGAAAACCAACGGAATATGATTTAATTTTTTTTTCAAATTCATTATATTCTCCAAATATTCTTTTACAACGAATAGAATAGGACGTCAACGAAAATAATAACCCTTTTTGATTTATCATTGACTTTAATTCGAGCTCGCTAAGACTTTCTCGTAGCCTACTTCGCTATTAACACATTTTCATTTAGATCAAGGCAGGGGTGGCCCGAAGCACTCAGGCCAGGGGGGGTGAGACCCCTCATTTCAACGACTCATGGATCGTAATATACGACTCGCAGGTACCAACAAAAATGAACTGTTGCGACTATGTGGCAATGGCGCACATTCCCCACCAACAAACAATAGAAAACTAAGTGTAAAACTAGCTGCAATGCATCAGCTGAAATTATCCTTGTAATCAAAATTTGTGTATACAGACCTTCATAGCCTCAGCTTTACATTTCAACTTTCGCATAAGAGGAAAGCTTTCAACGCCTGTACCCTGGACAAAATTAAAGCAAGCGCCGCAGGCGAATTTTGTTTAATCTGCCTTTGTCTAGAAAGATTCTAGCCAGCCTTTAATGTGTTTCAAATCAAAAAGTTCCAAGCCTAATCGCCAAGTTAATGACACACCGTTCCTCTAAATAGGGAATACTATGAAATGTGCCGCAGGCGAAATTTTGTGAAACGCCGAGGAGCAGACCGTCTTTTTGCGATCCCATTGAAAAGGAAAAAAATAGCTTTGAAATAACAAATCTGACCGTCGCAATAATGGACAAAATAGTGGCCACAGAAAACAAAGTAGATTTGTTCCGAATCAAAGCAAAACAAGTAATTTTCACGTAAAAGACAGGCTCATTCAGAAACAAAACGAGGAAGTTTGCAAGTGCATTCCTGATTTATGGACGTAAGCCGAGGAGCAGAGCGTCATTTTGCGATCCCAATGAAAAGTTAAGACTATGAAATCACAACTCTGTCCATCGAAAAAGTGACTAAATAAAGCCCATAGAAAAGAAAGTAGATTTGCTCCGAACTAATAGCAAAAAAAAGTAATTTTCACGTTCAGAACACACTTCCTCAGAAACGTAACGAGGAAAACAGGTTTGCCAGTGCATTAAAAAAAAAAAATCCGGATTTACGGACGTAACGAACTTTTGGTCTTGGCCTGACAGGAGTTTAAAGATATAGAAAAAGACGCCGGTTCTCCGACGAGACTTGATTTGCGTTTTTCCCCGGGTGATTTGATGTACTTTTGTTTCATAATGAAAGTACCGTGTACCGTTTTATTTGTCACTCGACACACTGTTCTTTCGTGTCGAAAACTAAAGCAGGTAAAGCTACAGTGAGCTACATCTGAAGAATTGCAACTTAAAACTGGTTTGCAGAATTTGATTCTACGCGACAGAAGGTGCTATGCACAGCAAATGAAGACGAGAGGTTCGCTTTTAGAATAACTTAAACATAAAAGAGATCATTTTCGAGTTGTATGAGTGTCCTGAATTTTAATAAGTCTTTTCAGAAGTGCTTTAACACTAGCATACAGGGGCGTCACGTATGGGGGGGTGGATGCACCCCCCCCCCCCCCCCTCCGTCGATGTTGTCGGCTAGCCGGTAAAAAGTATATTTTTTCGCGATTTTTTGTAAAAAGAATCGATTTTTTTCGGGAAACAGTCGATTTTTCTTAAAAACGGTCGGTTTTCTTTAAATCAGTCGATTTTTCGCCAAAACAGTCGTTTTTTCGCAAAAAAATACGGTAAAAATTACCAGCCAGTCGGTAAATACCTTGCTCCTCCCGTATTTGGTAGTGCTATGATTCGCAGTCAGCAGTGATACATACGATTCGCAGTCAGCTTTGGCTGAAGGAATATTTTTGCTCCTCCCCCCCCCCCCGCCCCCAAACATGTTGATAGTAACGCCTCTGCTAGCATAGAGGCCAAAAATTTACCTCTCGACTAGAATGAGCTATTCCAGCGTCTGCAGAACCCCTCATGTCCTTTCAAGCTTTGTTCCTACCTCAACCTCTCTTTGTAATCGGCATTTTTCGATTTGTTCTGGGCACACTTCTTTCGCGGGTCTCCTGTCATTTGATTTCTGATGGCTTTTCCATTCTGTCTAAAAATTCTATTCCTTCTTTTTTCACTTATAGCCAAAGATGACCAAAAATCAATGCACATAACCTTGTATCTCGCTTTTAGTCTATAAGGTACATTAATGTTACCAGTCAGACTTCACTTTAACAACTAACCTATTGTGATTTTGACAGGCTAAAATGTGAAAGACTGAAGTTAGGCAGATCCAAATCCCACGGGAGTAGAACAGGTAGCCGCATTGCTGCCACCATGAATCATGTCTCCGACCTATCGGGGTTACAAAACCTGGTTTAAACGACTTCTTCGGGGACTGGCTTACGACTGAAGCTGTGCAGAGACAAAGTTTAAACAAAAAAATTAAAGACTCGGATTTGTTTTATTAAAATGAATGCCCGGGACCTCGGCGAGGCCAAAATAAACGACTGTTACGACTTAGCAGAAGGACAAAATAAACGACTGATACGACTTAACAGAAGGCAGGGGGGGTGAGTCACCCCCCCTTCGGGCCACCCCTGGATCAAGGTATACTCGGGCACTCACCTCATTACAGTCAGACTTGTTGCAGGATCTCTTCACCCTCAAATCGAACCAGCGAACAGTGCCATCCTCCCCACAGCTCAAAAAAGTATTTGGGTCGTGAGGAACAGCCGCAACAGCATACGCTGTTCCCATGTGACAATCAAATGTGCAGTCCCGAGTTCCATCAAGGTTATCCAAGTCAGTGTATAAAACGGATCCATTGCCGGCACATGAGACGATTTGTCGGTCATCAGTAAAGGAAAGGAACTTGGCACTGAAGATGTTTGAACGGTGGCAGGTCTGGTAGTCAAGGACAACCTTAAATGAAACAACAATTTGACTGGCCCAAACTGAGGTAAGAGAATAAGAAGCTGATTGACTGATCTTAGTCAAAGTTTGACCGAAAAGGGCTGGATTAGGACAGTCTAGTTACCCATCACATATTCACTTGAAGAGTCTTGAAGACTCGATGAAAACGCGTTACTTCGTTGCTCAACTATTCACGATACTCGATTTTCACACAGTGGACTTTCCCTGTCGGATTTGTGATATCTCCACGCGCTTGTACATGTGTTGTATGCTTGACGAAAACGATTTATGAAAAATTAATGTTCAAGCAGTGAGCTCACCCTCACTAAGCTCACCTTTGGCCACTGAAAAGCAACATCTGTATTGTTTGTAACGTTTGTGAATTTTCGGCGTCATAGTACAACTTTGCGTTTCAAGTTCACAATTCAGTGAATTTAACCAAACGACACAAAAATAAGTTGGCTTTTCAGTTTCAACTTTAAAGAAGAAACACTTTTTCGAAAATTAAAAAAAGTTGGAACCTTTTTCAATGACGAAACGTACGTGAACAATTTCCCCAACATGGGTGAGAAATTTCTAATGAAGGATTTTTCGTTAATCAAGTTAACCGATGACAAATTTCGAAGTACAAAAAGTCTGAGCCTTGTTCGTCATGACGTTACTGTTGGCAACAATGCCGCGATTGTCAAATTCTGTCAAGGAGAAAAGGGCCCCTGTAACAACAAGGGTACAGCCCCCCCCCCCCCGTTTTTGAAACGGCTTGCGACCGTTAACGCTTCTAGGCTCGTTTCTTAACTCTAACTAAAACACAAACACCAATAACAAAATAATCTGCACTTACAATTATTTCAAGGTTTGAACCAGAGAAAAGAAACACGTCGAGTGGTTCAAACCCTTCTAGGAGCTTCAGAACTGATGAACGCAAAGGAAATCCAGAAAGAATATGCAGCGCCCTTAAACTTTGAATAGGACCATGGATTTAAGGGGGGGGGGGGGGTATTGCAGAAAAACTGGGGAGAGGGGAAGCACTTTAACTACATGCATAGCCCACTGTTGGTCGTCTATGCAAGAGGATATCAAATGTATCTATGGAATGTCAAACGCGACCGGGGCGTCCCGAGCCTTTCTTCGTTGGGGGGAGGGGGGGGGGCAGGTAAAACTGACAGAATCGGTACCTGATTTTTACCGAATTTTATTATCTTTTTTCTAAAAACACAGCGAAATTTCTTCAAGAAGCTATAATGTAAAAAGTTGCATACTGTGTACAAAATCAAATCTAAAGAGAAAATTTGGCGCGTTTTCACGCTCTTCAACTTCTGTTTTACAGGGATACGCCATCACTAGCATTTTACCTTTGGGGGACGTCCATTTTTGCCAACAGGACGCCGTTGCTGCAAAGCGACAACGTCGCTAACGCCTGTACCTGAGGACAAATCGAAGCGCAGTAGGCAAATTTTTTTCAATCGGCTTTTTTTCTGGCAAGATTTGACTTTCCATGCAAATTCTAGCTCTTAATGTAGTTCAAAACCCCACATTTCTGAGCCTCAAACGCAACTATATGACGCACCCTTCTTTTATTGAAGACTGCGAAATGCGCGGCAGGCGAAATATCGACCCCAAGTCTACCTATTAAACCACAGGTCTGGCGAAGATAAGGGGTCATCTAGCGTAAAGTAGAAGATCCAAAATACATTTATTCTGAATTACATTTCTATTGAATTAAAACAAAAGTAGGCTAGTTTTCACGTCAACAGACGTACTTCTTCCTGAAGTACTGCAATCATTAGAAGTAAAAGTTAAGTATTGAATGGCAACCAGCTGAAGCTACCGTTAAACGGTAAAGAACAAGAGCTAAATAAACGCCACTTAAATTACTGAACTCAGTAACTGGGGTTGAACCAAATAATGAATCGGTACTACCGAAAAACTAACTAAAAAAATAAGGAACAGATCAGTAGCGGTATAACAACCGAATATTGTAGTGGAATAAAACTCTTGTTAGAACCACCTAAAACAACTGAAACAACTGAACTGTAATAGCTGCGGACTAAACAAAAATCCGGTGAAATACCGAATTCGAACAACATGGATCTGATTAATCACCAAATTATGAAATGGACTGACCGAATGCGACAGAACAGATACGGACTTCAGAAAAGTCCGTTGAATTACCAAATTCGGTAACGAATGAGACTAAATAAACACGTTAAATCACGGAATTTAGAAAGGTTCAGACCGAATGCGGTAAAAATCGATGCGGATTAAACAAAATGTTGGATGAATTACCACCAGCAAACAATTACCACCAATAAACACGTTAAATCACCCAATTTGGAAATGTGGGACAAAAGACTTTTTAAGGGCACCACGGCTTCGCCGCGATGCCCATTTCGATCGGAGTTTTCGTCTTCAGCGAAAATTTTACCGAATTCCCCCCTGGTGACCACAACCTGGACAGGATGTAAGAGTGCAAGAACCATGAAATGCACTTCCTCTTTTCTTATTTTCTATAGTAAACATGTTGGGATTTTCAGAAAAATTTTCGCGTTGCACTGAAGACTAAGTCAGACGGCTGCAAACCGCCATACTTATGGGCGTTATTGTCTATTCTTGCTTGTATGTAGCCGTGTAGCACAAGTAAAAGTCAGATGATCATTCCACAGAGGTAAACTATAATTACCTTGGATTACCTTAAATCACAGCTTGGAGTGAAATAATAATTTTCCATCCTGTTGAACGCTCATTGTGATGACTGTTGCGTGTTGGTTTCTGGTGCTTCCCATTCAAACTCCCATGGCTTGTTAATACAGTCAGTGTCTAGACGGCATTTGAAGACACCTGCCGACTCTGCATCAACTGTGTCCTCCTTAAGGTTGTTCCGTAGTTTTACCATTCGGTTGAGAAAAAGTTGCATCTTGCTCCGGTCCTTGAATTGAAGCTGCAGACTCATTCTGGGTTTCCTTGTGTTTTTTGTGTTCCTTTTTTTTTGGGGGGGGGGGTACTCTCCGGGAGCTTGTTTTCCTTGTTGGTGGTGAGAAGTTTGTGCGCCTGAATCATATCCCCATTCTTCCACCTGTAGACTAGGGAGGGGAGGTAGAGCTCCATCAGACATTCACTATAGGGCTTGTTTTGCATGTTTATACTTTTCTTATACTAAAATGGGAAGGTTTTTTTTTGGTCATAATTATCAAAACAAGGCTTTTCAAGTTAAATCTTCGGGGATAACAGTAACTAATGGCTTACTAGGACACTCCACCCAAAAAAAGACCAGACTGAACTAAAAAACAACATCTTCCTTATGGCCTACCTTAAAACCTGGATAAGATGTAATAATAAGACGATGGTCATCTGACCCAGAGAGGAGAAGAGTTCCATTCCAGTTCCAAGATATGCTGTTCACGCAACCTCTGTGGTCATTTAGTTTTTTTTCGAGACTGAGCCTCTGAATGAACTCTCTATGGTCTGAAATAATATAGTAGTTCTAAAAGCGTACATACTAAAGGACACAACACCGAATCTGGCACAACAACTAATCTCTAAGCCCTGCACAAGTCTAAGCCCTGTATGAGGACTCTTAGACTTTCACCAACATAAAAGAAAACCATATATTTTACTAAAAAACACAGCTAATGATGGAGGTATGCTACCATTGACAAAATCTGATTTAATATACCAAGAAGTTCAGTGAAATAAAAGAGAATCTTTCTGGTCTGATGTACTCTAAATATCATTATTTGCACCCTGCATGCAACATCCAATGCTAAAACCAGGATACCTTGCTATTTGCACTACCATATATTTGCGCCACCAAAACTTGTGTAAATAAAGACTAAATCACAAGGACCACGTGTCCATCGTGACCTAATTAATTGATATCAAATCTGTATCATATGTCATCCACTTATTTGATGATGCAAAACGCATAAGTCCACTACGTTTTGTTAGGTCTGTATTTTGGCCTTTCTTGACAAGGGTCTTGTTCCGGCCAGAGGCGTTACTGGCCAAAATGTTTTTTTTTTGGGGGGGAGGCATTTACCGATTGGCTGGTAATTTACCTACTTTTCCTGCAGAAAAAACTACTGTTTTAAACAACAAAAATTAAATAAAAGCACTGATTTTCACAAAAATCTACTCAGAAAAACCGACTAGGGTAACTATCCTAGTTCCCGAACGATTTTCACACTTACTGGCAGATTTATCTAAAAAAATTTTTTCCCCGAGCAGATAGAAGAAAACTCTCATCAACTGATCATGCGTTGTAAAACTGGCTTACTTACTGGAACATGCCACATTTCTACTTTGAAGCGCATGGCGGAAACAGTATTTTTTCCGAACTATAGTAGCATTTTTCAGTTTCCGAACACCAAGAGAGGCCTACTTCTGGACTTTACCTGACTTCGTCCATGGTACTGACCAAGCACAGTAAGCCAAAATGATTGATTCAGAATCTCAGATCATGTTAACTGAAAGCAACTGATCAAGGAATTATAAACAATACCGATAAGTTGTTTTTTTGCCAGATTTCGTATGAACTAATTTTGGGGGATGAAAACAGATTTATCGTGATTTTCAACCCTTTTTTACCCGTAAATTAAACCTTGGCTTGAAACCCACTCCCTTGCCTGAAAGATTAGGCTATGGTGCCCATCTGGATTAGTCTACATGGTACTTGTACTCAAAACATAGAAGTACTTGGCACAACACTGCCCCGAACATTTGTCCCACATATTCTTCTCGTTCAGATTCTTAAACCGTACGTTCGAGAACCGGGATTGTGTTTCCGAACGATTTTTTTTCAACCGTTCGGGGACCGGAAATGTGTTGTTCGGGTCGAAGTCCTGTCTTTCCGTTTTTGTAACAGCCTGAAAGGTAAGCAAAATTACTTGATAAAAAATTTATTAGAGCGGTCCTAGACCATGAAACTATAAAAAGAGCGGAAACCACAGAAATAGTGACTCAAAGACTTTGTTCGGAAACTGAAACACGAATGCAACCAGTTTCCGTACGATAGTACCCTTGGCCAAAATTGGGTAAATATGTTATAAGAAGCGACATCAATAAAGTGTTATATGCATTTTGTAGAGAAAGATGCCCTCTTTCGAATGGTATCAAAATTTATAATTTAAAAACTTATCAAAAAGGAAGCAAATGAATTGCAGAAGAGCTCTTTCCAAGTGTCAGATTTACTGTCGGGTTCTTTTCTTATTTTTTAGCGCGAGTTGAGGGTGGAACATAACAAGTAGGACAAAAATGCACCATTGCTCTACGGTAATAAGTGTGAATTTCAAAGTTTTACCGCAATGTGCAATCAGAAGTTGGAGGTTATTCAATTTTTTTTCCAAACATCAAACTCATTGAGAGGTAGGATGTTCGGGAACTAGGATAGTTACCCTATTTTGAAGAAAAATTGACCAATTCTCAGAAAAATTGCTGTTTTCCTGAAAACTGTTTTGACGAAATAACAGCGACTTAGTTATTTTATACGGACTGGATTGGGAGGGGGACATCCCCCCTCCAGTTATGATGCGCTAGTTCTGGCTGAAGCCACTCATGCTGGAAAATGAACTTGTAAAAAACAACTGAAGATTCTTCCTTAAAATCTTAAATATCTGATTTTGTGAACTTATTCTCTAAAAATTGGTTGGAGTTGAAGCTGGTGCTGTGATTGCATTCTGGACACGGCTACTGTTTTGGTTGTTCTGGACATGGCTGCTTTTTTTGCAGTTTGACTGGGTCGTCAAAAGGGCAGCACAAAAAAAGCAGCCGTGTTTAAGAGGCGAAAAACAAAATCAGGGTGGCCTAAAATTTGAAGAGGAGCTCAAGAACCATACCACCTATTATATCAGCCACCTTGTATCTTACGGACTCACCTTTAAAAAATGAGTACTGATATAGCCGTTTATTCTTTTTGAGACAAGGATCATCAATGATATCCAAGAACGCACGCGACATGTCGTTTTCGATTTTCCCGCCAAATGCGGACGTTACGCCCGAAACTTAACAGTGCAATAGATACTAAATACAGTAATTGGTAAACGGTGAAGTAACTGACCAGACAAGACGCATGAAATAACGAGTTTCTACTCGCTATTGGTGGGATAACTCTGTTGTCTCACTAACACTAACTCACAAGATAGAGCTTAAAATATTGGTACGAAAACTCAAGGCATGCCGCTCGATTCTATCGCGACTCTCACCGACAAACCACTTGTACCAGCAAAACCACAGGGTTCGACAGGATCCCAAAGAAGAACATAATACCGAAAATCAGGTGAGATGTTTGGTAAATTGCCGAACCTCATAAAAACTCATAATCCTTATTCACAACTTAACCAAATCTAGTAGATAATACTTTCTTGCAAGAGTTATTTTAGGATATCAGGCAATAACGTTAATTCGTAAGCTTTCGGTTTAGACCAGATTCCGACTGGACTATCCATCCGATGCGAGCATATTTCTCTTTTTACCGTGTCTTATTCGGGTACACCAATTTTTTCGAACGAATTTGAACACGAACAAATCCAACCAAATGACTGGTTTTAACCGGATTCCGGTCAAACTACTTGTCCAGGAGAACAAGACTTAAGGTTTCGATGGGATCCCAAAACTCTAATATTTGATCCAAACAACTGGGTCTTGTCTTCGCCAGGCTAATCATCAGAAGAAACCAAGTTCAGATATACCTCTATAAGCCATATCTATTTTGACGATACTGACCGAAACTTCCTGCTTTACTTCTGCCAAATTGCCGGCTTCGGCCGAATTTCAAGCGACCTACTTGTCCAGCAAAAAAAGAAAATTCAGAATCGAATTCAACGTACGGTATCTCCTTATCCCTAGAAAAGAACATCTACTCAATTGCTAATTAAACTTGTGCTTCTAAAAAAAATAACAGTTACAACCGGATCCCGGATGAATTATATGTCCGGTTAAAAAATGAGTGTCATATACAGACTCGGCGTCTCTTCTTACCCCTAAATCTGTCATCTAATCAACTTCAAATAAAAACTTATTACTTTAAAAAAAAAATCCGTGTTTTGGACCCGGATTCTGGCGAATTAGTTGTCTGGGTAGAAAACGATTTCACATAAGTGTTCAGCATGTCTGCTTACCCCTAAATCGAACCCTTAATCAACTTCAAATAAAACTTTTACTTTTAACCAACTTTCCGGTTTTAGCCGGATTTCCGACAAACTACTCGACCGGCGAGAAAATGGTTTTCACCATCGTGTTCAGCATGTCTTCCTACCCCTAAATTGAACATTTAATCGACTTCAAATGAAACTTCTACTTTTAACCAAGTTTCCGGTTTTTGCCGGATTCCGGGCGAACTACTTGTCGGACGAGAAAATGCTTTGCATATTCGTGTTCAGAATGTCTTCTTACCCCATAACCGACTATCACATCAGCTGTTTAAAAATATTTTGTTTGCCCCTTAATTTGAACCCCCTCCCCCACCCATAAATGTATAGCTACATAGCCCATCTACGAACTTGACCTTACCCTTGACCCAAAGAGTTCTCACACCAAGTTTCATCAAAATATCTCATTCCCTTCGAGAGCTATCGTGCTAACAGACAGACAGACGGACAACTTTTACGATGTCACAGATATCCCTCCACTTACGTTTTGGGATCCCAAAAAGAAGTTCGTATATGGATTCAAGATTTCAATCTTGAGATCAAACTCAATATTTTACTTGTACCAAATTCCTAGTTTCTGCCGGATTCCGAGTGAACTCTGACTGAACTTTTACTACTCGTCAAACAAGAAAATAACGTTCATATATGAATTCTCATACTCTTACCCCTGGATGTATTTTCCGATAGACTTCTGAACAAATTTTTACTCCCATCAAATTTCCGGGTTTCGCCGGATTCCGGCAACTCTACTTGTTACATTGGGATTCTTGCCTATATCGACGCTCTGATAGCCTATTTAATCTAAATTTTCCCAAAATCAAAATATAACCCCTTTCCCCCAAACACAATACTTTCCGAATCGGGTTCTCATCCAACCTGCTAAACTGTGAGGGGGGGTTGCAAACCAAAACTCAAAGGGGGGAGGAGCAGGGTCCCTGCCGACGCCCTCGCCCCTGCCGCCCGTTTAAGCTGTTCTTCGCGTATGTAACAGTAAAACTGGTGATAAGAGCAAGCGTTGAAGTAGCCGTATCTCTGAGCTCAAGGCTTGGGCGTGGGAGGTGACGACCTCAAAATATACGACCGGCAGATATCCCGCAAGACGCAAGGGTCACGCGAGTTAGAAACACTATAGCTAAGCAACACAGCCCCGCATGCGGGAAACTGTACGAATTTAAAGAAACACTAGACCTACGTTGCCTGGGCAACGTGAAATGTTGCGGCAACCTTTGTCCGGCTTCGCCGACTAAAGTGTTGCGCAACACTTTGTTTTTTTTTCCTTCGCTGTCGGTTAAATGCTGAAGTTGTCAACTTATTGAAGCTTTTAAAACTGTATGTTCTAAAAAGAATAATCAAATGATCAAAAGCTAGTCTTCAGCGTTGAAAAAACAACAGCAAAAGAATATCGGAAGAAGGGACTAAATTGAACTTTATCCTTTTCAATCGTAGACATCGTGACCAATGAAAACTTGGGAAAATATCTTATATAATCTAGTTGGTATTATAAAGCTATCCGTAACTTTTCAGGATCACTAAGAACAAACAGGTATCGCCTATTTTTGGTTTCAGTGTGTACCTTACTACTGAAGTTGTCAACCCCTTGAAACTTACAAACTGGTTTATCTTATGAAGGATTTTTGTTTAAAAAAAATGGATGACATAAACTTTGATCAGCTCATCAAGGGCTATCGATTGCCTAACAGCAACAAAGAATGTCGGAAAAAGGGACTAAATTGACTTTGCAGTCAGTTGAACTTTATCCGTTTCAATCGTAGACATCGTGACGGATGAAAACTTGGAACAATATCTAATATAATGTAGTTGGTATTATAAAGCTATCCGTAACTTTTCAGGATTATAATACCACAAATGACACTATTAGTTATTACGAACTACCTCATTGTTTTACATTATCGTTTGTACCCCTAGGTTACAGCGATGGACCATCGATACAAACTTTCTTACCGTCAGATTTATCGAAATCGCATACAATATGCACCAGTTTGCACAAATTTCTAGCCCCTCGTGAACCGATTCTTAGTTACAAGTCCCTCTTCCGTGATAGACATCGAAGTTCACCGGATAAAAATAATGGGTACACCAGCTAGCAAAAGTTGCAAACCCCTCATCGCTGAAGATGAGTGTACAATAACAGCCGATTATTACTTACAAGTCTCTATCATGTCTTATGATTGGGAACCAAACTGTTCTTACTATCGAATACACCGGAAACAAATACCAGGTACACCAACTAGCAAGTATACCAGCTAGCAAAAGTTGCAAGCCCCTCATCGCTGAAGATGAGTGTAGCATAACAGCCGATTATTACTTACAAGTCGAATACACCGGAAACAAATAACAGGTACACCAAGTAGCAAAAGCTGCAAACCCCTCATCGCCGAAGATGATTATGAGCTAACAGTCGACTGTTGCTTACAAGTCCCCTACATGTCTCACAACTGGTATCGCCTACTTTTGGTTTCAGTGTGCATCTTACTACTGAAGTTGTCAACCCCTTGAAATTTACGAACTGGTGTATCTCATGAAGGATTTTTTGTACTAAAATATGAATGACATATACTTTGATCAGCTCATCAATGGCTATCGATTGCCGTCGAAAAAAAAAATTCTACCTGTCTTAGTTCAAAAGTTGACTTTTTGCCGTAGGCCAACTTTCTAACGTCAACGCTTAGAAAGGAGCAAAGGATAAGCTCTAATTTTTTTAGCAATGAGAGAACTTTTAATGTTTAAGAGGCATATGTGATACCATTTCTCTATCGCAAACCCAAGTGCAAAAAACGAACCATAAACTCAGCCGAAATCGCACAGAAATGGATAGAAACAATAGATGGCAGCACTTTCGGACCCGTGGGAAAAAACCACTTTTTTGTTTCTGCGGATTTTTCTATTTACCACTCAAAGAAGATCTGTAGGCTCGTGAACCGATTCCTACTTACAAGTCCCTCTCCCGTGATATACATTAAGTTAACCGAAAACAAATAATGGGTACACCAGCTAGCAAAAGTTGCAAACCCATCATCGCAGAAGGTAGCATAACAGCCGATTATTACTTACAAGTCCCTTGCATATCTTACCATTGGGAACCAAATTGTTCTTACCATCGAATACACCGGAAACAAATAACAGGTACACCAACTAGCAAAAGCCGCAAACCCCTCATTACCGAAGATGATTATGAGCGAACAGTCGCCTGTTGCTTGAAAGTCCCCTACATGTCTCATAACTGGTATCGCCTATTTTTGGTTTCAGTGTACCTCACACTGAAGTTGTCAACCCCTTTGAAATTTTCAAACTGGTGTATCTCATGAAGGAATTTTTGTACCAAAAAATGGATGACATATACTTTGATCAGCTCATCAATGGCTATCGATTGCCGTCGACAAACAAATTCTACCTGTCTTAGTTCAAAAGTTGACTTTTTTGCCGTAGGCCAACTTTCTAACGTCACGACTTAGAAAGGAGCAAAGGATAAGCTCTAGTTTCTTTAGCAATGAGAGAACTTTTAAAGTTTAAGAGGCACATCTTATACCGTTACTCTACCGCAAACCCAAGTGCCAAAAAAAAAATGATAAACTCAGCTGAAATCGTCGCAGACATGGACAGAAACAATAGATGGCAGCACTTTCGGACCCGTGGGAAAAAGCCACTATTTTGTCTCTGTAGATTTTTCTGTTTATCACTCAAAGATGTGGCTGTGGGGCCGGATAACTGCCGCATATATTTAACACTTATAGATTTTAGTCCATCTTCAATTTGAAACTGGTGCCTGCCTGCTTGCGTCCATCTTCAATTTGAAACTGGTGCCTGCCTGCTTGCGTGCTAGAACGGAGCTTTCCACTCGAAAGCAGAAACATCTTTTGATGAAACGAAAGGTTCGCTACACAACTTCAGATAGTCCTCTCTGACATAGGCTATACAACTCCACTTCAGTTCGCAAACCGCAGGCTCTGGCTCGAGGACAAGCAAAAACCATCCTTATTGGCCCCAGGCTAGAGTTCTACGGAGCTTTCCAAAATGTAATGTCATATTCAACAATCCGGCCTAAGGTCCACACTTTCCGTAAAAACCGCACAGGTTAGACCCTTCCCAGTTACCAGGAATAAAATGAAATCGGAGTCATAGGAAAAAAAAAAAAAAAAAAAACGAGGACAAAACCAAAGTGTTGCTCTCGCAACACAATTAAAGCTAGTATTTGTACGTTTAAGGTGAACTCATTCGTAACAACAGGAATTCGCTTCCGCAATACCACGACTTGCAGCAGTTTCAACAAAGTCTAGCTTTTAATGATGCCCAAGCCCCGAAATTCCAAGCCTAAAACCCGAATGAAATGACGCTCATTTCCTTCCAGTAAATACAAAATGAATCCTTAACCTCGTTCTGGATCACAAATGAAAGTAAGCTCAATTTTTGCGGTAGGGCGCTCAGTTCATTTATTTTGACTGAGCGCTCTTCGAGCGCACAACTTAGCTTATTTATTTTGACTGGCGCTCTGCGAGCACCCACTTTAGCTTTTTTTTCTTTCTTCGAGGGGGTGGGGTGGTGCCCCCCCCACCACCCATAGCGACGTCCCTTACTGGGACCACAGGGTTTGATTTTTCACTGAATTTGTCTGCAAACTTTTGTTCGAAGATGGAAAAGTGGACAACAGAAGGAAGCTTTACGATTCAAGCACCTGACAGGTTGCATGTGTACTCATCTGAATCTCTAAAATACAATAACATAACGGAGTAGTATTTTTAAAACTTTGTCTCGGTATACCAGTTCCTTTCCACTGTGTAGACTCCGCGTGACAGAGTAGTCAGCAAACAACGCGGACGAGCTTCATTTGACACAAAAGACGCGGCGAAATACTCTGTATGACTAAGTCCAAAACACGCCAGTGATCCTCAGGAAGAAGGAGTAAATGTGTCCGGAACGACTCAGACCCAACGACTCAAATCCTGTGTCAAACAATCGCAGCGCCGAGCAGCTGCGACACAGTTTCTTCATTTCTTCTGAAGGTACCCGGAGATTCTGCACCGACAGGGAGAGATAGTCATCAAGAGTATTAGATAGCTGCGTGGGTTGGTATAGAAGCGTATTTGTGTCAAATGTGCTCGGCCGCGCTCTATGCGGGCTATTATGTCACGCGGAGTCTAAGCAGTCCAAAGTTGTAACTATTCTTCCAGGAAGAAATCTTAAATTTTCTCTTCGTTATGTTATTCTATGTTCTTGGTTCAACGGGACATTTTCGCGTGATGTGTTGAACACACAATCAGGTTCGAGTGCTCCCGGTCTGGATGCCCGGATTTCCGGCACCATCATCTATGGAAAAGTTCAGATTTTTTTCAACTTGACGGTGAAAGTGCAGGAAATCCGGGCGGGAAATCAAGATCGTTTGTTCGCACTATGAATGTCTGTTGAGCTCGACGTAAGATACCATCCATGTAAAAATGTCACTGGACGATGCGATCCACACGAAAACGGGTTGAGACCAGAGGCGTTACTAGCCAAAATGTTTGGGGGGGGGGAGCGAGGCATTTACCGACTGGCTGGTAATTTTTACCAACTTATTCTGCAGAAAATACGACTGTTTTCAACAACAAAATGACATTTTTGAAAAAAATCGACTGTTTTTCAGAAAAATTCACTGATTTTCAGAAAAAACGACTATTTTGACGAAAAATCGACCAATTTAAAAAAAAAAACGACTTTTTTCATGAAAAAAATCAACTGTTTTGACGAAAAATCGGTTATATTTTAACGACTGGCCAACAGCATTGTCACAACAGAGCCCGAGGAGTGTTGTTGCGATACCCAGCTGGATGGCATCAACGTGAAAACATCCATCATGATGATACGACGTAACATCCAACGGAGCCATCTACGCGAAAATGTCCCTCACGTGAACACATATGAAACCTTTCAGATGTAGATACGTGAAGAACAACACCTAAGGTTTCGATGGGATACCAAAAACCTGATATTTGATCCAGACAATTGGGTCTTGTCTTCGCCAGATCCAGTCTTCGCCACGCTAATCGTTTGAGAAACCAAGTTCAGATATCCCTCTATAAGCCATATCTATTTTGACGATACTGACCGAAACTTAATGCTTTACTTCTGCTACCGGTTCAGCAAAAAAAGCAAAAAAAGAACAATTCAGAAACGAATTCAGCGTATCTTTTTATCCCTATAAGGAACATCTAATCAACTTCAAATAAAAATATCGCTTTTAACAAATTTTCCGGTTTCGCCGGATACCGGGCGAACTAGTCGTCCGACGACAAAATGGTTTTCACCATCGTGTTCAGCATGTCTTCTTATCAGTTATCCCATAATCGAACATCTAATCAACTTAAAATAAAACTTTTAATTCTAACCAACTTTCCGTTTTTTGCCGGGTTCCGGACGAACTACTTATCCGGCGACAAAATTGCTTTCACCATCGTGTTCAGCGTGTCTTCTTACCTCATAATCGACTATCACATTAGCTGCTTACAAATATTTTGTTTGCCCCTTAATTTGAACCCCCTCCGCCACCCTTACATCTAGGGCTACAGAGCCCATCTACGAACTTGACCTTACGCTTGACCCGAAGAATCCTCACACCAAGTTCCATCAAAATATCTCATTCCCTTCGAGAGTTATCGTGCTGACAGACGGACGGACAGACGGATAACTTTTGACAGACGGACATCCGTCCACTTACGTTTTGGGATCCCAAAAACTTGTGTCTGACTGGATTTGGTTCCTTTCGAGCTGCCTGGATTGCCCTTAGATGAAGGGTGATTAGAGATAAAAACCAGTACCGAAAAAACTCATTATTCCCACAGATACATAGTACAAGATTTCATAAATAACAAACATTATCTGGAAACCGGTTTCAAACTAATAGCAGCAAATTCTGAACACATAAAACAGGTAAGAGCCCAGTCAAACTAGGCAGAGTCCTGCCGGAAAAAGTAGTCGAGGCGGAGACAGTTAATGCGCTTAAACAATTCACTGACGAGATGATGTCGCGCCAAAGCTCCGAAGAGAGCTTTGACATTTTCACATTATCAGCTTTTTTGTTTTAAAGTTCATCAGAGGCGAAACAGACAATATATTTGTTTACTTATCTAAAATTCAAGTCCGTGCAGAAAGAAAATTATAAGACTAACAAGATTATTCAGATGGTACGAACACTGATACTAATGAACCAATGAATGAGGCAACAACAAACATAACGACGTTCGCAGTCATTAAGATCTTGCTCCTTAGATCCTGCCGCCAAAGCCAAGAAAATGTTTAAACCGTCAAATAGCGGACAGGAAACTATGCGTTACTGTTTTAAAGCCAGGCGTCAACTTCCAGATACCAGATATCTAGGTAAAGCCAAACTCTTCCGGATATCATGAAAATGATTATAGCCCTTCGCTATTATTTAAGATCTCGCAGATGTCACTTTCGCTCATCTCTTGTCCCTCAATCCCAACTCTCAATTACTCCCCGCTGCCCCATCCATTCGCATTTCGGTCGTGGTCCACCCTACTTTCGATAGTAACTACGCATGCGGTCACGACTCCTGGCTTCTTGGAGTCACGGCTGGAACGATTTCTCTACTTCCGGCAAATATCGCGACATGCGCTAATCTAGCCAATCGCGTCACGAAGATAGTGGTTACCATGCTCAAGCGTGACAAGGAAATAGTTACTAATTTGGGAGGGCTGGAACGGTCGGCGTAGCAACTTTTCACGAGATTGGAACGAAAACAATAACTAATAGTTACTATCGTAAGGTGGCTGGAACACCTCTTTTTATCCTAAACATGTTGCCTCTAAGACACACTTCAGGACTCCGGAATCCAGGTTTTCCAACGCTATACAATTCCAGATGTGTTTGTTCTGGCTTCTTCTTCCGGATCCGCCTCTAAAGAAAGGATATCCGGAATCCGGACGAGAAGGTTTACCTGGGAGGTAAAGCCTGGCTTTCATGGGATGCCGGAAGATGCAGGATCGTCCGGTAAATCACGCTTCTTATGCACTCACCAAACCACTCAACCAGACAAGAGCCCATATACTGGCATCCAGATCACATCCCACCACTTTAAAATTTCCAGCTCCGCATTAATTATGTTCTACCCGTTGCGTCGGATGTTCCCATAATTGACGTTTTTGTTCAGCGTTAGGCGTTTGACAACTAATTTAAGTGTTTCCACTTTTAATCGTTAATCGTGGGATCTAATTGTCCTTTTTTGTTGTTTTTCGTTGTTTTTTTTTTGCATAAAAATCATTTATGATTATTAAATAGCCGTGCCCCACCCCCGATGATGCAAGATAAAATAAAACTAAAATACCAGCTTGACGCTAGAGAAAAGTAACGAAATCTAAAGTTTTCGCCGAATTCCCAATCGCATGTTGGATCACGCACTTTACTGATAGTTCTGAAAACTTGGGAGGGCAGTCCTAATCTTGTGGTAGTTATGCAGCCGATCAAGTAACCTAACTTCGTTTTTTCCAGTCGTGTTCGGTTGACTATTGTGCGTAAATGAAGCTAATAGGTTCCCTGTCTCCAAGTTCCTTTTTTTGTTAAAAGATTAAGAAAAATGGACAGAATTGGGGACCGTGAGGATAACGCCCTTACGAAACAATGAACCGAATTTGCCTTCGCTTTTGCACTTGTCCAGGGAAAAACGAGGCAAGGGCATGCCCAGACTTCCATAAAAGCTTGTTCAGAGCTTCAGGGGACCATTAAAACCAAAGCTAACAACGCAAGGCAGAGCTTTTTTTTGGCTGTTACAGGCAAGACGGCAAAGAACGCAAACGATGAACAAAAACGCAACTATTTATTCGCACTTGCCCACTAATTACACCATCATTTGTTCCTGCTTACGTCCCAGAAAGTCTCAAAGCTGGGGAGAGCGTTAGCGGTACCCAACAAGACCTCGCGGGCCAAAGCTCGACGCTTGGGCCCTGCTACCGTAAGGGTTGGGGATAGGTGCCCCGGGCGCTTGGTAGGGAAAGGGCTGTCCCTGGGCCCCATATGGAAACTGCTGTTGACCCGGTTGTGGATATCCGGGCTGCCCTGGTCCCGGCTGTTGGTAGGACTGTTGTTGCTGTGTGTAGCTAGACGGTTGGGACACGGCAGGATAGCTGGAAGAGAAAAGGGAGTCGGATTGGGTCGTCTGCCTGGGCTCGGACGCTGACAGACAGAGCAGATAATAAGATCTCACCAGTCGCCAACAATGTCAAGAGTCATAACAACAGATTTCTGTCTCACTCTCGAACTAACGGTTTATTAATAGCCTACTGGAGTGTTCATTTATGAACATTCCATTCTTGTCTAGTCTAGGCCGTTTCCGGCTCCATTTGCAGTGTTTGTTGTGGGTTGTGGAGTTCACAACCCACGAACGACGACATGCATCAAGTTCAAGTTGGGTATACTTGATGTTCTTTTACAGACTCCTCCCCCCCCCCCCACCCGGTTAAGAAGAACTGGGTAAATATTGCCCATAGACTTTAATTTGACACTTGACCACGATTAAATTTAGGACGATGAACTTTCGTGTACTTGCAGATTCTAGGGCATGAGAGTATCTGTCTGACTTGCACCCCCTCCCCCCCCCCCCAACGTTCGTGGGCAACTGGGCCCAGATTGCTCAGATAGTCAGGCTCGTCAACTGAAGAGAGAAAGAAAGCGAGTGGACAGGACCAGAAGCAGGACAAGTTTACCTCTGTTGCTGTTGCTGGTACTGCTGTTGGGCTCCTTGGTACTCCGCATACATCATTGACATCTGTTGTCTCGACATTGTGGCAGGGGAATCGCTAGCCCCTGAGTATCCGTATTGGGAAGCCTGGCTTTGTGGTGGCATCTGGCGTTGCTGCATCGTTTCCGCAGACTGTTGGTGAAGTTGGTGCTGAGACGCATCTGGTGGTGTGTTTTGCATATCTGCGGAAGAAAAAAGAACTTTGATTTCTCTTCACCGTGTTGTATTCGGGAGCCAAGGACACAAGGTTTTGAAGAAAATAATCATCAATAGCTTAAATAATCATTAAAGCTTGGAAAAAGTATAAAAATTTTGAGAGTGCAGCCCATCTAGAGCAGTACAAAAAGGCCAGGAACAAACTGAGAAATGCGACCAGAAAAGCAACCATAAGATATGAGGATTCGATAGCACTAGAGGCAAAAACCAATCCAAAAAAGTTCTGGAGATATGTCACTTCAAACAACCCAAGCCGCAGGTCGATCCATCATTTTACCTCCAGCGATGGAACCAAAATAACCGATCCATTGGTGATGGCAGATACCATCAATCAATGCTTCTCGTCAAATTTCTCTAAAGACCCTGGATGCCCCCCACCGGATATGCCAACCACCCACATCAAACACCCTATGCCACTGATTTAGTTCACAGCTTGTGACACTTACAAGCGCCTACAAACTTTAGATCCATCCAAGGCAAAGGGACCCGATGGCCTTCATCCTAGGTTGCTGAAGGAGACTGCAGCTGAAATAGCGGAACCCCTGACAAGAATATTCCAGATGTCAATAACTTCCAAAACTATTCCCTCTGACTGGAAAACAGCAAATGTCATGCCAGTTTTCAAAAAAGGACAGAAAGATAAACCGCAGAACTACAGACCCATCAGCCTGACTTATGTCCCATCAAAAGTCATGGTCTTAAATGATGCAACTGTTGCACATCTGGAAACTAACAGCCTGTTATACGATGGACAACATGGTTTCAGGAAGGGTCGCTCTGTGGAGACAAACCTAATTCAATAATATGATATAATCACCAAGATGATTGAGGAAGGCCTTCCAGTTGACGTACTCTTGCTGGACCAAGCCAAAGCTTTCGAGAAGGTAGTACACTCGTACCTGGAAAGGAAACTAGAGTTCTATCAACTCCACCAAGATGTAAGGGAATGGGTTATTCAGTTTCTCAAGGATAGAATACAGAGGGTGATGATGTATGATGAGGAGGGGAATCAAATCATGTCAAACCCAACTCCAGTGCTCAGCGGAGTTCCGCAAGGAACTAAACTGGGACCTACCCTCTTCAATATATTCACCAATGACTCAGCCCAGTCAGTGCAAAATGACCTTAAACTATTTGCAGACGACTCGAAATTGTTTGGCCCAGTCGCAAACAACCAACAGTGCGCAGCTCTGCAGGCAGATCTGCACACCCTCAACAACTGGTCCTCTTCCTGGTCCCTCGAGTTTAATGCTGAAAAGTGCAAAGTCCTACATCTTGGCCCTAAGAACCCAGGAATGACATATACAATGACAGATCGTACTGGGAAACTCATAACGTTGGAAACTGTCACCGAAGAAAGAGACCTTGGGGTCATTGTTGACGACAAAATGAAATTCCATAGTCACAGCAAATACCTAGCTGCCAAAGGCAACAGGTCCCTTGGTCTCATCAGACGTAATATCACCAGTAGATCACCCAGGACAATCAGGAAGCTATATACAGGATTGGTCAGACCACAACTTGAGTATGGAGTCTCTCTTGCCGTTCCTCACTATGTCATGGACAAGAAGATCCTTGAGAGCGTTCAGCGGAGGGCTACAAAACTAACAACTAAATGTAAGAACCTCTCGTACCCTGAACGCCTCAAGAAACACAAGCTGCCAACCCTGACGTACAGGAGGAAGCGCGGAGATGCAACCCTGACCCACAAGCTGCTGGAGAATGGTGTCGCACCAGGGATTTTTAATAAGTCGCTCTCTAGCCACACCCGGGGCCACACCAAGAAGCTCCAGCAGCAAAGAAGCAAAGAACGTTCCAACTTCTTCTCAATTCGTGCTGTTCCACTGTGGAATTCCCTTAGTGAAGAAACAGTTCAGTCCAAAACTGTTGACAACTTCAAAAAAGCAATTGATCGAGACTGGGCAGCAATGGAGTGGAAACTACACTGGGAGGCCATTGGATCTACTCAACGGAACTAGACAACGCACTTTCACCTCTATCACTCAACCGGCGAATCTACAGGATGTTCACCCAACCTTATTCGCCGGCCAGTGCGATTTAAGGTAATTTAAGGTAATACATTAAAACAATCTTAAAGCACAAATGACAGTAGAAGTCATTAGTTTTCTTATAACCATGGCTCTTTCAACTTTTCAAACCTCGACCGAATTCCAACCCCGACCCTTCCACACTGAGGTGCATATCTTGTGCTGCTTTCTCAAGAAGCCCCGCACGGAAACTTCCCGCCTGCAATCGACCTAGACAAAGTGAAACAGATTTCCACCAGATTCCAGGTTAATTTCTTCCTTCCTCGGATTGACTCTCCCGAGGCTGAAATTTCGATCGAAAACGTCCCACCAAATCGTCCGAGGCCGCAATTCCGGTGGATCCGAGGAGAATCTAACCTGAAATTGGGTCGAAATCTCTTTCACTTCGTCTGAGTCGATCTCGGGCTCAAAAGTTCCGTACTTGGCAAACTGTAATAATCTAAGCAACATAATACAGATAATACAATAAATAGTACAATAATTATAATAAGAAGTAGTACAATAAATATAATAAGAAAATACAGACAGAGAAGGTAAACATACAATACGAGAATCTACTGAATGTCAGGAGTCATTCCACCTTTCTTCTTTTCTGTTTGTTCCGAGTTCGTAGTTATCGAAGTATGTTTTTCCTTTCCGTTGTTTCTCTTTCGTTTTTCTTGTTTTTTACTCCGTCTTTTCTCGGCCTCGCCCAGTTTTGTTCAGTGACGGGTTATAAATAAAATGATGATGATGATGAATACAGAAAATAATACAGATAATCTACACAACACAAAAACGGGGTTCAAGACTACTTTTCCGACTCCGTCACCGAAACCCAGCCGGCAGAGAATTCAAACCCCGAGTATATAATCCATATAAGATATACATTAAGTAAGTATTAAAGCACAACTCTTACTAGAAATAATGTTTTCAAGATGAAATGGCTAAGAAATATCGTTTTCGAAAATACCATTACTTTCCACGAGAAATTATTTGTTGCTACCGCTTGTCAACTCTACCAAGCCTCCCTCTCGGCGGCTGAACGCAAAATATTTGAAAAGTGAACGAGCCTTACTTAACAGTAGGGAATCCAAGTAAAACAGAAAAAAGTCCGAAACAGAAGGTAGAACTGATGGTCTACTATATGCCTTCCAAAATGCAATATAATAATTGGAAGCTACGCATGTCCTTATTTGTGAAAGAGTTACTGACGGACCTTGAAGCTTTCGGCGAAGTTTGCGTTCCGTGACTTTCAAAACACGGCTAGGCCCAAAAAGTGCTAAAAATTCATTAGTACAAAACGGAACAACGGCGGATATCAGAATTTTATAATCCCATAAGGGAGCTAGGGAGAATGTAAAAGACAGAATAAGCAAGAAGGTTGAGATATGATAATTTAAACCCTGCAGAAATTAATATATCGCAATCGCATCATAACTGGCAATTTCGCTTTCGTACAGACGCAGCGTACGAGCCTGCGCGATGCAGAATTGCGTTCTTAGTGTCAAAGCCCCTTTAGACGTTTTTTCGTGTTCATGTTTTTTGATGACTAAGTTTCAACCACAGAAAAATTAAGGAACACTCCAAACAGACTAGTTCTGAAACGCACAAAGAAAAGAACAGCCGATTTTGTATAAATGTATTCTTTCAGTTTCCCTATCCTATCACGACAGTGTCGATCGTTCCCCTATCTGAGAATCGGTACTTCACAGGCTATTGTTCCCCGTTTGTCGGGGTATCGATGTGTCAGGAGCTAATCTTCCCCGACAGGTCGGGGAATCTACTTGCCCAGGGCTAATCTTCCCCGCCAAGTCGGGGAATCGATGTACCTTGGGCTAACATTCCCCGAGTACTCGGGGAATCGAAGTGAACAGAGCTAATGTTCCCTCCTCATAATCAAATAATCGATTTAGAGATTGGGGAATCGAACTGTGAGGGGCTAATGTTCCCCGACATACAGATATTGATTTTGTTTAGTTGAGATCGGGGAATCCAAATGCCAGGGGCTAATGTTCCCCGACATGCAAATATTGATTTTGTTGAGTTTTGGTCGGGGATTCCAAGTGCCAGGGGTTAATGTTCCCCGATAAGCAATAATGGCTTTTGAGGTCGGGGAATAGAAGTGCCCAGAGCTAATGTTCCCTCATAATCAAATAATCGATTTTGAGGTCGGGGAATCGAAGTGTGAGAGGCTAATATTCCCCGACATGCAAATATTGATTTTGCTGAGTTGAGGTCGGGGAATCCAATTTCCAAGGGCTAATGTTCCCTCGTAATCAAATAATCGATTTTGAGATCAGGGAATCGAAGTTCGAGGGGCTAATAACCAAATAATCGATTTCGAGGTCGGGGAATCCATGTGCCAGGGGCTAATGCTCCCCGAAATGCAAACACTGACTTTGCTGAGTTGAGGTTTTGGGAATCCAAGTGCCATGCCATTTGATTATGAGGGAACATTAGCTCTCGATTCCCCGAACTCAAAAACCATCATTGCTTATCGGGGAACATTAGCCCCTGGCAATTGGATTCCCTGACCTCAACTCAACAAAATCAATATTTGCATGTCTGCGAAAGTTAGCCCCTCACACTTCGATTTCCCGATCTCAAAATCGATTATTTGACTATTATTACTAATTACGTAATAATTAGAGAAAGAAAAAGATTTATCATTTATTTCGTTTTTTTCAGGCACTAAGTAGCCTAGTCTTCACCAATCTCACCACTGTCCAATGAAAAGCCGCGTTTGTGTTGAGATTAAAATTTCCCACGTCATAGTAGAATTTACGTTGTGGCGACGGCCGCAGATATTCTGAATGTCATAACTAGAGTAGATAGTGGAAAATGAAAAAATCTCTTTGCAGAGTCCAAATAATTCAGTGTAGGCCTATTCAATTAAATTACACAACAATAATTTGGCTTTTCAGTTAAACTGAAAGAAAAAAGCAAGAGTAGCAAGCCTGAGGAACATTTTTCTGAACTGTTTCACATAAGCTGTCACGTTCTCTCTCCTGTTCGAGAATTAAGTAGAAAGAGACGATCTGGAAGACATACCTTCAGGGTTACCATAAGATGGCGTTCCTTGATTGCTCATCACCGAGTCACTCGTCCGGCTTGCCTTTGAAGGTGGTCGATCCCCACCCTGACTAGGGGTCTGTGGCTGAAGGGGGTCGAACTCCTTGGGGGCAGGGGCGGGCTGCCTTTGAGAAGGGGTATCTGTGATGCAAGAACGGTTAGATTCAATTCTTAAACTAAAAGCAGCAAGGACAGAGTAAGTCGTCTTTACTTGATGTTTTCGGCGTTGGTATTGTTAGCCCGGTCGTAAAAAAAGTAAACCTGAAAATTAATGCGCACCACATCGGCCTATAACAGTTCTACCTGTGCTATGTAAATTCATGGAGCTTGTAGTGATTGACGATCTTAAGAGTGTATGTAGTACACCTGCTAACCAATTCGGGTTCAAGAAAGACCTCAGCAGGGAGAAATTTAGAGGTTGACAGAGATGATTCGAAACCTCTGAAGTTTTCTACACATGCGAAAGAGACATGGGGGGGGGGGGGATGTGTTCATTTTAAAGTGGGTTCAGATTTACCTCTGGGGGATACGAGGAGGTACACGGGTAGGCCGATTGGGAGAATTGGTCCTTACTTCTGTCCGATGTGTGGAGATGTGAATGAGTGTGTGCGACATCTTAGGTGTGAACGTAGGGAACTGAATGATTTGAGAAGATAAATATTTGGAGAAATATCAGGAATGGATGGAGCAAACGCTGAAGAGTGAGTGTTATGTTACTATAAAGAATGTGGGTAGATTCCAAAAGCAGTAAATGAGAAAAACTTTTATAGTTGTAAGTGGCTGTTCGTCATTTTGTTTCTTTTTTGTTCATATCGCCATGCCCTTTGGCTTTTGGAGTTAAAAATATCATATCATATAATAACAGTGTAGTTGAGCCGCAGAGACCTGTAAGAATGAGCTACGTGTATGAAGCTATGGACTAGTCGCTATTAAATTACGAAGATGGTGTGTTGGACTTGAGCCAATCGGTGGCGTAGACTGTAGAAAATTGTCCTTAGGGAAGAATACGAGTGTATTGGTCAAAGGTCTAACACGAATAAGATCGAGGTTGTCTTCTTCAACCAAAAGTCTGACACAGAGACAATTGATATATGCTATGGAGATTAAATTCTTCGTCCTTCATCCTCGACTGTGTACATTAATCTGCCTATCGGGTCGGACATGAAAGCAACGCGTTCCTGTCTTGTATCATTTATTGCAGAAAAGGCTAGAAAAGCATACGGAATACTTATTACGTCTAAGCGTCGTTAATCGGCACATAATAGCCCGGCTCTGTTCCGTATTCGCTATGCCGCACATTCTGGCGCTGTCGTCATTTTTGTTACTACTGACTGTGAAACATAACAAGACCAAAGGTGTCGATCGGATCCCAAAAACCTAATATTTGATTCAGACAATCGGGTCTTGTCTTCTTCAGATCCAGTCTTGGACAGGCTAATCATCAGAGAAAACCAAGTTCAGATATACCTCTATAAGCCATATCTATTTTGACGATACTGACCGAGACTTCCTGCTTTACTTCTGCCAAGTTTCCGGTTTCGCCCGATTTCCGAGCGAACTACTAGTCCAGCAAAAAAAGAAAATTCAGAAACAAATCCAGCGTATCTCCTTATAAAGAACATCTAATCAACTTTGAATAAAAGTTTGACTTGAAAAAAAAATCCGGTTACAACCGGATTTCGAACTAATTATATGTCCGGGTAAAAAACGATTGTCATATACCTACAGCCTCTGTTCTTACCCCTTGATCTGTCATCTAATCGAACTTTTGATTTTAACAAATTTTCCGGTTTTGGCCGGATTCCGGGCGAACTAGTTGTCCGGCGAGAAAATGACTTTCACCATCGTGCAGCATGTCTTTTTACCTATAAACTGAACATTTAATCAACTTGAAATTAAACTTTTACTTTAACCAACTTTTCGGTTTTCGCCGGATTCCGGACTAGCTATACTTGTTCGGCGAGAAAATTATTTTCCCAATCGTGTTCAGCATATCTTCTTACCCCTGAATCGACCATTTAATCAACTTCAAATAAAACTTTTACTTTTAACCAACTTTCCGTTTTTTGCCGGATTCTGGACGAACTATACTTGTCCGGCGAGAAAATGGTTTTCACTATCGTGCTCAGCATGCCTTCTTACCCCATAATCGACTATCACATTAGCTGTTTAAAAATATTTTGTTTGTCCCTTAATTCGAACCCCCTCCCCCACCCCTAAATGTGGAGCTACATAGCCCATCTACGAACTTGACCTTACCCCTGACCCAATGAATCCTCACACTAAGTTTCATCAAAATATCTCATTCCCATCGAGAGTTATCGTGCAGACAGACAGACGGACATTTTTTGCGATGTCATAGGTATCCCTCCACTTACGTTTTGGGATCCCAAAAAGTGCATCAGTTCCACATTTTATAGGTATTGCAAATATCTTCTAGGACTACCTCTGTGGCCCCGTAATTCTAGATTATCGGCAAAGTATAATGTCACCGACCGATTTACTGCTGTATCGGAGCGGATTGCGCGTTTTTGGGGATCCCAAAACTTAAGTGGAGGGATACCTATGACATCGTAAAGTTGTCCGTCTGTCCGTCCGTCTGTTAGCACGATAACTCTCGAAGGGGTTGAGATATTTCGATCAAACTTGGCATGAGGACTCTTTAGGTCAAAGCACGGTCAAGTTCGAAGATGGGCTATGTAGCTCTATATTTAGGGGTGGGGGAGGGGTTTAAAATTAAGGGGAAAAAAAAATATTTTTAAAAAGCTAATGAAATAGTCGAATTAGGGGTAAGGAGACATGCTGAATCCGAATATGGATTTTATTTTCTCGCCGGACAAATAGTTCACCCGGAATCCGGCGAAAACCGGAATATTTGTGAAAAGTAAAAGTTTTATTTAAATTTGACAAGATGTTCGATTTGCGGGTAAGTAGACGTGCTGAATTCGCATATGACAACCATTTTCTCACCGGACGTATAGATCGCTCGGAATCCGGCTGAAACCGGAAAAATTGTTAAAAGTAAAAGTTTAATTGGAAGTTTATAAGAGGTTGGATGTAGGGGTAAGGAGACATGCTGAATTCATTTTTGAGCTTTATTTTTTCGCCGGACAAGTAGTTCCGGAATTCCTTCGAAACCGGAAAATTGGCAGAAGTAAGGCAGGAAGTTTCGATCTGATTCGTCAAAATAGATATGACTTAAAGGGGTAAACACACATGCTGAATCCATGTCTGAACTTGGTTTTCTCATATGATTAGCTATTTTGCCTTAATCTTTTTCTAAATTTTAATAGTAAAATTGTTCAAGGAGTCTGGCGAAGACTGGATCTGGCGAAGACAAGACCCAATTGTCTGGATCAAATTTGAACTTTTGGGATCCCATCGAAACCTTTGGTCTTGTTTCGTTCGCTTGATACTAGCCACACTTCGCATAGGGTTATGCTGCCCCGTGTGTAAGTAAGATTATCAAAATCTATATGTTACCTGTTGTGTGTTCTTGTCTTTTTTCTTTCTTTAGTTCATTCTCCGTTTGTGACTTTTGTCTTAAAATGGGTAATAAATTTCATTCATTCATACTAACGTAGCGGTATCTGTTGTCTAATAAATAATGAGATATTTCAGTTTACTAAGGCTTGGAAACTGTTAAAAACAGCTTACGAAGTTCGAGTACGAATGCCTCCATTCCATAACGTAGAGGCATGATATCCCGAGTATGAAGAAGTGACCGAAAATCGGCCGCTGTCACGGTCAAATACAGAAGTCGGGAAGCAAGTTAAAACTTCCACCTGTCAAAGCATCAGAAGATATCTCCGCTCATTTGTATCTTTTTCCATTCGACACCATAACGACGGTCTAAAACATGAACAAGTAACCGATATTGACTATATCATAAAAAATTTGACAAACTTATTTAATTGGTTTGTCAACCAATTTGACAGAAACAATTCTATATAATTAAAATACTTGTTTCTTTTGTCATCAGGTGTAAGATACTCGTGTCGTCAGCCTATACTATCCAATAGATAATTCTTTTTGAATAAATGTAATTTAATAAACAGCATATTCATGTAGCTGACGCACAAGCTTTCTTTTCGGTTGTCTGAACAGTTTGTTAAAAGGTTTAGGGCCTTCAGCGAGGTCTATTCTCCCATCTCGTGACGAACTAAGTGTCGTCAGCCTATACTGTCTAATGGATAATTTTTATGAATAAGTGTAACTTAATAAACAGTATATTCCTGTAGCTGACGCACCAACTTTCTTTCCGGTTGTCTGAAAAGTTCGTTAAAAGGTTTAGGGCCTTCAACGAGGTCTATTATCCCATATCGTGAGGAGCTAATGAAAAAATAACATTTGACGTATCGCTGCAGAGAAGACCGTTACTCGATGACAGACATGAGTATGGGATAGATGCTCCTTCAGCCCAAGCTGACAGCGAATCATAGTTGACGGTGTGGTGGTGGTGAAACTGAAGTAAAAGATACTTACTTTGTTGCATTTCCAAATTCGCTTGTTGGAAGGGTTAAGTCCAACTGCTCGGCTGAAATGACCACACTGATGCGATGTAACATGTAGATAAAATGTAGCTGACTTACCCGTTTTGCACCGTCAAATATGAGTATATCTGTGAGCCTGAAGTAAGAGATACTTACTTTGTTGCATTTCCAAGTCGCTTACTGGAAGCGTTAAGTCCAACTGCTCGGCTGGAACGACCACACTGATGCCATCTAACATTTTGTTGACTTTATCCCGTAACGCAGCAAGCTCTTTTCGAAGGACATGAACCTGCAAACAAGACAGAAAAGAATATACCAGTTGCTCAATAATTGTCGATAAACGTTTACACTCGAATCAAAATAGGGAGTAACAGAAAAATCCACATGAGAGAGTCGTTCTTATAGCTTAGTATTTTTTTAATCGTTGATACATTCTGAATACGACTCGGCTTATCCGGGGGAAGGAGTGTATTTTTTTTTTTTTTTTATTGGCAAGACATAATACCGATATGCTACTGGAGCATGAGACTTTCTACTTTCAGTTTTTCTAGGTTACGTTTCTTATGGCGGAAAACGTGAGAATCTAAACCTCGTTCTATTTACCAGTACTCTCGCCTTAATGCCTCAAGGCAGTGGATAAAGCCCGGTGAATGATGACTTGATTTAAAGACAAACCGAGGCAAGAAAGACTCGGCTGAATATTACCTGAGTTGCCGAAAAGACAATTTTGGCAATACCAAGTAGGCTTACCCTCCCATTCTCTGATTTTATTCCCCCCTTGCCCATTTTACTGCCGAAACTGCAAACTCTCTACCATTTGACCCATGTGTAGAGCTATCTTCTATTGCCCAGGACCTCCACGTTTCTGCCTTTGACCATTTTTCCGCTTTCCGTCTGGGGAGAAGATTGTTTAAACCCGATACTCCTTTTTTAGTGGAGTGTTCCTTGGAACAATCACTATTGCCAGCGCTGAAGCACCTTTCAGCTTTCTGTTTTCACAATATTTCATGGAGCTCATAATCCTTGAACCAATGCAAGTATCAAGTTCAAACTTGGTATTGTGAGTATTGGGGTCTAGTTGTGCCTTTGGGGATCCCACACCTACCTGGTTCAGGGGCAAATGGGCCCAGATTGCCCAGTGAATAATGTTTATTATTTGATCGGAGTTGGACTTTGTGGAAAATATTTGTGTGTGTTTTGTGATTATTTTTACATTTCTTTGTCTTTTTTACTGCACTTATGCGTGCGTCACAAATTCTTCATTCATTCATTATTACTAATATTAGTTGCGTTTTTGCTGATACCATGGTATCAGTTACCACGGTAACTGGATCTGCAATTAGTCATTTTTACAGTTATCGTGGTATCTGATACACGGTGCTCTGCAAAAACGACTATTGCCGAAATTGCGCTTTTCGAAGTCATCCCAAAAGAAAAACAGATATCCAGTTACATCACTAAGTGCTAAACTTCTTTCTCACCAATCTGACAAAATTTGATGGAAGTGAGATGACTTTTCAGATAGCACAACCAGTTGCCACGGTCGGACCGTTGTATCTGAATATCTGATACCACGATAACTGGCCAGATACCACGATAACTGCAAAAACGGCTTTTGACCGTGGTATCAGATACCACATAACTGCAAAACGACTTTAGACCGTGGTAACAGATACCATGGTATCAGCAAAAACCCAACTATTATTATTAACAGGAGCAGCGATAGTAGACCCAGGACGGAGGATCTCTTAAGCGGAAAACTGGTAGAACATAAACTATTGCTGGAAGAACAAATCCGAGTTTTTTTTTATTGACCTGCATACACACCTGATGGGAATCTAAGGAAACGATTGACCCTTTGACATCACTCTTCGTGACAATTACAGCCAGTCGGAGAATCCTGCTGCACTGAATAGCAAACGCCAGATCTGAACTGTCAAAAATGGTGATCAGGTCTCCATCTGCAATGAGAGAAACACTGACGGTGAATTTGTACACTCTTCTCTTTTATTCCCTTTTCAAAACCTCAGTACGCAATGTAAGTTAACGCAGAGGCTTCATTTTGCTGATGCCTAAGAGGGACAGCGGTAAGAGCGGCAGGAAGAACTTGGGGCATGGGGTGAATAACGCAAAATATACAACTGTCGGATATCCAGCGCGACTGAGGAGTTAAATGGTTCACGAACTATAGACAAGAAACTTACTGCACCACATCCGGAATGCTGTACGAATTCGTCTGCAATGACAGATCACTGACGGTGAATTTGTACACTCTATCACGATGCCCTCGCAAAGCTTGAACTCCAAAGTCTAGAACTCCGGTTGGGTGACCTTATCCTGAGGTTTGGCAAAATGTTGCTGTCTAACCCTGGTCACCTGACATTTTACCCCCAGAAGCACCGACAGTCAGTCATTTGTTACAGATACTAAAACTTGTGCATGCGCGTGCTCGGGTAAATCGCTACCAGAACTCTTCTCTGCCTGTTTTTACGTCCTTGTATAATAGTGTGTAATAACATGTTTTGTAGTACAACATAAAATTAGACACTGAGCTACGATTGTTGTGTGAATAAACGTTTCTCTCACTCTCTCATAACTGTGGGAGAAGACCTTCTCTCGTTTGGCAAACTCTGCTGTACCTTTTCTCTTCGGACACAAATCTTTTGTTCACTAAACCCTCTCCTTATGGCGCTTTCTGTCCCACTTATGAGAATGTCTTTGTCTGTGTGAAAAACGTGAAATCAAAAACTGTATGCAGTTCACAATCCTATTTGAGTGTATCTGATGTTGTTTTGTTTTTGTTTTAGGTTAGTATGGCCTTGTCGGCTGCTTAGTAGATTAAACCAATAAATGAAATAAATAAGCTGAGAGTAGAAAATATATACTGCACCTTCATCTCTGTATTTCAGAGTAATCTCATCAGATGATGATAGTGTTCCTCTAAAAACTCGTTGCATCATAAGCACGAGTTCGTCAAACGTAATCTCTTCATTGTGGATTGGTATCCGACGGATATCTTCACCAAGCTGGGCCTAGAATGAACGAAAGATAGACGGGTTATAAAATCAAATAATTTGCTTTAAAGGACCCATCCTACCTATCACGCCAACGCAACCTACTTCTGTAACTGCATTCATTAATTCTTAAGCCCGTAGACCCAAATTTCATGTTACATTCTGGACCCACTAACAACACCTCACTAATCTTTGCACTTGCCACAATTCACTACACTTTGTATATGGCTATGTTGCCCCATGTGAAAATAAGAGTATCAAAATGTATGTATTACATGTTTTGTGTTCTTGCCTTTTTTTTTCTTTTTTTCCTACTCCGTTTGTGACTTTTATCTTAAAAATGGCTAACAGATTTCATTCATTTACCCATTCAATAGTTTCCATGTGCATTTTGTTCCAGACGGGTGTTCGATATCATGCTATTCATGCGTAAAACCGGTTTTCTGAATTTTACCAAGATTTTGGTAGAAGTTAATTGGTCTGGGAACAGGCATAAAACAGCCAAAGCCGTGGATAGTTTGTTCAAAGCAGAGCTTAGTTGTGCAGCATTCAGATAGTTTGGAATACTGGAACATAAACAGTAAAAATTGCAGGATGTGCTTTAACACAAAATGTCAGATGGCATGAACACATCTGCACATCTTTTATACCATTTAACACAGGAATGCGCGTTCTTGAGATAAGCGTTGCCACTCTTCCGATATTGGCTTATTCCACTTAGTACTTGTGTGATTTTAGGTAATCCATTCTACTCAGTAGTATTTCTATCTGTTCTTGTTCCCTTGAACCCAATGCCACTGAAATTGCGGTATTTTTTTTTTGGTAATTTAACGCTGATCTCTATTCTAATTATTCTAAAAAATATTCTATGATAGTACAGTGCTTACTCCATCATCGGGTGCAACTTTGAGCAGAACTCTGAAATTTTGTTATCAGCTTCTCGAGATTAGGTTGTTCAAAACAAACCCTAACACTGTTAAAGAAAATGCTGTACTAGTAGTACTAGTCTTATAATCTTCTCTTATGCAAAGAAGCTTAGATTTACCTAGGATGTATTTTATCCACCCAAACAGCATTTGACAGATCTTGTTTTACCACAACTCTTAAAAGATGCCTCATATTTATGAATGAACTGTATTTGTTCATTCATACAATCTCACACAATCATACAATCTCACACAATCACGAGGACACAAGATGGAGTACTAAGAACAAATGAAAAAGAAAAGAAAGGAAAAACAACAAACAGAAACACATAACGTCAGTGAACAAGAGCTACGACCTCATATGACACTTGTTTACGAGTAGGTGGTGTGAGAAGCGAGGAAGTGAATCCGAGCATTTTTCCAGGAATTCTGATACCCCTCCCCACCGTGCTCGGATCCGGTCCAGACCCTAAAATATGTCATCTTAGGCAGACAATCTCTCCACTTTCCAAGTTTCATTCAAATCACTTCCCTCGTTTAACCCCTATGCAAGCCACAACATTTCCCGGACCCCCCCCCCTACTGTGGCCAAATAAAACTCGGACACATACTAACATCTCTTCTCCTCGCCCATCAAGTTTAAATCGAATCGGAGCAAATCTGCAAATTTCCGGTTCCTACTTCATCATCATCCTACCTTGGTCGGACCCGATTCGGACACCAAATGACAAATCTAGGCCGTATAAACCATCAGAACAAAATAGCCATATGCTCGAATCTTTCTTTGTGGGGACTTCAACGACCTGAAGCCGAACTGGATCGAAAGCTCCACAGCCCTTCGTCAAATAGTTAAAGTGAAAACACGGGGAGAAAACACCCTTGACTTGATCTTCACTACACTCGGTGATTTCAACTTAGATCCCTCGACGGAAGCACCACTCTCAACCAGCGACCACCCAACTGTTCTATTACGACCAAAGTCAACAGTGGAACCTAGTAAACCAACCCAGTTCACATACCGCCCACTCACAGAGGAAGGCTTTATTGGAGACAGAGAATGGCTCAACTCAGTATGCTGGTTCCGCCTTTTCGAAAACAAAGACGCAAACAGTATGACCGAACTCTTCTATGAACAAACGACTCGAGAGTACGAACGATTCTTCCCTGAAAAGCGAGTTACAAGTAAGGCACAGAGTAAACTGCGGGTTACTTCGAAGATCAAAGCTGCAACGATAGACCGAGACATGCTTTACGAGACAAAGCCCCACTCTGACGAATACAAACGGAAGAGAAACATATTAGTCAGACTACCAAAGCAAGCTAGGCGTCTGTACGGACACCAAATTTTCGCCAAGTTGTCAGCCAGTGATCCAAGGAAGTTACACACAACTGTACGGAAACTAATGGGACAGCAGAAGTCGAAATCCATTCTGAGGGACGAGCACGGAAAGAATTTAACCGCAGAAATAATTAATGCCCACTTCTCAAACATTTGCCGCCAACAGCCTCCCCTCAAGACTTTGCCACAGAATGGTTCAATCGAAACCATCCCTGTCATCACAGTTCCCCAGGTCCAAGAAAAACTCGAAAACGTAGATATTAGGAAAGCCTCGTACCCCGGCGAGATTCCTATAAGGCTGAAATATGCATGCTCCTCCTCCTTGGCCACGCCATTGGCTATGGTGTATAACCAGTGTCTACTGGAAGCCGTTTTTCCAGATAAGTTTGAAAAGGCATTTATCACACCGATTCCGAAGAAAACATCACCGACCTCACCATCCGACCTCCGGCCGATTTCGAAAACACCCATCATCTCCAAAGTCTTCGAAGACTTTATTCTACAGTGGCTACTAGCAGAAGTAGAACATAAAATCGACCCTATGCAGTTCGCTTTTCGTCGAGGGCACAGCATAACACATTATTTGGCCAGATTGCTTCATGATCTACTAGAGCACCTAGAAACTTCGGAGGCCCTTGCAGAAATAACGAAGCCTGTGCCCTGGAAGTCTCGCCATTTTCTGCTATGTATCATCGCAAGTTTCCTTTCTGGTCTTCAACAGTACGTACAACTCGAAAACAGGGAAGCATCCAACTTCCAAGACATCATCTGTGGAGCGGCCCAAGGAAGCAAGCTAGGTCCCATCCTATTTGTCATAGTCGTCAACCGACTGATGAGACAACACAAACAGAGGTATAAGTTCGCAGATGATCTTTCGCTAAGCCTGCTGCGATTCCTGCCACAAACACACAGCCAACTTGTACCCCTGATTGCAGAGCTTCAACATCAAGCTGATCAAGTGAAGCTCCAGCTAAGCCCCGAGAAAAGCTGTGTGATGCGTGTCAACTTCCTCAAGAAGAAGAGCAATGACGAATCTGCACCTCTCTAAACAAAGAAATCATGTCATAATACTCGGCATCACATTAAGTGATGATCTCTCGTACGGAGATCACATCAACCAGATCACAGTTAAAGCAGCTGGTCTTCTAAAATCCTTCGCAAATCTCAGAAGGTTTGGAATGACAGAAAAACTCCTTCTTTCCTGCTACAAAACTTATGTCCTGCCCATAGTCATGTACGGCTATCCTGTCTGGCACCCGTCACTCACAGAGAAACACAGAAGTCAACTGGAAACAATTCAGACGAGAGCCTGCAAAATAATTCTTGGGCCAAACTACAACAACTATGAAGAAAGCTTAAGCGAACTCAAGCTCCCAACCCTGGATGAACGGAGGCATGAAACCTTGATGAAGTTTGGAGCTGACATCCTGAAGTCCCCAACGCACCGAGATATCCTGCCCCAGTTTACTTCAGTACCCCACACACACAAGACGAGGTTGGCAACTCTGAATGAGGGAAAAGAACTGTTAAAATGCCCACCTACACACTCGACGACAAGATTTTTAAACTCCTACGTGCCATACTACGTGAAGCACTTCAACGACAATATCCTCAAATCGAAGTGATAGCTTATCATGTGTGTTCTTCTTGTTGCGTCTTTTGGTGTTTTTATCTTCTTACTTGTTTGACGTTACCCATGTTCTTGTTTGACGATACCCATGTTATTGCATTGTGATAAAGGGAAAGAATAAAGTTTATTACTATTATTATTAAACTTGGTACTGTCCAAGTTGCATTCCATTCTGCCCATCCGTTTGGTTTTTGTTACAACGTTTCCGGACCCCCCCCCCCCCAACCATGGCCGCATGGGTTCGTACACATGCTTTGCATATCTAAGTCATCAGTTTTATGACCTATAAGGTTTCACTTGATTCGGACGATTTTTTCGAAACCTACGGAAGTCAATAATTTCCGGATTCCCCCTCCCTCTACTCCCCGAAAATTAGTCGAATCTAGGAACGGAATTCTTCCTAGGGCACTGTGTCGGGTTCTTAAGTCTATTTGGTCGGGTCACTAATATGCCTGCATAGTTTTATCGTCCTTAGCACATCTGGAAGTATCATACCTCGCGATCGCCGGAATTCCGGAACTCCACTCCAACTCCCCCCAAAGCCCGATCCCTCGACACTAAACGCCCCCTTCCAGCCCTCCCCCCCCCCCCCCATGTATCAGATCCGGTCCTGACTTGACATGGAACATCTGAGACAACAGGTTTTTCCACTTTCCAAGTTTCATTCAAATCCGATCTCCCGTTCAAAAGTTATAAATGCCACTAGATTCCGGATTCCTGATCCCTCCCCTCCCCCCACGATGTTCGAATCGTGCAAACGACTATTCTCATGTCGGTCTATTCGGATCCCCCATATTCCTGCCGAGTTTCATCATCTTACTTCATGAGGAAGTACCGAACTCGCTCGATCACCAGAATCCCCCCCCCAACTCCCCCCACAGTACCCGAATCAGGTCCGGTTATGTCAATAATGTGTCTAGGACTTGTGCTTGCTCTTCCCACCAAGTTTCATCCCGATCCCTCCACTCTAAGCGTTTCCCAAGATTTCCGGCTCCCCCCTCTAACACCCCCCAAAGTCACCGGTTCTGGTTCGGATTTGAAGTGGGTCGTCTTAGACACGAGGTCTTTCCAAATGTCAAGTTTCATTAAGATTCGATCACCCGTTCAAAAGTTATAAATACCTCAAGATTTCGGATTCCCCCTCCCTCCACGATGCTCGAACCGGGGAAGTCACTAGTTCCAACTCAATCTTTTTTGGTCCCTGATATGCCTGCCAAGCTTCATCGTCCTACCTTATGTCGGAAGTGCCCAAACTAGAAAAACCCGAACCGACCGACAGACCGACGGACGGACAGAAATTGCAATCGCTATATGGCACTTGGCAGAAGGGCAAGTGCTATAGAAATGAAAAGTACACTTTTAGAAAAATACACCCTTCAAACTGTGATTGCTAGGGCGTTGCAACAACTCTATGAATTGCGTCAGGAGATGATGATACAGTGGTTCCTCCCCCCCGCGAAACCCCTGGGTACCCCCCCCCCCCCACAGCGTTAAGAAAATAAAATGTATTTTTATAAAAAGTACATATAGCGGCGAGCAGCAAGCGAGTCGCCGTTACCCGTTTCTATTTAACTCCAGTGTCTATGGAAAATCCGTAAGTTCTTGCGGTTCAAACAGCAGTTTTTAATAAAATTTTCTAATTTCCTATTAATTTGCATTCGGGGGGGGGGGGGGGGTCGCCGGGGTTTTTGGCAGAACCAGGCGATAGCGTAAATCTTCTGCACATCTGTTATACCATTTAACACAGGAATGCACGTTCTTGAGATAAACGATATCACTCTTCCTATATTGGCTTATTCCACTTAGTACTTGTGTGATGTTAGGTAATTCATTCTACTCAGTATTTCCATCTGTTCTTGTTCCCGAGATTCTTCACTTATAAATATATCCTATCTCATGTGTTAGCAATACACTGATTATCACAATTGCCAGGTTTGTTCTCTTTATGCAATATATCATGGCCCAATAACTGTTTCCAAGGAGCTTGCTTCTCTGGAGACCAATTATGCAAATGTTGCCAAGATTTTCATCCAAAGCAAGGGACATAGAAATAGGTTAAAAACAGCTGAAGCTGCATGTAATTTTCTGTAAGCATAACTTAGTTCTGAAGCGGAACAGCTGAAGCTGCATGTAATTTTCTGCAAGCATAACTTAGTTCTGAAGTGGCCAACTCTTTCACAACATCTGAGCTGAAGCACTATGCAGTGCGAGGTGTACAACAAATCCTGAATCATCATAAATTTGGAAAATAGGCAGGTCTGCATAGGCTAGAGCTTGAAATAGAGCACATCCTCTTTTCCCAATATATTTTCTACAGAACTGTATCTAATCTTGATATCATCCTGTTGCAATCAAAGGTTGATAGTTGAACCAAACACTATCTGTTTGGATTGCTGAAGGTATGGGGTGTTCCCCAAAGATAATGTCTTTTCCTTCAGTAACTTTGATTAGCCTTAAATGCAGAAAACCCAAATGTTTATTTTAAACAGTTTTCAAGGGGGTGCATTAATTTTGCAGGAGGGCACTGTACAACGAGGTACACTTCTTTTAAAGCTTTTCACTACCATACTTTGGTTTTGTTTGATATTCCTTCAGTCCAACTGTGGATCATATTTGATGGTGCAAAATGGATAAGTTAGCTACATTTTTTAGAGCTACATTTCTGCCCTTCTTGGGAAGGGTCCTCTTCAGCTTCAAGCTGCTCAAGCTGGAAAATTAACTTGATTTTCCAGTTCATTTCCAGCTTAAGCCTGAAGAGGACCATTGCCAAGAAGGGCTGAAATATAGCTCTAATAAAATGTAGCTGAATTTTCCATTTTGCACCGTCAAATACGGGTTTTGTTTCTTACATATGAAACAGACAAACAAACAAAAAAATATGAAATTTTACATCAGCTGAACTGTTTCAGCTCTGACATCAGCTAAACACTGCAATCCTAATTCTTTCATTCTGTTTTAAGCTACTTCTTCAGCTGGGATAAGTCTAATGACAGAGCAATGTCTGAAAACCTTCAGATGGTTTGTTTATTTATCCTGAATGCTATCTGCTCATGGAATTCCTAGTTTATTTTTAGTCACAAAGTCCATAAGATAAAATCTGGTCTTGAACTTTGAATAGTGTGTTGTGATACTCTGGGTGATGTAAAAAACAAATACGAAACAAAAGGAAGTAAGGGAGAAACATATTTCAAAACCCACAAGAAATCTTACAAATTAGGCCTAAAACAAAGGAAATGGTATGTTGAAGTTTATTCTTGATATGTCTGGTTCATATGTTCTTGGTAACTCTTACTTGATATGTGTTTTAAAGTTATATTTGTTGACTGTTACACAACCTTCAAAGTTAAACTCACTAGGCTACCCAGTCTTTATCATTATTTTTCTGCTGTTCTCGTTGACAGCCAGCATTTCTGTTTAAAGAATAAAGACTGTAATAACACCATATCTTGTAATTGTTATTTTTCAACAAACCCTGGTGTTGTCTCTAGTACTGTTACAGTAAAGATAAACTTCTTATGATTTGACCGTGCGAAATGGATATGTCAGTTGCATCTCATTAGAAATAAATTTCTATATTTTCAGCAATTCTCACAAAGAAATTCACAATATCAGGTACTTTAAGCTAGAATCTTTTTTTGGTTTTTCCACAAGTTCATTTTACTGCTTGACCCTGAAGAGAACCCTTGGCCTACCTTGGCCTTGCCATGAAGGGTGGAAATATAGCTCTAACTAATAAAATGCAACTGACGTATCCATTTTGAACTGTCAAATATGATTTGCAGTCAGCTTTGATTGAAGGAATATTTAGCTTTCCAATCAGACAGGAAGACACGCCTTCGCACCTGCATTTTGGAGTTGCAGTTTTGGATCAAATAAGAGTAAACAATCTGAACTGAAGCAGAAAAGAAAGTGAACTGGTGAATAACTGTCTGAGCTAGAAGTCAGGAAATTACCTTAATAATCAGCTTGCCACTGAGATCTACTGATGGAAAACTTGTTTTGTCCTCTCCATTTTGCGCCATCACTCTGTCTTTACTTTACTACTTATATACTACTAATTAAAATTTATCTTGCGTTTGCTGGTTCTAGGCTAAATAATAAATGAGGTAACCAAGCCAAAGCTCCGCAATTGGCTTGGATTGAACAAGCAAAATGCTTTAGTCCTACAGGCGGGTTATACTACACTAATGTCTTCAGAATCCAAGCATATATTAAGCCCCTCGAATTCCATGAAGTTAAGTAGATTTTCTTCTAGTTCTTCTCCAGAACCTTTCTGCGAGCTATGCTCTCTGGTGTTCGAATCTTAACACCTGTTGGATTATAGTCGTTGGAGTAGATGGCAGCAAAAACAAATAAGCAAAAGAACCTTCTTAGCCTCTTAGTCCGGGATCCAGGCACCAATATCGTTAAAGGGGGTAGCTCGAGAGCTGCAGGAGGTTTGAAGAACTGAAGATCTAAATTTTTGTGTTGAGAACAAAAATCGTACCGCACCACCAGTCTAGTACACTAGCCCCTTTTCAGTCACGGTGCTCAATCGGCTAGCACCATGCCTGAGTGCTGAGCACTGTACCTTGAAATTCATGCATTGTGCATGGATTTCAGCATACAGTGCACACATGAAAAAGCACAATTTCTATTGTTAGACCAGGCGAAACGATAGAAATTGTGCTTTTTATGTGTACACTGTATGTTGAAATCCATGCACCATGCATGAATTTCAAGGTACAGTGCTCAAACGTCTAGCACTCAGGCATTGTGCTAGACGTTTGAGCATCGAGACTGAAAAAGGGCTAGTGTACTAGAATGCGCACCACTCCGCACCGATGTACGTCACCGACCTTTTAGCCTAAAAAGGCAGATATGTATAAAAAAAAAAACTGTATAAAAATAATTTTCCTAGTCGGACAGCATAAACTAAATCAAACAAACTATACATATGCTGGATCCTCTTTTTGTGGGCTATCGAATGGTGTATGTTTTTTCTTTTTATAAACTTACCTATTTTTCTTGGAAATGCCTTACAAACCAAGAAAAGCGAAAATTCTTTAACTTTATTATCTAAATAGTCATCTTTCTCGGAAAAACTTCCAGCAAACTACATTTTTTATTATTTCATTAGAAAGATAAGCTTCTTACCAATTGTTTGAGCTAATAAAACTTCAAAAATATTTAGTTTTAAGAAGGTCTGGATTTTTTTTTAAGCAGAGCATCCACGTTTTCATCAATGAGTGACAGTAAATAGGCTATATAACATTAAGTCTGAATAGCCTATAATGACCAAATCCGTCAAACCTCTCAAATAAATTTCAGAAAAGTTTTCCCGAAAACTGTTTTTTTTTAATTATTGTATTAGCAAGAGAAGCTCCTTGCCAATCATTATTCGATGAGTTATTAAACTTAACAAAGAAAAAATCTAAGGATTCCTGTAATTTCTGTAAGCAGGACATCCCAAGTTTTAGTCAATGAGCTACAGTGGAAATTTGATACTAAGTACATATTGGTTTGACGATAAGTTTAGGAATCTAGTTATGACATTAGTTTCTCTCGTAAGATAGCATAGGTCATATAGGCTATATAGCGTACAGGCTCAATAGCCTAGAATGAACAGGTCTCCGCAAAACCAAGTTTTTCCCATTCCCATAGGTCAGATTTTTGTGCTGAATCCAGAGTTGTCATCAATTCAAGTTCATGTCATCAATTTAAGAAATTATTAATTGAAAAAGGTGGTTGAATTTTGTCGGTTTTTGGAAGGGGATGTAGGGAGGCGGGGAGTGAGGAGGTGGGGTGGGGTGGGGGGGAGGTGAGATTGGGGGCGGTGGTTAGATTGTGACGAGGGAATCATTTTTGTTTCTTTTCTTTTCTTTTTTTACCTCTTTCCAGGGGCGTCACTAGCCTTTTACCTTTGGGGGGGGGACGTCCGATTTGTGCCGACGGACTAAAAAATGTGCCGACAAAACACGCCGTTGCCGCTTCGCGGCAACGGCGTACATTTCCCGCCAGCACAGAATAGAATCGGGGTAAAACTAGCTGTAATGCATCAGTTGAGATTATTCCTTTGATGTAATTTCGTATTTTAAGTTCACATATTTGGCTTTTCATTTTAGCCTTCGCTAAAAAGCGAAGCTTCCAACGACTGTACCAAGTACAAGTTAAACTAAGCGCCGCAGGCGAAATTTTTTAAATCTGCCTTTTTCCCGGAAAAATTTAGCTATACCTACCATACAAGTTCTAGCTTTTAACGTGTTTCAGCGAATTTCAATCCTAAAACGCCAAGCTAAATGAAACATGTTCTTCTAAATAAAGAATACTACAAAATGCGCCGCAGGCGAAATTTTGTGTGAAACTTAACAACGCATCAATTAAGGTTATTACTTTGGTATAATTTCGTATTTTAAAGTTCACATATTCGGCTTTTAATTTTAACTTTCGCTGGAAAGCGAAGCTTCCAACGACTGTACCGAGGCAAGTTAAACCAAGCGCCGCAGGCGAAATTTTTGTAATCTGTTTTTTTGCGGAAAATTCAGCTATAGTACCATACAATTTCCGGCCTTTAACGTGTTTCAAACCCCAAGAATTTCTATCCTAAAAGGAAAACTAAATGATACACCATTCTTCCAAATAGGGAATACTACAAAATGCGCCGCAGGCGAAATTTTGTGTAACTTACTGTAATGCATCAGTTGACATTGTTCCTTTGATGTAAATACATATATTTAATTTCACATATTCGACTTTTCGTTTCAACTTTTCCTAAGAAGCGAAGCTTCCAACGACTGTACCCAGAACAAGTTGAACTAAGCAACGCCGGCGAATTTTTTTTTAATCTGTATTTTTTCGGAAAAATTTGCGACCGACAAATGTTTGCAGAATTTGATTTCTTACGTATAAAAGACCCGGTGTGCGGACAAGAATACCGACGCCCGACAAAACCATTCAGAATTCGATTTCTTCTGTGTTTTTCTCGACAAGATTGTAAAGAACTTTATTTTGTACGCGTAAATAGAAGCCGATGTACCGACGGGACTTGAACTTTCGGCATGCGCCCGATAAAAAGTTACAGGATTTGATTTTTTTTTTTAAACAACCCGATGTGCCGACGAGAATACCGACGCCCGACAAAACCATCGAGCATTTGATCTGTTCTGTGTTTTGCTCGACTAGACTGTACAGAACTTGATTCATACGTGTAAAAATAACCCCTTGTGCCAATGAAACTTAAACTTCCTGGGTGCGTCCGACAAAGTTTGCAAAATTTGATTTCTTACGCATAAGTAGAACCCGATGTGCCGACGAGTCGACCGACGCCCGACAAAATCAAAAAAAATAGTTCTTCTGGATTTCTTATGTATAAAAAGAACCCGATGTGCCGACGAACCGAGGCACGACAAAAGCCTGCTGCATTCGATTTCTCCGGTTCTTTGCCTGACAAATGTTTGCAGGATTTCATTTCTTGCGTATAAAAGAACCCGATGTGCCGACGAGTCGACCGACGCCCAACAAAAACTTAATTTGTTTTTATTTCTTCTGGATTCCTTCTGCATAAAAAGACCCGATGTGCCGACGAGAATATCGAGGCATGACAAAAGCATGCAGAACTCGATTTCGTCAGTGTTTTGCCCGACAAACGTTTGCAGAATTTTATTTGTTGCATATAAAAATACCCGATGTGCCGACGAATCGACCGATGCCTGATAAAAAGCATACAAAATAAATTTTTTTCTGTGTTTGCCGGCGCTTCACGCCGACAAACAAGTAAACTTTCGTCGGGCTTCGCCCGACGAAAGTACTTTCTCAGGACCTTTAGGGGGGGGAGTCCCCCCCCCCATGGTGACGCCCCTGCCTCTTTCTTTACCTCTTTTTTTCTTTTTTTTGAAAAAATATTAGACTAGTTTTTCTGTTATTATTTATTGAATAATTGTAAGTTAAAAGTTATGTGGTTAGTGATTTTTTTGTATAACTTAGTTGTGTTTTTTTGGTGAAGTAAAAAATCTGCTTGCTCTAAATACGACAACTCGTGCCCGATGATAACGATCGGAGGATAGGAGTTACGCGGAACATCATAGCTCATTACCTCTACAAACAGCTCATCCCAAAACAGCCACGGAGAAGAAAAATCGAGAGTAAGCGAGTATTGTTGTTTAACATTGACCATGTTCAACCCTTCCAGCCATAGTAACTATTGTCACTACTTTCCTTCCAACCTCTTGAAAAGTTACTACACTGACCGTTACAAACTTAGGCGTATTCTCGCCGTTCTCCGAGAACTCCTTTTGAGGAGTACCTGCTCTTTCCTTTGTCGCAGGGACTCACTCACCGTATTCTCGCGAGTCCCCACGGGCAGTTGAATGCTCCGTTTATCATCACCATCATCAAAAAGGACTCCCTTTCAGATTCGGAGGGGAACCAATTTTTGCTTGTGTTGTGCATTGTAAAATTAATTAAAAACAATCAGAATTAAGAAAACCAAAAACAAAGTGGATCCAGACTAGTTTCACCAGCTGCATATTTTTTTTCGAACAATATCCATTTTGGAAGCATTCCCCGTGTTCCGTAAGCGGAGTTCGCGTGGAGTGACTCCCTCTATTCTCGCCGTTCCCCTTGACTCTTGTCGAAATAGTAACTAATAGCGACTATTTGCTTACCACGGTCGAAAGCGTAGTACGGGTGATAACTACAGATCCCTGTGCTGTGATTGGCCGGATTAACCCGTGGCACGATATTTTGCTGAAAATTGAAAAATAAGTTCCAGCCTTGACGCCAGAATTCTTGACTTCATGCGTAGTAACTACGGTAAGTAGGGTGGAACACGCTCATTGTGACGTCATTATGAGCGTGTTTCACCCTACTTACCGTACTCACCACGCATGACGTCACAGACTTCAAGGCTGGAATGCATTTTCTATTTTCGGAAAAACATCGTGCCACGGGCTAGTCAGGCCAATCAAGTAACAGAGAATGCAGTTATCATGCTTACTACGCTCCCGAGCGTAGCAATTTAATGGTTACTATTTCGAGAAGCTTGGAACGGTCAGCGTAGTAGCTTTTTGCGAGGTTGGAACGGAAAACCGACATCGAGGTTGATATCGAAAATAATATCGAGACGGCCATTAAAAATAACCTCTCTGCGCCGAAGGCGAGGTATGTCTACCAAGCAAGTCAAGCTTGTGATTCCGACATCAAACGAGATGGAAGCCATCATTTTCTTTTGTCCTACCCTTTTCGCTTATTCTTTAGCCCGAATCTTGGCGCTAAAATCCATCAAACTGATGGCGTACAAAAGTGTGCCGCTCAACTGGGATGCACCCTATCACCATATATAGAAGCTGCAAGGGCGATGGGCTCCAAGGCAGATCATTCTATCTCGCACCGTTTCGCAAAATGTGATACAAAAATTAACACCCAATCTGTCCCGATTTTAAGGTAAAGCTCAGTTGAGCAAAACCTATTCCGTTTTCTTCAACGTTTTCCATGGGTCTTCCGTTTTTGGCGAAGGATTCATCGGAAAGCTGAAATATTATCCGCTAGATAAGATTTTCAACTATACTCAGTATGATTACTCCCACAGCCAGGGGCGTCACGACTAGGGGGGAGGGGGGGGGGGGGGGGGGGGGGGGGTACGCCCCCCTCCGAATGTTGTCGGCCGGTCAGTTAAGAATATTTTTCGTAAAAACAGTCGATATATTTCTTGGAAACAGTCGATTTTTTTTTAGAAAGCAGTCGGTTTCTCGTAAAAATAGTCGATATTTTCTTAAAAATAGTAGCTTTTCTTAAAATCAGCCGATTTTTCGTGAGCACAATCGTTTTTTCTCAATAGTAGTCATTTTAGTCTGCAAAACAGTCGGGAAATACCTTGCGCCCCCCCCACCACCAACAAAACAAACATTTTGGCTAGTAACACCTCTGCCCACAGCTGAAAACAACCTTACCGACAAATAACCTACAATTTGTATGCTAATGCGAGACGTGTAATTCTGTTCATACTTGAACACATATATCAACAGAGCAAGCAGTATGTGTGGTATATGGAACTTAATTTATTCCTCAATCATTTACGCAACATAAAACAAGGGAAATATGTACACACTCGGTTAAGCCAAGACAAGCTTTTCTTAAGCAGCCTTCAACAGCTTATCAACCCCATTCGTAGCACGTCAGCGACCATGATTAGACTCCAAGTCCCGAGACTCGATCAAAAAGGTTTCAAACCCCTTTTCAACACTTTGCTTTAACAAGCATTGCAAGAACGAACCGAAAAACCGCCGAAAAAGCATCTGCTGACTTTTTTGTTGTAGCCAGACAGTTTGTAAGACTGTCGTGAGCTTGTAAACAAAACTGACTTTTTTGTTTTTCGGCTCTTCGTGGCAATGCTTGTTATGCATAACGTCTCCAGAATCTTAACAGATTACATCCCAAGTGCTGTCTCTCGAAACTGCGCATCCTTGTGTTATCTGTTACGAAACTCCTGACAGTGCAGATAATTAAGTTGCCGAGATATCGCAAAGACCATGCAAATTTCATCTAACTAGCCTCTTAAACACCGTCGAACATGATTCACAATCAGCTTTCGATGAAGGAATATTTATGTACAAACTACTTCTTTTCAGTTAAATATTATTTGGGTGTTAGTGATATCGTAATTGATACTTTCTTTAACGATCCGCTTTCCAAAATGGCGGGTGAAATACAAATTATTTACTTTATTATGTATCTTAAGTTATAAGAATAAGCTTAAAGTTTAATCGAACAGGGCTGAGATCCGACAGTCTAGTTACACTTCACTTATTTACTCAAATAGGCCTAAAAGACGGATAAAAATGGGTTATTTTGTTTATCCGCTATCAACAAATAATCGAATGAAATTCTTTCGGATGTGTCGTCCCTCTAAGTGCTCGACCCTCTATGCTTGAAATATTTAGCAACTACAGAGGTAAGCCATTGCCGAAATTGTTTCATCCAGTTTTCCGTAACACACGGAAATGCAAGCTTTTGTTAAAATTCAAAATCTCCGCATCTTGATGAATCCTCGGGTGTCGCGGAAGCAGCACATTCTGAACGTTATTACTAGATCCCTTGGTGAATTAATACAAAATTGCTTAGATAAGTCGAAACAATTCGCTATATTCAAACATGAGATGTAGAATTAAGCTACATTTTCAGTTAAACTTACAGCTCTCCCAGGAATAGCTTTTAATGGCTCGAAAATATTATTTGTCAAAAATACTCACACTCATACTTTCCTACCTCGTGAAATTAGGGATTATTTTGTTAGTGCTTACCGACTCTAGCCGGGTTAGAGTAAGAAACAGATAGATTGCAGCTTACCCAACGAAAACGGATAGGAGTGTAAAAGAGTAATTTAACTTTGTGAAGTATAGGACATTCGACTTTGAGACTGAATTTTCCATGTTTGATAACTTTTCTAAGCCTGTAAATAACTGGAAACACTTCGCTGGGTTTTTCATAATTGTATAATGACAGCTTTGTAGAAAAGTTTCAACAAGACATGAGAGCTTGAAGACTTCAATCATTCACTACAAAAACGAATCCTGTTCCTATTGGTCAGTTTTTGAATGGAACGTCATAACCGACCAATAGGATTTGAGACAAATACTCCTTGAGCCCAAGGTGACTTGGAAAAATATGTTCAAATAATGCATACAACGGATACGTCAGCAGGTTCATTCCTTCCCCAGCATAGACCCTGAAGTTTGACAGCCTGACAAGGACCCTTGCCAAGAAGGGCCGAGATATCGAGTCCCAAAACATCATAGCTGACGTATCCGTTTTATTCATTATCTGAATATACGATTTGAGACTCCGTTTTTGTTTCCAAAGTTTGAAGCCTTCAAGCTCTCACTTCCATGGACACTCATTTGCCAAAATGGAATTCTACAATCAAGTCGAATTAACATTTACAGCTTGTCCCTGGCTCAGAATGATGACTAAACACCGATAATTTAGTTTCAAAGTCGAAAGTCCTGTACTTCCAAAGCTGTTGAATTATTGTGTTATGCTTCCCTGATGATGGTGTAGAAATATCCGTTTTCGTCCGATAGTGCTCTATATCCAAACAAATTCTCGCAGCGCTTCAATGCTGAGAAACCACAGCAAAATTATAGTCATCCGCGAGAGAGGACTTCTTTTCCTGAACTTCTCAAGACAAATGAAAGTTACTAACAGGCAACCCATGTTTGTTTGTTTGGTAATAATAAAATATACATGTTCAGGCCGGCTATTGGTCCTATGTGATAACTCATATATCACAAAATAAATACAACACAACAGCGATAACACAAAATCACGGGCCCTCGATTCCACTGCGGTCTCTAAAGAGATCTTCGACTGACGGCTATTATGTGGTCGACCTGGATAAACCATTACGATACTATAACAGTGACAGAATCCGGTCTTTTGCTCAACTGACCTTTTAACCGTGGGAACGGCGAGATAAAGTCAGTGTACAGACACTTGAGAAGATGGCGCCGCGACTGCTTCAGGTCATAATCACAATCTCCACTACGAATGCCACAACAAACATCGACGGCATGGGCAACAGCCACCACTCCACTATCAGTCTCCTCTGCTTGCTGGCAGCTCGACAGTGTAAAGTTCTTCAAATTCTGCTCGCCAGCCAGAGCGCGCCCTTGCTTTACTATGTGTAAACTAAGTGTTCCATCGGCCCTCGCACAATCTATGATGTTGATACGATTGGGTTCATCCGAATACATTGCCACCCAGCGAGAGGTGCCCGTATGGACAACCTGCACAAAGGAGCAGTCTGACGAAGGCTCGAACGAAGGCTCGTTAGGGTCCTTCTGGCTTAAGAAAGTCTTTCCCAGAGCGGGATCCTGCAACCCCCCAACTTTCGGGAATCTCTTTTTCAGCAGTTTCATTACCAAGCCTACAGCCTCGTAGTCTAACATCTGCCCCTTTTCTATCTTTTCAACGGAAGTCTTAAAGGGTTGGAGCGAAGGGGGCATCTCAACGTGTTCTGTCAATTCTTTCAAGAGAGCGCCTAAGCTGTTACGTCCAGCTTTCCCTGCTACTTTAGGTTTCAAAGCAGACTTTTCGGAAGAATCATTCGTCTGTTGGGGAGTACTTTTGAGAGTTGCTGGGCTGTCTACACCTTCTCCAATCTCTGGGGAGGAGGTTGGGTTCACGGTACTGCTCAAGAAGGTATCTTCGGTGGTCTCCGACTTCGTCTTGGGAACTGGACACGACTGCTGGTAATCAACGCTTCCTCCGGCACGAACTCGTATTCTTCGAGCGGGATCGGCAGAGGCCGTAGGGCTACTGGAGCCTTCAGCCGAACAGGGTTCAAGCGAAACTTCCTTAGCAGATCCCTCTTTCTCAGGGTCAGAGCTATTTGCTTCGACGGTCTGAAGCACAACTTCACTCGAGAAAGCCATCTCTGCTACTGTTGCATCTTCACTGAATTCGGTGTAGATAATGAACTCCGGGTCCTCTCCCAAGCCTTCAGTGGCGTCCAGAACGATCTGATCCTATAGAAGAAAAATAAACAAGCATCTGCCAAATGCGATCGTCAGCTCAGAGCTGAAAGGATCAGCGAGGATAATTATGCTCGTGGGATGCGAAACATTTTCTCAGACACAAGTGTCATTTCCATGGTATGTCTTTCCTAGTAAATTTTGTATTCGGCCTCTTTTACCGCAGTACGATAAAAATAAGTTAACAGAAAAAAAAGTTGCTCCTCCACCGGGGTTTGAACGCACAACTTTCGGCTTCAAGCTCCAACACTCCAAACAACTGAGCTATCGAGGGGCTTGGGAACATAGTTCGCAACCACTACACACGCAAGTTAGTAACTACAGGAACAGTGATCTCGTTCGAGGCAATTTTTTCTAAATGGTTCACGCGTGACCGATTCCGTGTTTCAGCAAAGACCTTCAACCGGACTGGGATCAAAGTCGGGACACTGCAAGTGAAGGTATGACTATGTCGACCATGTATGACCATCCACCACTATTTTTGTTAAAAGATATCATGGAAATAAACGAATTTGAACCGCAAAAGGTACAAAAATAGGTCGAATGCATAGGCGGCTTTGTTGTAGTAGCTTTAAATTATTTTGAGACTTTTTCAAATTTGATAAAGGGCTGGGGAACGTGAGGAAAAACGATGTTTTGAGATACGTGTTATTTCTACGACGAAAAACTCTATCACAGAACCACACACCAAGGGTTCTTCTCTTTGGTATTCTATCTGGCACTCAATGATTCTTCTCTTTTGCATTTCATTTTTGTTGTGTTTTATTTGATTTCTTTATTTTATTTTACATTCTCCGCTTTTAAAAATGAAGGGTCAGAAATAAATTAATTACTTAATTACTTGTTCCAGTTTTGCCAGTTCCGAGTTTATTTGCACATAAGTGATGGGTTACAAGAATTGGCTCAATGGCTCAATTCCCGGTGAAAGCTTCTGGGCTTTCCCGGGCGATGTAAAAACAATCCCTTAATTGTTCATAGACACAGAACAAGTGCGCAAGCGCTCAGACGTCGAGTGTAAAAGTAAAATGTTTTAGAGCCAAGACATTTCTCATCCCCAATAACCAAACAAGGACTGAAATAATCTAATCTGTAATCATCCCACTTTAAAAGCTTTAAATGCAAACAAACCGCAAGTATAAATCCAAAGAAATGTTGAAGATCTTGCACGAATAGCATTAGTTCGAACACTGAATGGTCTACCAGCCAGTCCCACCCTTTAAACCTCTCTTCCACAGCAAGGTAATAACAAGTGCAATAAACCAAATCGTAGCAGTCTAATGCCCCCTTTGTCACAATTCATTAAGAACGGTTTTAAATCTTGCACGAATAGCATTAGTTCGAACACTGAATGGTCTACCAGCCAGTCCCACCCTTTAAACCTCTCTTCCACAGCAAGGTAATAACAAGTGCAATAAACCAAATCGTAGCAGTCTAATGCCCCCTTTGTCACAATTCATTAAGAACGGCATATCATAGATCATATGACAAAACAGTCAAGTTTCCAACTGTTCATTAAAGATTAGAGTACGTCGCGCTTCTTATTTGTTGCTGTTACACCAAATCCTCATCCATAGATATATCTCCCCAGTCGGACTTGAGACCTCACAAACTCAACTCATGGGAAACCTGGGCGCAGCTGCCCAGACGGGGGGGGGGGGGGAGGGGGAGGGGGCATCAAAATGCGTATTTACACCTTTTTTTCCTCAAGTATACCAGCTTAGAGTTTCATTCCAGTCAAAAGAGACCCCAATGCTCACAATCCTACGAAGTTTCAACTTGATACCTGTTGATTCCTGTCACGGGTAACGAACTTTACTCCTGGGCAATCTAGGCCCAGTTGCCCATGAACGGGGTGGTTGGGGGAGGTGCAACTTTAAAAGCAAATTCCCAGCCCTAGGATCTACACGTCCAAGAAGTTTCATCGTCGTCTGTCCAGTTCTAGTCAAGTTATGAACATTATTCACTGGGCAATCTGGGCCCATTTGCCCCTGAACCGGTTGGGTTTGGGGGATGGGACCCCTAAAGGGCACAACTAGACCACAATACCCAAAATTGTACCAAGTTTGAACTTGATACTTGCACTCGTTCACGAGTTATGGGCGCCACAAAATACGGTGAAAACCGAAAGCTGAAAGCTGCTACAACGCTCGCGATAGTGGATTGTTCCAAGGAACACTCCGCTAATAATTGTAAATACATCACCGATTTGTACATATACATATTTTTAAACATGCACATGTAAATATTCGTTATTTTACTTTTACTTTATTTGTATGTCGTCGAATCCACATCGTTCTCTGGTGTTTAGTTACATGTCGTTTTGTAGATTGTTGGTTCCGCATCGTTGTCCTGTTGATACTGTTGTGGATTTTATAATAATAATAATAATAATACAAAGCAAGAGAAAAGGCTTTCGCCTCTAAATAACTCTAAGAAATTTTGAGTAGTCGAACTGATCAGAGTTAAAAATCTCATCAACAATGCACTTAAAACTATTGATCGATTCAGCATTAACCGCATCTTCGGTAAGGCTGTTCCAAGGATCAACAATTCTGTTGCCAAAACCCCACTTAAAAACGTCCTTGTGGAATCTCGACTTTGTAAGCTTGTACGCGTGCCCCCGATGATGACGGTTAATGCTGAATCTTACTAAATCAGTCACTTCAAAATTGTCATAACTTCCATTGATTAATTTGAATGTTTCAATCAGGTCTCCTCTAAAAAATCTGTATGCAATGGAGGGAAGGCACAACTTGGCTAATCTCACTTGGTAGGGGAGATCGCGCAGATCTGGTACGATCACAAACTTATGATTTAGTTTGTTTTTCGCTCAGGACGGTTTGCCGAAAGTGAAACCGAAATATCCGAAACTGTATTTTTCCATCGCGTTTCATCTTAAAGGGATAACTAGCTTATCAAGAAACCCCCCCCCCCCAAAAAAAAAAATCTAGTTTTTTTTAACTGACTTTGACGATCGATATAAGACACCAAGAATTCTTCTCTTTGACTAGCTAGATAATTGCGGGCGTTGAGGTTGTACCCGAAGTGGCGACATTTTCACCAAAATGCGTTCTAGCTGCGAGTGCTACGATATTTCCTACCTTAGTCTGTGCCACGTAGCTCCCCCATTTCCCTCCGTTCTCGTTTGCTACTCTTTTGGCTTTATTGCGTTTCACTACAGACCGAACTGGCCTTTCTGGAGACGCTTTCCTTTTTACCACTGACGTTTCGCTCTTGACTTCCGAATCTTGAACTTCCGCTGACGGAACCTGGGCTTTCAACTTCAAGCCTAAGTTGAGTAAAACCCTTTCAGCCACTAACAGCGTCTCATAGTTGTTTACGAGTGATGATGTCGCTTCCAGTCCCTTCAAGGCGCGAAGCAGTCTGGTTCTTGCATCGGCTAACTTTTTTTCTTTCACTTTTGCTTCTCGAAGTTCCCATGCAGATGGCTCTCGGGTCTCCTCCACCAGAGGAATCTCTTCCGGGCTAAATAATTCATGGGATTCGTAAGTGTGGTCAACGTGTTCCTCCACGGCTTCGGAGCTAGAAGAAAAAGTCAGAGCATTAACAATGAGGTTGCATTTTTCCAGATACCATGGTATCTGATACCACGGTCTAAAGTCGTTTTTGCAATTACATGGTGTCTGATATCACGTCTGTTTTTGCGATTACAGTGACATCTGATATTCACATACTCGGTCCCAACCGTGGTAACTGGTCGTGGTATCTGAAAAAAGTCATCTCATTTTCATTATCATTATTATTATCTATTTTACTACCAATTACAATATACAAGTACATGAAAAATGGAGTAGAAAAAATACAGGAAACCTAAAATAGTACACACCACTACGTATCTACAACGAATTATCTTCAACTATTTCAGTAATCTATATATATCATTTGTCAGGTCAATTTGTTGCCTATACCGCAGTAAACGCTTCTGCACAGCAATTACGGGGCTACTCCATACTTCGATGCACCTACTGTTACTTATCAGCAACACAGGAGCCTGGTTTTTAGTCAAATGGGTGGGAAAGAAGTTTGCACTTGTGATGCGAATGGAACTACTTCTTGGCTCTTGCGGCGTGACTTCTAAAACTGCGAATTTGGTGCCGTTTTTTCAAAGCAACCGTAGTATCAGATACCATGATAACTGCAAAAACAACAAATGCAGGTCCAGTTACCATTACCATGGTATCAAATACCACGATATCTGCAAAAACAGAAGTAAAGACAGTGTAGTGCACAGTCCCGGACATAGAGATCCAGCTAGGAACCCTAGCGCCAGTTAACAGATACGCCCATTTTTGGTAATTTAACAACTTCACTTTAGTTTTTGGATTTATTGTACATTTCTTGAATTTAGAAAACAAACAAGCAGACACAGAAATGAAATGGACAAGTATACCAACTATATATTTTTTTTTTTACACTTTTATAATCGTACCTTTAGTCCCTGAAGGGAACCCCCTTCGAAGTTAGGGTCCCTAGGCAGCTGCCTTGTTTGCCCACGCAGTGGTTCACCACTAGCCGAGAAGAACATGGTATGACAGGATTGGTAATTTGCAAGTTGGGAACATTTCTTGTGTGACAAGTTGTTAATAGAAGGTTTCAACTCTCTAAACGGCGCTGAAAATTTAATATGTTTGTCCAGAAAAATACCCTGGAGAAGAATACTTACTAATCCAACTGAAAGTCGTAAAAGACAATATGGTTGACAACGTCGGCAAGCTTCTTTTCGGTGTTCTCCAACAGACTGTGTTTGATTTGCGAGTTGAGACGCTCAGTCGCACTGCTAGTGTTTTTCAAATACAAATCCTTAGGTCTGAAAGCCGCGCACCATTTCTGAAAAAAAAAAAGGATATATGAAAGCCAAAGCAGGTTTTTAATGTCAATCAAGATCTGTTTTCGGTATGAATTCGGAATTTAAAATATGTAAACTGAGACAGTCAATCTATAATTCATTCACAAATAGTCACAAGACAATTTCCTCGCATGCATTTCATTTTAGCTCATACCATGATGGACTATAAAAACAATGGCTTAAAACGGAAAGTCACCAATGATGTTTGACAGCGATATTTCGGCCTTTCTTGGAAAGTGTCATCAGGCCTCTGTTAATAAAAAAACCCGACGTTTAATCAAAATGTGAAAAAACCTCACATGTCATCGCCAAAATCAACCATAAAAACAGCAGCCGAAAATGATATCTCCTGACCAGTTTGTCCGTATAGCAATCTCTAAAAAGTAACTACCGAAAATAGAATACTTGATATACTTATTGCAGGTTCGTTTCTTTCAGGCCAGCAATAGCCTGACGAGGACCCTTGCCAAGAAGGGCCACAGTACCACTGTCAGACATCGTAGCTGACTGTTCGTTTTTAGCCATTGTTTAAATATATATTTCCCAGTCAGATTGGGCTCAAGGAGCATTTATACATCGACTACTTTCGCCAGCAATGTTCGGCTTCGTCCGTGAGCGAATTTTTGAAAATAAACGGAATTGAATTGTCTCCTGCCACATGCGTATCTTCATTGCCTCTCACTTGTAAAACTGTTTTTTGCGAAGGGAAGAAAAGGGGCGATATAAACCTAAATATAGAAAATACGCTTAAAAGATTGTATTCTTTTCCGGGTCTGAGAATGACGATAGAGTATGATTAAAGAGAAACTAGACCTACGTTGCCTGGGCAACATGAAGTGTTGCAACAACCTTGTTCGGCTTCGCCGAATAAAGTGTTGCGAGAGCTACACTGTGGTTTTGTTTCTTCGCTAACGTTAAATGCTGAATTTGTCAAACTATCGAGGTTTTCAAAATGAGACGTTCCAATCCAAGAAGAATTTTTTTCTGAACTGATCACATAATCTGTAATCACATGGTTATCCCTCAGCGTTGAAAAACAAGACCAAAGGTTTCGATGGGATCCCAAAAATCTTATACTTGATCCAGACAATTGCGAGCGAACCATACTTGTCAAAAAAAAAAAAAAAAAAAAGTTCAGAAGCGAATTCAGCGTATCTCCTTATCCGTATAAAGAAGATCTAATCAACTTCAAGTAAAACTTCTTATAAAAAAAAATCCGGTTTCAACTGGATTCCGAACGAACTATATGTCCCAGTAGAAAAAAGATTGTCATATACAGATTCAGCGTGTCTTCTTACCCCTAAATCTGTCATCTAATCAACTTCAAATAAAACTTTTGATTTTAACAAATTTTCCAGTTTCGGCCTGATTCCAGGCGAACAAGTTGTCCGGGTAGAAAATACTTCCCAAATAAGTGTTCAGCATGTCTTCTTACCCCTAAATCGAACATCTAATCAACTTCAGATAAAACTTTTACTTTTAACAAACTTTTTGGTTTTGGCCGAATTCCGGGCCCGGCGAAAACCTGGTTGTCAGCATCGTATTCCGCATGTCTTCTTACCTCTATATTGAATATGTAATCAGCTTCAAATAAAACTTTTACTTTTAACAAATCTTCCGGTTTTGGCCGGATTCCGAGCGAACTACTTGTCCGATGACAAAATGGTTTTCACCATCGTGTTCAGCATGTCTTCTTACCCCAAAATCGACTATCACATCATCTGTTTAAAAATATTTCATTTGCCCCTTAATTTAAACTCCATCCCCCACCTCTAAATGTAGGGCTACAGAGCCCATCTACGAATTCGACCTTACTCTTGACCAAAAGAGTCCTCACGCCAAGTTTCATCCAAAATATCTCATTCCCTTCGAGAGTTATAGCGCGCACAGACGGACAGAAAGGGACGGACGGAAAACTTTTGCGATGTCATAGGTATCCCTCCACTTACGTTTTGCGATCCCAAAAACAACTACAGAATATCGGAGGTAGGGACTAAATTGACTTTGCAGCCAGTCGAACATTAACCTATCCTTTTCATTCGAAGACATCGTGACTTGTTGAAACTTGGAATATTATCTTATATAACTAGTTGTTATTATAAAGCTATCCGTAGCTTTTTAGTATCAAAATACAATAGATGTCACTCTACTAATTAAATAATCCCTGGCTTGTCTCACTGTTGGGTTCCGACTGTTCTTTGTTTGAGTGTGTAGTTAATTCAAACAATGTTTACAACGGATACGTCAGCTATGATTCTTCATCAGCGATATTTCGGCCCTTCTTGGCAAGGGTCCTCGTCAGGCTGTCAATCCTCTGGTTCAAGTTTTGGGAAGGAAACAAACCTGTAATAAGCAATAATAATAATTCGAGGACCCTTGCCAAGAAGGGCCGAAATATCGCTGATGAAGAACATAGCTGACGTATCCGTTGTAAACATTGTTTGAATAAATGTTTCAAAGTCAGCTTGGGCTCAAAGAATATTTGATGAGTGTGTAGTGTACCCTACCACTGAGGTTGTCAACCCCTCAAAGACTGAATTCTAAGTTACAGTGATAGACGCTGGAGACTAATTTTCTACCCTCAGATTTGAAGAGATCAAATAAAATGCGCACCAATATTCTGCTCTGATCTAGTATTGCATTTCCTTCAAGAAAGGTGGAATAACAATTAGTTGCAGGACACGGCAATCAGTCAATCAATTTACAATTACGAATAGGGGAGAAGGTCTCACCATCGGCAGGGCGCAGGTTCGTCTTTTTATGGCACTTGTCTTCCGGCCAAGTGCTATGTACCGATCACTTTTCCGTCGGTCTGTCGGGTCGGTCGGTCGGTCCGGTGTTTGCTAGTTAGGGTACTTCCAGATGTGCTAGGACGATGAAACTTGGCAGGCGTATTAGGGACTCGGCCAAACTAACTTGGAAACAGTCACTTGCCCGATCCGATAATCGTGGAGGGAGGGGGAGTCGGCGGAATCCGAAAAATAGGGGCATGCATAACTTTCAAATGGGTGATCGGATCTTGATCAAATTTGATATCTGCGTGTCTCAGATGTCTCATGTCATGTCCGGACGGGATCCAATGAATCTGGGGGGGGGGATTCGGAGGGGGAACCGGGAAATCGCGTGAAACTCTTAGAGTGGAGCGACCGGGATGAAACTTGGTGGGAAGAACAAGCACAAGCTCTAGATACATAACTGACAGAAATGGGTCGGATTTGGATACTGTGGGGGGAGTCGGAGAGGGGGTTCCGGAATTCCGGCGATCCGTAGTTAATGTACTTCCAGGTGGGCTAGGACGATAAAACTTGGCATGCATATCAGGGACCCGACCAGATTAACTTGGAAAGAGTCAATCGCCTGATCCAACCACCGTGGGGGGAGGGGGAGACGATTGAATCCGGAAATTAGTTGCATGCATAACTTTCGAACGGTTCATCGGATCTTAATGAAACTTAATATCTTGAAAGACCTCATGTTTCAGATGTCCCGTTTCAAGTCTTCAAGAACTGGGGGGGGGGTGGAGGGTAGAACCGGAAATCTTGTGACACGCAGAGAGTGCAGCGCTCACGATGAAACTTGGTGGGAAGTACAGGTACAAGTCCTAGGTGCATCAGACAGAATCGGACCGGATTCGAGTACCGAGGGGGGGGATCTGTAGGGGGGTGTCCAGAATTCCGGTTATCGTGAGTTAAGGTACTTCCAGATGTGCTAGGACGATCAAACTTTTGCTGGAGCTTTAGCCTAGAAACTTGACATCATTGGGTTAGATATCGTCACTTCTCCCATCCATCCATCCCCTAAAGAACTCATCTTAACCGCAAAATACAAAAAATACTTTTAAGCAAAATTTACTTTTCCTTGATCGCCTTTTGCCTTAAGGGTTTTGCTTAGAAATTATTTTTAAGCACCCTTAAAGTGCGCATCTTAACCGAAAAAGTGAAATGCGGATCTTAACCGAAAAAGAGAAAAAAAGACTTTTGACGATCACTTCCATCCTCTGAACCTCTGCAAGTTTGTTGCATCTTAACCGAAGATGAGAAAAAAAAAAAAAACACTTTTGACCATCACTTCCATCTGACCCAGAGTTGCAAGTGCCATATGAGCTTCCAGCTCTTGTTTATTTTGTAGGCGAGTCATCTCTCGGAAAATCTAGTACGGCTCAAACGTTAGCTCGAGCGTTAGCTGTCGCGGATATTTTGGTTACAACTTTGATGGTTTTTCTCAAATTTTGAACTTTGTGTAGAGATTTGTGTTTCACTCCATCGAAATAAAAACTTAAAAAAAAGGTTAAAAAGTCGGCATAGAATGTTTGCAATATAAAGAGTGGTTGCGGTACCGGTTTCAGGTAAGCTTGATCTAGTGTGTTCCGTAGCTGAAATCAATGGCATCTTTTATTTTCATCCGATTTTTTTATTTTTTCCCGAGAGATAGTGATATCCCAGCTTCGGCCGCAAACCCAGGCCCTCGTTGGGCAGGCATACCATATAATCGTCACCTGTTGAACTGATCGTGGCTCCACATTGATACGGAGTATCCAACCCATTGCACCGGAGGCGCGTCTTAACGCGTCATTCCGAAATTCTTTTCATTTTCGTCAGTGTTCATTTTGCCAGTTTTGTTAGTCAGTCAAGTCAGTAATAAACTAGTCTTCGACTCAGATCCTTCACACACATGCTGGGGTAGCATAACGGTAATGTGCATAGGCTACATGATATTTTCAAGTTCTAGGCTTGCAATCCATCATGCAGCGGGAATAAAAATAAATAGCTTGCTTTAATCTGGATACAGTGTACATTCGTTAATCTGGCTTACCGTCATTTAAGAATGTTAGACATGTTATTTTAATTTTCTGAACTACAAACTTTATTTATACAGCCTAAGACACTATATGAGCACTTCAAATATGGTTCGCTGTTGGTCCTGGTCAGAGGCGTTACTAGCCAAAATGATTGGGGGGGGGGGACAAGGTACCGTTTACCGACTGGCAGGCAATTTTTACCGACTGCTTTTCAGAAGAAAAAAAAAATCTCCATCTTTGATGAGATTCAGAGAAGCAATCTAGCGCAAACAATAGATAACCTGAAGATGAACATTCTATGTCGCTATTCAACAAGAAGCAAGTGTAGAAGTATTTGGTCACACAGTGTAGCGCTTTTAAATGCTTTTAATAAGCAATTAAATATGGTACCAGCCGAATTTTGCCAAAAGATGCGATGTTTGTGTGTAACCTCCGCAGCCGTTCGTTGTCATAAAACTGAACAATTTTTCTGATTTAAATGGAGCAAATACTATCCTTTGTTAGGGAACGAGCTATTCTACCATTGCCGGAACGAAATAACAAATGAGAAGTACGAAATGCGACTTATATGCAAACATTCTTGAAAATTAACAACTTCAAATAACATATACAGATAAATCACAATCTCGTGTATACTTCTGAAAAAAACATGAACTAAAAGGTCAATTTTCTTGGCTTGGCAGACAACCAAACTTTGAGCAGTTCATCCAGTTTCAGAGCGTCAGCAACGTCACTCTCGCAGCACATACTGACGAGGTGATCCAGGCGGTCGTCGTCCATCGTTGTGCGCAAACGTGTCATCACCAGTTTAAGTTTGCTAAAACTTCTTTCTGCGGTTGAAAATGGTACGATACGCACAGAAAAATAAGCAAGGCTGGTCAAATAAACTATCCCATAGAAAAAATGATGGAAATGAAAGGCTACCGAGTCGCGCCGCTAGTTTGTGTTTTTATGCCGACGTCTAGTCTGAGCGAACGACTTAAATGTGGGTGATGTAGGCTTAGGATATTCCGAGGGCTATTCCTTTCAAAACTTGGGCAAACAATCTAATTTTACGCGGAAAGTGACAGTAAAACATGGTAAATACGCGGAATAATTTAACAAGTAACATACCACGATAGCTCTTATAATTTTAAACGCTACAGTATTGAGAATATAATTTTGTATCTACAGCAATTTTACTTGAATGCTTCAAAAGACAGAATAAATTATTTTAGTGAAACCTTCTTCGTTCGATGGAGCATTCGAGAGGAAAGAAAAATTACCGACTGACCTTACGGTATGACAAAAGTACAAAAGATTCAAGCCATACTTCATCTGTTGCTCAGGTTTTCTAGCCTACCGACTGACCGACGGGCACTGGACGATTAAACTGAATATGCCTTACCTTCAATTCCATTGGAATGTGTCACCAGTTTTATTTTCTTAGAAGCTGATGCGACAAATGGGTTGCACACAACCCTCTCATCTGCTAAAATCCATTTTGGCTCGGGTTTATTCTGGTGATAAGTGGCGTTATGACGTTTACGATAGTCTTTATCGAATACACTCATACAACCTAAGCACTTTATTTTGATTCGGTTAGTTCTCACACCAGACATATTTATTTCTTGGCACAGTTCTTTCACGGTCAAGGTCAATTTTCAGACTGACCGCCTGCCCGCGAGCCAGACAATTAGTTGGAAATGCTGCACGACCTTGCTTAGCAACGAACGAGGTACCGACTGGGTTTTGCATAATATTGTACGTCGTTTTTAATCGATAGAAAAGGTACATTTACCGACTGGGATTTCGTACATACTCATGTCATCTTTTCTTTTCTATACAACCGAAAAGAAAATTGTGTATGAAAAAAGGTACCGAAAAAGAGGTACCGACTGCGGTTTGCGTAATATTGTCTGTAGTTTTTAATCGGTAGAAAAGCTGCATTTACCGACTGAGATTTCGTATATATTCATGTCATCTTTTCTATACAACCGAAAAGAAATTTGTGTATTAAAAAAGGTACCGAAAAAGAAGTACCAACTGGGGTTTGGGATTTGCATAATATTGTCTGTCGTTTTTAATGGGTAGAAAAGCTGAATTTACCGACTGGGATTTCCTTCATATTCACGTCATATTTTTTATACAACCGAAAAGAAAATTGTGTATGAAAAAAGGTACCGAAAATGAGGTACCGACTGGGGTTTGCTTAATATTGTCTGTAGTTTTTAATCGGTAGAAAAGTTGCATTTACCGACTGAGATATCGTATATATTCATGTCATCTTTTCTACACAACCGAACAGAAAATTGTGGTGAAAAAAGGTACCAAAAAAGAGGTACCGACTGGGGTTTGCATAATATTGTCTGTCGTTTCTGATCGGTATAAAAGCTGCATTTACCGACTGAAATTTCGTATATTCACGTCATCTTTTCTATACAACCGAACAGAAAATTGTGTATGAAAAAAAATATAGCGGCGCTTCGCGCCGCGATTTTACCGACTCATTTTTTTTTACCGACTGGCCGAAAACATTGGGGGGGGGGCGTCCCCCCCCTCCCCCCCCCCCCAGTAGTGACGCCTCTGGTCCTGGTACCGAGATAGTGACATGCCGAACATGAACCAATGCATGCCGGACCTGGACAGGGGTGGGCCAGGTTCGGCACTTTTGACCAACTTTAGAAAAATCAGTTGCTCAGGGCAGGAAAAGAACTGCTCTGGACGAAAATTTTTCAGAATGATCTAAAAGGGTCCAGGACTTCCCACAAATTTTTTTTCGGCGAAAAAAAATTTGTTCTGACTCTAACGAGATTTTGAAATTTTCGGCCAAATATTCCAGTGTTGATGGTCGAAAAAGTCAATATTTTTAAAAAATTCGACAACAATCAGGGAAATTCAACACGACCTTGAAATTTTATGAGCTTCTTACCTACCTTTAGGACTTCAAATCTCGAGATGTTCAAGTATGTAGGTACTCTTCTTTCCTTTTTACGGTAATTTTGGCAAGGTAAGGTTAAAAAAGTGAGTCTTGGTAGATCCAATCCAGAAGAACCGGCCAGATCGCAAAAATTCTTAGATTCCCCATGGTAGTAGAGTGAAGAACGAGCTACATTCTGCATTAGCACTTTTGTGGCTATCGAGCCAGAAATGGTCTTAAATAGCGATGTTAGATAACTGAAATTCTTGGGAAAATGCATTGTTTTTATGACAAAATGAATTAGTCTCACAACCTAAAAATAACAGGTGCATAAGCGCTCAGACGTGGAGTGGTGTGAAAGTAAACTATTTGCATACAAACAGCTTTAGAACCAACACATTTCACATCCCCAATAACCAAACAAGTACTGAAATAACCTAATTTGTAATCATCCCACTTTAAAAGCTTTAAATGTAAACAAACCACAAGTATAAATACAAAGAAATGCTGAAGATCTTGCACGAACGGCTTGAGCCAGTCCGACCCTTTAAACCATAAACCATCAGCAAGGAATTAACAAGCAGGGGCGTCACGACCCCCCCCCCCCCCCCAATGTTGTCGGCTAGTCGGTAAAAAAAATAATCGAGTCGGCCGCGATTTTTCGTCAAAACGGTTAATTCTGTTCATGAGAACGTCGCTTTTTCTGAAAATCAGTCGATTTTTCGTCAAAACAATCGCTCTTTCTGAAAATCAGCCGATATTTTTCAAAACTGTCGTTTTTTTTTTGACAATAGTCGTTTTTCTGCACAAAAGGTCGGTAAAAATTACCAGCCAGTCGGTAAATGCCTTGTCTCTCCCACACACATTTTGGCTAGTAACGCCTCTGATAACAAGTGCAATAAACCAAATCGTAGCAGCCTAATAACCCCTTTGTCACTATTCATTAAGAACGGCATATCATCGGTCATATGACAGAACAGTTTAGTTTCCAACTGTTCATTAAAAATTAAAGTACGGCGCGTCGTCTTATTTGTTGCTGTTGCACCAAAATCATCATCCATAGATATATCTACCCAAATACACAGGAGTTGGACTTGCGAACTGTCATAGACGAACATAACTCATGGGAAATCTGGGCCAAGCTGACCATGAACTGGAGGAGGGGGGGGGGGGGGGGGGGTCGGGACCCATCAATATTTGTATTTACACCTCTTGTTCCTCAAGTAGACCAGCTTAGAGTTTGATTCCAGTCATGGGTCACATATATATCCCCAACCCCTATGATCCAGAAGCACAAAGAAATTTCGTCGCCTTGTTTCAAATTATTGCCAAGTTGAAACAATAAAAAAAATGGACAATCTGGGCTCAATTGCCCTTGAACCAACTGGGGCGGGGTTTGGGACCAGCAAAAAGTAAAAAGAGACCCCAATGCTGACAAACCTACCAAGTTTCAACTTTATACCTATTGATTCCTGTCACGGGCAACGAACCTTACTCCTGGGCAATCTGGGCCCAGTTGACCATGAATGGGGTGAGTTGGGGAGGTGCAAGTTTAAAAGAATTTCCCAGCCCTAGGATCTACATGTACAAGGAATTTCATCGTTCTATGTCCAGTTCTGGTCAAGTTATGAACCTTATTCACTGGGCAATCTGGGCCCATTTGTCCCTGAACCGGATTGGGGTGGGGGTTGGGACCTACAAAAGGCACAGTACCCACAAGTGCACCAAGTTTGAACTTGATACTTGCACTGGTTCACGAGTTATGAGCTCCACAAAATGCGGTGAAAACCGAAAACCGATTGCCGAAAGCTGCTACAGCGCTCGCAATAGTGGAATGTTCCAAGGAACACTCCACTAAAAATTGAGAAATTAATGCTGCTCTAACCCTGGTTTCTCATTTTCGAGTTTCTTAGTTTCAGCTCGGCGGAATGCTGCCGGAGTAGTGTACATAACAGATGTTGATAGACTGAAGATAGAAAAACTTGTAACTTCGCCATAATATTAACGTGTTCTACATTTTGTGCATAGTTGCAAACACAAAATTTCAGTTTCTTTAAATTTGAAGCCAATAGATACTAAAAATGTACTGACAACAGAACTCGGTTAGCGTTTCAGAATTACGTATAACCAAGTATAAGAGTAATTTACCACCCTCGCGCAAACTTATGAAAAGAGCAAAAGCATGCACTGTAGTAAGTTTCTGAATGTAGGCCAAAGAGAAGATTTCGGGACCTTGGACGCTAAGAATTGGTCCAGACAGGTTGTGGTCTAACAGTAAGATCTGAAAGCTGAAATTCATTTCTCAATTTTAACACTGATAAAACCCACTATTTTACTTTTTTTTTTAAATCAATCAACAACTTATATTATCATTAGGGTGAAGGTAATGTTGTGATAGCTACGTACCTTTACTTGTGGGTTCCAAGTGCCCTGTAGGTAGTCAGCAAGGGCAGGTGAGTTGGTCTTTGCCCATTTCGTTACGCGTTCAACTTTGTTAGGAACCAGGGATGGATCAGCTTCGGTTGCAATGTCCATAAGCATTTTCAGACCCTCTGTAGCGCGGCCTTTTAAAATATAAGTGGCCCACCGCTTCCACTCCTGTTCCCGATGAAAATCACAGACAAAGATTTTCACACCTAGAAAAAAAAAACAAAAAAAAAACAGTGTTAAAGTTGAACTGAAAGGGCTGAGACAAAACAATCTAGTCAACAATCACATTTTCACTTTAACAGGCTTGAAGGCCAGATGAAAAGAAGTTACTTCGTTGCTGACGAATAATCAATTTTTATATAGTGGACTTGCCCTGTCGAATTTGTTGTACCTCTATAAGCTTGTAGCTGTGTTGTATGTTTGAGGCAAAGGATTTATGAAAAATAAGTGTTCAAGTCCTGCGCTCACCTTTGGCCAATGAAAATCCACACTTGTGTTGAGATTCAGATTTTCCGCGTTGTGAAGACGGCCGTAAACATTCTGAACGTCATACTAGAGCCCTAACTCAATCCAAATTAAACTAAACTGGCTTGGCAGACAGTTTTAACTTTATCCTTTTCAATCGCGAGGAATGAAAACATGGAATATTACCTTATATAATCTGGTTGGCTATCGTAACTTTTCAGGATCAAAATACCATAGATGACACCCTACTAATTGTTGCGAAACTACGTCACTGTTTTACATTATCATTTGTATCCGTTGCGGAAACGCTTAATTTCAAGTTACTGCAGTGATAGACCATCGAGACTTATTTTCTCACCCTCAGATATATAGAGATCAAATAAAATGTGAACTAATTTGCACACGTTTCTAGTCCCTCATGAACCCTTCTAGCACCCGATTCTTACTTACAAGCCCCTCTCCCCATGATAGACAAGGTACTAAATCGTTCATACCATCATATAAACCGGAAATAAATAACAGGATTTTAGGTAAACCAACTAGCTAAAGTTGAAAACCCCTCATCGCCGAAGATGATTATAGTCTGACAGAATTGTTGCTTACAAGTCTCCTACATGTCTCACAACTGCGCTGCCATTTCCATCTGTAATCAGTCTCCATTAAGGCCCGCTTTAAAATGTCAGGACGCCTTTTTCTTACCTTTAAAAGCTTTGGTCAACGCGTGCATCTCGGAATCAGCAAAGCTTACGAATCCATACTTGGGCGCAACATCTTCATTCCATCCAAGTACGAGGTCCAACCCTTCTGAAACAGCCTGCGTTCTCTCAGTCTGAGTGAAAATCAAAGCAACGGGCAAAAGCACTCCGTTCATCTCAACGGCCAAAACATAAAAAGGGACAGGATATTTCAAGTGTCTATGTGCCGGGTTCAATAAGACACTGTGACTTCCGTACAGGGAATACCACTGCCGCATTTCCGACGTCTGAATGACAAGAAGTAGGGTCTGTTCGCCGTCATCCGAATATTCTTCTGTTGGATTCTGACCGAACGGGATACGAGGGATGTAAGGGCGGTAGAACACATTAGCGCCCGGGTCTTGACCCATGATGCTCTCAAGAACGGCCACTAGTCCTTCCTGGTCAATACCTTCGCGGGTAGTTTTGGCGACGTAGCGATTCAGCACGTCTTTCACTCGACTTCGGTCAGGCCAGTATTTGGCACGGGTCACGTTCTCGGGGAGGAAAGCCTCAGGCAGTAAGCCTCTTAGGACTGGCTTCAGGGAGCGACACAACTCCGCAGGACATCTTGCACCCATTCTGATCATTTGTTCAAGGACTTCAGTTACGTCCTGGTTAAGGTATTCCCTCACGTTCTCTTCCTAAAAAGGGGAAGATGAGTAGGACGTTGCACATTGCACAAGAGAAACGGAATCAGAATCAGGAAGCCTAACAAAAATAGTAACATAATGAAAAAATAGGTCATGGGCTTCTACAAGGTTCGTCTGAAATACTGTTCACTATATATTCTTTTAGCTCAGATTCGTTCAAGCAATCGTTAAAGGCATTACTTTTTTGAACCAGCGTAGCAGCTTTTCAATTTTTTTTTTTTTTCAAATAAATATTTCTCGAGCTACGAATCCTCCTCCACTCGGTGATGCCAATACTTCCCTTAAACTCTTTAACGTCACTTACTCTTTCCAAAACTAAATAAAAACCAAAACTATTCTATAAATTTCAAATTACTAATCCAAAATTTTTCTTTAATATCATTATTACTAATAATACATATTCTTTCAGCACAAGCTGACTACGACTCACATTTGACAGTGCAAAGGAAAAGTTTTTCACTGCCAAATACTTGCTCAATTACATTGATAATTTGTATATATTCGTTTTTCTTCTTTGATGCAAATCCGCAAATCCTCGCAATCACACATCCCAACCCCAATCAAATTACTACAAAAGAAAAACAACTTCACCAGACACAAAATCGCGAAAACTGCAAATACAAGTTTCAAATCCAAAATTTCGAACTGAAATATTTACTTTTTTAAATTTAAAAAATTCCTTTTAAATTTCCTTTTGGTCCCTATGCCGTAGTTATTTTATATTAGTTCGTCGATTTCTGAGCAATAGCTTTTAATTTTAATTGGCTGAAGGCACTAATCGAATCACCCATTACAACTTTGGATGGAAGGGTGTTCTTTGGGGTATTCGATCAGCCCATTAGTCGGTTCTGGAGTGGCCAACGACCAACGTCTTTTGAAAAGCGCCAATCACAAAGGTGATGATAATGCCAGAACGGTTAGTAGGACAAGAAACTGAATATGGTAGATGACATACAGAGTGTGTTCAACCCTTCTAACAATATTAACTATTAATTTCTATTTTCGTTCAAACCTCGTGAAACGACGAACAACGACTACGACCAAAACGACTACGACGACCGTTCCAACCTTGTCGAAATAGTAACTAAAATAGTAACTATCTGCTTACCATGCTCGGAAGCGCAGTTAGCTTGGTATCTACGATCTCTGCGTGTGTCGTGACTGGCCCCATAAGTCTGCGGCACGATATTTTGAAGAAAATAGAAAAATGCGTTCCAGTCTTGACGCCAAAAAAGCCGGGATCCGCGACGTCGTGCGTAGTAACTACGGTAAGTACCGGTGGAACACGCCCAGAGAAAAAATCTAGGGGTGCCAAGCCAATTACACGGTTGAACGAGACGCGTAAATTACGGGGACAGTTGCGCCTCCGTTGAGAGTTAGTTTACCTTTGATTTTTACCATGAGCGTCTCCCACCCTACTTACCGTAGTTACTACGTCTGACGTCACGGAATTTTAGCTTCTATGGGCCAAACAAACTTTTGGGTTGGTGGAAAGGGCAAGCTTACCGTTCCGTTGAGGTGTGGAACATCGTGAGCTTCGTCATTTGGGAACCAGGCGTAGAAGCGGAACTGGGCACCAGTACATATAATGAAATCCTCTACCTAAAAAGGAAAGTCGCGTAATTTGTAGAGGCCAAAGATTACAGGGAACCTGGTTAATTACCTGGAGTGGTTCCATTAAAGCACAACTCTTACTAGCAGCAATCTCTCTATATTACATAGATCTGAACCCTTGCGCTGTTTGAAGCTTATATTCTAAATACTCTTTAATCCCGAGTTGACTTGGAAATATTTATTCATACAACAGATAAAAACGGAGACGTTTGCTACATATACTTTGGCAGCGATGTTTCGGCCCTTCTTGGCAAGGGTCCTCGTCAGGCTTGTCGAACATTAGGGAACGGGAGAAACAGAAGGAAACGTTCTCCCCCACGTTCGACAGCCTGACGAGGACCCTTGCCAAGAAGGACCGAAATATCGCTGCCAAAGCATATGTAGCTGTCGTTTTCGTTTTTATCTCTTGTGCGAATATATGAAAATTCTCCTAAGTGGTCTAATCTATTCTTGCTCTTATCGAAACAATAGTTAAAGCTATACTTAAAAGCCGATTTATCCTGATATCTTGGATTTGAACATACTGAAATATTCTGACTCTGCTGAGCGATTTTTTTTTTTTTTTTTTTTTTACCTGGAGCTCTAGTAGGACGTTCAGAATATGCACTACTGGTCCGACAAAACAAAGTTCATCCCGACATGAAAAATTTGAATTTCAACAAAAGCGTGCATTCCAATGACTAATGAAGCGAAGCTCCGGAATTACAGATTACAATGTCACTTCTGAAGAAAGCCCTGCTATTGCATGTGACTCGAAACAGATTATTTGTTGGCAGCCGTTAAACGTTGTAGTTAGTATATATATCAAACACAGAGGTACAAGCCACTAGACTTACCGCAAATCCGAAAGAAAAACTTGATTCGATAAAACTCGATTACATGAATCACTAAGCAACGAAGTAACGTATTTCAGCGGATTTTCAAACATATTTAAGTGAATAAATGATGGGCGACTAGACTGTCGTTTCGGTCTTGTCCGTTTGTCTGAAGTGTACTCTGTTCGAAGTGTAAATTTTTATTCTAATTTAAGCCGTGTTTCTTTCTTTTCTCTATGTACTCCACTATTTCTATTTTAGAGAACTGGGTAAATAAAAAGATTCATCCGTCATTCGTTCATTCCTATTCGGTTAAACTTTAAAATATCCTACCGTTCCATCTTTACTTCTCCAGAGATTAATCCTATTTTGAAGGTCCTGGTGGCTCATCTTCATACAATGACCCGTTCGTCGCTAGAAGAAAGATACATTTGTAAGTCGAGAAGAACAAAATCAATCAATCAATCAAGTTTAATTCCAAATAGCTTAAAGCCAGAAGAGGTCAATAAAATATTTACGAAATACATAAAAACGACAACCGATTAACTAATACACTTCGCGAGATATGACCTGAATACCGCCAAAAAGAAACGTTCTCCCCACGGAAACTTTCTCCCCACGTTCGACAGCATCTGCTGAATTTTCCATTCTCATGACGACAAAAAAAAGAGTAAGCAGATGTTTCTTTGCGGTTTTCGGGCTCTTCCTGGCAATGCTAGCTATGCAGAACATTTTATGCATACGGTTTGTCGCGACAACAGATAACATCCCAAGTGATGTCTATTGAAACCGGACATCCTTGTGTTCTCTGTCATGAAACCTCTGAAAGGGTACTGTCTGGCGTTTCCTCGACAGAAAGTTTATCCATCATGAACCTTATTCGCTCCAAAGTGCGAATTCAGCAATTCAGTCAATTAATTATTTGTACCAAAATATCCATTGGTAAGCATAGGCTGACGACAATACTATCATATACTAGACGAGAAAAGAAACATTTAGATCCCCCCTGATTTTGTCCCCTTCCGAAGCCGTCTTCCTCGTCAAGCTGCCGAGCCTGTGCCTCATTTAGAGAGTGTGGTAGCTTTGCGAACAAGGTATGCTCAGAGTTTCGTCCCCTCGTTTACTCGGAGCGCATATGAACGTTAATTTTTCTATTATTTATATTTTGTTAACTGCAGTCTATTATGTTATTGACCATATTTATGATAAGAAAGTAGGCTATAGCCTAAATGTCGCAAAGTTGTAAAATGTTGTCATGTTATGAAATTATGTTTTGACGCCAAAACAACCCATCGGATTGTCCGTTATGTGTTTTTATGGCACTTGCCTTCCGGCCAAGTGCCGTATACCGATCACATTTACGTCGGTCGGTCGGTTAGTCCGGTGTTTGCGAGTTAGGGTACTTCCAGATACGCTAGGACGATGAAACTTGGCAGGCATATCAGGGACCCGACCAAACTAACTTGGAAATAGTCACTTGCCCGATCCGACCGTCGTGGGGGGGGGAGGGGGTGGAATCCGGAAAATAGGGACATTCGTAACTTTCGAACGGGTGATCGGATCATAATGAAACTTAATATCTGGAAAGATCTCGTGTCTCACATGTCTCATTTCAAGTCTGGACAGGATCCGATGAATCTGGGGGAGGGGGGGGGGGGGGGTCGGAGGGGGGAACCGGAAATCGTGTGAAACTCTAAGAGTGAAGAGATCGGGATGAAACTTGGTGGTAAGAACAAGCACAAGCTCTAGACAAATCACTGACATAACCGGATCGGATTCGGACACTGTGGGGGGAGTTGGAGGGGGTTCCGGAATCCCGGCGATCCGTAGTTAATGTACTTCAAGGTGGGCTAGGACGATACAACTTGGCAGGAATATCAGGGACCCGACCAAACTAACTTGGAAATAGTCACTTACCCAATCCGACCATCGTGGGGTGAAGGGGAGGTGGCGGAATCCGGAAAACAGGGACATGCATAACTTTCGAGCGGGTGATCGTATCTTTATGAAACTTGATATCTGGAAAGATCTCGTGTCTCAGATGTCTCATTTCAAGTCCGGACCGGATCCGACGAATCTGGGGCGGAGTCGGAGGGGAGAACCGGAAATCGTGTGAAACTCTCAGAGTGGAAAGATCGGGATGAAACTTGGTGCGAAGGACAAGCATACGCTCTAGATACATCACTGACAGGACTGGACCGGATTCGGAAATTGTGGGGGCAGGTGGAGGGGGGTTCCGGAATTCCAGCGATCCGTAGTTAATGTACTTCCAGGTGGGCTAGGACGATAAAACTTGGCAGGCATCTCAGGGACCCGACCAGATAAACTTGGAAATAGTTGCTTGCCCGATCTGACTATCGTGGGGGGAAGGGGAGACGACAGAATCCGGAAATTAGTAGCATGCATAACTTTCGAATTGATTATCGGATCTTAACGAAACTTGACATCTTGAAAGACCTCATGTCTCAGCATGACCCATTTCAAGTTCGGACCGGATCCGATGAACTGGGGAGGGGGGGGGGGCGGATGGGAGAACCGGACATTGTGACACGCATAGAGTGGAGCGATCAGGATGAAACTTGGTGGGAAGTATAGGCACAAGTCCTAGGTGCATCAGTGACAGAATCTGACCGGATTCGGGTACCGAGGGGGGAAGGAGAATATAGGGGGTGTCCGGAATTCCGCTGATCGTGAGTTAAGGTACTTCCAGATGTGCTAGGATGATAAAACTACGCTGGAGCATTAGAAACTTGACATCGTTGGGTTAGACATCGTCACTCTCCGATCTGACCATCCCTTAAAGAACCCATCTAAATCGCAAAGTACAAAAAATGCTTTTAAGCAAAATTTACTTTTTCACGATCGCCATGAGCACATGATCCTTTTTGCCTCAAGCGTTTTGTTTAGAAATTAATTTTTAGCACCCTTAAAGTGCGCATCTCAAACGAAAAGTTAAAAAAAAAAAAAAATTTACCGTCACTTCCATCCTCTGACCTAGCCTAGCAAGTATGGCGCATCTTAACGGAAAAGGGAAAAAAAATACTTTTGACCATCACTTCCATCTGACCCAGTCTTGCAAGTGGCATGTGAGCTTCCAGCTCTTGTTTAGATTATACTGGATTGAACTAAACTGAATTGGTTAATTATATACAACTGATCTGTTAAACTGGTTAGAATCAACTATGCTAGACATACGATAATACACTAAAATAAGGTTATTAACTTTTCATGATATCGTCTAAAGGCCTATCGGTTATTTGTTCATGTTTTTAGAGCACCGGTCCAGTGTGGAATAATATAAGGTACAAACGAGTGGAGATACCTTGCTGACGCTTTGACGGGCGGTTGTTTCACTTTTGCTTCCCAGCTTCAGTATTTGACCGTGGAAGCGGCTGATTCTCGAAAATTTCTTCGTACTCTGGGAGAATATGCCTATGCGTTCTGGAATGGAGGCATTCGTACCCGAACTTCATCAGCGAATTCGGCCTTCGTTCGGTTACGGTTTGTATTTTTAAGATTTAAAAACTTTTACTATACGACGTGTATGTGTAGCTGAGTATTCTTGTACGCTTCTGGAGTCTTTCAATCTCCAGCGTGCCATACTGCAGTATTGCAGTATTCAAGTTCTGGTCTTGAATATAGACATTTCTGGTCGGACCACTGTGAGATATTCCAATGGGAGGTTTTGATTAGTCTGCACTGGTGAGAAAATCGCAGACACGGGTGAGTCCGGAAACGAGTTAGCCTATAACATTAGGAAGCAGTCACCAGTTATTTCAAAAGCGTCCACACCCAAATTTCCCTCGTAATAGGCACTATCTCCATTACAAACGAAGTTTCTACATAGTTAATCTACTAATTTATGTGACTGTTAACTAACCTTTACAGAAACCCCTGTAAAGATGACCAATTTTTTGACAATTATCATTGCTGAGCACTGGAGCTTCTTTGTAGTTTTGACAGACTTAATCTTCTTGGGGCCAGAAGGTTTCTGGAAGAGGAAAAAACAATGGGTAAGCTGTAAGTGGGACATTCAAAGTAAGCCTAGAACCCATATCCCTATCACTGATCACGCAACTATCTACCTCTGTCTGACACTAGGTTCCTCGAGTGAAGAATTTATTGGTTCATCAGTTCAATACCAAAATGGACTAACTTCAGGCGCCATGAAGTCTATGGTTGATTGCTGTCGAGACAGTTTCAATCCAAGTGCAGTGTAGCTCCCCATAAAAGGTCAGACTTGACACTTATCCAGCTGTATCGACGTTCTAGTCCATTTCAGCAGTGACTCATACTGAAGGCGTCCCTACAACCTTGTAGGCTACTATGGGTGTGTTCCGACCTTCAATCAGTAGTTACTAAGAGCTACCACCATCGTTCCAACCTATTACTTCAGAAGCAAATTGCTCATACACAACACAGGAAAAAACTTTTCTGCTATTCTGTCAGATTGCTGGCATACTTTTGGAACTGAATTCCAGCTGGCAGCTGGATTTTATCAGGAAGGCTAGAGTGAGTTTGAGCATACCCTACCTTTGAACCCTTATCAAATCCATATTCGCATGCATATACCCCCTCTTCAAGTGAAACAAAGGGATGTCCAATAAACGGCACAGTAAAGACTTTTGATTTTGATAGACTGAAGGAGAATTTCTTTCTGTTGAAAATCGCATCTGAAAAAAAAAAAATATGACTTTAATAGCAATTTCTGGATTTCCTTCAAGGACGAATCTAATTGTATAGGCCGTTGGTACAGAAAAATTCTGAAGCAGGCTTATACTAGTTCTACTCCACAACTCCTAATATGAAAACAGGGCACGGTCACGCGTGGTAAGCTAGACTGAAGCTGGCTCTAATATAGCCTTGCGTCTGCCCAAGTACCTCCGTCCAGGGGCTCTACAAGCTACCTCTCCCCTACTGTCCATCCACCACGCTTGGTGAGGGGCGTCCCGAGGTTGCGGGGAGGGGGGGGGGGAGTACGGCGAAGCCGTGACACGTTCATACAATTTATACAATCTTTTTCCTGCACATTTCCAAACTGGCTGTAACCTAAAATTAAGTGTTTTCGCAACGAGTATACGTGATAATGTATAACAGGTAGTTTCGCAATAATTGATAGTGTCATTTATGCTATTTTGATCCAGAAAAATAGCTTTATAATACCAACTAGGTTGTAGAAGATAATATTCCACGTTTCCATCCTTCCCGATGTCCACGATTGAAAAGGATCAACTGATTCAAAAAGGACCAAAAGTTCAACAGGCTGCAAAATCATTTTAGTCCCTTCTTCCGATATTCTTTTGTTGTTGTTTTTTCGCCGAGGAATAGCCTTTGATCATGTGATAACTGATTGTGTTCTTCTTGGAACATGCCCATTTTGAAAGTTACGATAGGCTGACGACTTCAGCATGTAACCGATAGGGAAGAAACAAAACCAAAGTGTTGCTCTCGCAACATTTTAGTCGGCTAAGCCGAACAAAGGTTGCTGGAACACTCCACTTTGCCCAGGCAGCGTAGGTCTAGTGTACCATCAGCGATACCTCTTCGAATAGTCGAGAACAGAGTCTCTTAGCGGCAGAAGAAACAAGACCAAAGGTTTCGATAGGATCCCAACGGGAATATTTGTTGTGCTCCTCGATTTGAAACAATCACTCTCAGCATTTCACAAGATTTCCAAGTTCCTCCCTCCAACTATGGGTGATTTAACGTGTTTATTGTTTCCATTCTTTATCGAATTCGGTAATTCCCCCAACTTTTGTTTAGTCCGCGATTTACCGCATTCGGTCTGTCCATTTGCTAATTCGGTGATTTAATGTATATATTTATTTAGTTCCCATGTGTTACCGAAATCGGTAATCCACCGGCCTTTGTTCAGTCCACGTCTATTTCACCGCATCCGATCCGTCCCTTAAATTCGGTGAATTAACGTGTCTATTTGGTCTCGTTCGTTACTGAATTCGGTAATTCAACAGAAATTTCTCAAGTCCGTATCTGTTCCATCGCATCCATCCCATCGTTCCATAGCATCAGTTCATTTCATAATTTGGTGACTAATAAGATTCATTTGGTTCTGATTCGTACCAAATTCGGTAATTCACCGAACCTTCGTTTAGTCTGCATCTAGTCTCTGCATCTTTTAGTTGTAGGTTAACGACAAGTGCCACTCAATTTGCTAGCGCATGAAATGTTGTGCCGCATTTATTTTGAAATTAAATTAAATTAAATATTACCAGACTTGCCACATTCGGTTGTTCTAACAAAAGTTCTATTACGAAATTCGGTTGTTGTACCGGTCTCCATCTGTTCGTTAATTTATTTAGTTTATTTTTTCGGCAGTACGAATCGATTATTTGGTCCACCCCGGTTATTGAGCTCGGTAATTTAAGTGACATTTGTTTCGATCCCGTTCTTTACCATTTAACAGAAGTTCAGCTGGTTACCATTCATTACTGAACTTTGAATTCAACTAATTATTGTAGTACCTCAGGACGTCTCTTGACGTGAAACCTTTATTTTTGTTTTCTGAAAATTCAAAATAAATGTCCTTTGTATCTACTTTACCCTGATGCCACTACTTTTTTTTTGGCACGGACAGCTTAAGGTTTAATTGGTAGTCCGTTTGGTAGTTTCATTTAGGATCGCAAAAAGGCACTCGATCATAAGTGTTAACACAAAATTTCGCCTTAGGCACATTTCGCAGTCTTCACTATTTAGAAGAAGGATGCGTCATTTACGTGGCGTTTAATTGAATTTAAAGGTTATGGCTTTATCCAAATCTAGAATTTGCATGGAAAGTAGTTCAATTCTGCCAGAAAAAAAAGACGGATTCACAAAAATTTCACCTGCTGTGCTTTAATTTGTCCTGGGCACAGCCGTTAGCGACGTTGCCTTTGTAAGTAAAATCTAAAGTCCCCTTGGCAGAACTGGACCCCCCCCCCCCCACCCAAAGGTAAAAGACTAGTGATACCCGAGTAGTTATATAAACCGGGTTCTGGCTCACCCTCCCCCCAATTTCAAAACCCTATTTTAACATCAATTTCTTAAATTTTAACATCCTTTTTACCAAATTATCCCCTTTTTTAAGAACATTTTTATTTTCTTAATTCCAAAATAAAGGATACAAGAAATGAGAATATTACCCTTTACTACATATAAAATACTACAATATACTACTACTTCTTTTTTTTTACATTTTTCATTTTTTATTCAAATATTACTGAGTAAACAGTTCTAAATCCACATATGTTTCTTTGTTCTTGTTTTCGCGTACAATAGGCTGCAAAACTAGATTTTTCTTTAAAAGTAATTCGTTAGCAATGGCATTATATTTCTGTGTTATAAACAAATCACAGGGTTTGTCATTATGATTAATAACTACAACCAACTTATCACCATATTTTGTCTTAGCAATTCTCATTTTAACAATAGTATATTTCAAACCTAACACTAGTTCTTCTTTCCTGATTGTCTCATTGTATTTATTCATTCTGATTGTATTCAAGACTTCCTTTGTGGACTCCATTTATTAGGGGATGATTTTATTAAATAAAAATCCCAATCGCTTTGAAACATCTGGTAATAGAAACCAACCACGTTTATCATATAAATGCGATAGATACAAACGCAGTACTGAGTTTGCATGATGATATGATGATTACCGATTTTGAACTTTATAAAATATTTTTGCAAAACCCCACACCCCCAGACTTTGAAAATTAAGAGGTGTGATGTTGGTACACCCCGATTGGTGTAGTGTTTGTGGTGATGTGGCCTTAGTCTGGGGGGCCCTGAACGGGGAACCCGCAAGTTTTTATTACCATCCCACTATCGACAAACAGAAACTGCGGTCAGTGGGATTCGAAGGTCTGAATGGTGATGAGTCAACGTTCGGCCGAGCGTTGAGCCACTACACCAAGGGTCCTTGTTCAATTCGCACAAGTTTCCGAGTTAAGATGAGATTGTGTTAGTCACGCCGGAGACTGTAATTACATCCCAAATTGGCGGCGAGACCTTTGAATGACGCAGCTCATTAATGCGCGTATGAAATAAAGATCTGTTTGACAGTTAGGAAACAATATTCAGTATAGCAATAGACTATATGTTTGGTAATTTCTCTTGAATTTTTATAGATTTATTACAATATTTATAGCCATTCAGACGGGCTTGTTTCATGTATTTTTCGCGAGGAAAAAATCGAAAGGTTTTACGCATCTCTGTTTCTCTCTGAATTACCTCCTCAATTGTTAACTGTCCGCATTTTAGCATTGACAACAACTCAGTATAAAAATCATAAATAGTCCTAAATTCTGCTTTTCTATCAGCAATGCTTAATTGCTTTTCAATTATTTCGATGATAACAGCACCCAAACTTAAAGAAGCTAGCGGTAGCACTAGAAACGCAGACATTCCTGCTGCTGAAAAGAGGAATTTGGATACAAGTAAGCTATTACTTATACGATTGTAGTACTTGTAACTGCGACGGTAAACATACATTTTCTTTTCTAATTCTTCCATTTATAATATAATAAAATTGTTTCGAAAAATATTTCTAACAAAATAAAGAGTAGTAACCAAATGCCGATTTCGTCAAGAGTAGTAACCAAAAGCGGATTTTCGTTAAGAGTAGTAATCAAATGCCGATTTCGTCAAGAGTAGTAAAGAATAAAGGAAACCCGTGACTAGTAGTAAAGCATGTGCGAAACCCATAAGGGCGTCGGAAAATACATAGTAAAGGATTTGGAAAACCAGTGCTTTTCTTTACGGCTGAGAAAACGCAGACTGAGAAATTTATTAATAAAAATATTCCCCTATTAAATGATGAATACTGCAGAGGTTATTCAGCTTTGTAAAAAGGTTATATCGAACAACAAATCGGTTATACAAAGATTACCGCTATACACATATAATGAACTGCGGACTTATGCGAAAATTAATAAAATCAAAACAAATGGAGCTAAGAAACATGAAATAACAAATAATATAATAAACCATCTTAATAAGTATATTTTGATAGCTGAAGATAAAATTAAAATTGAACGCAGAAACGAAAGAACTCATAATAAGAACAGACCATCCGACTACAAACCAGAACCGAGATTACGAACCATTCTGGAAGATGAGATAAAAGAAAATAATATCACCATTACAAAACTAAAACAAGAATACAATGATAACAAAGAAAAAGAGACAAGCGAATTAAAAAGATTTCTGAAAAACAAGAACCTATCAACTCGCGGAAACCGAGAAGAAGTACTAAAAAGAGTTGAAGAATACTATAATAATATTATTACCAAACATAAAGATTCCGTACAGAAAAATAGAGATATCATAAGAGATCAAACAGAAAGACGTGATAACAGTAGACAGAAAGTAGTCGATTTATCCACTCTCTTTATAAATAAGAAAAAAATCAAAGAAGAAAAATTGATTCCTGATCATTTATTTAGAAAGGAAGAAGAACAGCAGCCTACTATTTCTAGGGAAACGGAAAACCTTTATACCATCAACGTTTCTATTGAAAGCAATGGAAGAGAAAAAGATACTCTTATTGCTTTTACTTTCGCCGATTTACAGCGGCGGATGAATGAACTTTATCAATATAGAGTTCAGTTTGTAACCAGGGTTATATTCTATAGACAGGAAAATGATGAAGAAGTAGTAGTATATTACAACAGTACTTCTTGGATTTTAAATAAAAATAGCATTCTTACTCATAGTCATTTGGATGATAATAACAAGAGACTGAGCTCTTTAAGTAATACCCCTCGATCTGGGCTACAATTTAGTCGGTATGAAGGAATTGATTATAGGATGACACGAATAGAATCTTACATGGGAGGAACGTTTAAAATACTGCCAGATTTCGTAAAAAATAAAAAAGCGTGCATAAATATAAAAAATTTAGATCAAAAATGCTTTCTTTGGTCCATCTTAGCACATTTATACCCAACCAAGGACAACGCTGAGAGAATTTCGAAATATAAACAATATGAGAACGAATTTGATTTCGAAGGGGTTACCAACTTCCCAATGGATACTAAAGATATACACAAATTTGAAAATAGATACAACATTAAGATTTGTTTATTTCAAATTGAAAAAGAGAAAATTATCAGAAGTCATATACTAAAAAGTACAATCAATGGCAAAACAGCTAAACATGTTATTAATTTATTATATTTCGATAATCATTATGTACTGGTAAAGGATCTGAGCAGATTAGTTGGTAGTCAAATCTCTAAAAATAAAACAAAGACATACCTATGCACTTTTTGCGGAAGGCATTTTACAAAAGAAGAACACTTTGAAAAACATGAAAGTAAAAATAATTGCGAAGATCCTGATATAATAATGCCTCCTGAAGGTTCAAGTATACAATATAAAAATATTGCAAAACAAATGAAAGTACATTATTGCATAATAGCAGACTTTGAGTCTTATAACGAAGAATACAATCAGGTAAACGGGAAGAAAACAATAAAAGTGGCCAAACAGAAACCATTTGCTTACGCATTTCAGGTATGCTGTTCCTTTGATACAAACCAGAACAAATACTACGATTATTTCGGTGAAGACGCTGCAGAACATTTTGTTAAAACCGTTACAAAAGTATCCACAGAAATTGCAAACAAATATGAAAGCAGACAAAGAAACCATACTTATACCAATGCAGAAATTACCGAAAAATGGAAAAATCTAATGAATAAGACTTGTCACATCTGTACAACTGAAATTACTGAAAATCCTCACTTTGATCACGACCACATGACAGGAGAAGATAGGGGATTTGCTCATGCTGAATGTAATATGAAATACAGGATTCCCAAGCATATCCCTGTAGTAATGCATAATTTATCTAAATATGATTCCCATCTGTTTGTTAGAGAATTGATACCTGATAACGGAATTTTTGAAAGTGCAGAAAGTTTCATCTCATTCTCAAAATCAATAATTATTACAAAAGTGGATACGGAAATAAAATATGAGATGCGGTTTATAGATTCAATTAGATTTATGGCTTCATCTTTAGACAAACTATCAGCAAATTTACCAACATGTGATTGCAAAGTACCTTGTAATCATCTAAGACAGAATTTCAAGTACACATCTAACAGCTTCAAAAATGACGATGAATTCAAAGAAATAATTAAAAAAGGGGTGTATCCCTATGAATTCGTAGATAGTTTCGATAAAATGAAATGTGCAAAGTTACCACCAATAGAAAGCTTTTATTCTAGGTTGACGGGGAAAGGTATTGACAAAAGTGATTATAAAAGAGCGGTATCTATATGGAAGCAATTTAACTGTGAAACTTTACTTGATTATACCAAGTTGTACCTAAAAAGTGATGTGTTAATTCTATCAGATGTTGTGGAGAATTTCAGGAACGTTTGTATACATAATTATGATCTGGATCCACTTCATTACTTCTCAGCTCCAGGACTAACATGGGATGCTTTCCTAAAGCATTCGAAAGTAGACTTGCCGTTATTCTCAAAGGAAGACATGTATACCTTTATAGAAAAAGGAATAAGAGGTGGTGTATCCCAATGTATAAAAAGATACGCAAAAGCAAATAATAAATATACAAGTGATTGTAATAAGCATAAACCATCTAATTATTTAATGTATTTAGACGCTAATAATTTATATGGGTGGGCGATGTCGCAGAATTTACCAGCGAATGATTTCCAATTCATTTCCATACCGGATGATTTGAAAGAAAGGAATGAATACGAATCAATCGAGTATTACAACCATCTGAAAAGTCATATCAATTCGATAATGAAATTACAGAATGTAGGTGCTATATATGAGGTAGATTTAGAATATCCAAAAGAACTACACGAATTACACAAGGATTTACCATTAGCACCCGAACACTTTAACGGTAAGCTATGTACCACAGTATTAGATAAAACCAACTATGTAGTTCACCACAGGAATCTAGAATTTTATTTACAAAAAGGCTTGATATTAAAAAGAGTACACAGAATACTAGGATTCACTGAAAGTGCTTACTTAAAAGGATATATAGACCACAACACAGCACTTAGAACTAAAGGTACAAATGATTTTGAGAAGGACTTCTTTAAGCTTATGAATAATGCTTGCTTTGGAAAAACTATGGAAAACGTAAGGAAGCGAGCGGATATGGAAATAATAACGGATGATACAACAAGAGAAAAAATAATAAAGAAACCCAACTTTAAATCTGAAATAATATTCAGTGAAAACTTTTCAGTAGCAAGAATGTCAAAGGAAAAGATAAAATTAGACAAACCAATGTATATCGGCTTTGCTGTATTGGAACTATCCAAGTTACTGATGTATGAATTCCATTATGATTATATGAAGCCTAAATATGGAGATAAAATTGATTTGTGTTATATGGACACTGATTCTTTCATATACGACATTCGAACCGAAGATTTCTATGAAGATATCAAACAGGATTTGAATGAGAGGTTCGATACATCTGATTATGCGAAAGATAATCCATATGGGTTTCCTAGTGTAAATAAGAAAGTGATAGGAATGATGAAAGATGAATTAGGTGGACAGGTTATGACAGAGTTTGTTGGATTACGATCAAAAGTATATGCTTATTTAAAGGACAACCAAGACCCTTCAAAGGCTAGCAAAAAACTGAAAGGAATAAAAACCAATATAGTTAAAGATAAAATTACGATTCAAAACTATAAGGATGTACTGTTTGGTAAAACGGAAAACCTTTCTATAACCCAGTACAACTTAAGATCATACAAGCACAATATGTTTCTAGAAGAACAGAATAAAAAAGCGTTAGATCCTAAGGATGATAAAAGGATAGTAACAAGCGATAAAATACACACTTTACCTTTAGGTTATAAACATTAAATTCAAGTACCTACTTAAAAACTTCAAGTACCTACTTCAAAACTTCAAGTACCTACTTAAAAAAATCAAGTCCCTACTTAAAAAAATCAAGTACCTACTTAAAAAAATCAAGTCCCTACTTAAAAAATCAAGTACCTACTTAAAAAAATCAAGTACCTACTTAAAAAAATCAAGTCCCTACTTAAAAAATCAAGTACCTACTTAAAAACTTCAAGTACCTACTTAAAAAATTCAAGTGCCTACTTAAAAAATTCAAGTACCCACTTCAAAACTTCAAGTACCTACTTAATAAATCCAAGTATATACTTAAAATACTCAAGTAAATCTTATAATGAAAAATTCTTCCTAAATAAATGAATGAAAAGGCTCCAATCAAAGTCTATGACTTTAGTGAAAAGAACACTTATCAGAATAAGCACGACCTTGCACCTCAGTGGCCATTTAGATTATTAATTTGTGGAAGTTCTGGAACAGGAAAAACCAATTTACTCTTGAATTTAATTTATGAATATCTTTGTTTCAACCGAATATACTTGTATGCTAAAGATCTTGAAGAAGATAAATACCAAGACCTTATCAAAGACAGTAAAAGTGGGAAAGACCGGAAACTCCCGTAAGCCCCATGAGTCACAACAACCAGCGCCGTTTAGCGGATGTTCTTTCGTTAAAAAATCGCTCTGTTGACATTTTCTTCCATCGCTCTCCGCAGAATCATCATCAAAGTACGTTTTGTTGATTTTGTTTCGTTTTTCTGATGAGCATCCTCTCTCCATTCAGATTTCCTCTTTAATTGGAATAAAAAACAAGTAGGAAAAGAATAAATAGCTTTTTTATGGAAAAAAAAATGTTGAATTCACGACTTCGAATCAATTAATGTTGGCGGACATTGCCTACTCACGTCCTCTTGCTTTGATTATATTATTCATCTACCGCTCGAAATTGGACAAAGTCCAAACGCTAGGTAGCGTTGCGATCGATTTTCTGAGACCCGATTTTAGCGAAGTCACCGGTCTTTCCTACTATTATTGTCTTTGGACCTTATAACCAATTTGACCACTTTGGAGTCACAATGCAAATCGAAAGTCTTAACAGTAAGTAACAATCTTGATGATATTGTCGATGTTGACGACTTAGACCCTGAGTACCAAAACTTGATTATCTTTGATGATTTTGTTACTGAAAAAGACCAGAAGAAAATAGAAGACTTATTCATAAGAGGAAGAAAGAAAAATGCTTCAATTATTTACTTGTCACAGAGCTATCATAAAACGCCAAAGGTGGTAAGGCTCCAGTGCAATTATTTTGCATTCTTTCAGTGTTCTAATCCAAAAGAAGTAAAATTAATAAGACAAAGCCATGTATCCAGTATAGACGATGAAAAATTTCTCAAACAATTCGAGACTGCAACCAAGGGCTACGGTTTTTTCTTCATAGATTTAAAAATAAAAGATAAAACCCTTAAGTACAGGAAAAACTTTGAAAAATTTACCGGATAATTTATTTCTATAATAAATGAATAAATTTGGTAGTGTTGGAAAAAAGGTTAGTAACGAATCGAATGAAAAGAGAGTTACTGATGACAACGGTAATATTAACCTACAAGGTAAGAGAATTATTATGTTAGGGGATGCGAAAGCTGACCAGGACGCTATTAGTTTCAAATCTATGACTATTATTTTGAATCAATTTAAAGAAGAAATTACCGCACAACAAGTGGGGGCAAATCAGTATTTTAGCGAAGATATCAACAGATTAACTGCGTTACATGATTCTCCTAAAAATTTATTGGTAAGGATTAATGATAAAGGGTTATTTGTAAAAGAAATAATTCGAGTTAATGAGAAAGAAATTGATGCTGAGAACAAATTGATAACAAATGTTCAAAACCCTAGAAACAAAAATGATGCTGTTAATTTAGCAACGTTAACTATGAATCTTTTAGATTATGACAAAAAGCTTCTTGGGCAACACACCCATAACGGTATAATTGAAGGAAAGATTGCTGGTCAAAAAACTCGTATCGATAATATTGAAAGAGCAGTAGTAAATATTTTAAAAAGGCTTCTAGAGCTAGAGCTAAAACCTGTTGACAAACCATTCGTTACCAGAATAGAAAAAATGATGGCTGGTAAATAAATTTTATAAGATAAATTTATTCCCTAATAAATGGTTGAAACAATGGAGTATACAGTTTATTTGTCAAAGCTTCAGAAAGGAAAGCTGAAGAAATGCTTTGATGCTAAACAAAAATGTCAGATACGTGTTAGTCATAGTAGACAAAATGAACGAGAACCAGTTAAGTTACTTTTAAGTAAACGACAAATTGATAAAATTGAAACCTGTAAAATGAATAATAAGGGTTGTGATATTGATGTATCATACAAGCAGATGAGAGAAGCGATTCAAAAAGGTGGATTACTTCCATTTTTAATACCGTTAGCTGTAGCCCTTGGTAAGGCAGCTTTAACAAGCGGAGCTGCTGCTTTGGGTACATTCGCTGGTAAGAAATTGGTGGATAACATAACCAACACAGGTGGGGCGCTAAAACTTCCTGGAACACAAAAAGTTACCGGTAATGGTGTACGTGGTAGACCTAAGAAGGAAAAAACCGATGATGTCGACACAGGTGGAGCGCTAACACTTCCTGGAACACAAAGAGTTGTCGGTCATGGGGTACGTGGAAGACCTAGGAAGTCAAAAAACGGGGACATCAAAAAAGAAGCAAAAGTAAAGTAGGACCTCTAACCAATTTTGATATTATGGATGCATTAGGGGATATACCACATTTTAGAGGTGTTTTCTCTATAGATACGCTACCCAAACATATAAATAGTATAGAATGCGGTGTCATTAATTATGATAAACTCGGAATGCCTGGAACTCACTGGGTTGCCTATTGTAATCTACCTGAATACCCCCATGTAGAATTTTTTGATTCTTTCGGTATTCCCCCAGGAAAAGAAATTATTAAATATCTAAAAACTTCAAAGAAAAAAATAGCTTATGAAAATCTTGCTATTCAAAATATAAATGAATTAAACTGTGGATTTCACTGTATTTCCTACATCCAGCGGAAAATGAAGGGGTGGTAGCTTTTCGTTTAAGAAAATTGTTTTCTAATAAATGGAGATTTATTGTATGAAATGTAAAAAGAGCACTGACACTGAATCAATGTTTAAGGCAGTGTCACAAAAAAATAATGTTCCAATGCTGAAAGGGAATTGTGTTATTTGCGGATCGAGGAAAAATCGCTTTTTAAAAAAAACCTCAACGCAGAAACAGATATTTTAAAGACGTATTATTCTAATTATTCAGGTGTGGATGATATTTACAGAAAATTAAAAGAAAATGGTGTTAAGGTTTCCAAGGATAAAATAAAAAATGTGTTGCAAAATGAGAATGTGTATACGTTACACAAACCTTCCTATCATAACTTTGAAAGGAGGCGAGTGTATGTTCACTATGTTGATGAGCAATGGCAAGCTGATTTAGTTGACATGCAGAAATATAAAAAAGCGAATGATAAAGCAAATTACATCTTGACTGTTATTGATTGCTTTAGTAAATATGCTTGGTGTGTCCCTTTGAAAGATAAAACAGGTGCTGGAATAATAAACGCATTCAGTCATATATTTAAAGAAAGAATTCCTAGAAAGTTGCAAACTGATAAAGGTAAGGAATTTGTTATGAGAAATGTTCAAACTTTTTTGAAAAATAACGGCATACACTGGTTTGCATCTGAAAGCGAATTGAAAGCACAAATCGTTGAACGGTTCAATAGAACGCTGAAAGAAAAGTTATGGAAATATTTCACTCACAATAACACTACTAATTGGATTGATATTTTACCTGTATTCGTAAATAATTATAATAACTCGTATCACCGTTCAATACAAATGAAACCAGTTGATGCTAGTAAAAAGGTTAATCAGAAAAAGGTGTTTAGTGCTCTGTTTCCTCCAGTAGATGACTACAAAATCACAGGAAACGTCAAAGTAGGAGATTTAGTTAGAATTAAAAAAGAAAAAAGTATTTTTGATAAAGGATATCTACCGAATTATACGGATGAAGTATTTCAGATAGCAACCATCAGACCTACCATCCCCATTACTTATGAAATATCTGACAAAAGTGGGGAATTAATTCAAGGAGGGTTTTATGAAAAAGAACTTTCAAAATTTATTATGAAATAAAATTACTTGTATATAAATGGATTCAAGACGCTTGAGTGATATGTTATCGGATATAGTGAAGAACAGAGAAGTTCAGAGAAGAAAGGTTCAACAAAATGAGATGGAGAAGGCAGGATTTCGGGAATATGCTTCAGAGTTAAACGCTCCAGTTATTATAGCACAAAAAGAAAACACTAAAGACACCATCAAAAAATTACAAGAGAACGCTGAAACGATAATTAATAAACTACAGGAAGGTGATAATAATTCAAGAAGACGGTTTGTCAGATTAGGTGATACATTTAATACAGCTTTACAGACCACTACTTCAGAGGAATCGAGTCGAGCTCCCACTCATGCTATAGAACCCAATCTAGAACAACCATATGACGTAAATCTAAACTTAAATATTGATGTGGAATTATTAAATCAAATTAATTTAAAATATAAAGATGACTGGAATGATACCGATAATTATTTTAAAATGCCTCATTATTACCTTACGCATCATAAGGAAATAGATGGGGCTCTGAATTATTTAACATCTATAAGTCAAAGTTATGGTGGTCTGAAAAGTAAAAGTTATAGTTCGAATAAGTATGATAAAATTATTTTATTTATACAAGACTATAAGGATAGATTAAAAAAAATTCAATCTAGTATACCCTTTATCAGACAACAAGGAACTGGAATATTTATGAATTGTGATGAAATGATTTCAAAATTATACACTTTGATAGGTAGCAGAGTAAACGGAAATACATCTGATGAGGTGAGAAATGAAGCTATTGATATTTTGGATTCGTTAATGCGAAATAAATTTCTTACGAAGAGATATTACAATTCAATATATAAAAAATATTTCTAATAAATGGTGTTGTTAAACATTGAAGGTAATGAAAGTATCATTGATATAACATTTAGTCAACCAATCGAACTGAATCGTAATTGGGATTATGAAATAGGTTTGAATCAGTGTACTTTGTGGTATTCATGGCATAATATAAGTGATAAATTTGGAAATAATACATTTCAATACAGGAAAGATGAAGATAATAATGCAACAGAATGGATGAATGTTACTATTCCTAATGGGATGTATAACGATGATTGTTTGAATTATTTTTTGTGTCAGTATTTTGATACCCCAAAAGATAAATGTCCTATTGTAATTTCATCCAATCCAGCATCTATGAGATTTGTCATACTATTACAAGAAAAATATGTGTTTAGATTTAATAGTGACTTGTGTCAGATTTTAGGATTTGATAAGGATAGTGAGATATCTAAGAAAATCAATGAAGGTACAAAGCTTCCGAATATAACAAGAAGCGTTGATAAAATTCAAATTCACTGCTCTCTTGTAAACAGTTCTATCGTAAACAAAAGTAAATCAGATGTCATTTGGACATTTGTTCCGAATACAGAACCGGGTTGTCAAATTGTTGAGAATCCTAGACAATTAATCTACCTTCCTATTAATACAAAAGACTTTATTTACTCCTTGAGAATGACAATTACTGATCAGTTGGGAAGACCTATCGATTTGAATGGTGATAACGTTGGATACGTGCTGCATTTAAGAAAAGCTTAAAGGATTAGTGAAATAAAATTATTTACCTATAAATGTTGATTAATAATAAGCGATTACTTTATAAAAAGCAGTATGGAAGTGGAATCGGTAGTGTATTCAAAAACATTGTTAATTCCCAGTTATTTCAAACGTCAGCAAAACAAATAAAAGATGGGGCTATGTCAATGTATAATAATATTATTAAACCGAGATTTGAGTTGTTGAAAAACAGAGCAATAGAATATGGGAAAGATCTGATCGATGTAAACAAGAAGGAACTCATTGATGTAATTGGAAACAAAAAATCGATGAAGGATCTTATCGGTACAAATAAAAGGATTTTAAATCAAAGAAGTCAGGACTTGATCAAAACGTTAATGACTGGAAATGGATTAAAGATTCTGAAATAAGTTTTATTTAATAATTTCTTTCTTATATAAATGGCAGTAAATAAAGTTATCAGTCCGCAATGGAACATTTTTGATGAACCGCTTGTGGATGAAACAGTGGTTAAATATGAATTTAAAGAAATTCGAGAAACAGATGTGAATGTATCTAATAAATCAGAGTTTGAATTCGTAACGAAGAAATTAGATTCCTGGTTTTATCCAAGTGAAAGTTATCTTGATGTTAGTGTAAGAATAGTGAAAGAAAATGGAGATAATATAGCTGCAACCGATATTGCTACTTTGACGAACAATGGATTTAATTTATTCAGTACCGCTGAATATGTAATAAACGATGAATCGGTTGAAAAAATTAATCATGTTGGTATTACAACTACCGTTACAAAGTTGATTGAATACTCTGATGATTATTCTAGAAGTGCAGCAAGAAATCATTTCTGGTATAAAGATTATAATCAAGGAAAAGAAATCAATCCTGTAGTTGCTTCTTTTACTGCAACTCCAGTAGTAGCAGGGGCTGCAGCAGGGGCTGCAGCAGGGGCTGGAACAGTCAGGTTGACCAATAATGATAATTATAATAAAGGATTTGAAAAAAGATATAACAGAACAAAGAGCAGTAAATTAGTAAATATGTATTTACCATTATCAGAATTGTTTGGATTTCTGAAAGGAAACAAACGATTCTTCAGAGGTGCATCGCATAAATTATTTCTAAGAAGAAATGATGATAACAACATGATTATAAGAAATGGAAATACTAATTTCAAAGTAGTCATCGAGTATTTATCCTGGAAGATCCCTATTGTAGCTCCTAGTATCGAAATGATGAGTGAATTAGAAAAGGGTCTTGCTAAGGATAAAAAGCATAATCTGATGTGGGAAGCATGTAATACTTATAAAAGCGATGTTAGTCAGAATAAGGAACACACTTGGAAAGTTATATCTGAGAGAAACAATCCAACAAAAGTAGTTGTGATGCTACAGAAAAATGAAAAGCATAACAATCAATTAATGAATAATATGGTGTTTGATCATATGAATTTAACAGACATAGAACTTAGAATTAATGGGGATAAATATCCTGAAGAACCACTTAAATGTGATTTTAGCGATGATAAATGTAAATACTCAAATCTTTACAATAGGTTCATACATTTGGGTTATAAACAATTAGCATTTGATACCGGTAGTGTTGTTAGTATAGAAGAATTCAAAGAAGTATATCCACTATTCTGTTTCGATGTTTCCAAACACGAGTCAAATATTTATAATGGAACAACTGCTGATATTGAAATAAGTTTAACGTTGAAAGATAATCAACCCGCACCATATAATGTTTACTGTGTTATATATTATGAAAGAAAAGCTACATTAGATATTATTAACAAAAATATGTATGTGAGTTTGTGAGCCTGGATTTTTATTTAATAAAATCATCCCCTAATAAATGGAGTCCACAAAGGAAGTCTTGAATACAATCAGAATGAATAAATACAATGAGACAATCAGGAAAGAAGAACTAGTGTTAGGTTTGAAATATACTATTGTTAAAATGAGAATTGCTAAGACAAAATATGGTGATAAGTTGGTTGTAGTTATTAATCATAATGACAAACCCTGTGATTTGTTTATAACACAGAAATATAATGCCATTGCTAACGAATTACTTTTAAAGAAAAATCTAGTTTTGCAGCCTATTGTACGCGAAAACAAGAACAAAGAAACATATGTGGATTTAGAACTGTTTACTCAGTAATATTTGAATAAAAAATGAAAAATGTAAAAAAAAAGAAGTAGTAGTATATTGTAGTATTTTATATGTAGTAAAGGGTAATATTCTCATTTCTTGTATCCTTTATTTTGGAATTAAGAAAATAAAAATGTTCTTAAAAAAGGGGATAATTTGGTAAAAAGGATGTTAAAATTTAAGAAATTGATGTTAAAATAGGGTTTTGAAATTGGGGGGAGGGTGAGCCAGAACCCGGTTTATATAACTACTTACCCGCGTCCAACTTCTCTTTAGACTTGATTATTTTTTTTTTTTTAGCCAACTTTTTTCATTGTAGCATTTTAGAATTTTTTTTTAATAGATTCAGTAAATACCGGCTTCCGATTCGGTAAATATTATGAAGTCCCTCCCCCATCCCCCACCCAATGTAGAAAGGTTCAGGACGCCCCTGTGCTTGGCATAGCCTGTAACAAGGTTAGGGTACCGTATATTAGGTTACGGCAATGTCCAGGGAACCTTCACTCATAACACAAGAATCCTTACGCCAAGGCTGCCACATAGTTTGATTTTCGGTTTTTTGAGAATAACTTCACCTCTTGAGCCTCAGGGTCCTCTAAAGCTTGCAAGAGTTATTTTACTATAGAGTGCAGGTCTATAAGAAGCCAAGATATAAAACAATAGCAAGCTCAGACTAACCGATATTCCAAATGGTCTATCTTGGATTCTCTGGTTGTTGTAGCCTACAAGCGAGCAGAGGCGTTACTAGCCAAAATGTTTGGGGGAGGGGACGAGGCATTTACCAACTGGCTGGTAATTTTTACCTACCTTTTCTGCAGAAAAAACGACTGTTTTCAACAATAAAAATGACATTTTTGAAAAAAATCGACTGATTTTCCAAATATCCGCTGATTTTCAGAAAAACCGACCATTTTGACGAAAAGTCAACCAATTTTCAGAAAAGGTTTCAGAAGAGGTGAAAAAAAATCAACTGTTTTGACGAAAAATCGCGGCGCTTCGCGCCGACTCAGTATTTTTTTACAGACTGGCCGACGGATTTGGGGGGGCGTCCCCCCCAGTCGTGACCCCTCTGCAATCGAGAGCAATGCCTTAATTTTGATACAGGAGGTATGTCTGTTTGGGCACTTCTCCAAATTTTCGACTACATTGGTTGCTTTTGCATCTAAAACAGTCAGATGGGAACAACAAATTAGGAACTTAATGTGTGCTAAGAGCAAAGTCTATCATTTTCTTTGGACACAAATAATGACATTAGCTTTTTATTTCTGAATTTTCTTTTTCTTCTGCTGGGATGTATAGGAAAGTGATGCAGTACTGCTGTAAAGCTAACAACACCGTAACTGAGGCTGTTAAAACAACTGAGCGCAAGATGAAAAAAATACAGTGATTCAAGGAAGTAGGCTATTCCCCAACAGAACCCAAATTTCCTCTTGAAACTTCTGAAGTTCTGGACAACACTAGAGATCCATTTATTCAATCATTACTGCAAAATATGTTTCTAATCTATACACTGTCAGAAGTGTCATAACAGACAACACAAGGATGCGCATTTTCAACAGACAGCAACTGAACAGACATTACTTGGAAATAATCTGTTGTAATTTTGAAAATGTTATGCATAACAGGCATTGCCGAAGAACCGAAAAAATGCCGAAAACGCAATTGCCAAAATCTGTGATATCACAAAGACAAACAACAAAGTCAGCAGATGTGTTTTTGGCATTTTTCAGCTCTTCGGAATACTTTTTATGGATAACTTTTCATGCAGAACGTTTTTAAAATCACCACACATCACATCCCAGGTGTTGTCTGTTAATTTGTTCAGCTCAAACTGTGCATCCTTCTCTTGTCTGTTATGAAACTTCTGACAATAGTTCATTTTTTTGTCTCTGGTTCCTGTTCCATGTTCTATGTTCACAGTTGTCTGGTTTGGGTAAAAAACTGTGTTTTGCGTATGCTGTTCCGTGTTTTGTCGCTCTTCTGACGAAAATGCAAATTTAGGATCCTGAGCATGTCTTAAGCGGAAAATCTGTTACATTGCAAATTAAATTCCAAAACGACCATACTTTAGGATTCAGCTTTATTCTCCAAACTTCTACAATTCTTTCTTTTCTATCTGTGAATCTCTCTGCAATGTTCTGTCTGAACAGTGATAAAACATGCAAACAGACAGCGGAACACAGAACACGGAACAGCTTACAAAAATGGCAAAATGAGAAACAGCGTGTTCCATGTTTTGACAAAAATGGGAAAAATATAAAACAGAGAGAAAACAGCAAACAGAACAGAGACAAAAAATTCAACTAGTGCTGAACTAGTGTAGCAACTGAGCAAGGCAAAATATGTTTTGAAATCAATGTAGTCTACACAAATTCATGAGAATATGTGTACTCTCAAATTCACAAGAAGGGCTGATAATCCAAGACAGCTCATTTTTTGTCCTCTATTGCACATGCCCTATTTAAAATTTCCAAGACTCTGCAAAGCCCAGGCAAAGACTGCAGAAAGTTCAAAGACTGGACTACTAGAGACTGTTTAAGGCATTTATTGGCGGTTCTCCTGTTATTCAACACTATTGATCAACAAATGACTGTTGGCCGCCAAACGTCCATATTGATCAACAGAGGTGAATCTCCCGCCAAAACAGTCTATTTGAAAAATATGGCAGATTACTACACAAGTTGACAAACAGAGCCGACCAACAACACTTTCAGTTGTTCATCAATCTGAGTTACATTTTCAGCTATTAGAGTGTTTGACTCGAATCCTACAGAATGCACTATCTGTCACCCATTTTTAGTGCCTGTGCTCTACATAAGAGAACCCAGAACAGGATTTGGTACTCTATCAAATACGTTTGTGTTTAGATTCGGTGTTGAACTCTATAGAAATGTGGAAGCTAAAAATGACTGAAGGCATAGAGCATAGAATCCATGTAGGATGCACACTGGATGCACTCCATAAAGGAACTTAACAGTGGCTCAATGACAATGCTGAACTGCTAAAAACAAAAAAAAACAACTTTAATAACTGGAAAAAAAGGGAAGCAAGCATAGGACACACCATTTTTTTCAGCAATCATGGACTCAAGGCTACCAGATGTCAGTGTACATCCTGTGGTGAACTTAATTCCTGAAGCTCTCTCAACAATGTCTTTTTCCTGAAAAAACTCTTCACTAGAAGTGAAGACTTTCATAGTAAAGTGCAATGGGTTTTGTCTCTCTCTGACCCTTATACAAGCGTTCACAGGTTTCTTGCATTTTCTCGTCAAGTCCTCCTCAGCCTCCAGTTCCATATCAGACAGTTCTTCTGATTTTGTTAAATTAAATCAAATTAAAACCGCATGTTGTTTACTTCTCAAATTTAGATACGGGCAGTTCTGCCACCAAGCCAAAAATAAAATCCCCAAATTTGGAGGGGAGAAATCCCGGAATGGGGTAAAAAATCCCCATTTCTGTTATTTGTCATTCTGACGTTCTCGTATTTGTTAGGGCACAAACTAGCCAGACGTTAACAGACTGCTACACTACACTGGCAAGTACCTGAGGTGCATTTCTTCCATGATGGTCTGTCTGTCTTGCATTTCATACATTTGAGGCGCGTTTTTCTTGGCCACTTCGTCCGCACATGTCAATAATATCATTTCACTTGCCCAGTGGAATATTTGACGTCATGATTTTGCTGTTTTGTTTACATCAACGGGTACCTTCGTCCGCTATAGCAGGGTTACGTGCTGTCAGACAAGTACGTTTTAACGCCGTTTGCCACGTTGGGACGTTTAGACGTTTTACGTTATTTTGCTCCAGCAGGCACTTCGTTCCACCCGTTTTTTCATATCAAGATGTGCCGATGCGGTTGTTAAGCTTACCAGTGATGGCGCAATGGATTTGTAGACGCATAGGCTGCGGCTCTGATGATTTCAGATTTCTGGTATTTGTTTCGAGATTCCCCAGGGGTTTTCCCGTTGTACCATGAGACTGTTACAATATCCATTATCACCGATGCGTCGGGGTATTCTTCGAGAGGTTATAGAAAAATTTCCGGGGCAGGAACCTCTAGTTGTGAGAGATATGTAATAAAGGTATCGCAGCAAAATTAGCCCTCGCTTTGCAAAAAGTGTTGGTTTCTGTAGAGAGCGAAGTCCGAAATAACCGTATCACGGTGAAAATTGACAATACTGCAATGATAAACCGATTGGAAACGGGACGAGGCGATTCCGAGGAAACAGAAGAAGCCGTCAAGTCGATATTTTTTGCATCTTTTAAGTTGAAGTTCTGACTAGATTGGCTCACGTCGCCTCAAAAGCTAATTTGGATGACTATTGGTCTATGGTTTTGCAACCGTGTAATGCAACTCTGTCAAAGGACTCGTGGGAGAAAAATACAGTAGGCTACTGATTTGGGCGATTGATGGTGATACGTTGGATCTGATGGAACTGGATTGAAATGCAATGAGAGAAATGAGGGGTCGACCACTCTATATTTTTTCACTTTTTCCGTTGCGTTCGCAAATACAGTGCCGAAAGGGAAGGTTTACGTTTTACGTTCACCTTTTTCAATGGAAATCTCATATGCCGAAAGGGAAGGTTTACATTTTACGTTCACCTTTTTCAATGGAAATCTCATATGCCCGCAAATCTCACAGGTCTTGTGAATACACGCTTGTTATTCTGGTATTCTTGGAAGCACCTTTTTGGTGGCCCATGATGTTTGCAAGAGCTGAAACATGGACGAAGATCGGGCAACGTCGCCAAGTAGGGCCGTTGCTATTCCCTTCGGCCGACGGATATGTTCGGAAGATTTTGCGGTGTGATTTGTATGCGGTCAGACTGTGCATTGGATCCTATTACTTACTTGCGGTACACAGAGTACAAAATTGAGGATTAATAAATAAAGATTGTTTTCCATTTCTCTTTTAGAGTTTCCTCGTTTATATAGAAAGTCAACGTCAAGAACAGTTTCAAGAGACCACAAACAAACGGCAATATGGGTGCCAAAAGCTGTCTGTAAGAACAGCCTTGGATCATTTTTGGGAGTTTGGTACGGTTCACGATTCCAGTTAAGCAAATGGGCCCTTCCCTTTGGACGGTTTGTAATTTCGAAAGACAGAGGTGGGCAGACGGTCGTTCATTCGGAGAATGGCAGGGTTAAGGGAAAGTCTGCCGTGGCAGAACGTGGTTGTCCCAGCGATTGAATGTAAGTACTGTAAACACTTTGTTAAGTGTTTAAGATGCGGGAATCCAGTTTCTTTTTATGAGGTACGAAGCTACGCAAAATCACTGACGTTTCAGCAGAAAAATTGTTTTTTGTCAGTAAAACAAGCAGTTCCGTTGTCGCTGGCAAAATTTACATGTATTGCGGAACCCTGAAACGATTTGCAGAAAAGGAACAAAATATTTCAAAACAGTTCACATTTTGAAACCAAGTTCTCTATTTGGTATAGTTTTTTATTGTTTCGCGGTTGTTTGACATACAGAGGATCCCAATGGCGGGTGTCCGGAAGTTTTCATAGAGCGTTTTGATGTTTCAATAGTACGAAGGGAAAACCACGAACATTTTAAGTCAGGTTTTTGGCCATAAAGAAAAAAACAAAAAAAAAAAAATTCAGATTCATGGCATTGGCTTGCTTTGGTGTCATGCTTGGCCCGTGTCAGTGCTAGACCATTACATGAAAATTTGCCGTTCGAATGACGAATTTTTGGCCCACATAAATTATTTTGTTCCCCAAGATAAGAGGTGGAGAAAATTCAGGGAAAACCTATACACTGATGACGCCCCCATTGGCACTGAAAAAACTGTTGTCGACATGGACCTGTATGACGGGGTAACGCCTCACGCGCTTTGAGCAGGGGCAACAATCAAAATGAGTATATCAGACGATGCAGTAGTACAAGCTTGTATGGGATGGAAATCGAACGGCATGGCTGAAAGATATACAGGCACAGAGAGGCTTACCCAGCCTGTCCATTTTTCGGCCAAATGGGCTGGGATAAGCGCGGTTCTCACCTTTACGGCCACACAAGACCCGTCGCCCTGACATTAGCGTACCCATTTCAAGTGAACAAAAGGGAAATTTGGCAACCGGAGCAGTGTCAAGTTCAGAATTTACACATTATTATATGAAATAATAACTTAACGGTATATCGCGTTATTCCATTTGGGATTGGATTTGGGTTTGGAGGAATGGTGAGAAAAGGGGAAAGAGTAGGTGGTTGCGGGCTCTACCCTCCGATACTTAACAACCAAGGACGGGAAGAACAAAACAATCAGACGAAATCAATTTATTCGTCATCAGAGCCATCATCAATTTCATCATCTGAACCAAAAGCAGTATTTGCTTCTTCTTTATCTGAATCCAAATCAGACAAATGAAGGTCTGTGACTTCATCATCTCCTCCATTCTGGTCGAACTCGTCGGCTGCTTGAGACTGTGGTTGGACATTCTTCCCCTTCCTCGGCCTTTTGGTCTTGGCGTTACTCTTCTGTTCGACTTCAGCTGGTCGTTTCTTAGGCGCGGAACGCTCTTCCTTGGGCAGAAACCTGGAAGAAGACGACGTCTATATCTTTTACAACTCTTTTGTTTTTCACTTCTGCCTTTTTTTTTTGCTTTCCTCTTTTATATATTTCCTTCTTTTCAATGTTTGAGTTATTTCATTTTCTTATACACTTTTTATTTTCGTTTTCTTTCTTTCTTTCTTTTTATTTTCTCTTGGGGAAAAAGTGTCTACCAGTTAATACCAGTTTTCTGCGTCCCGTATAGCGGAAACTGAGGAACTTTAAATATTCCTTCAGTCCAAGCTGACAACGAATCATATTTGACAGTGCAAAAACAGATACGTCAGCTAAATTGTATTAGAGCAAGATTTCGGCCCTTCTTCGCAAGGGTCCTCTTCAGGCTCAAGCCGCTCAAACTGGAAAAGTTTATCATCGAAATATAGGTATGATAAAATTCCGCTGACGTATCCGTTTTGCTCTGTCAGGGAGGAACTTTACAATGTGGGAAGGGGGGAGATCGCCAAGGAATCGCGCTACAGGACTAATGAAGAGTACATTAAGGGCCCTTCCTAGTAGGCCATAAAACGTCTCCATTTCACCCGCCATCCACCAGTTCGCTGAACCTGCTCTGTGACGGGGCCTTCTATTGGCTCACATTCCACTGGCTAACCAATCTTATTCAAATAATCGGGCGGACTTGGACAAATATGGCGCGGAACCCCTGATTAGAAATGGAGAATCGGCGAAGCGGGTAGTTGCACCGGTTGCTGAGAAATGGAGAAACAGAACGTCTTCAGTTCTACAGTAGAGGAATGTAACTTTAAATGTCGCTTTTATAAGGCCGAAGAATCTGACGAAAATCAGATCTAGCAAATATTCATGCACAGCACTGAACGCAAACAGTAACTTAAGCAAAAATCGACAACAAACTGAAGGTACAAACGGTTATTCTTTGGAATCTTTTGCTTTTTGCTGCTCAGTTTATTCTTCACTTTTTCTTCACCATGCTACGGCCTCCGGCATTTAGCGAATCCAAAATCTCCCAACAGAAGAAAAAGAATATTAAAAAAGTAATAGTAAATCGCAATAAAGGATTTCAAATCCAATCTTTACGTCAAAAGATAGGGTAAACACTTGGCTCTTAGCTGATATTAATTTATTGATTTTTCATTAGCCGCGTTCGTTTTGGTCGTTCGGTTCGCCGTTCCAAGCATATTTTACTATAAGCGTTTTCTTTATAACGCCGCTCATGAACGGCGTAGAACTGCCAGGAATAAGGCGTTTTCTCTATTCGGTTGAACTGCCGTTTCATTGGCTGTTCCTAAAACGACAAACTGAGGCGGAGAGTACCTGGGTTCGGTATTTAGGCAAATTGTAAAAATTGACGAAAAAAACAACATATTGAAACTGTCAACCGAGTAACAGTGGGCCCGTTATGATAAAAATCCATTTTTGGACGGCTGCTGGTGCACATATTAAGTTGGTTCCGACTTTTAACGTTTTCATATCTAGTTTGTTTGTGAAACGACGTTATACAATGTGCCAAAGAAAACGTTAATACGAAAAAATTACAACGACGGTTTTCGTAATACCGACAACAAAGAACAAGAAAAACGAACGCAGCAATTTCCATTAACAAGAGCTACGAGCTCATATGGCACTTTTACGAGTAGGTGATGCAAGAAAGTAGATGAGAATGTCACAAAATACCACCTTCAACCTCCCTAGGTTCGGACCAAGAAATAGGATATCTGGCTGTCTTGCATATCTAGGTCATCAGATCTTATCACCCATAAAGTTTCACTTGAATCGGACCACCTGTTCGGAACCTAGGGAAGTCAGTAATTTCCGGATTTCCATTCCCTTAGCTCCCTAAAAAACGGTCGGATCCAGGAACGGAAGTTTTCTTAGGGCTTCTTGTCGGGTTCTTAAGCCTATTTGGTCGGGTCAGTGATATGCCCGCCAAGTCTTATCGTCCTTGGGACATCTGGAATTGTCATAACTCGCGATCACTGGAATTCCGGGAAACCTCCTCCAACTTCCCCCAAAGAGCCCCGGTAAGATCTGGTTCTGTCAAGAACGTGTCTACAAGGCTTATGCTTGTTTTTCCTACCTAATTCTATCCCCGATCCATTGACTCTAAGCGTTTCGCGAGATTTCCGGTAGCCCCCTCCAACTCCCCCCACAAGTATCGGATCCGGTCCGGACTTCGCGTGGAACATCTGAGACGATTGCTCTTCCATTTGCCAGATTCATTCAAATCCGTCAAATCACCCGTTCAAAAGTTAGGCATGCCACTAGATTCTGGATTCCCCATCCCTCCACGCCCCCACGATGGTAGGATCGGGGAAACAACTATTCTCAAGGCAGTCTGTTCGAGTCTCTGATATGCCTACCAAATTTCATCGTCCTAGTACCAAACCCGCTGAATCACCGAATTCCCCCCCCCCCCACAGTGCCTCAATCCGGCCCGGTTATGTCAACAATGTCTCTAAGAATTGAGCAAGTTCTTCCCACCAAGTTTCGTCCCAATCCCTCCACTCTAAGCGTTTCCCAAGATTTCCGGTTTTCCCCTCCCGCTCCCCCCCCCCAAAGTCACCGGACCCGGTCTGGATTTTAAGTGGGTCGTCTGAGGCACAAGGTCTCTCCAAATATCCAATTTCATTGCTATCCAACCACCCGTTCGAAAGTTATATGTACCTCAAGATTCCGGATTCCCCCTCCCTCCACCCTCCCCCCCCCCACGATGCTCAGGATATGCTAGGACAATGAAACTTGGCAGGCATACCAGGGACCTTAAATGATTAAGCTGGAAATAGTCACTTCCCCGATCTGAGCATCGTGGGGGGGTGGAGGGAGGGGGAATCCGGAATCTTGAGGTATATATAACTTTCGAACGGGTCGGATAGCAATGAAATTGGGTCGAAACGGGTCGGATAGCAATGAAATTGGATATTTGAAGAGACCTTGTGCCTCAGACGACCCACTTAAAATACGATCTAGCGGGATCACCGGAATTCCCCCCCCCCCCCCCCTTGACCCCCACCGTGCTCGAATCCAGTCCGGTTATGTCAACAATGTATCTAGGACTTGTGCTTGTTCTACCCACCAAGTTTCATAACGATCCTTCTACTCTAAGGGTTTTCCAAGATTTCCGGCCCCCCCTCCAGATCCCCCAAAGTGACCGGATCCGGTTCGTATTTTAATCGGGTCGTCTGAAACATGGGGTCTCTCCAAATATCAAGTTTCATTATGATCCGATCACCCGTTCAAAAGTTATAAATACCTCTAGTTTCCGGATTCACCCTCCCTCCACTCCCCCCACGATGCTCAGATCGGTGAAGTGACTATTTCCAAATCTTTTGGGGTCCCTGATATGCCTGCCAAGTTCATCTTCCTAGCTTATGTGGAAGTGCCCAAACTAGCAAAACCTGGACAGACCGACGGACGGACAGAAATTGCGATATATGGCACTTGGCCGAAGGGCAAGTGCCATAAAAAACAAAACCACGGTAGTCTAAAATTGTGTTCAAAGAAGCATATTTCTAGTACAATTTAGGTTGAAAAGATTCTTACCGATCTTCGTCATCACTCTCATCTTCATCTCCAGAGGGGAACAATCCCTCAAATTCTTCATCGTCTTCCTCTTTGGCCACCTTGTCTCTTTTCTTGATGACTGGAATGTCATCGAAAGAAACGGAGTCTATTTTTGCAGCTCGCCGGATCGACTCTCGATCTTGCGTTTTCTTCCAGACGGTGTAGAATTTGCTAATCGGTGTTCCGCTGATGCGAAGTTGAGTTTCCCACGCGTCGATGGCCTTAAAACGTAAACTGATTAAAGAACACAATAACTTAAACCTTCATCATGGGGGAAACGTATTTAAGCTCCTGAAATCCCGTTTCTACAAAGACGTGTGTGTGAAAGAAGTGATGAAAAGAAGTGCCCGATTCCACTGAAAGAACCTTTTAAAACAATTAAAGAACTTGAAAAGATGGGAGTTACTGATTTTCAAAAGAAACAGATAGCGAACAATGAAATGAAGACATATTATAAAGAAAAGCTAGATCTACCACTTACAAAAACTGTCACGGATGGAAGAATGAGTAAGGAGGAACTATTGAACGCAACCATACTGTTGAACACATCGATGCTTCAGCCGAAAGTAAAGGAGCACATGTTTTATCAAATACACAATATCCTACCTACAGAGGAATCCAGCCTCATATTTCATCTGGTCAATGTAGGTTATGTGGTGAGACTGAAACATTAGATAATTTTTTTGTAGAATATAGGGGAAAAGAAACAATGCTAGGTATACTAGAAAATATTGTTCGAGGAGTTAATGAGAAATGGATGATTAGTAAGCAAATTTTGCTTCAAGAATTAGAGAATGGTTAGATGAATCCAATTAATAGGACATTGGCATTTTTTATTTCGAATTTTTGTTATTTTATGTGGAAGGATAAGGAAAATATGGATGGAGATGAGTTAATCATGAAGAAAATTGATGTTGTATGGAATAGAATGAGAGGAATGAATAGGAAAGTGTTACAGGAGAGATTTAATGTGTATATAAATAAAGATGAATTTTTGTGAGATAATATTAATTTATTTAATTTTTTTGTTAATTTTTGTAATTTAATTTAATGTTTATAGATCTTTTGTGGACCATTTTAACTTTTATATATGAATAATCTGTGACAGTAGAGTGTGTTAAGTTTAGAAATAAATTTTCTCTTCTAAAAATTTGTAAAGAGGAGAAATTTTATTTTAAGTTTTTTTATTAGTTTTTTGTTGGAATTTAGTTTTCTTTTTTTTTTTTTTTTTTTTTAACATGAAATATGAATGGAATGAGATTTGAAGAAAATTTGATTTTGTGTTGTATAATTTATGCCACCGTCAAAAAAGGTTCTCTATGACGGAAGAGCACCTTTTGAGCGGGATGAGCGATTTTATTTAATTATTGACTCAGTTTTTGTAGGATGTTCTTTGATTGTTTTATGGTAAAATGGTCCGCATAAAGAGAATTTTAAATATTATTTAAAATATATTTTGTTTTTAAAATGTATGATAAATGGTAATAGGGTAAAAAAAATAATGTGTATTTTATGTGATTGTTATAACAATTTTTTTTTTTTTTTTTTTTTGAATTTTGTAATATAAATAGTTTGAATGAAGGCAAGAAGTAATAATATTTCTGAAACCGATATTTCTGAGCTACTTGGTCGTGAAAAGATCATTCTAGTAAGAGTTGTGCTTTGAAAGTTTAACTGAAAACAAGCTTATTTAAACCTCAGATTCGAATACATCGAACTATTTTGACTCCGCTAACTGGTAAGAGCGTGTTCCACCCTACTTACAGTAGTGCTACGCATGGCGTCACGAATTCTGGCTTCTTGGCTGGAACACATTTTTCTATTTTCAGCAAAACATCCCGACAGGGACTGATCCGGCCAATCACGTTACAGATATTCCTAGTTACCACGCTTACTACGCTCCCAAGAGTGGTAAGCATATAGTTACTATTTCGAGAAGGCTGAAACGATCAGCGTACTAACTTTTCACGAGGTTGGAACGAAAATAGTAACTAATAGTTACTATTGTTCGAAGGATGGAATAAGCTCTAAGAGATTTTTATTTTTTTCGCCTTGGGCTCTATTAGTGACGTTCAGAATACGCACTGCTGGCCCGTCAAGACAAAGTTCGTCCCCAGGCCGATCTGGATTTCAACACAAGCATGCAATTCAATGGCCAAAATGGCGAAGCTCTAGAAATGTTCAATTCCAGATTGCAAGGTCACTTCTGAAGCATCCAGTGATCTAAAATGATTTTTTCTGTAAGTTCTGGAGCGGCTTCGGACCGAATTTGTCCATTTCGCCTCTTCGCGGCTGTGCGACAGCCGGTCTGTTGCCCTCAAAAGCTAATGATGGTAGATTTTCCTTCAGCCCAAACTGACTGCAAATCATATTTGACAATAACGGATACGCCAGGTACATTTTATTAGATCTACATTTCGGCCCTTCTTGGCAAGGGTCCTCTTCAGGCTCAAGCCGCTCGAGCTGGAAAGTGAACTCTGTGGACAAACAATTAAAGTTTCTTCCTTAAACATCTGATTTGTGAACTTCTTCCCTGAAGCTGCTTTGGAGTTAAAGCTGGTGCTGTGAGATAGTGAATATAGCTCTATTAAAATGTGGCAGACATTTCCGTTTTGCACTGTCAAATATGTTAAATGATGGTTCTGATCATGGAGGCTTCAGCAGTAGGAGGGAGAGCAAGCTCCACAAAGGATCCAGTAGAGGTTGAGATGGTGCTTCTTGAATTTATTTTTCGACAATCGGTTACCGTTGTAGTTGCTATTTAGGCATAGAGGAACAAGCACATAGAGTTATCACAAATCTGAAAGAAACCCAACTCAAGTGAATGACTCGCAAGCCTTTCTATGAAGCCCAGTAATTTGAATGCCCTGTTTCTAAATAGTAAGCACCAATGCCCCCTTTGCCTTAACTAAGAGGAACAGGTCCATCTTATGGTAGAATGCCATGATTTCATGTTCCCTGGTGTCCTCGACACCAGAAATAAGCTAAAATAATCAAGATATGCCAATACTTGAAGAGCGTCTTAATCAAATAAAGGGATATCTGAGAGATGTAACTTGTATTGTTTTCATTTTGAACAGCCAATTACATGATGAAGTTTCTTTTCTCATGCGCGTTATACCGCAAGGCCTAGTTTTAAAATATTCAACTATTTCAGAAAAATAGGAACATAAAGTAAACAGTGCGAGTTGTCTTTTGAAGTCTAGCTTACCTGCGTGTCTGCAATTCCGAATGTAGCCGCCTTCCTCTTGTCCTCAATGAACTTCGAGTTCTCAATCACCTTGTCCATAACACTCTTCATTTTCTTCGTACACGACACTACTGTACACTTCTTCACAAAATTCCGGATCTGCATTACCGCCGGAAACACCATCTCCGGAAAGGCAATCTTATGGCTCACGGTAGCCGCATACTCCACAACACCGTTATGAATCTCGTGAATGACTGAATCCCGGTATGAACCCTCCTTAAGCTGGGATGTCGAAACTTTCAATATGCAGCTCATGTCAAGAGGCTTGAAATTCTCGTTCTTGGCTAGTTTCCTGTTAAAGTTGTGATTCTGCAGAACATCCATATAAAACGGCAGTACGGGGATGAACACGCCAGTCTGCAAGCTGAGCTGCGAGAGAATCTTGGAACAGTGGAATCGGAGCGGGTAGTATTTCGCGGTTGGCATTAGGTTGATCGTCCCGATCGCAACTTGTGTGAGGGGGTAAATAAGCTGTTTAACATTCGGTGAGGCTGGAGATGCTCCAATCACAGAAGCCCAGAAGTGGAGACTGTGAACGAACTGCCAGTTGTACACAACTTGCAGGGAGTCTTTTTTCTTTAGCGTCATGGCGTTACGCAGATGGATGGCAAGCTGACGTATATAGAGGAATCCATGCCTGAAATCAGAATCACAGTTAAAGTCTTCGAACGCAACTGCAGAGGGCACCGATTAAGATGGTGCAGCTGCTTAAGGCGTACTTTCAAAGTTTCCTGGGGACCCCTCGGAAGCAGAGGGAAATCATAGACATGCTCCTCCTGGAGGATTCCCCGCATGATGAACCACGCAAACTGACATCACCCCCCCTCAAGCAATTCAGCCTCCCGACATTAGCAGTCTGGCTTGCTCCTCTTTGGCCAAGTTTGGGAATCATCTGCCTGTTCGCCTAAGTTTCCAGCACCCCATTTCCAGCCCACCAAAAATTAGATTACTTGGAGATAAAGCACAAAAAATGTCAGTTCTCAAACCCATCATATCAAGAATCGAGCTTTACAAAACGAAGTTGGGCTAGTGTTCGTTGAACTCTTTGAGTAAGTGGCAAATATATCCCGTATAATCTTTTAACTGTCTAATGTTCTATTTTGACGGACCATTTCCTGACCACTGCCTTATTCTTAGTGATGTAAACGGTAAACTCTACGCACCCCATAAAATTGGTATTTTGTATATTTTTGTAATTTTGCTATTTTACCGGTATTTGACGTATTTTACCGATACTTTACGTAATTTATCTGTATTTTACTGCAATCTTTGCACTTTGCCACGCAAAGCCACCCAGGGAGACCTCATTAAAACATCTCAAGCTAACTGATCAAACGTGCCCAACACCCTTCAATACTACACCGGTATCTCCTCACACTCCGGCGTTCAACAAGCGAGCAGCTACTAAGAGTTTGTGATTGTGACCCGAGTCGGCGGAGCTCGACATTAGGGCGATTCTGGCGGTCTGGAAAGCCCCGCGAGCTTGTGCGTCGGCTGTTCTTGTGGCTTCGGCTAGGACTCGCTTCGCTTTTTGGGATCCTAAAACGTAAGTGGAGACGACATCGACATCGCAAACGTTGTCCGTCCGTCCGTCTGTAAGCACGATAACTCTCGAAGGGAATGAGATATTTTGATGAAACTTGGTGTGAGGATTCGTTGGTTCGTCGGACCAGTCACGTTCGTAGACGGGCTTTGTAGCTCTACATTTAGGGGTGGGGGAGGGGGTTCAAATTAAGGGGCAAACAAAATATTTTGAAACAGCTAATGTGATAGTCAAGTATAGGGTAATAAGCCATGCTGAACACGATGGTGAAAACCATTTTGTCATCGGACAAGTAGTTCGCCCGGAATCCGGCCCAAACCGGAAAGTTTGTTGAAAGTGAAAGTCTTATTTGATGTTGATTAGATGTTCGATTTGGAAGTAGGAAGACATGCTGAAGACGATGGTGAAAACCATTTTGTCATCGGACAAGTAGTTCGCCCGGAATCCGGCAATTAAAAGTTTTATTTGGAGTTGATTAGATGTTCAATCTAGGGCAAGAAGACATGCTGAACACTTTTGTGAAAACAATTTTCTACCCGGACATGTAGTTCCCCCCGAATCCGGCCAAATCCGGAAAACAGTTGTAAGTTAAAGTTTTATTTCTAGCTGATTAGATAATCTAGGGGTAAGAAGAGATGCTGAGTCCCTGTATGACAATCATATTTTACCCAGACATATAGTTCGATCGGAATCCAGCTGGAATCGGAAAATTTGTTATAAGCTACATTTTTATTAAAGTTGATTAGATGTTCATTACTGGAGAAAGAAGATACCCTGATTTCGTCTTTGAGCTTTTTTTTTTTCGCCGGACAAGTAGTTCTGGAGTTCGGCAGGAACCGGGAAATTGGCAGAAGTGGCAGGAAGTGGCACAGAAACGGACCGTTTTTACAAAAAAAACGGCCGTTTTAACAGGTATTTCTTGTTTTTTTTTCCTACTTCTTTGGGTTTATAAGATAACACTTGCTAACCGTGTATCCAGAGCCTTGGTCTATCTACAGTAAACTCGGTAAAAATCCTTGGCATTCACATTGACAGCGACTTGAGCTGGAAAACCCAAGTAAACAATATAATCAAGAAAGGCGGGTTACTTCTTCAACTATTTGCGGTGGTTCGACGATTCTCCCAGGACCGGAAGGTTCTCTTAACAGTGTACAAGACACACATTCGGCCCAACCTTGAATATGCCTGTCCGGTACGGCATGCAGCATTATCACAGGATCAGACGGACAAGCTTGAGGCACTACAAAAGAGGGTCTGCAAGATCCTCTTGGGTAGCCAGTATAACGACTACGAGTCAAGTCTAGAAACGCTAAGACTGCAGACGCTTTCCAGCCGCAGGCACTGCCTACTGATGGACTTTGGCAAGAAATGTCTTGCTTCCCCGTTACACCGAAGCATTCTGCCAGACTTCACGGACAAAATAGTTACAAAAAGTCGCCCAAATACAAGACTCAAATCAAAGCTGAGTGAAGTGGAGCAGCTACAAACGCCTCCTTGCAGGACAAGCCGCTATGAGAAGTCGTTTGTGCCTTATTTCGTTCAGAATTTTAATGAAAACAAGCTCAGAGAAATTGACTGCTGACTGAATTAAATTGTAAATATAAGATCTGAGTAATTGTAAATATATTTTTGATTTAGTTTATTTATTTATAACTGTCAATATTTCTGCTTAATCTCAATTGTGCATGTTGTGTGTTTTGTATCATTGTCTTCTTTGTGACGCGTCCAAACTATCTTATAATGATATTGGAAAAATAAATTGATTGATTGATTGATTGATTGAATCCATATCTGAACTTGGTTTTCTCAGATGATTAGCTATTTGGCCTTAATCTGTTTCTGAATTTTAATGGTAAAAATGTTCAAGGAGTCTGGCGACGATTGGATCTGGCTAAGACAAGACCCAGTTGTCTGGATCAGATATTGAATTTTTGGGACCCATCGAAACCATCGAAAAGTGATTTCGGCAAGTCAACGAAAAATTGTAACGGTGCACCTGAGGCGCAATGACTTTCCCTTTGTTCTTGCGCTGGGCGGATTCTCGCTTTGCTTTTCGGAAAGCGAATCCGAGAGATCGCCAGAATCGCCCTATCATTTGCCAGGCCGAGCTCGTAGGTGAAAGTTTGTCATCTATGTTAGGGAGAATAACACTCACATCCTTTGCACAAGAAGTCTGACGAAAAATTGATTTCCCGAAGAGTCGGGGCCACCCTCTCCACAAAATGAAGAACGAGAGCACCGTAACAGTCAATCCAACCAATCGGACCCTTGCTCTAAAGCCGTCAAATTTGATCTACATACACCCACAACTCGCTCATCCGAATAGTTGGATCCAAGGAAACTATTGGTTAGAGAGTTTTAATTGAACCCTTCACCAGCACACTTGTCGGGACAGAAATGATAGGTGCATGAGTAAAGCGGTTTCTTTCCACAGATCCATCCTATTTTCAGCTATAGGACCTTTGGTACTACTATAAAACCATTTCCCCCTTAAGAGGGAGAGGGTTTGGCCTGTTTCGTAGCTTATTCAAGTTGCGTTTTTTATCTGAATTCTCAGTTCTCAGTTTTGGCTCCTCAATTCTCGATTCTCTTAGAAAAATTACCGTTTTTGCTTTTCTCGGTCCTCCGTTCTCGCTTTTGACACGGGTTGAACATCCGCATTTTGTAGACCTATCAGGGAAGAGAAGGAGAACGAGCATTGACTATCAAAGCTACGTCTCAATTATGCAGAATCGCGAAACTTTCCCTGTTCTCTATTCTGACAAAAACGCAAGAAAAGGAGAATTGGCTTCTACCAGGGACCCATAAATTTCCTGTAATGACTCGCCATCCAGGGGGCTTGTCATTTCCTATGCTTCTATGTTGCCCGAGCCTCACCTAGTTTCCAAAAATCCTGCTTGGGTCGAATCGGTGTTCTTTCTCAGATAGACAAAATTGCCAGCATGCCACCAAGTACCTAAGCTAGTACAAAAGATCCAGGATACTCCTCCATTACAGAGAAATATTACTAATTCAGCACAACAGCTGCGAAATTTTTTGCCTATCTGGATAGTCGGGTATTTTACCCCGTGGTTATTTCTCGAACTATCTGACGCTCGGTCAAGAGCGCATCAGAACTCTCTTATTGACTAGCCCCCTGAATGGCGAGTCATTACAGGAAATTTATGGGTCCCTGCTTGCAATAGTCATAAAACGAAAAATAGGAGAAATGAGAGGAGAATCGCGAAGAGAATTGAGATAAAAAAAACTGCAATTCATACAGAAAGCCTCGACTGAAAACTCACTTGTAGGCCAGCCTGTCATCCAAAGCGAAGATCTCAACCAGTGATCTTCTCATGAAGTTGATTCCTGGCCATGTTTTTGGCGATGTGAACTTAGCATTCTTCACAAACGCCAAATACATTCCTTTCATAACCGGCTCTAGAAATTGGCCTGGATTGATTGTACACAGCTTTAACAGGCACATGAATGCCAGAACACGCACAGATTCTTCCCCTGCACTCCACAAGGTTAGCAACCGCTTGATCAAAAGCTTGGATGCTTTTGGTACAAAAGCGAAGAAATGCATTGCTTGATGAGAATGCTTCAATACAACAGACAACAAATTCTCACTGTGTACGCCATTTAGAAGCTTTACAACAGCAACAAGGTACTGCCTCAGAGGTAATTTCACCTTGGCCCAGTTATTACTCTTTGTGGGATCTGGCTTTTTCTCTTGCCCACTGATTTTTAACAATTTCCTGAACGCTGGTATCACATTGAGCAAACACAATCTAACAATAGAGTTGAAAGCTGTCGATCCCTCGACCCTCATTTGACTTTTGGATTCTTCGTTGTGTAGCGTTGCTAAAGCTGAGTTTAGAGCGCCAATGACGTGAGACAGGGTTTTGGTGGTTGTGTCGGTTTCGAGGTCGGCCTGCCATTGGTCAATGTCAGACTGTGTGAGGGCATTGCGAGGTTTAGAGGACTCGTCGGCGTCTTCATCTTCAAAATCACTCTCGTCAGAAGCAACCTGGAGAAAAAAAAAAAAAAAATAGAGATTAGATAGAAGGTCCTTTTTCCTAAGACGCTAAGATCTGGAAGTCACAGAATGAAAATTGCAGAAATGCTGAAAACAACCCCGCATATCCATTACATATCAATGACGATATAAACGACTATTTCGCTTACTTTTTTTTTTTTTTTTAAACCCGCGTTGCATCTTTTCATCCTTCATAATCCTGCTCCACTCGGTGGCGTTATTACTTCAAACATTTAAACTTACCACCCCCATCGCCTACAGATTACAAATTTAACTAAGACATTCAAGATACCCATTTAACGCAGTCATATAAGACGTCCACACTGACTAACGGTGGTAGTTATGCCAACTGCGAAATTAATGGTAACCGTCATTCATTCTGAAATGATAACACGTCAGTATAGGGAATTATGAAAGTACAATGGGCAGATTAAACTATCATAATGTAATATTACGACCCCCTAAAATCCAACATTGCACCAGAAATCACCCAATTCTTGAACAATTTATTCGCATGTGTAACCTCACGATGTTTTTTCATGCCTGCCATCCCCGAACTCACAAGACAATTGACGAATATAAGCGAAGTTTCTTTTCCTTATTCACTCGCAGTTGTTATACACTCTGTATTATGACATATAATTTCACTGATGGTATTAACTGATACTGTTTTCACATCCAGAAATCAAAACTTTTCTTTGGTACTAGAAAAAACAAAAGTATCGCTCGATAGCACTTGAGCAATTTGTCAGCTGCAGAACCTGTTTATTTGAGTAGCCATGGGACTGTTTATCACTCTAGCACTGTAAAATGATCGATTTTCGTGCGTGAACGAGTTTTTGCATTTTCACGCCTTCAAACATCTCCGAGAAGATGCCGAAGTAGTGACAAGCGATAACAAGAAAATAGCCCATTTTTGAAGCGCTAACAAGGGCAACGTCGGAAATGTTTATTTGTAAAGCATTTAACGGAAAATAAAGCATAACTGATGCCCATTGTACTTAAAGCATCTCGGATCCCATTTCCACAAGAAAAGTGGAATTTTGGAAACAAGAACTGTCACACCGCAGAAACATACTTACAGAAGATGATGTTGACAGTAAACTGACCAACGTATTCGAGTGTACAGACGATAAGCCATCTCTGGTCACTATTGCCAACTTCTTCTGACATTTTATGATTCGGTATATGATCCTTCTATTCTTGGCCTTTTCTATACTGCATTTTAGTAAGTTACTATCCTGACTTACAAGCCACAGTTCGGAATTTTCCGACGGAATCAAAACCACAAAAGTCTAAAACGATTTGCAATCATTTACAGCGTCCTCTCACAACTGTCGTCTGTAAAGAATTGCTTGCCACTGCGTGGCAGGACAGATAGAAATAAGAGGAACCCGAATAGGAATAAAGGTATGGGCAAGAACAGAATAATTCTAGGGAGTCACGTCAAGATCTATGCTTTCCTTGCATCGCAAACGGGTCAAGGTCAAGGTCAAACCTGTCAAAGGACGAACCTCGAGGTTCATGAACTTGTTTGTACCTTTTTTTTTTACAAAAGTTGGCGCAATATATTTTGTTTCATTCATGTAAATAACCAGCATAATGGAGCATCTTCTGCTGAAGATAGCTACGAAGTTGGTTTGTCAACAAACAATTCGATAACAAACTGATACATCAGCTGATATTTATTCTAGCGATATTTCGGCCCTTCTTGGCAAGGGTCCTTTTCCGGTGATAACAGGTTATTTTTCCCGATGAGCCCGAAGAGGACCCTTGCCCCGAACGGCAGAAATATCAAAATAAATACAAGCTGACTTATCCATTTAGTGGAGTTGAAATTGTTGCCTTAAACGTGTCCAATGATAAGGGGAAATGAGTGAAATGAAGTGAATTTTTTAGAGAGAAATTGTTCAATACAAACCTCAAGCTTGTCTGGCAACTGGTGAACCTGTTCTTCATCATCTGAATCACTGGCATCAAAGTCAAATGCCTCTTCTTTCTGTGGCTTTTTACCTTTTTTGGGCTTTTTGGAAACAATTTGCTGGGTTTCCTCCTCACTAAGATCATCTGCAAATCGATAACAAATTTAACTTACAGTTTGCAACTTCTTACATTAATATCAGAACTGTTTAGTTGTCCGAGGCAAGTATAATCTGAATAATCCGCATTCCAACATATTGTCACATATATTGACCAAATGGTATTATCAAAGAGATCCCATCCCAACTTCAATTGAGTTAAATTTGTTCCTAAAACCGATACAACAGTCAAGCGATTTTGTGGTTATCTGAACTGAAGAGGAATTAGAGTTTATGTTTCTGAATGTATTTCTGTGTTGTCATTCCGCTGTACCTCTCCTAATACTAAGAATAAGCTATCTAATGTTGGAATGCTTAGCAGTAAGCTAGAGCTACTCCCATGCTCATTACACACTGGTTCTATGGAAAACAAAACCCCTGTAACAGAATGAGAAAATAAATTGATTACTGGGATGGTCACCTCAGTAATACTTCTAAGCTGATTTTAAATGATTTTTTTTTAATTTGTGCTATGGGGTAGGCCAAGGATAAAAGCCTCCCAAAACCCAGCACTATACAAAAATAGTGTCAAGGGGAGGATGGGCGAGGCAGATGGCTGACAAAGATGTAGGAAGGGTCCTCAAAAAGGTCCAAAAGAGAGACAACAAATAAACCATGCATACTACGCAAAAGTACTAATAATTACCTAAATACTGAACACACACTAATTCCTACATTTTGATAAAAGAAAGAAAATGCTTCTGAAATGTGTTTCCAAAACACAAAATACCTAAACAAGCATAAGACAACCTTTTAAAACCGTTTGTCCCTAGTTTTCTGAGGGGAGATTGAAAACACTGGCATGTCAATATGTTTCCAACAAATTAAATTTGATGGTTGCTCTTTCGCTGAACAACTACATATGAAGTGGAAATTTGAGCATTTGGTGATTTTTGGTTGTTATGGGGATACAACATTACAGATACAAAACAAAAGTTTCAGAGATTTAAGACTTTATTTCTAAGACAGATCTCAATAATGCAAATACACCAGTCCTACCGGATTAGGATGCGAAAATTAGTAAAGGTTATTGGGAAGTAAAGGTTATTGGGTTATCCATTCATGTAAGAAGGTGCATATATACTAAGTTTCTTTCTCACGAACAGGTCTAATTTTATGTCAATGCTAGGGGGAGGGATCTCCACAATTGCAGTAATATTTTGAATTTATAATTTCTCACCCTTTCATTTTCTAGAAGCATCAAGTGAAAGCACAACCCTGAACCAAAAAGCAATTTCTTGTGAAAGATATTGACCGAAACCGTGAATGTTTTTTCCGCCAACATTTAAATTTATATTTCTTTTCACTTAAAGACTAGACTAAATCATTATCATTTGAGGAGTTTAACTTACCCTCGTCAACATCTTCTTCATCTTCCAAGTCTTCTCCTTCATCTTCAAATTCGAAGCTTCCATCTTCACTATCTAGTTCATCATTCACAAAGTCTTCAAAAGACTTGGATCCCATCTTCTGTTTCAGTTCTTCTTGTAATGCTTCAATGTCATCTGTTTTGCTCATCTTCTTTGATAAGTTGGCTTTCTTTTTCGCCGGCAGAGGCGACTTCATATTTGTTACCATTTTGGTTGACTTTGGGACTGACTTTTTAATCTTCATTTTTCACCTGAACTAAAACAAATCCAACTTTAATAACTAAACAGTCTGTAAATATTCTTAGCTGACTTAGACAACGGATACGTCAGCTACGATTCTTCATCAGCGATATTTCGGCCCTTCTTGGCAAGGGTCCTCTTCAGGCTGTCAATCTTCTGGGTCGGGGAAGGTAACAAACCTGTAATAAATAACTGAAGCTTCTACTGACTATAAATATCTTATAAGGGCAAATTACTTTCAAATACCACTGTAAAGAAAAAACTAGTCCTGAGATTTAATTTTTGAAACGGCTGCTGCTTTTGCTGCACGATTGGGGCGATGAAAGGAAATATTTTCTTCTGTATTTTGATCAACTTCGGTTTTGTTGAAGGGACCGAAAACTTTAATATTATTTCATTAGGGGAGAGGGGGGCCATACCGAACGATTTTTGCTTTTTTTGCTGCGGAAGCTTATTTTTTAACCAATATACTCGTTTTTTAAGGACAAGAGAGAGCAGACAGTGGGCATCCTATGGTGTATTTATGAAAATGATAGGAGTCGAGGTAAACCCTTCGCAGCCCTAAAACCAGTAGACTCTTAGTCATTCGGGATAGCCCCCACCATGGGGCGAAAGCGGACGGGTAGGGGCCAATCTGGACGGGTTAAAAATTCAAACATTTGAAAAGCAACATAGAAAAACAAAATGACCAGAATTTCAACTACATAAGCATAAATGTGAACCCTCATGACCTTACATTATAGGCAGAAAGGTCGTATCCAAATACTAGGCCTCTCACTGACCTTTCAGTTCCTCTTGTGAACTGAAGGACATTCGTTTCTAATTTTTACGATTTCTCCTGCATAAAAAATGGCAGAATTTAGCTTAAGCTTAAGTAGTGACATATAAACCTCACAATCTGCAAAGTTGAAGGTCGTAGTTATCTTTGGTCAACAAGGGGCGAAACTGAAAGCTCAAAAACACATTCGGAATAGCCCCAGACACAAAAAAATAAATGGCGGCCGTGGTCAAACCCGTCGGCCGATCACAATGAAAATCATACACGATAAAGAACAAGTACTAGCCTAAACGCCTGCAAAAACACGGCATTTTAGCTATCACAATTATTGAGTTATCTTTCACGGACCTGCTATGTCCAGATTTCCAGCGAGAGCAAAAAAGCTTCAAGGGCTCCTAAAACTTGTTACAGTTCGTCCAAGTGATCTGAAACTTCCGCCAAATGGGCGCTAGGTAGAGGCCATCTAGCGTTAGTTTTTAGAGTGAAAAAGCTACATGCTAGGTGGTAAAAACAATTGAAAGTTCGGTTTCGCCCCCCTCTCCCCTAATAACCTGGTTCAACATTTCTGTTATGGAGTGCTCGCCTGTATCTATTACTTTTAATAATCACTGCAAGGAAAAACTAGTGCTGAGATTTAATTTTTGACACGGCTGCTGTTTTTGCTGCACGATTGGGGCGACAACAGGAAATATTTTTTCTCCAAAACCAACGTGCAGAAGAATCCTTACCCTTTCGACAACCCAATCGAACAGCAAAAAGAGTAGATGTGTCCAGAATGAAATCAGAGCACCAGCTTTAGCTACAGCCAATTTTTAGAGAAGAAGTTCATAAAATCAGATATTTAAGGAAGAATCTTGAATTATTTTCCAGCTTGAGTGGTTTGAGCCTGAAGAGGACCCTTGCCAAGAAGGGCCCACATATAGCTCTGCTCTAATAAGATGTAGCTTACTTATCCATTTAGTACCGTCAAATTTGATTCACAGTCAGCTTGGGCTGAAGGAATATCTAGCAAAAAGTGAGAGCCAATAATGCTCTGTGTGACGATTTCTTTTATGAAGAGATAATCATAATCAAAGGTTGACAATTAACTGTTTTAGGGTTCTGTAAAGAAAAATTCCTGAAGAGAGGTCCATTCTTCTGTAAAACTAAAAGAGGGTTAAGATAAATCCATGTTCGGCACTAATTTAATTCACACATGGTTCTTCTTATAAAAAAAAAAAAAGGTTTACATGAACTCTTTATTTAATTTTCAACATGAGTGCTTGCAGGGGCGTCCCGAGCCGTTCTTCATTGGGGGGGGGGGGGGGGGGGGAGGGGAATCACTAGTCATTTACCTTCGGGGGACGTCCGGTTTTGCCAACAGGACTTGAAAATGTGCCGACCCAAACGCAGTTGCTGCCAAGCGACACACGTCATGAACAGCTGTACCCCAGAAAAATAAAAGCAGCGCAGGCAAAATTTTTGTAATTCGCCCATTTTCTAGCAACTTCTATCTTTTAACTAGTTTAAGCACCCCAAAATTCCAAGCCTGAAACGCCAACTAAATAACGTACCATTCTTCTAAATAGTAAAGACTGCTAAATGTAACGCAGGAGAATTTTTTGGAAACACTCATAATCAAAGTGCCTTTTTGCGATCTCACGGCTACCTTTTAAACCACAGAGCTGACTGGCTAAAAAAGGGTCCATCCAGGGTAAAGTAGATGTAAAGTGCATTTATTCTGAATTTAAAGCAAACAAAAATAGGCTTGTTTTCACGTGCTTGTTCCTGAAGTTCTGCAATCATTAGAAGTATAAATAAAGTAATGAATGAAAAACAGTTGAAGCTACCGCTAAATAGTAAAGAACAAGATCTAAATAAATGCCACTTAAATTACCAAGCACAGTAACCGGGGTGAACCAAACAATGAATTCATACAACCGAAGAATTAACTAAAAAATAAGGAGCAGATCGGGAGCATTATAACGACCGAATTTCGGAATGGAATAAAACTCTTGGCAGAACCATCTTAAAACAACCGAATGTGTAAGAAATGTGGTCTGTCACCGCGACCAAAAAAAAATCAGGTGAATTACAGAATTCGGTAACGAATTAGGACCAAATTAATCTGATTAATCACAGAATGGATTGCGATAGAACAGATAAGGACTTGAGAAAAGCCCGGTGAACAACCGAATTCGCTAACGAATGTGACCAAATAATTACGTTAAATCACCGAATTTACGCAGGGACGTACCGAATGCGGTAAAACCTACTCGGACTGAACATTAAAAGATTAATGACCAAATTCGATGAAGAATGGGAACCAATAAACACGTTAAATCGCCTAATTTGGGAATGTAGGTGTATTTATGTTCAATCACCAAATTTACGTAGGGACGTACCGAATGCGATGAAATTGACTCGGACTCAACAAAAGTTGGATGAATTGTCAAACTCGGTCACAAATCAGAACCAAATGAGTCTGATTAATGACTGAATTATGAAATTGACTGACCGAATGCGATAGAACACATAAGGACTCGAGAAAAGTCCGGTGAACAACCGAATGCGCGAACGAATGTGACCAAATAATTACGTTAAATCACCGAATTTACGTAGGGACGTACCGAATGTGGTAAAACCTACTCGGACTGAACAAAAGTTAGATTAATGACCAATTCGATGAAGAATGGGAACCAATAAACACGTTAAACCGCCTAATTTGGAAATGTAGGTGCAAAAGATTTTCGCCTGCTGCGAAAATTTGACCAAATGTCCAAAAGGTAGGGGCGGGGGGCTGCGCCCCTTTCGGGACACCCCTTAGTGCTTGACAATAACATGAGCATATTTGGAAAACTGGTTTATATGTATTTCAGGGATGCCCCACAAATTTAGCAAATTTTATATTTTTCCCGTTTTTCTCAAAACACGGAACACACTGTTTCTCATTTTCCGTTTTTGTATGCTGTTCTGTGTTCCGTGTTCTCTGTTCCGCTGTCTGTTTCGCAAAACACGGAACTTGCTCTCCTAGCATGTTTTATAACTGTTCAGATAGAAAATGCAAAGAGATTCACGCCTTATTGCCTTAAACGCAAATTTAGGATCCTGAGCATTTCTTAAGCGGAAAACCTGTTAAATTACAAATTAAATTCCAAAACGACCATAATTTAGGATCCAGCTTTATCCTCCAAACTTCTGCAATTCTTTCTTTTCTATCTTGGCTTGACTCGGCAGGGTAAAGACGCGCGGCGTTAGCCCTCTGCGCCACCAAACTTAACAGATTTGTAAATATTTTGGCAGATAGCCACATAAAAGACGACTAGTGATTCTGAAATCACATGTAAGACAACAGTCCTGTTCGGGACACAAAATCACAAAGGGCAGAGAGGATCTGCTGTTCTACTTCTTCTCTGAACCGTCCAAAGCCCAAAATATTCCTGGTATTAACCTGAACAGACAGTGAAGAAACCTTTGTCATCAAAATCGCTCTTGACTTGCAAACCTAGGACATTCTGTCAGCAAATGTTCCATTGTCTCAACGATTCCAATGCTCACTGGACGAGGACAATTTGGAGTTTGGTTTAAACCATAAGTGTGCCTCCTTTCACCCGATATACAATGGTTGGTCCTTATTCGTAAAACACAATTTGCCATCTGCAATTTTTGGGATGAGTATGCCAGTACATATTGATTTGAAGAAGCCTGTTCTTGCAGATTACAATAGTACAGGTTCAATGTTCTGGTAATTTTCCTTACAATTTCCTCTTCAGACAGATCAACAATCCAAGTTACAGGGAGATTTAGGGCTTCTTTGGCGATTCGGTCTGCTTCATCATTTCCGGCAATACCAACGTGGGATGGTATCCACTGAAATCTAATTGTGGAACCGAGACTCATAAGATCCAGGACATCCGATTTGAGCTGTTGAATGTGAATCCTTGATTAGGTAGAGTCTTTTCTATCTGTGAATCTCTCTGCAATTTTCTATCTGAACAGTGATAAAACGTGCTAGGAGAGCAAGTTCCATGTTTTGCAAAACAGACAGCAGAACAGAGAACATGGAACACAGAACCAAGAACAGCGTACAAAAATGGGAAAATGAAAAACAGCGTATGCAGTATTGATCAGTCTAGTACACTAAGCCCTTTTTTGATAACCATTCACAAACGGAGTGGCATGCCACCAGGGGTGAGAAGGGTACTCATACGTATGTGTACCCCTTCTTCTCCAGAGGTCTACCAGTCTACTACACTTTCTAAATCAGAATTAATTACTGCTTACCAACTGCTTCGTCAGGTCTAAGGATTACAGCAATAAATAGCCCTGCTTCACAGGAATATTTTGGTATATTTGTACTATTTTTTTGAATCGTGTAAGAGGTAAAAGAGGCCACCGGAACGGAGCGACAAAGAGCGACACCAACTTCCGAAAACACGGCGGGTCGCCGTAGTACGGAGTGCAGTGCACGCCACCTGGATTTGATTCGCATAGTATTGTCTGGAATTTTACGACGTATCGAAGAGGTATTTTTGGAACCAAGACCCAAGCAACAAACTGATGGGACCAGAATTTGAACAATTATGCTGATTGCCTAACAGATTGCAGTGAAGGTCAGCTCACATTTTAAGCTCCCCTAATTTGTCTCTACACCTGCCATCTGGTTTTCCCGCCCTATCTAGAATTGCCAACAGTTAAGATGTGTACACACAGTCCGATTTCCGCAGTCAGGTGCGAATCTCTTCTTTCGCCGAAGAACTGTGACGCATATACGGGTTTTCCCGTAATAAAGTATATTTCGCAAGCTTATTTCGGTGTATCCTCAACATAGTAATTCACTCCTTTTTTCTGTATCTGTTTTTTTCATAGCCTCGTCTCAGTTATGACTCCGTCCGTGTTACATTGTCAATGTGACAAAAATTTTCGTGGTATTGGACGTCGTATGGAGTGTTTGTATTTCCTAGGTCTGGATGTGTGAGCAGGCTACGTACAAATGAAATTTAAGTTCTTGTCATGAATCGTGTCAAAATTCTGCATACTCTTTCGTTTAATCAGTATAAAATGGAAGTCATGATTTTTAATTGTTGTCCTGAAGTGGCAGAACTAGATATTGGTTGCCATCCCACGCGACCAGATTAGTCTCCGACTTACTTATGCCTACAATCGGAACAGGGGCGTAATTTCGACAAAATCCTGGGGGGGGGGGGGGGGGGGAGGAGGGGGGGCAAAGTTGGAGCCGATTTTCCCAAGTCAAGTGAAAATGAGCAGTTTTATTTCAAGAAGAAAAACGTAATAAGAACAAAGAAACAAAGAGATAATTTACTAATCGGCCAAAGCGAAATTACGCTTCTTCAAATTCGCGAAACTGTCCACTGCGCGATTGACGTCAAGCTCTTCGCTTTTTCAGGTTGGGTAGGGCTTTTTCAGTTTCAAGCTGGGGGGGGGGGCAGTTGCCCTCGCCTGCCCCATAGCAAATTACGCCCCTGCATCGGAAGTAGACTCTGTGCCACCCGTTCACGTCTAAAAGTAATAATTTGCCTACGTCAAGTTAAAATTTAATAGATTTATTCTAGCTCAAATGCAGAACTCGTTCATAGTTTCACAAGTCATGATTCGGCCACTTTTTTGAGGCTATCTTCTTGCTCGGATGTACACGAAATTATTTGTAAATCTTTCCACAAATGTGTAAAGTAGGCTATCTGCTGAGGGCGAACCAAGGTGAACTTCAAAATCTATGCTTGGGGACGTTTATTTCGCCACCGGGACGTTTCGATTGGAGACGTTTCGAAGAAAATCCCGTCTTGCCTCGTAGAGGTGTCTCTGAGACACACAATTTCGGCTCCGGCCTACTTTAGCTCTAGTCTACAGTGAACGAAATGAAAACAGATTAGCCATCTTGCCACAATGACGTTTCCACTCTTCCGCAGACCGTACTCAAACTCTTTCCCCCTTTCCGATCCAACACCAATTGTCCGCTCGAATTAACCCTTCAACAGAGCTCTTTAAAGATTACGCAATTTCTCTATGGTGAAAATACACTCAGGTAGCACTTGATTTTCCTAAAGGGGCTGCCCACTAACTGTTTTGGCTACACCAAGAGGCTGGCGGCAGGGACTTAACACCTTGCAACAGAAGTGAGTAGCCCCATGGACCCCCCCCCCCTTCCAGTGGTGAGAATCAGTTCGCACCCGTGAGAACTCAGTGCATTTCGCAGCTGACCCAACACATCGTTTTTTAATAAAACTAACCAGATAGGTGTCTATACCAAAAACTTCAAGGTATGCCGACAACTCTTTACGCATAAAGACGTGTTGCAATTTTATTGCACTTGCACCTTCGCTCAAGTACCATATAGCGATCACTTTTCGGTCTGTCGGTCGGTCCACTTTCCTCGAGTTAGGGTACTGCCAGAAGTGCTAGGACATGAAACTTAAATTGGCAGCCATATCAGGGACCCTAAATTAAATTTGAAAAAGTCACTTCCCCTATCTGACCAACGTGGAGGGAGTGGTGGGTTTAGGAACCCGGAATTGAGGCATGCATAACTTTCGAACGGATGATCGGATCTTGATGAAACTTTATATTTGGAAAGATATTGTGTCTCAGATGTCCCATTTCAAGTCCTGAGAACCGGAACCGGTTCTCAGGAAACCCGAAGAACCAGATATCTTGTGAAACACATAGACTGGAGCGATTGGGATGAATCTTGGTTGGAAGAACAAGCACAAGCCGTAGATAGATAAGTGACAGAAACCGGATTCCGACACTGTGGGGAGCTGTATGGAGGGGGGGGGGGGAATTCCGTCGATCGCGAGTTAAGGTACTTCCGGATGTGCTAGGACGATCAAACTTGACTTGAACATTAGACTTGACAAGATTGGCTTAGATTTGTCACGTCCCTGATCTGACCATGTCTTAAAGTACTCATGTTAACCGCCAAGTACAAAAAATACATTTCAGCAAAATATACGTTTTTATAATCCCCATGATCACTTTTGCCTGAAGGTTTCTGCTTCGAAATTTATTTATTTCTCCCTTAAACTATGCATATTAACCAAAAAGTAAAAAAAAATTCTTTTGATCGACGATATATATCCATGATCCTTAAAGGCCCATAATCATTTTGGCCTCGAAAGTTAAGATTACAGATCAGTTTCTCACACCCTTAAAGTGCGCATCATCACAGCCAAGTGCTAAAATAAATACGTTTTTACCAAACTATCCATTCTCGTGATTTCCTATGGCACATGATCACTTTCAAGGGTCTTGCTTAGAAATGATCACAACACAACCACGAATTGGCATATCCTTTTCCTACTTTCATCCACTGAACTGAATAACCCTTGCTTTTGTTGATCGAAGGTTGAAGATGCCTTCAAAATACAAGAGTTGCGTTTTTGATCGAAGTTTGAAGTTACCTTCAACCTCAAAGCTCTTTGTTAATTACCGTTTTTGGTCGCCGGTCACAGTTTATTCGTCCTTCGAACTCTGACCGTCAAACTTTGTGAGCTAGCAAGTTCGAAGTTTGCTTGAATCGTCGAAGAAACGTCAACTAGGCAAGGATTGCCGGAGTCGTAAAAACACCAATTAAGCAAACGGTGAACTTCGAGGGCGTTTGAAAACGAAAATTAAGCAACGGGCTACGCTAACGGCGATCAAAACTTCGATCAAAACGCAACTAAGTTCGAAGTTTGCTCGAATCGTCGAAGAAACGTCGACCAGGGCAAGGATCGCCGCAATCGTAATAACCCTAATTAAGAAAACGGTGAACTTCGATGGCATTCCAAAACGGAAATTAAGCAACCGGCCAAGCCAACAGCAAACAAAACTTTGATAAAAACGCAACTGAAGAAACCTCGGACCCGGCAAGGATTGCCGAAGTCGTAAAAACACTAACTAAGCAAACGGTAAACGTTGACGCCTTTCGGAAATTAAGCAACCGGCGAACAAAAATTCGATCAGAATTGCAACTTTTGCTTCGTCTGACACTCACAAGATGCTGCGGAGAGTTCTATAATCTACTGTGGCAATTCACACTATCATGTGACACCTGGCAACACTGCGTTTGTTGACGCGAGGTAGTGTGCACAGTCCTCTTTGTACCACGGCGATCCACCATGTTTTCAGAAGTTGGTGTTTGCTTACTTCCAGTGGCTCCTTTTACCTGGTTAGAAGATTCAAAAAAATAGTACAAGTATACCAAAATATTCCTCTGAAGCAGGGCTATTTATTGCTGTAATCCTTAGACCTGACGAAGTAGTTGGTAAGCAGTAATTAATTCTGATTTAGAAAGTGTAGTAGACTGGTAGACCTCCGCAATTCACCAACTCGTATGGCGGATTGAACAGGCACTAGAAAATAAGGAATTCGCTCTTGGCATTTTCCTTGATATCGAAGGAGCCTTTGATGGGGCTACTTTTGAATCTATAGAAGAAGCGATGGAGGAGGGAGAAGTTGAAATCGCGGTTCAAAGATGGAACTCCGATATGATTAGAAACAGAGAAGTCTGCGTAAATCTAAAAGGAGCAAAGCTCAAGCGACTAATTCGTAAAGGATGCCCGCAAGGAGGAGTTAGCTCCCCCTGGATGTGGAATCTTGTAATGAATAGTCTGTTGAAAGAGCTGGAAAAACAACCCGGCTATTCGCAAGCGTTTGCAGATGACGGAGCGTCGCTCCTCAGAGGCCGAAATCTGTCCACGCTATTTGAGCTTGGCCAGGCAATCCTCAACGTAGTAGAGCAATGGAGTGTCAGACAAAAACTACGATTGAGCCCGAGTAAGACAGAAGTTGTTGTCATTACAAAAAAACGAAATTGGGTAATCCCATTTCCGCTGAAGATCTACAATAAAGAAATAAAAATGACCAACCAAGTCAGATATTTGGGGATCACCCTCAATAGTAAACTATGTTGGAAAACACATTGCATTGAAAGAGCACGCAGAGCAACAATCACGCTCATGCAATGCCGAAGGATGGTGGGCAAGACCTGGGGGACTTGCACCTCAACGAATGATGTTTATATATACTGCTATAATCCGGCCCATGATTTCTTATGCTTGCATAATATGGGTGGGAAGCACAAAAATTGATTCGCATATGATGCCCCTGGTTAGGGTACAAAGATTAGCATGCTTGATGGTTAGTGGAGGTTTCCCAGGGACCGCCACAGCATCACTAGAAATGCTGCTCGGATTAACTCCCCTTGAGATTTGGTTCAGAGGGGAAGCACTGAGGACGAGAGTCCGACTTGAGATCCAAGGCACATGGTGTCAGAGAAATCAGATCAGTAGGAGAAGCCATTTGGATATTTGCAATAAATGGATGATTGAGCTACCAGTGCTGAACATGCCTAAAGATCAAACTATTACTACGATGAAAAGTGGAAAGAGCTTTGAAGTGAAAATTGAGACAAGGTCCGAGACCTTACGATTTCTGGGAAGTCTAACTAACCCAAAAGTGATCCGATGCTACACTGACGGCTCGCGATTTAATGAGATGACGGGAGCAGCATCTATACTGTTCGAAGCAAATGTAGAGCCAGAGACTCACCTGGGGGAGTTCTCGTCAGTCTACCAGGCTGAGATGTTCGCTATTCTGCAAGTTATTGATAGTCTTCTGGATAAAGAAGCTGCTAATGAAGAGATTTTTGTATTTTCGGATAATCAAGCATGCTTAAAAGCACTTGAAACCCCGGAAAGCAAACAGCCTTTGGAGATGGAATGCTTTAACAAGATTAATGCAGTTGCAAATAATGGAAATCAAATCACTTTGATGTGGGTCCCGGGACACTCTGGTATCCCAGGAAACGAGGAAGCCGATGCACTAGCAAAGGAAGCTACCAAAAGAGTTACCTATGGACCTGAGCCCTTCATTCCCATTTCGGAAAGTAGGTGGAAGACAGAAATCCGGATGAAAAAACAGGTAGACCAAAAGTGGAAAAACCGCGTGGATTGTCGAGCCACGCGAAGTTTAATACCCACGCGCAACGAGGCGCTGACTAGAAGGCTAATCGCCATGAAAAAGGATGAAATCTGGGGAATCATCCAGGTTGTTACTGGAATTGGAAACCTTGGAAAACATAATTCAAATACAGGAAAAATTGAGTCTCCAATATGTACCAGATGCGGAGTAGATGAAGAGACAAATATCCACTTTGTCCAAGAGTGCCCAGCATGGACAAGGCAACGTTTGGAAGCTTTCCACGCTCCGAATGTTGATTTCCACGAGGTAGTGAGGAAAGCCAGGTTAAAGGAACTGTCCAGGTACCTTCAGTTGACAGGGAGGCTAGACAGGTTTTAAGGTAAGAACGCGAAAAAAGCGGTAGAATGAGTGATTTTGTTATCAATTGTTTTGGTAGAGTGATGTTTTCATCAATTGTATTATAGAGTGATGTTTTGCCATCAATTGTGAATTGGGGGATTGAGACAATGGGCCATTTGTGGCCTGAGTTTCTGCTGGAGTGTCTGGCCTACCCCGCAGAATAAATAAAAATAGACCTCTGGAGAAGAAGGGGTGCACATACGTATGAGTACCCTACTCACCCCTGGTGGCATGCCACCCCTTTTGTGAATGGTTATCAAAAAAGGGCTTAGTGTACAAGACTGGTATTGATGCATAAAGCAAAAACATTTCCAAGAGAAATCCAGAAAACATGTGACATTCTGCTCTTCTTCAGTTAAGATTGCAATATGACAAGCAAGGGCAACTCTGTCCAACATGTATTTTTCCCTTTGATAAGGTGGCAGAATGCCTTAAAATAGTAAAAACTATCAAAACTGAGATGCGACACTAAATAGTTACATTTTTTGTCTCTGGTTCATGTTCCCTGTTCTGTGTTCCCAGTTGTCTGTTTTGGGTAAAAAATGGTGTTTGCTTAGGCCTACGCTGTTCAACGCTGTTTCGTGTTTTGTCACTGTTCCGACGAAAATGCAAATTTAGGATCCTGAGCATGTCTTAAGCGTAAAATCTGTTAAATTCCAAATTAAGTTCTAAAACGACCATACTTTAGGATCCAGCCTCATCCTCCAAACAACTCCAAACTTCTGCAATGCTTTCTTTTCTATCTGTGAATCTGAATAGTGATAAAACATGCTAGGAGAGCAAGTTTGTGTTTTGCAAAACAGAGAACACGGAACCACAGCACAGAAAACTGAACAGCGTACACAAACAGGAAAATGAGAAACGGCGAGCGTGTTCCATCCTACTTACCGTAGTTACTTCGCGTAAGACATCGCAAATTCTGTTTTTTTGCCATCAAGGCTGGAACGTTTTTTTTTATTTACCATGCGGAATCTCACGCCAGGGGCGAATCCGACCAATCACATTACAGAGATGCGTAGTTACTACGCTCCCGAGCATGGTAAGCAAATAGTAACTTTTAGTTACTATTCCGACAAGGCTGGAACAGTTAGCGTAGTAACTTTTCGTGAGGATGGAATGGAAATAGTAACTAATAGTTACTATTTGTGGAAGGGTGGAACACGCTCAGCGTGTTTTGACAAAAATATAAAACAGAGAGGAAACAGTGAGCAGAAAAGAGACAAAAAGTGCAACTAATAACAGAACCAGGGTCTAATCAACGAATCTGCAATGAATATTACCTGTGAAATACAGGTGATTTAGTAAATAGGAACGTGGATTTTCTTCCTTTCGTTTTATTTTGATGAAAAGCATGAAGGTTGCACTTTTCTTGAGCTTTTTACCTCTATGCCACCCTTTTAGCACTTCAATAAATTTAGAAGAAAACGGTTAAGTCCAACATACTCCAGTCATTCAAATTGTATTTTTCTTAGCCTTATAATAATGGTAAGTTCTTTGATTCAAGTAACATGATGCTTTGTACAAACTAGCACCAATGTAGAGCTTACTGCTTCCCTAGCACATTGACCCTAGCACCAATGTAGGGTCTCCCCCCCCCACAACTGGGGGGGGGGGGGAGACAAGTCCAGTGTTGCTGGCCAGTCGGTAAAAATCCAAGTTGGGGTGGAGCGCTGTAATTTTTAACGAAACAGTTGATTTTTTTCATGAAAACAGTAGTTTTTTCTATAAATCAGTTGATTTTGCTCAAAGCAGTCCTTTTTCTGAAAATTATTCAACTTTTTTTTTACAAAACTGACATTTTTTTTCGTGAAAACAGTCATTTTTCCTGCAGAAACAGTCAGTAAAAATTACCAGCCAGTAAAAATTACCACCCAGTCAGTAAATTCCTTATCCACATAACGCCTCTGGTTGTGCCAGTTGGTGCCAGTTGACTATTGACATTCTATTTCTGGTGACTACATCTTAACCTTGTACATTCTGTACACTGGAAAATGTCTGCAGGATAAGGTATAGTGACCAGTAACCAGCCGTGACGAAAAATAACCGTCACAATATTTCCATGGACTTTAAAACTTAGAATAACTGAATTTTCAACAAAATTAATAAAAAACAAACAACAGCAGTAGAAAGCAAATTGTTTCTTTTACATGAACACCCAACATTGCTAGACCACATTGAATTAATTGCAGAGTTATAGCTTGTTCACACAGGACCAAAATAAGCGCGTAAATAGCAGCTGATCTGTTCAGACGACTGATCAACTCTTTGGGGTTGATGGGAGAATAAAAAAGAAAAACCTAATTCAGAATGTTTTTTCTTTGTAACAAAATATATGAATTTAACAATAACATCTTGTGAATTAGCCAAAGACAAATATAGCTGACTTGTTGTCTTTGGACTAGGAAAAAGTCACACATTGAATATTGACGGATTTCAGTTGACTCGGCAATTTAAAGTTTAGAAGCAACTAAAGTTCATTTAAATATTTTGTTTCTAAATGAGAACATAAAAGATTATTAATAATAGATGTAAATAATAGGAGAACAGAATGCAATTATTTTAGTGTTGTTCAGCCATTTTTCAGTGAAGGTCGAATAGAAAATTCTTAAATTATTAAAAAGAAAAACAATGAAAACAGACATTAAACATAAACAGAACCTACACTGTTGTAATTAGAAAATTATTTTACCTTTTTTCGAGCTCATTTAAGTAACCCTGGGGTGCTTAGTGTAAAAATCATGCTATGTTCATATTGGTCTGACATAATTTGAACTGGATTGACCTAAAATTCATCAAGTTTGGCCTAATTCACCTAATTACAGTCTGTTTATTGTCCCTAGAGTCATCAAAGGATTTGGTTAATCCCGATCAACGACCACAATGAAAATACGCGCCTATTTGGAAGATCAGCAGCTGATTCTTCGGCTGATGCTGATCGAGAATCAGCCGCTGTTTCAGCCCCGTGTGAACAAGGTATCAGGGTGCATCTAAGTTTGGTACTCCCTGACAAGGATCAAATGCTGGGTATACCAGTATTTTACATAGCTTGTTTGTGGTAGTCTGAACCACAGGCAGTGATTTTAATAATTTTTTTTGTTTTTATGCTTTCAGTTCCGGAACTTGTATGATAGTGACGTCACAGTATGGAGCCCACAAGGAAGGCTGCATCAGGTAGGCCATGTTTTGTTCTGTTTTCTTCAGGAGTAGTAGACCTCAGAAGCAATCCGGCTTGTAAAAGTTTGGAGGACTTATGTTACTGTAGGCTATCTTATTAATGATTTCCCCCCAAAATGGTAAGCTGGAAGATTATTGCTACTATTTATAATACAAAATTATCGCACCAACAGCACTAGATAAATAATACTGAAAAATTGACGACATCTGGAAATACATTAGAGCAGGTCAGCCAACACCTTATTTTGAAATTGTATTGTAGAGCGGGTAGCTTTAAACATATTTATGTTATCTGTTTTTGGGATCCCAAAATGTAAGTGGAGGGATACCTATGACATCTCAAAACTTGTCCATCCGTCCGTCCATCTGTAAGCACGATAACTCTCGAAGAGAATGAGATATTTTGATGAAACTTGGTTTGAGGATTGTTTGGGTCAAGGGTAAGGTCAAGTTCGTAGATAGGCTTTGCATCCCTACATTTGGGTGTGGGAGTTCAAATTAAGGGAAAAAAAAATATTTTTAAACAGCTAATGTGAAAATCGATTATGGGGTAAGAAGACATGCTGAGCGTGATGGTGAAAACCATTTTCTCAAGGACAAGTAGTTCGTCCGGAATCTGGCAAAAAACGGAAAGTTGGTTAAAAGTAAAAGTTTCATTTGAAGTTGAATAAATGTTCGATTTCAGGGTAAGAAGACATGCTGAACATGACGGGGAAAACCATTCTCGCCGGACAACTATTTCGCCTGGAACCCGGCCAAAACCAGAAAATATGTTAAAAGCAAAAGTTAAAGAGACACTGAGTCTGTATATGACAATCATTTTGGGATCCCAAAACGTAAGTGGAGGGATACCTATAAAACCGCAAAAGTTGTCCGTCTGTGTGCACTAAAACTCTCGGAGTGAATGAGATATTTTGATAAAACATGGTGTGAGGACTCTTTGGGTCAAGAGTAAGGTAGAGTTCGCAGATGGGCACTGTAGCTCTACATTTAGGGGTGGGGGAGGGGGTTTAAATCAAGGGGCAAATGAAATATTTTTAAACAGATGATGTGATAGTCGATTATGAGGTAAGAAGACATGCTGAACACGGTGGTGAAAACCATTTTGTCATCGGACAAGTAGTTCGCTCGGAATCCGGCCAAAACCGGAAAATGTGTTAAAAGTAAAAGTTTTATTTGAAGCTGATTAGATATTCGATATAGAGGTAAGAAGACAGGCTGAACACGATGGTGAAAACCATTTTTTCGCTGGACAAGTAGTTAGCCCAGAATCCGGCCAAAACCGGAAAGTCTTTTAAAAGTAAGTTTTATTTGAAGTTGATTAGATGTTCGATTTAGGGGTAAGAACACATGCTGATCACGACAGCGAAAACAATTTTTTTCGCCGTACCAGTAGTTAGCCCGGAATCTGGCCAAAACTGGAAAGTCTTTTAAAAGTAAAAGTTTTATCTGAAGTTGATTAGATGTTCGATTTAGGGGTAAGAAGACATGCTGAACACTTATTTGAAAAGTACCCGGTCAACTTGTTCGCCCGGAATCAGGCCGAAACCGGAAAATTTGTTAAAATCAGAAGTTTTGTTTGAAGTTGATTAGATGACATATTTAGGGGTAAGAAGACACGCTGAATCTGTATATGACAATCTTTTTTTACTTTTTTTTTCCACTTTAGTCTGTCCACTTTGTTCTGTCCACTATAGTCTGTCCACTTTACTCTTTCCACATATAGTTTGTTCGGAATCCGGTTGAAACCGATTTTTTTTATAAGAAGCTTACTTGAAGTTGATTAGATGCTCTATATACGGATAAGGAGATACGCTGAATTCGCTTCTGAACTTTCTTTTTTTTTATGGACAAGGATGGTAGTTCGTTCGCAATTGTCTGGATCAAGTATTAGATTTTTGGGATACCATCGAAACCTTTGGTCTTGTTTACCTGGACATTAATTAGTCCGGAATCCGGTTACAACCGGATTTTTTTTTAATTCAAAGTTATATTTATAGGGATAAGGAGATATGCTGGATTCGTCTCTGAATTTTCTTTTTTTGCTGGACTAGTAGTTCGCTCGGAATTCGGGCGAATCGCAAATTTGGCAGAAGTGGAGCAGGAAGTTTCTGTCAGTATCGTCAAAATAGATATGGCTTATAGAGGTATCTGCACTCGATTTTCTCTGATGATTAGCCTGGCGAAGAGTGGATTTGGCGAAGACAAGACCCAATTATCTCGGTAAAATATTAGATTTTTGGGATCCCATCGACACCTTCGGTCTTGTTAAGTTTTCCAGTGAGAGATCATCCTGTGACCAGATGTGGTTTTTAGCCTTCCTTTGCTGATTATAAACTGAGTTTTTGTAGGTTGAGTATGCTATGGAAGCTGTTAAGCAAGGCTCTGCAACTGTTGGAGTGAAGAGTAACACACATGCTGTTATAGTAGCCCTGAAGAGGGCGTCTTCAGAGCTGTCTGCCCATCAGAAGAAGATTATTCCTATTGATGACCATATCGGTATTTCCATTGCTGGGCTAACTGCGGATGCCAGGGTTCTAAGGTAAGGCCTTTATACAAATCTGAATTCCCCAACTATTCTTCTTTATTTCAGTAACTAGCAGGATCTCCAACCCAACAAGTATCGATTTTTCTTTAAAACTTGTTCATTTGCTGCATTACCCAGGAGATCATTTTCAGAGTTGTTCTCCCCTTCTCGTGTTGTCTGCACACTTGTAGTGTACTTTGACACTGAGAATGCACTGTGATATAACCAGAGGCGTTACTAGCCAAAACGACTGTGGAGGGGGGGGGGGGGTCGAGGTATTTACCGACTAGCTGGCCATTTTACCGATTGTTTAAAAACAGAAAAAACTACCATTTCTACGGAAAACCGACTATCTTTATGAAAATGCACTGTTTTTAAGAAAAATCGAAAGTTTGTAAAAAAATCGGCTGTTTCCAAGAAGAATAACGGCTGTTTTTAAGAAAAATTGTGGCGCTTCGCGCTGATTTGGTTATTTTTTTTACAGACTGGCATGCATCTTTGGGGGGGGGGGGGGGGAGCGTCCCCCTCCCCCCAGATGTGACGCCCCGGGAGAAAAGGGGCTTTCCCCAACGCAAGCCTCTTGCGTTGCGCTCGCGTTCAGCACGCGTTTCGTATGGGCTGCAGCGATCCGTCAACACCGGATCACGTCCCTGTGTAAATCAATTCTTGACTCATCGTATTTTTTTGGGATCCCAAAACGTAAGTGGAGGGACACCTATGACATCGCAAAAGTTGTCCGTCTGTAAGCACGATAACTCTCGAAGGGAATGAGATATTTTGATGAAACTTGGTGTGAGAATTCTTTGGGTCGTCGGACCAGTCAAGTTCGTAGATGGGCTTTGTAGCCCTACATTTAGGGGTGGGGGAGGGGGTTCAAATTAAGGGGCAAACAAAATATTTTGAAACAGCTAATTTGATAGTCGATTATGGGGTAAGAAGATATGCTGAACACGATGGTGAAAACCATTTTGTCATCGGACCAGTAGTTAGCCCGGAATCCGACCAAAACCGGAAAGTTTGTTAAAAGTCAAAGTTCTATTTGGAGTTGATTAGATGTTCGATTTAGGGCAAGAAGACATGCTGAACACTTATGTGAAACAATTTTGTACCTGGACATGTAGTTCCCCCCGAATCCGGCCAAAACCGGAAAATTGTTAGAAGCTTAAGTTTTATTTCTAGTTGAATGGATAACCGATTTAAGGGTAAGAAGAGTTGCTGAATCCGTGTTTGACAATCATATTTTACCCGGAAATTTAGTTCGACCGGAATCCGGCTGGAGTCGGAAAATTTGTTATAAGTTAAATTTTTATTTGAAGTTGATTAGATGTTCATTATTGGGGAAAGAAGATACCCTGAGTTCGTTTTTGAGCTTTTTTTTCTCCGGACAAGTAGTTCTGGAGTTCGGCCGAAACCAGGAAATTGGCAGAAGTGGCAGGAAGTTTTCGTCAAAACAGATATGACTTACAGGGTTGAACTTGGTTTTCTCAGATGACTAGCTATTTGGCCTTAATCTGTTTCTGAATTTTAATTTTAAAAGTGTTCAAGGAGTCTTGCGATGAATGGATCTGGCTAAGACAAGACCCAGTTGTCTGGATCAGATATTGAATTTTTGGGATCCCATCGAAACCTTTGGTCTTGTTTTCCTTTAAGGTTATAATGTGCACTTTAAGGACTGGGGAACTAACTACTTCCAATTTAATCTGGTCGGGTCCCCGGCATTCGTGCCAAGTTTCATCGCCCTAGCCCACCTGGAAGTACGGATCACCGGGACCCCCCCCCCCCCTACCCCGTCACACACAAAACAGTGCCTGAACCCAGTCTGGTTCTGTAAACGATCTAACTAGGACTTCGTTGTTCACACCAAGTTTCGTCTCAATTCATTCGCTCTAGTCGTATCACAAGATTTCCGGCTCCCCCTTTCACCCCCCCCCCCACACACACAAACACATTCATCGGATCCGGGCCGGACTTGAAAGGGGACGTCCGAGACTCGAGGCCTTTTCAAATAACAATTTCATTAAGGTCGGTCATCCGATTGGTTACACAACACAAGATTCCGGCTTCCCCCTTCCTCCACTCCCCCCACGATGGTCGGATCGGGGAACTAACTATTTCCAAGTTTAATCTGGTGGGCTTCTTGACATGCCTGTCAAGGTTCATCATCGTCCTAGCCCACCTTGAAGTACCTTAACCCCGGATCACCGGAATTCCCGAACCACCCTCCGATTCCACCCTCAGCAACCATATTGTTCTTCTCACCAAGTTTCATGCCGATCGCTCCACACTGAGTGTGTCATAAGATTTCAGGTTCACCCCTCCGACTCCCCTCCACATTCATTGGATCGCACTACGTCTTTCCGAATATCAAATTTCATTAAAAATCGATCACCCGTTGGAAAGTTGTGCATGCCACTAAGGATTCCGCCTTTCCCTCCCCTCCCACCGCGATGGTTGGATCGAGCAAGTGACTATTTCCAAGTTAATCTGGTTGGATCCCTGGTACGCCTGCCAAGTTTCATCGTCCTAGCACATTTAGAAGTACCCTAACTAGAAATAGTCGGACCGACCGACCGACAGACGACGAAATTGCGATTGGTATAGGGCACCGCCGTAAAAAACAGATACTTTGCCGTAAAAACAGATACTTGGGTTAACTAACGACTGTCAAACCTTTTAGATTTCTTTTTAATAGTAAGTGTCGTAAAGTCATCAGTTTTATGGAGGAACTGGCTAGTTTTGTAGGAAAAATCACCTAGCAAAATAAAACACAAATTCGTGATAAATCACCACCCGTAGCAACCCTGCGCTTGTCGCTACTGACTGTACATACGGTACTAATAAAACTCCATTCTTCTCTTTCAGTCGTTACATGAGGACGGAATGTCTAAACAACCGCTACGCTCACGACGCACCCCTACCGGTGAACCGACTGATCTCCATGCTAGGAAACAAGATGCAAGTATGCACTCAACGGTATGACAAGAGACCGTTTGGCGTTGGTCTTCTAATCGCTGGCTACGATGTAAGTTGATCTACACCATATTGCAGTTCATATTTGTACAACAGTATGTGCCGATTAGTCACATATAGATAGATAGTTTTATTGATAGAAGTCGACCATTCCATTTAAGCGGTTAAATAGCTTGAATATATACAGTCATTACAAAGAAATATGTCACTTGGAATCCACCAGTTTTTTGTTAGTTTTCTTTCCATTCGTCATATAGATACAAAATATGAACTGTTTGCCCGATAGTATTAGAGTGTGTGAAGATGGAAAAGTCTTAAAAGAACTCTCAAAAAGTATATGTTATCTAGCAGTTATACTTCTCTGTTTGATTTTTTTATATTCATTTTTGTTTGTGCAGGAAGATAAGACTCTTTCTTTTTCGTTGTATGTCTGTTGTCCTAAAATTCTCGAGTTGGTATTTCTATTTGTGTTTGTTTTAGTCGTTAATTACCTTGTCCTAAAATTCTCGTGCTGATGTTGCTAGTTTTATGTTTGTTTTGTCTGCAAAACCTTAGGCTAGCGTTTTATTAAAAAAAAAATTACAAATCAATCAGGATTAACGAAGTGTCATTTTCTTATGCCACTGGCATGTCTGTCGCTTTTCTGAAACTTCAGTGTTTCTGCAGTTGTCAATAAAGTTGTATAGAAGCTTGCACCATACCCGACGAAAACGGACGGGATCCTAACGAAAAAATTTAACATTTGGAAGTATAGGACTTTCAATTTTGAAATTAAATTACCGGCGTTTATATGTTGGAATGTTAATTGGGCTATTCCTTAACCGTATAATTCTGTTTTTGCTAAAGAGTTTCCATGGAAGTAAGAGTTTGAAGGCATCAAAGTTTGTAAACAAAGACGGGGTCTCGTCCTATTGGTCGATTATTACACATTTTTTCAAATCCGCGTTACGCCGACCAATAGCATTCGAGACATTCGAGAGCATTTTCTTTTCTTTTTTTGAATTATACGGTTAAGGAATAGCCCAATTAACATTCCAGCAAGTCCCTGGCTCAGAATGATGATAAAACGCCTATAATTTAATTTGAAAGTTGAAAGTCCTATACCTCCCAATGTTAAATTTTGTTGTTATGATCCCGTGATGATGATGTTTTTTGGCGCTGTAAATGCTGCATTAACGCTGCATTTTCTTTTCTTTTTTTGTCCGAAAGCTGTTACCTTTCTTTTTTCTCTGACAGTTCTAGAATAGCAAAATTTAAGTTAGGAAGAAGAAGAAGAAAAAAGAATTAGCTGCAAAAAGCTGACAAAATGGATGAGCTACTGATATCCAACCTTCTTATCTTTCCTTTCTTCGTTGGCCATGATCGCCAGTTGTCTTAAATTTGGTATGTTTGACGAATTGTCAGTTGTCTTTTTGAATTTGTTACGTTTGCTGCCGAAAACACTGAGAGAATCGCCGTACTCCTCAGTTTCTTCATGAAAATTTAGCATGCTTGCTGAATTTGTCGATGAATTTTATGCTGAATCAATGCTGCATTAATTCAGCAAAAATTTAAGTCCGAAAGCGAAATGCTGCATAAAATGCTAAATTAATTCAGCATTTTCGTTCGTTTTGGAGCTTTCGAACACGTTCACAATATCCGTTTTCATCGGGTAGGGTGCAATCTCTCTATCTTACCTGTAAACTAAGGTAGAAAAGAATTGAAATAAGGGTTTGTACGACCCTTCACTGGCACCAATAGGTTGTTGTTCCACGTCCGTCCTGTCAACGGTATTCATTCATACTGTAAACTTGTCACATGAAGAAGATAATTTGTCCTGGACAGTAACCCCAGTTGAAGCTCAGGTCTCGTCAGACTGGGCAACAGCAGGAATAAAATCAATCGGAAGGAGAAAAGGGTTGCGCTACCCAGCTATTTATTAGCCATAACGCAATAAGAATGAATGAATGAATATGTTTATTACCCAACTTTACATAAAATGTCACTGATGGAGTATAAAAAAAGAGAAATAAAGAAAGTAGAACAATGAACAACACACAAGATACAATTTTAACTTGGTAATACATAATTCAAAAAAGAGATAAAAATACATTATACACTATTATATAAACACTATTTCTGTAACTATTGTTTAATTGCTGGATAGAGGCTGTTTAGAGGGTCGAGGGATGTTTAACTAATGGTGAAGATTGTCTTCAAATAGTTATGGTGGATCGTGATGTTCTCTTCCTTCCTATCTTGTCGTCAATTAACAAAAGAACAATAAGCGATGTCTTTCTTTCATCTTGAATGCTATGAAGTAAAGGAAATAGTTTTGCTTTGTTTCGTAGCTCAGATATGATAGGCGCCTAATTTGGTGCCGTATTTTCCTTTCCTGAACTATAATTGAAAAGAAAGCTTAATTTTATATTTGATATTGGAAACATTGGAATAGCCTACAATGAAAAATTTTAACCCGTTTAAGGAATTTTGTATTTTTTTCACCCGCTCATAATGTGCGCTGCATGCCCGACAACCCAAAATTCATCCAGCCGCGGATTTTGAATTTCAAAACAAGCTTGCATTTGCCAGATTAAATACCGTGAATGTTGACCAGAGAATGATATCTTGAGGGAATCGACCATTTTTATTTTTCGACAGTTGTTTGCCTAGAAGTGCCGTAAATCCGAAAGATTTAGTTTATTCAGTGAAATCCTTCATCTATGGACAGCGGACAAACAGAGTATCGCAATTATTTGTCGGGTTTCCAGGGCTATCTTGTTGAAAACGTGATTTGTAACTAGATTGTCGGGTCTTAGCCCTTTTCTGTTAAACTTTAGTAAATGGTTGTTGTTGTTGTGATCCGTATTTTTGTAGGACCAAGGCCCACATATCTACCAGATTTGTCCGTCAGCTACCTATTTCGACTGCAAAGCTATGGCCATTGGCGCTCGGTCCCAGTCCGCTAAGACCTACTTGGAGAAGCATCTGGACCAGTTCCTGGATTGCGCAGTCGATGACCTGATACGACATGCTCTCAGGGCTTTGAGAGATACCCTTCCGAACGAGGTGGAACTCACTACCAAGGTATGGACATTTCCTCTATGCTTAGACCCCTAGGGGATATCAAGTTCAAGTTCTGTTTATTTCAAATTGAATTCAACATAAAGAGCCAATTTGGCAGAGAGAAGGCTCGAGGCCAAATGGTGGACATTTTCTTCTAGAACAGACTATAAGAACAACAAGTCATAAGTTATAAATAAACGATAATCCATCCAGTTTCCAGATTCAAACGACCAATGAGTTAGGATTAACCGCTACAAACCATTTACCCGCCACATTACGTTTAATCTATTTTTTGTTTATTATTATTTTAAGTGTTTTCAATGAGCATTGATTTAACTTTATTGATAATGATATTGATATGATAATCATACTCTCAATCTGCTCTCAATATAGTATTTCTCAGTGAAAATCTTGCGCTTTCGGAAATTATTAAAGGTTGCGGCGTTTTACAAGGATCGCGGGTGTTATGGTCGTGATTGGATTTAATTCCTGAAAGTAAAACGGGTTCATAAAAATTTTCCGATAGGGAATTAGAGTGATGTTTTTTCTTGAATAAAATGGAATGGAAAATGACGAAAGATTCGAGGGGCAATATATTCAAAAATAGAGCAAGACTATTCGTTGGTGACTTATTAGGGCAAGAATCACGAAACGGTACACAAAGCTTAAGAATTCTTAGGGCTTTATTCTGCTGCCTTACCAGTGGTAATATATTCGATCGAAACGTATTTAAATACACAAGAGGACAATAATTCATAAGGGAGATAATGCTGAAGAAGCCTGATCATACCGGCGTTCCTTGCAATCTTAACCCTCAGGTAGGTTATGTGTTCCTTCCAACTTAAATTCGAGTCAACTACTATACCCCTAAATACCGAAGATGGTGGACTCGACTGATTGTTGTATCATACTTTCCACTGTTAGAGAATTAAAAGTAGGCAGTGCTTTAGAAATCCGAGAGAAAATGATGAATTTTGTTTTCGGCGCATTAATACACAATTTGTTCGCTTCAAACCATTCAAGCAAATGTATAAAAACGTCATTCATTTTTGAACGTAGAACAAGTTCAGTAGGACCACAAACATTGAAGGCTGTATCATTAGTGAACAGGACCGTAAGACCGAAGATTTTGACAGAATTATCAAGATCATTGATGTAAATTAGAAATAAAAGTGGGCCGAGGATTGACCCTTGGGGAACTCAGACTTGTCCATCCAAAGAAATCAGTTCAGATCTCGCAGTATCCATCCACATATTGGCTTCTCCCAGATAGGAATGACATGAGCAGGTTATTGGCCGGGCCTCGAATGCCGAAATTCTCAAGTTTTCTCCTTAAAATCTTATGACAAATTGTATCAAACGCCTTTTTTATGTCGACAAATATGGATGCTGGAATGTCACCTCGATCAGGACCATCATGAATAAATTGCGTGACCGCTAGAATTGCTTGCTCTGTTGAATGGCTTTCCGAAAACCGAACTGTGACTTGCTAAAATATTTGTTTTTCCAGGAAATTTTTAACTCTCTTCTAAATACACCGTTCTATAACTTTCCTAAATGCTGACAGGATAGAAATAGGTCTATAGTTTGATGGGTCTTTTGGGGTCTCCTCCTTTGTGCAGCACAACAACACGTGCAGATTCCAAACATGATGTAAACTTCCCACTCTTGAAACATATGTTCACGATATGCACAAGGAGGTCCGCGACATTTGCAATAATCACTTTTAATAGTCGGGTAGAGGAGCCGTCAATCCCTTCTGCTCCACCGGGTTTTACAAGATTAGCTATGTTGTTCAGCTCTTCTTTTGAAGTTGGCGATAAAAATAGCGAAGACAAAGATGACGGAGGTAGGTAATCTTCTAGGTTCTAGGCTATGAATTATTAGTAGCTAATGTCTCCTTTACAGTCCGTTCTCCAACGTTAGCAAAATGCTTATTTAATACGTTTGCTATACTAGGTCAGTCCGACACCAGTTCGTGGCCATATAGCTTCTGGAAATTTAAAAGTTTTATTCTTTCCGATAATTCCATGAATGATCTGCCAAGACCTTTTGGGGGAAACCGACGCTTCTTCAAATTGTTTCACAAAGTGTGATGCTTTTGCCGCACGGATTACTTTAGTCAAACTATTTTTATATAATCTGAATTTTTCCTTGTTTTCTTCACTAGGGTTCTATTCTGATTTTATAAAGCTGATTTTTAACTTTAATAGAACGAACAATCCCCTTAGAAATCCAGGGTTGTCGTGGTTCTTGGCGTCTAGATTTACTTGTTTTCGCGGGACACGCAAGGTCAAAAACCTTTTCAAACTCTTGTAAAAAAATAAATTATTGCTTGATCAACATCTTGATTTTCCAAACAAGGACTACGGTTAATTTTATGTAAAAGGCTTCTAAGATATTCAATTGCTTCTGCATCAAGCTTTCGATTTTTACGTTCAGGATGTTCTAATTTTTTCTTAGCCAGTGTAACCTCTGACAAGATTAACAAGACCTAAGGTTTCGATGGGATTCCCTAATATTTGATCCAGACAATTGGGTCTTGTCTTCGCCAGATCCAGTCTTCGCCAGGCTAATCATCTGAGAAAGTCAAGTTCAGATATACCTCTATACGCCATCTCTATTTTGACTCTACTGACCGAAACTTCCGAGCGAAGTACATATCTAGCAAAAAAAGAACAATTCAGAAACGAATTCAGCGTATCTCCTTATCCCTGTAAAGAACATTAATAACTTCAAATAAAACTTTAACTTCTAAAATTTCCGGTTTCAACCGGATTCCGGACGAATTATATGTCCGGGTAAAAAATGATTGTCATATACAGACTCAGCGTTTTTTCTTAGCCCTAAGTCTGTCATCTAATCAACTTCAAACAAAACTTTCGCTTTAACAAATTTTCCGGTTTGGCCGGATTCCTGGCGAACTAGTTGTCCGACGATAAAATGGTTTCATCATCGTGTTCAGCATGTCTTCTTATCCTGTCATCGAACATCTAATCCAGTGGTTCCCAACCTTTTCCGTACCGCGTACCCCTAATCAAGGTTCAAAAAGGTTGCGTACCCCTTTCTGAAGAATTATTGTTCTACTATTCTAGTAAGACCTGTTAAGATTAAAACGCTGAAAAGACGTAATTTATTATCAAAAGATATAAGGGATAAATGTTTAAGATATATACAAATAAATATATAGGATACTTGAGGCTGCTTTGTAGCTGAAATTTTTCAAATCTCACTAACGACAATCATAACATATTTTTTTTATCAAACATGTTGCTGGAAATGAGACTTCGTAATGGGAGGAACGTTCGAATAGCAGCATAACAGACAAGGCGATCCCAATTAGCTCTTTGTGTTCTCCCTGAACACATAACTAGGTTATGAACGTCATAACTAGGAAACAGTAAATTTTGGGAATTTAAGTTCAATCAGATTTTTTGTAAGCTTGTGAAGAGGCCACGTTTCTACTAAATGCATAGAGGATCCAGTCCCGAGTTCAACCTTTGATTTAGATCAGCGGGAAGAAATATTCAAGTTCATCTCGCAACTTTGTCTGATGCTCCCGAATACAATGACAAATTGTGTTGAGGTTGTCAATTTCATTATCGTCCGCATACTTGTCAAGGTGAGGGTCGGAAAGACACTTGGGATGTTTCTCTGAACCTTTGTAAGCCAAAACTCCAATTTCTTTACCAAAGCAGATTTTTTCGAATTCAGATATTTGAGATCTTCGCACGAGGGTCTCGCGTACCCCCGGTTGGGAACCACTGATCTATTCAACTTCAAATCAAACTTTTAACTAACCAACTTTCCGGTTTTTGCCGGATTCCGGACGAACTACTTATCCGGCAAGAAAATTGTTTTCCTCATCGTGTTCAGCATGTCCTCTTACCCCATAATCGACTATCACATTAGTTGTTTAAAAATATTTTGTTTGTCCCTTAATTTGAACCCCCTTCCCCACCCCTAAATTTAGGCTACAGAGCCCATCTACGAACTTAACCTTACCCTTGACCCAAAAATCCTCACAACAAGTTTCATCAAAATATCTCATGCCCTTCGAGAGTTACCCTGCTGACAGACGGACGGACGGACAGACGGACAACTTTTGCGATGTCATAGGTATCCCTCCACTTACGTTTTGGGATCCCAAAAAGTAGTCAGAATCATCGTAGATCACCACATCACATGTCTTCAGGTCCAGGTTTGTTAATATGTTGTCAATTAGAGACGCGGTTGTATCTGTGACACGAGTAGGGATACGGCACGCTCGGAGCATTCCAGTACTAAGGAATTAAGATATAAATTCATTTGCTGAACTGAAAATATTTTGAGCTTGTTTTGGAGCAAAAAGGTCGATGTTAAAATTTCCCATAAATGCAGTTTTTGGGATCCCAAAACGTACAAAACCGGAAAGTTTGTTAAAAGTAAGAGTTTGATTTGAAGTTGATTAAATGTTCGATTTAGGGGTAGGAAGACATGCTGAGGACGATGGTGAAAACCATTTTCTCGACAGACAAGTAGTTCGCCTGGAATCCGGCCCAAACCGGAAAGTTTGTTAAAATTAAAAGTTTTATTTGGAGTTGATTAGATGTTCGATTTAGGGCAAGAAGACACGCTGAACACTTATGTGAAAAAATTTTCTACCTGGACATGTAGTTCCCCCCGAATCCGGCCCAAACCAGAAAATTGTTAGAAGCTTAAGTTTTATTTCTAGTTGATTAGATAACCGATTTAAGGGTAAGAAGAGATGCTGAATCCGTGTTTGACAATAATATTTTACCCGGAAATTTAGTTCGACCGGAATCCGGCTGGAGTCGGAAAATTTGTTGTAAGTTAAATTTTTATTTGACGTTGATTAGATGTTGATTATTGGGGAAAGAAGATACCCTGAGTTCGTTTTTGAGCTTTCTTTTTTCGCCGGTCAAGTAGTTCTGGAGTTCGGCCGAAACCAGGAAATTGGCAGAAGTGGCAGGAAGTTTTCGTCAAAACAGATATGACTTATAGGGGTAAACACACATGCTGGATCCATATCTGAACTTGGTTTTCTCAGATGACTAGATATTTGGCCTTAATCTGTTTCTGAATTTTAATTGTAAAAATGTTCAAGGAGTCTGGCGATGACAGGATCTGGCTAAGACAAGACCCAGTTGTCTGGATCAGATATTGAATTTTTGGAATCCCATCGAAACCTTTGGTCTTGTTTATACCGAATTGACACTGAAGATAATAATTGATTCAAAGATCCAAAAATATTGTTGGTGATCCACATGGTGGCTTATATAAAACACAACAAAGCAGAGTTTCGCTTTTTATTTCAATTTCCGCAAGGATAAATTCGAAAAGCATTTCTTCAAAAAGGTTATCAAAGGCCGTAATAATTTTAGTTCCCAATTCATGTTTAACAAATACACTAAGGCCACCATGTTTCCGCTTTTTTCTATTCTTAAATAAATGTTGATATCCATCCACATGAGCGAGCGGAGCATTTACGAAATACACAAAAACGACAACAAATTAACTAATACACCTTACAAGATAAGACCTGAAATAAATGTTGGAATGAAACTGTGTAAAAATTGGATTGACGAGTTGGCAGGATACAGCAAAAACTGATTGCCAGTGTTCATCTCGGACCGACGCACGGACGACGGGAGTGGAGGAGGGAATGTACCCCCAACTATGTAGCTATTTTAACTCAATAGCTTTCTGGTATTGGGCGTTTTCGGGTGGTGGGCGAAAACTTCAAGCTGGTTGATCTTTGACGTACGTAGTTCTTGGACGTCTTTCAAAACCTTTGGGTGCCTGTTCAGCTAAGGCGTATTGTCCCTCTGTTACACAAGAATAGACAACAAGAGCTGAAAGCTCATATGGCACTTGTAAGAACAGTTAGCATGTTTGTCAGATACGGTTTGCAGTTTTCAAGGCTGGATCTCTCTCCAGATATTCATTTCATCAGAAAATGGGCTTGATCTAGTAGATCTGAAATGGTTATACCACTCATTGACAACTGTATCTTCCTCCAACGATGATCGGATCGGGGGAGGGACTATATTTTCAAGCCAATCTAATAGAGTCCCTAACATGCCTGCAAAGTTTCACGGTCATAGCACATCTGGAAGTACCCTAACTCGTGATCATCGGAATTAGGGAAAAACCCCTCCAACTCCCCCCACTGTGACACGATCGGTCCTGTTTTGTCAATAATATTAATAATAATAATAATATATTTGCAAATTGAATGGCAGGCCGTTAAGCCTCTACAATGTATCTGTGGCTTCTGCTTGTTCTTCCCTCCAAGTCCCATCCCGATCTCTCGACTCTAAGCGCTTCAAGAGATTTCTACCCCCGCCTTCAGCTCCTCCCGATGTTATCAGATCCGTTCCAGACTTGAAATTGATCATCTGAGTCACTTGTTCTTGACACTTGACAAGTTTCATGCACGTCTGATCACCTGTTCCAAAGTTATACATGTCAATAGAATCTCCCCATGATCATCGGATCGGGAAAAGAACTATTTTCAAGTTGACCTGGAAGAGTACCTAATATGTCTGCCAAGTTTCATGGTCCTAGTACATGTGGAAGTACCCCTCGAAGTACCCTAACTCGTGATCATCGGAAATCCGGGAAAACCCCTTCCAACCCTTCTACTGTGACATGCCGATCCATCGACCCTAAGCATTTCACGACATTTCCGGTCCCCCCCCCCTAATTCCCCTCTCTTCGGATTTGGTCCAGATTTGAAACTGAATATCTGAGACACTTGTTCCAGTGCTTCCACTTGCTCCACTTCGAAAATCCTGCCGGGAACCCCAAAAATCCTGAAAAATCCTGCTCGGAAAGTTCAGAAATCCTGCAAGAAATCCTGCCGAAAAAAATAAATGTGTCTGTACTGATTAAAGGGATAGTTGTTAAGACTATATATAGCTGGAGGATTTGACCATACGTATCTGAATTTTTCGTCTCTATCGTTTGGGAGGACTAGAACGTTTTTGCCGTAAGAACTAAATGAATATTAAACGACTAAATACAAACACCAGGGTAACGACTGGGGGGGAGGGACACATCCGTCCCCAATGTTGTTGGCCAGTCAGTATAAAATTACCGAGTCTGCGCGAAGCGCCGCAATTTTTCGTCAAAACAGTTGATTTTTGTCAAGGGAACAGTCGGTTTTTCTGAAAATCAGTTGATTTTTTTTATCAAAACGTCGGGTTTTCTGAAAATCAGTCGACTTTTTTTCAAATTGGTCGTTTTTTTCTTGAAAACAGTAGTTTTTTTCTACAAAAATAGCCAGTAAAAATCAGTCAACGAGGTCATGGCTTGCCCTCTCCCCCCCCCCCAAACATTTTGGCTAGTAACGCCTCTGACCAACACTACCATTAAAGAGGGCGTCTCTAGACGGGACTTGAAAATGTCCATACAACAGGAGCAGCGACAACGTCTGTACCCAGGACAAATTATACTAAGCGCCGCAGGCAAACGTTTTTAAACACGCCTTTTTTTCTGGCAAAATTTAACTTAAATTCTAGCTTTTAGTGTGGTTTATACTCACAAATGTTCCAAGCCTTCAACGGCTACTATAAATGACGCACCCTTCTTCTAAATAGGGAATATAAACTACAAAATGCGCCGCAGGCGAAATTTTGTGAAAACACTGATGATCAAAGTGTCTTTTTGCTATCCGAAAGGAAGACACGATCAGACAATTAAAAACAAAAGAAATAAGCCGCATCCCTTCGTTTTTATGGCTAAAATAGATTTATGGTTGCGTTTTCTCAAAAATCCCTAACTCTTACTGCAGTCTGTTAAAAATATCAGCAAATTCCTATAAATCCTGAATAAGTCCGGAAATCCTGTAAAATCCTGGAATCTCAAAAATCCTGAAAAAAATCCTGCAGGGACCGAAAAATCCTGAATTTCAGGATAAATCCAGCAAAGTGGAAGCACTGCTTGTTCTTCACAATTGTCAAGTTTTATGCATGTCCGATTATCCATTCCAGAGTTATGCATGTTTCTAGTTTCCGGATTCCCCTTCCCTCCACCACCCCCCGCGATAGCAGGATCGGGGAAGCGATTATTTCCATGTTAATCTGGTTGGTTCCCTCATATGCCTGTCAAGTTTTATTGTGCTAGCTTATTTGGAAGCGTTTCACCAGATTTCCGGTTGCCCTTCTAGCTCCCCCCCCCCCCCAGTGATCGGATCTGGTCCGGATTTGAAACTGAGCATCTGAAGCACTTGTTCTTGACATGTGTCAAGTTTCTTGCATGTCTGATTACCCGTTCCAAAGTTATGCATGTTACTAGTTTCCGGAATTCCCATCCCTCCACTCCTCCCAAAATGACCGGATGGGGAAAGTGATTATTTCCAAGTTCTTCTGGTCGGTTCCCTTATATGCCTCCCAAATTTCATTGTCCTAGCTTATGTGGAAGCGTTTCATGAGATTTCCGGTGTCCCCTCCGGCCCCCCCCCCCAGCTATCGGATCTGGTCCGGATTTGAAATTGAGCTTCTGAAGCACTTGTTCTTGACATATGTCAAGTTTCAGGCATATCTGATTACCCGTTCAAAAGTTAGCCATGCTACTACTTTCCGGATTTCCCATCCCTCCACTGCCCCCAAGATGGCCGGATCGGGGAAGTGATTATTTCCAAGTTAATCTGGTCGGTTTCCCAACACGCCTGCCAAGTTTCATCGTTCTAGCTTATGTGGAAGCGTTTCACGAGGTTCTGGGTGCCCCCCCTCCAGCCCCCCCCCCCCCCCAGTTATCGGCAATTGTTCTTGACATATGTCAAGTTTCGGATCCGGAATATGATTATATCCAAGTTAATCTGGTCGGTTAGCTGATATTCCTGCTTTACGTTTCACTAGATTTGTTTGAATAGGACTGACCATCTTCAAACTATAATTATTCTCTATTCGCTTTTTGATACATAGTCGCATAGCTTAGTGGTAGAATACTGGACTGTTAACGCAAAGGTTCCTGGTTCGATCCCGCGTTCGGCCAGCGTTTTGTTTTGCTCCCGTTTTACTTTTTGCTCCCTTTTTACTTTATAGTTTCCGGACTCCCGGATCCGGGGAAAGTTGGATTGGGGAAGTGATTATTTGTAAGTTGATCTGGTTGGGTCCCTGATATGCCTGTGAAGTTTCATCGTCCTAGCCTGTGTGGAAGTGCCCAAACTAGCAAAACCTGGACAGACCGACAGAACGACAGAACGACAGACCGACAGACCGACAGAAATTACGATCGCTATATGGCACTTGAGTATGCTCAAGTGCCATAAAAACTGGCGATGAAAAAACTTCAGAAACGAAGGAGCTTAAACTTTGCTCAAATTGTTGCTATTGTTTGTACTGGACTAGGTGTCAATGCTACTTCCTTATTCGCCGCAGCAATTTTTACCCGAACTTCACTGGTAAATTCTAACCCCCTAACAACAACCCACCGTCACACTTGCCATGCTTTGCCTTTTCGATCTGTATCATGCTCGCGACGATTGTTTACCAGAACTCCCATCGTAAGAAAAACGGTTATATAAATTTGTCTCTGTTTTTACTGGAACTGAACGGGGCTGAACAAAGGCTTAAAATGGCCAAAGCTTTTCGTAGCACAGATTTGTGCTATTTAAGCAGAGCCTAGTTTTAAAGCATTCAGCTAGTGTAGCGGTTTACTTATAGAAAAGCCGTAAATTGTGCGAGGGGTGCTTTGTGTTGTCGTGTCGTCAGGATCGTCACGTATGGGGGGAGAGTGGACGCCCTCCCCCCCCCCCCATGTTGTCGGCCAGTCCGTTGAAAATAACCGAGTAGCCGCAATTTTTCATGAAAACGTCGATTTTTCTTCGAAACAGTCGGTTTTCGCAAAGATAGACGATTCTTTCGTATAAACAGTCGTTTTTTCTGAAAATCAGTCGGTGTTCGTCAAAACAGTAGTTTTCTTCCCCCAAAACAGTCGGTAAAAATAATAATTATGATAATAATAATAATTTATTAAAGCCAACAAAGGGCCATACAACAGTATTCATTCTCGCACTTACTAACAAAATTGACCTTCAGTATTACATATAATAAGATCACTTCTTTTTATCCTTCTACTACTCGAATCCGACGATTCGTCGACTCCATAATACCAGGAAATAGTATGGGCACCCCACCAAAAAAACTATCTCTAATTTCCTTCACCCCCCGACAATCTGTCTGCAGATGCCATAAACTCTCTTCTACCTAGCAAGCACACTCGGCACAAAATCGGCAAGCACACTCGGCCACTGGCAAAGACCTATTCTTTTCAAAAACCTTTTTCCTACTTCGTAATAGGAGACAGTTCGCACGGAGTTGGAACCACATCTTTAATGCAGATAGGTGGAAATTCGTGGATGACCTGTCGCTGCTTGAAGTGTGCAGAAGAAATATTAAAAGCAGTGCTAAGGTTATCATCGATGATATCTGTGACGAGGCAGCTATGGATGACATGGTCGTCAACATGGATAAATCGTTGGTGCTAACTATATCATTTTTAAAAAGCATGCCGGACTTTTACCCTCCCCTCCCCACTGCCCAGTGTGTGAAACACATAAAGTTACTGGGAATCCATATTACCCATGACTTAAAATGGATCAAACAAGTGGACAGCATGCTTAAAAAGGGTAATATGGCAATCCGATCCCTAAAATTATTATCCCGTTACGGTGTCCCTACCGAGCACCTTTTAAAAAATTTCTTGTCTTTTATCCGCCCCACTTTAGAATATTGCTGTCAGGTATGGCACTTCGGTTTGACACGGGATCAGTCGAATTCGTTGGAGAGATTGCAATTCCGAGCCCTCCTTGTTACTTCCAAATCGCCAAAGGTGCCATACATTGAGCTTCTTCGGAGTTTCAAGCTGGAATCTTTGGCCCAACGTCGGGAAAAAATGTGCCTCAAATTTGGAGTTAAGACGCTTGAGAATCCTCGTCTGCGAGACATTTTCCCGCCTGAGTTTGAACCCGTTAGGCCTAGACCTGCGCGAATGGTTTCGCAGCCGATTCCTAAGTTACATCCCCTTTCTGCATCTCATGACCGATACAGAAAAAGCTTCGTACCGTCATTCGTCGAAATGTATAACTCATCGTGATTCTTGTATAATTCATCGTAATTCGTGCTTATTTTATAATTGTTTGAATCCTAGTTCTTACATACGTTTAACGTGACGTCATTCGTCGAAATGCATAATTCGTTGTAACTCTTGTTTATGTTATAGTGATTTGAATTTCAGTTCTAATAAAAGTGTAATTGTAAATGATCACTTACAGTGATTCGAATTGTATATAAGTTTATTATTTATGACAAAATTATGACAAAGGTGTTGATGTTATTATGTTTATGACGAAAAATCCAATGTTCGGCTTGCCCGTGAAGGAATTTTTAAAATAAATTGAAATTGAAAATTGAAATAATATTTCTGCGGGTAGACCTAGCTTAAAATAAAATTCTAATTTAAACAAATTCTTAAACTTCGGATAATTAGTGAGCGACTCCGACTTCCGAATAGCCGAAAAATGATAAGCTAGTCAGTAAATACCTTGCCCCCCCCCCCTCAGCATTTTGGCTAGTTACTCCTCTGGGTGTCGTTAAAAGTAGCATTGCAAACAATGTTTAATACTACTTTTTTGAGCAAGATGGTCTAAGCAGTCCCTATGATTACCGGCTAAGTTTCCATGGCCATTTATGCCAGCCAATCTACAGAACTTCCAGTAAAAATGCGCAAATTTGATTCGTGACCCTGCCCTTGTTTCCAAAGCGGGGCATTACAAAAATCTTCTGCGAGACGTGAGTGGCTAGATAGGCGAAAAGAAAGGATCCATTTAAATAAAGAACTTTCTGAGGAGTTGCCACTCGGTCTTTTTATTTGTATTGTTTTAGCAACTGAAAATACAGACTTCTACAGAGTAGTTTTTTGTTTCAGAATGTTTCCATTGGTATCGTCGGTAAAGGTATGGACTTCACCATCTATGACGATGAAGCAGTGCAGCCGTATCTGGCGTCCATCGAAGGAGAAGAGAGACGCGGAGGCAAACCATTGGTCCAAGAATCGGTAAGTTGAGTTCTGGGATTGTCAGCTAAAGCTTCTCTTGGGGGGGGGGTGTAGGATGGAGAGTAGCCGGTTATTGTTTAATTATAGTTCCTTAAGTCGTACATGCAAGAAATGTGGACATGGCGTCATGATACTACGACTGCGACACTGATGATAATGGATTTTTCTACGCACTGAAACATTGAAAAGAAATATGTATTGCAAAAAAAAAAAAAAAGGCCACAAACCTTGACAAAATTATTTTAGAACATGCAGGGGTCGTACATTTGAGTAGTAAATATTTGGTTAGTTTCTTTTTTGAACTGGCTAAGTGACGGGCAATTAGCTGTTTCTTCGGGTAGTCGGTTCCATAGAATTCTGAAGCTCCACCAATCAGTGTCCTTGTATCGAGACTATTGACCACATAATTTGTTGAAATTGAAAGTGGGAAACGATATGCCAGCGTAGGGAGTTTAAGTCTTTCCGGCCTCTGCTCGTATTGCAGATCTCTCATCTTAGGCGGGATTTTCCTAATTCGCCGCTGAATGGTCTCGAGGGCATCAGTGTCTGTGTTATAAAAGGGTTGAACTGTCGAGCATTGCCCATATTCGAGAATGGGCAAATATTCGTGAATGGGGGACAGTCAGAAATGTGTGGCACACAAGTATGTCGCGGAAAAAGGCCTCCAGTTAGTGTTCCTACAGAGTTAGTAAAAGGTAGGTACTGGAAGGTCCTTGCACACTACAAAACCATTAGGAAAGTCCTCACTCCCCCCCCCCCCATGTCTCTCACGCACAGTCAAGTCAACCCTTCTGCATTTTCTTCCCCCTTTGCAGATTCAGATTCCGGAATATGGACGGGTGCCATACTAGTAACATGGAAGACTCCAATCATAATATCTGTCCTGCCCCTTCCATTGTGTATCTTCCGTTTTCTCTTATAACATCCGTTAACACATTTGCGGTTCACTGTTACCTGTATGACACCCGTCCAGATTCCGGAATCTGGACGGGTCAGACACCGCGGACTTCCGGCTCCTCCCCGACAGAAATCTGCGATCCGGATTCAATATCTGGAAGATAAAGATAAATTTCCAGGTTTCCTGGACATAAACTTTGGTTTTCTGGGAAAAAATCAGTAGAAACGCCCCTCTACTCTTTTGTTCACTCTGTTTTCTCTGCGTTCGCTCTGATCTATTAGCATTTAAAGGACACCTGAACAATGAACACATCATGGAGATTGCATTTACAGACATGGCCACGGAGAGCATTCTTCTCCTGAGCGTGACGTTTTTCGTGACCAAGCTGACCATTCATTACGAAAGAAATAGAAAACCGTGATTTTCGGGGTTTTTTCGTCATGTTCATTTGAAACATGAACATGTTCATGTTCATTTTTGAGGACGGTTTGCCAGAAGTGCAACCGAAATATCCGAATTTATATTTATCCCTCGCACATCATCCTAGAGGGATAATTAGCTGATCAAGAAAAAAAACCCCGAAAATCACGGTTTTCTATTTCTTTAGACAACAAGACAATAAGCGCAATTCATTCAAATCTTGTACAGCGCTGGCCGGATCGTATTGGAATTTCTTCTAGATATTCGTTTGGGCTTAACTGGTTAAAAAATATTCCAGAAGAAGGGTTGATTGGAGACATTTGTTCATTTCTGAAATTGTTAGGTACTAAAATAAGGACTATTTCGTATTTGGAACTGGGTTTTCTGCAGGCAATGTTAACGGAAGTCATACAGAGGGATGATACTTGGTACTCCTCATTCAAGTGTCCTTTAACCGCGGCTCGCACGTTTTCAAATTTTCCGCGAGAAAAACCTAGTGTTTTTACGCCAAGCCTGGCCAGAGTGGACAAGCGCTAACAAGAGAATCCCTAATTTCAAGTGGCAAGTAATGGGATCTTCGAAAAATTTCGAGCCATGTCGTCGCGAAAAGATCATTTCTAGTAATTTGTGCTTTAACAATGCCTGAAACGAAATGAGCGACAACTGCAAAGTTTGATTTCGTCTTAGATCGGAGCTGAGGAGCCTGTGATCCGCCCACCGCCCGCCGAACCCCAACTGGATGTGGATATGGCCGTCGAACCACACGATACCACCAAGCAATGAAGTGATATCTGAATTTCCGATGTTATTCCCCCATTTTCTCTCTTTATAAACTCTTTTTATGATAAACTTAAAAAGGTCGAAACTCGTATGAAGGAAGAATTATTCATTACGCGCAGCCTACACTGTCTGAAGTTTCATAACAGATAAGACAAGGATGCATTACTTCAACAGATAAAACTTGGGATGTTAGCTGTTATGTTTGTCAAATGTCACAAACAAAGCAGAGCCGAAAAAACGTCTGCTAACTTTTTCGGCGGTATTTCGACTCTTCTTGGCCATGCTTTTTGTGCATAACATCGAGGTGAGTAACGTTTGAAAAACAAAATGGCTTAAGTTTTATCTGTTGAAACCGTGCACCCTTTTATTATGTGTCACGAAACTTCTGACAGAGTAGTAATTAGGCATTTGCATGGTATAATCAGCCCCCCCCCCCCCCAAAAAAAAGAGAGAAATAAACAAACCAGAATTTTATGGCGCAGTGAACGACCTTTTGGGATCCCAAAACGTAAGTAGAGGGATACCTATGACATCGTAAAAGTTGTCCGTCCGTCTGTTACCACGGTAACTCTTTAAGGGGTTGAGATATTTTGGTCAAATTTGGCACGATGACTCTTTGGGTTAAGTAAATTGTCAGAGCTCCGGTGGCCTTGCCTGTATAGTAAAGCGTAATTCAAACTCACCTCTGGGTTCATGCTGAACCAGCCAGACTTCCTCCAGATAAAAATTATTGGCCAAATATTAAATTTTTTGGATCGCTGTGAAACCTTTACTCTTCTTTTATAGATGCAAAGTCTGTTTTACAAATAATTATGCGAAGTGTTTATATTTATTTATAATAAATACTTACATTATCATGCTTAAATAACCAGTGTCAATGTAAATTAACGGTTTTAAGGCATTGTCTTATTCGTCATCGAAGATACGAAAAACTTGAAGAAAACTTTTGGCATATCTCGCATGATAATTGTAGTCACATTTAGTTTATAGCATACTATTGTCATGAGGTGGATTCAAAACGATCCAGGTTTCTACAATTGCTCCCATTTGGACATAATTTTTCTAAGGAGTTTGTTCCCGAGACTGGAACATAAATATCGACCTGGCGTCTTGCTATGCGCGGACCTCACTTGCTAGAGTCGGGAAAAGTTTCCTAGGAACCAGTATCTTCTAGTGATTGCAACATGCAACGGAGGACTTACTCAAGTGATTGATTACAGAAGCTACTTTAAGAGATTTTGAACTTAGAATTGGAATTTATAGCTGATAATTATGGCAGTAGCTGCGGTTCAGCAGATTACGTCAATGCACGAATTTATGTTTGGTTTTACAGGGCAAATGCTATGAGTGAGACGATATAGCGTGAGTCGTACTTATTCTTGTGGTTAGCAGCTTTCACTGGTTCTGCCGACACGCGTTTACCAGAATAGCTTATGTAGACAATTACCTATTTGCTATTGCTTAAAGTACGTATAGGCACCATACATGTTGCATAGGCTTCGTAGTCCCTTGAATCTAGAGATTAAAATAATATGAAGAAAAAAAGTTTGTAAAATCTGATTTTGGTTATATTATGACTTTTCTCTGCGCAGAGTTGAGCGTTCCATGCGACGAGGCTGCGCTTTATTTGACAATTTGAATGCTTGACTTTGGTCATGCATGAAGAATGACTTTGCCTAGTTTGCCGCCTCAATGGAACGCCCGACTCTACGGAGTTAAAAGTCCTAACTTCTCTTCTTTATATTATTTTGAATATCTGGATTTAGTGGATTACATATGCAACCTGACAGGTGCCAATACGTACTTTAATTGAAGCAATTTCGTTAGCTTTGGTGGTTCAACCATCTGAGCTAAGTGAGTTTAGCTAGCAGTTGAAGAAGGAAGTCCCCCTACAGTACATAGGTGATACGAGCAAAAGCTGCTAGAAAATATTTACACAACACCGGAACGACAGCAGTACCAGTACGTATGGCCCGAGAGGACTGAGAAGGGGTGGACGAATTAACAGGTAATTTTTCTGTCTTTTTTGGGATACCAAAACGTAAGTGGAGGGATACCTATGACATCGCAAAAGTTGTCCGTCTGTCCGTCCGTCTGTAAGCACGATAACTATCGAAGGGAATGAGATATTTTGACGAAACTCGGTGTGAGGATTCGTTCGGTCGGCGGACCAGTCGAGTTCGTAAATGGGCTTTGTAGCCCTACTTTTAGGGGTGGGGGAGGGGGTTCAAATTAAGGGGCAAACAAAATATTTTGAAACAGCTAATGTGATAGTTGATTATGGGGTAAGAAGACATTCTGGGTGGAAACCATTTTGTAATCGGACAAGTAGTTCGCCCGGAATCCGGACAAAACCTGAAAGTTCGTTAAAAGTAAAAGTTTTATTTGGAGTTGATCAGATGTCCGATTTAGGGCAAGAAGACATGCCGAAAACTTATGTGAAAATAATTTTCTACCCGAACATGTAGTTCGCCCGGAATCCGGCCAAAACCGGAAAATTGTTGGAAGTTAAAGTTTTATTTGAAGTTGATTAGATGTTCATTATTGGGGAAAGAAGATACCCTGAGTTCGTTTTTGAGCTTTCCCTTTTCGCCGGACAAGTAGTTCTGGAGTTCGGCCGAAACCGGGAAATTGGCAGAACTGGCAGGAAGTATTCGTCAAAATAGATATGACTTATAGGGATATCTGAACTTGGTTTTCTCAGATGATTAGCTATTTGGCCTTAATCTGTTTCTGAATTTTAATAGTAAAAATGTTCAAGGAGTCTGGCGATGACTGGATCTGGCTAAGACAAGACCCAGTTGTCTGGATCAGATATTGAATTTTTGGGATCCCATCGAAGCCTTTGGTCTTGTTCTACTTGTCTCTTGAGACGTGTTTAGTTATTTTATTCTGCGGAAAAAATGCATCAGAATGCACAATTATCGTTTATTTTGCCCCTTTCATATCTCACTTTTCGTGTTCTTTTCTTAATATTATCTTGTCCTAAAATTCTAGTGTTGTTGTGTGTTAGGCCAGGATTTTATTAACAATTTTTAGAACCAAATGAGAATTAGTGAAGCGTCGTTTTCTTATGCCACTGGCATGTCTAACGCTTTTAAGCAGCATGAGGATTATTTAGATTGGTCAGTAAAATTGTACTTTACCTCACATTCCATAATGAATTAATACTCCCAACAAAGCCCATGGGCCATGGCGGGAAAAAAAAACAAGTATAAACATTAAAAAAAAACGAAAGTCAAGTCTACAGAAATAATTTACTGTGGCGCATTGCAGCCTTCAGGAGTTTACCCCGTCTTTGGAGGTCATCAAGATACTTACTTACCATATGATTTACATGTTTTAGTGATCTGTTGAACACAGTAACTTCAACCCATCACCATCATACGAGATCTACTGGGTATCTTGTCGTACCTCGGTTGAGTACTACCAAGTACTACACAATTCTGGGTTTTCGGCGATGCACCGCGGTATTCAGTTTCAGTATAATAAAAATAAATAATAAAATTATAAAAATAAAAATTGGTTTTGTTTGGTTGGTCGGCCCTGGTGATTTAGTATCTTTTTGTTGGTGTTCTCCCTGCCGTTCTTCTTTTCATGTGATCTTGTCTCGTGTTTGTTTTGGTCGAGTGCTTACGAATGTTTGATTTGGGGTCGCCCCCCTAGGACAGGCGAAAGCTTTATCGGGTGGCCCCTATTCACAGTATGTTCACTGTTTGCAATACAATTATCTTTCTCTCATACTTGAAACCAAATCCTTTTCCTCCCAAACCTCACGATCCAGCCCAAAATCGCTAACGCTACGAAACTTGGTTTAAAATGTTGATTTTTGTACAGCTTGTCGGGGATTCCGTCAAAATCATGGCGATATCCTATACTAGGGTTCGATTTATTGCGTTTAGCCTTTTGTCGGGTCGGATATTGCTGCATAGTATTTCATTTTGGTGCTGTGTGACTCGTATAATGCAAATATTCGAGTTCTGGTCTAAACTAAGTATTACCGGAATTCCATAACACCCATTTGATCTATTTTACCTCAGAATATGAAAAACGTAATATATTCCTTTCGGAGCCGAGCGGCCAGCGAGGCGCCGGTCGCGTTTACATTTATAAGACGACCCAGGGACAGACAAATCCTATGTTTGGTCCTCAGTCACTTGACTTCACTATATACGTCATATGACTGTATGGAATTTCGATACAATTTAGTCGACACCGAGTTCTAGCTACCGTTTCCTCCTGTTCTTTTCGCTTAAACGTGATGCAGATAGAATGTAGGTCGCCGTCACAACACTATTCCCTAATAGTCCGAACACTCGGCAGGATTTTCCGGCAGGATTATCTGCTTTCATCATCAAGTTTCAAAAATTCAACTTTTCCATATGGAATTGATGATGGTACCGAACATGGGGGCAGGAATCCCAGTTCGCGAACACCCGGCCCTGGTCGTCAGTTCAAGGCATGAGATGACCTCGGAGACGTAGATAAAGATCGCACGGAGGGAGCCTTTGACTTTGACGTGTCCACCGACGAAAACACATTCTGAATCTGCCACAGTGAGTTTAGACTACCGTACCACTTAAAGGATCCATCGTGTCTATAATGCCAACACAGCTTCTTCCGTAACTGCATTCATTAAGTATTAAGCCCGGAGACACACATTCCATATATTAGATAGTGAACCTGCTAAGGACACCTCACTAATCTTTGCACTTGCTGCGATTCAGTAATTTCCATGCGCATTATACTCCCAACGGGTATTTGTATCTCCTATTACTGATGCGTAAAACCGTTTTTTCTGTGATTCTGTCATAATACTGTGATTTTTAGTGGAACGAAAAGCTACAGGTGTCAGAAAATAGAGAATAAAGTTGGTTAAAAGCAGAAATTGCGTATGATACTGTCTTTGAATGCTACTCCAACGTCATGCTTGACATTAGAGAGTCGCGCTTTTGACCAGTCAGTGTTTCTGTTTGTTAAGGTTTTTACCTGTCACGGTTTTGACTTCCGCTATTTTGACCGGCGTTGTTTTTGGGATCCCAAAGCGTAAGTGGAGGGATACCTATGACATCGCAAAAGTTGTCCAACTGTAAGCACGATAACTCTCGAAGGGAATGAGATATTTTGGTTAAACTTGGTGTGAAGATTCTTTGGGTCAAGAGTAAGGTCGAGTTCGCTGTAGCCCTACATTTAGGGGTGGGGGAGGGGGTTTAAATTAAGGGGGGAAAGCTTCAACAGATAAAATGATAGACGAACATGGGGTAAGAAGACATGCTGAACACGATGGTCAAAACCATTTGTTGCCGGACAAGTAGTTCGCCCTTAATCCGGCCAAAACCAGAAAGTTTGTTAAAGGTAAAAGTTTTATTTGAAGATGATTAGATGTTTGATTTAGGCGTAAAAAGACATTCTGAACACGGTTATGAAAACCATTTTATCGCCGGACAAGTAGTTCGCCTGGAATCCGGCCAAATCCGGAAAATTTGTTAAAAAGCAGAAGTCTTATTTGTAGTTGATTAGATTCCGATTTAGGGGTGAGAAGGTGCTGAATCCGTGTATCACAATCGTTTTTTACCCGAACGCATAGTTCACCCGGAATCCGGCTGAAACCGGAAAAGTTGTCTTGAGTTAAAGCTTTATTTGAAGTTGATTAGATGTTCGATATAGGGGTAAGGAGATACGCTGAATTCGTTTTTGAGCTTTGTTATTTGTCGGATAAGTAGTTCCCGATCAAAACAGTTTCGTCAAAACAAATATGACTAATAGGGGTAAACACACATGCTAAATCCGTATCTGAACTTGGTTTCCTCAGATGGTTAGCTATTTGGCATTAATCTGTTTCTGATTTTTTTTTTTTAGTAAAAATGCTTAAGGAGTCTGGAGAAGACAGGACCAAATTGTCTGGATGAGATATTACATTTATCCCATCGAAACCTTTGGTCTTGTTGCTTTAGCGGTTTTGACCGGAAACGACGAGCGTTGGCATGGCAACTGACCCTCGGTGTGCACGAGTGCCATCATACTGAAGTACAATAGAGCCCCGTGCAGTCCCATACATGCGCCATACGAGTGGCATGCAGTGCCAAACAGCGCGGCATATTTTTCTATACGGTTTACAGTCTGAAGTGCTGTAGAAATTCCATACAGGTACCGTACAAGTAAATACTCGTTGAGCCCAAGATGACTGGGAAACATGTCTTAAACAATGGGTAAAAACGGAAAGTTAGCTACGATGTTTTTCCGCGATATTTCGACCCTTCTTGGCAAGTGTCCTCGTCAGGCTATAAAATATCGCTGACAAACATCGTAGCTGACTTGCCGTTTTTAGCCATTGTTTAATATATACCATACAAGTGCCATACTCGAGGGTCTGCGAGTGTCATACAGAGTTGCCAGCCCCTCGGACAACGGTTTATTGTGCAACAAGTTCGCAAATGCAGCCAAACAATCAAATAATTTTTAAAATGTTGAGGAAGAAACAATGACTGTAGTGCTTTTATCCTATAAAGTCTCGTAAATGTGTCTCCGTAATTTGCTGGTATCATTCGGCTTCTATAGCGGATTCGTTTAAGTAGTTATAATTCGGGATCCATAAATCGTTTCTTAGGGTCACATAGGGAATGAGATTGGGGATAGGAATGTAAGTGGGGTTGAATGTATTTAGGGACCATAAAGATACAAATCCCGTGGAGTGCCCAGCAGTAGGAAATATCCTTAATTACGTTGGGGGTTGGGGGAGTGGTCTTATTAGACCGCCATTCTTTTTTCAAGAGCGGGGGTGGCTTCGTTCATTTCTTAATAACTGTTCCACAAATTGCCAGCTTCGGATCGACAATAAAATACTAAAACTAGGTAATTACGTACATACAAAATTATAACAAAATAAGTCACCAAGGCTGACAGTTACCTTCGGTTGAATCTGTAGGGGGTCGACCAAGTCATGTCTTATCAAGGATAGCTATTTTCTTCCTAGTATTGTGTCGGGTCATTTGAGAGTTTTGAAATCCGGTAAAATGTTTCTATGTCAGTTTAAGTATTTTTTTTTCTTTCGAAAATCCACCGTCATGGAGTGGCCTTGAAAAATGTATTCTATGTAGTGTCACAGGGGCGAGCGGCCTTATTAGACCGCCATTTCTGTGGCACTTATACCGATCACTTTTCGGTCGGTCTCTCAGGCCACTGCTCTCGAGTTAGGTTACTTCCAGAAGTGCTAGGACGATGAAACTTGGCATATATATTAGGTACCCGACCAACTAACTTGGAAATAGTCACTTTCCCGATCCGACCACCGTGGGGGGAGGGGAAGGAGAGGACTCCGGAATGTTGACGTGTTTATAACTTTTGAACGGGGAATCATATCTCAATGAATCTTGATATTTGCAAAGACCTCGTGTCGCAGATGTCACATTTGAAGTCCAGAATAGAGCCGGTGACTTTGGGGGGAGTTGGAATCCGGAGGGGAATCCGGAACATTGACGTATTTATAACTTTTGAGCGGGGAATCGGATCTTCATGAAACTTGATATTTGGAAAGACCTCGTGTCTCAGATGTCACACTTCAAGTCCGGAATGGAGCCGGTGACTTTGGGTGGAGTTAGAGGGAGGGCCGGAATTCCGGCGATCCCGACCTAAGATGCCTACACATGAGCTAGGACGATGAAACATGGCAGGTATATCAGCGACTCCATAATTTTAACTGAAGAACAGTCGTTTCTCCGATTTGACCATCGTGGGGGAAGTGGTGGGAGGGGGAATCTGGAATCTTGAGATATGTCCAACTTTTGAATGGAGAGTCGGAATGAAACTTGATATTCGGAAAGAACTCAAGTCTTAGATGTCCCATTTCAAGTGAGGAAAGGATCCGATCAATGAGGGGGAGTCGCAGGGGGACCGGAAATTTCGCGAAACGCTTAGAATATAACGATTGGGATTTCACTTGGTGGGAAGAAGAAGCGTTAGCCCGTGATCCATCGTTGACAGAACCGGACTGGATTCGGACACACTGGGGGAATATGATTCCCATGAGCCCATGATAATTTTTGCCTCAAGGGTTTTGCTGATGAATTTCTAGTACCCTTAAAGTGCGCATCTTAACCGAAAAGTAAAAAAAGCACTTTGACCGAACCATTTATGTTCATAATCCTAATAGGCCCAGGATCAGTTATGCCTCAGGGGTCTGGATTACACATGAATTTCTAGCGCCCGTAGAACTTCTAGCGCCCTTAAAATGCGCATCATCACAGCCAAGTGCAAAAAAAAAAAAATTATTTACCACACAATACGTTCTCATGATTTCGAAGGGCCCATCGTCATTCTTATCTCAAGGGTTTTGATTACAAAGGATCACAACACACCCACGAATTGGCGAATTCTTACTTTCATCCTTTTACCAAGTCTTGCAAGTGCCATATGAGTAGCTCTTTTTTTTGTGGGTGGATTGAAGCCAGGCTTCACCTTCTAGATTTTTCTTCCTGATTCCAGGCAGCCATTTTCGTCGAGACGGATCTGGGAGGTGAAGCCAGCCCAAAGAGCGTCTGGAAGTCCGGGGTGTTGGACACCCCAGAACCCAGATTCCGAATGACTGGAAGGTGCCATAGAGGCAACTCTTTTGAGAAACGTAGTAAATATACAAATGTAGGACGATAAGGGAAAGTGATTGACAGTTGTGGCTGGGATGCAAGAGATATCTGAAATTCGAAGGGGACATCTAGGGACTGCTTGCCAAAATTAGATGTCGACATTATCATGAAAATCTGGAAAGGTGGCCTGACTATCCGGAAGATCTGGGAATCTGGAAGGTGAAGCCTGGCCTTTACCCTGTATTTGGAACCCATATTAAGAGTGATGAGCTGGAGAAGAGAGACGACCTATAAAACATATTCTAACACATTAAAACATTTTTTTTGTTAAGTTTTTCATAAAATATTTTCGTTCACATTCTGTTGAATGTGGATCTAAAGAAGTACGTAAGAGCCAATTTGGTAGAGAGTAGTACTCGATGGCTGTTGAGACAACGGGTGGCGTAAGAGAGGCGTAAAAGTTGGCACTATTGCAAAAACAAACAAAAAATGAATGCAGACAATTTCTTGAGGACGTCTTTAGACAAACGCTGGTATCATACAGCCTAAGAATTGACTAGAAGAATCTAAAGGGTTCAAATGTATTCCTACAGCCCAAGCTGACTGCGAATAAGTCAATAATTTTAAAAATACAATGGCACAAGACGTACCGATGTGGAGTATTCGAAAAGCAATATAAGAAGAAGAAAGAAAAAGATCAGACTAGACTAAATAACCAAATAAGCGCACTATGATATGGGTGGCTCCGGTCTCGCGAAGAGACAAAGTGGTCACGGCGTTGGTCCACAGCCACTAATGGATCGGTAAAACCGTACAGTCGCATAACTTTAAACGTGTTCGACCCTACTTACCCTAGTTACCACGCATGACGTTACGGATCCTGGCTTCTTGTCGTCGAGGCTGGAACACATTTTTCTATTTTCAGCAAAACATCGTGCCACGGGATAATCCGACCAATCATGTCAAAGCGATTCGTAGATACCACGCTTACTACGCCCCCGAGCGTGGTAAGCAAATAGTTACTGTTAGTTACCAATTCAAGAAGGCTGGAACGGTCAGCGTAGTAACGTTTCGCGAGGCTGGAACGAAAATAGTAACTAATAGTACTGTTGTTAGAAGGGTGGAACACGTCCTTAGTGGTTGTAATGAATCGCGTTTACTGTCTATGCGAAAAGGCATCTGACTGATTTCAGTGATATTTCGTCCCTTGTTGGTTAGGGTCCTTTGTAGACTGTACCTACAAAATGAAAGAAGTTTCGAGCAAATCAAGCAATTATGATTATCCGATTTTTGTAGCTAATTCTTGGAATTGCATGAAATTTAATGCAGGATTGTTAAAGGTTTCGTAACACACTCTTTATTTAAGCACCAGCCTAATCACAAAAGCTTATAATATGAAATCTCTCTCTTCCAATTGGCACGGTACTGCTAATTCATTCAATGTTAGCTTCTCTCCCCTCTATCGGTGTGGCTATTTATCGGATCGCCTGGAGCGTTGCGCAGACTCGATCGTAACATGTGGAAACTCAATCATAACCACAAAAAACCGACGTCCGACCGTCAACGACCCATCCGTGTGTTCTGATCCTTTTTCTCGATCCCAGCCAGATATCAACTTTCAAGGGTTTCTCTTTTTCAGTTTGAGTGAAGACCTCAGGGCTTGAGAATGCATGCATTTTTTGAGCTGGGAACACCGATACAAAGTGACTCGACAATCCAGGCTTTGTCATGGATGGGGAAGGTCCCTGATGACATCCCCGAGGTAATGCATATTTAGCTCCGTTCTGTCCTTACTGAGAGTTAGTAGTCCTTTCTCTTTTAGCTGAAGGGGGTGGAGAGGGAGATGCAACTTGGCTTAAAGTTTAACTGAAAAGCCAACTGATCTTAGTATCATTTAATTGAATACACCGAATTATTTGGATTCTACTAAGTGATTTTTTAATCTTTCATTGTCTGCTCTAGTAGTGACGTTCCGAAATCTACGGCCGTCCCCACAACGCAAATTCTACTATAAGGCGGAAAATTTGAATCAGAAGCGGCGTTTCAGTGGCCAGTGGAACTTGGTGAAGACTGCTTAGCGCCTGAACACAAATTGTTCGTAAATCTATTTCGTTAAGCATAGAACACAGGTACAAGCGCATAGAGGTACCACAAACCCGACACGGAAAGTCCACTATTCGAAAATTGATTATTGGTGAATTGCGGAGCAACGAAGTAACGGATTTTCATCGGGTCTTCAAGCCTATTTAAGTGAATAAATGATGGGCAACTAGAATGTCCCGTCTCAGACCTTTTCGGTTAAACTTTAAAGAAGGCCTCGTCAGTTCAACCTGATGTCTTTCTATGTGTCAATGGACCATGGTTTGAAGTTAGTAGTTCGCCTGACTGAGTTGGGCGTTCCGTCAACTCAAGATTGGACTGACAAAAATGTAAGTTTAAAACTCGCTCCGAGCGTGCCGCAGTGAGATACGAGGGATAATTATCGGGAGCATGGTGTGTTTAGAAAAGAGCCTTAACGGCGAAGTGTCGGAAAAGTGCGCGTAGTGACGGATTTTGGTAGGCGATTTGATGTGTGGACGGACTGACGGGTTTCCGTAGCAGCTATAGATCTATTATGTCTTAGTCCCTTCCTTTTGGTAGGCGGACGCTGTAAATCTCGATACACCCGCTATATGTCGTTATGCCTCTATAGCAACTACCCGTTTGAGTATTTTGATGAGGAGATAACGGCAGTCCGTATGGTTAGCACGCCCGAGTTAGAAGTGAATGATCGCTGGATCTAGTCTCAGTGGTGCCTACGGTTTGATTTGGGGCGAGGGTTAGTGGCATTTCCCTGTAAGAAAGCCACAAATCCACCCAACTTCAAGTGGGCACCTAGAGAAACCTGGTTAAAAGAATGGGATGCGTCGGATGATTTTCCCCAACCACGCATCGCACTCCCGGCCGAGGCAGAGTATCAGGGTTGCGCTGCGCGATCGTTCAGTGTGTGCTTTTGTTTGTTACTGAAAGCAGAAGATGTGGAACGGGTCTTGAAGCCTGAGATTTTCACAACTCAGCGGGCCTGCCAAGATGTTGGGTCAAATAGGCCTATAGGATGTTCTCTGTTTCACTTTCCATTGACGGAAAAACATTTATTACCCCCCCCCCACACACACACTAATTTCTCCTCTAAAAGTAATAAAAAAATCATCCAAACAAGAAGAAAATTTGTATAATCAAACTATAACTAACAGCTATTATATCCCACTAAACAATCAAACCAAACACGTTTCTTCACAACCGTTCTTTTCATAATACCTCTCCCTTCAATAGTTTTTTAAAATAACTGACAACGCTTCTAGCCGTTTACTGTTCTGTATTTCTACGATTCTTCAGCTAATGTTATTGCGGATTCTTAGCTTGGTACTTGAGACTTAAATCCCTAGAGACTCTCTGAGACTAACTCTCCAAATTGTCCCTTTTCCTTCCCATAGAACGAGAAAGCAGAGAGCTACTTTGCAACGTTCTCAGTATCACTTTCCACTGGTCAGAAAGGATTTCTAGGGATTCTTGTTGGGCCGGATTTTATTGGCGTGTAATTTCTTGCCGAGCGACCAAAATCAGCGGAATTGTTTTTCGATTGCTGCGCCAACGGAGTCTGTGTCACGCGAGGCTAAATGACTTCGTCTGCATTATCGCTCTAAGAAGCCTTGGTGCTGGTGGAAGATAGGAAGGTAAAAGGCATGAATAGAAGACTAGAGAAGCTTCCAGAAGAACAGATTGACATGGAGAACTAAACAAAAACAGCCAATCATGATTGAGTGTGGTCGTATACTTCTCCCGACTATCATAGCGACAAATCTGAGCCCGCTCACAGGATCTTGTACCAATAAAAATCTTGCTATAGTTGTCTTATTCCATTGCTCAATTTCATTTCTCGCCTTTTTCTTGCTTATGTAATTCGCTGTGCTTATATTATTAGGCATAACTATAATTTCTGAAAAGTGCTGTACTTTTTACGTTATATGCTCAGTAGCTTTGGGATAGTCGCTCATTTGTGAAGGATCTCACACTGAGAAAGCGTTCCACATAAATTGTTACGAGTAATGATGATAAGAGGATACTTTAGCTTGGACCTTAGATCCTTCTGAGCCATCAGTGGTGCATAGGACGTCTACAAAGCCTCTCCATTCACCACGAACCTGTGCGGCTGCAGTGATGTCTTCCCGTTGCGGAGTGAGGGAAATGCTGGCATCATTCAGGTCCCGATCATACGGCCTCAGCAGTGTGTGCCCTGGTCGGCCTCGTCTTCGTCTCCCTTCAGCAGTTCAGGCTGCAACTGATACACTCTTGAGGGCAGTCTGTCGTCGGGCGTGCGTAGAACATGATCAAAATGTTTCCGTTTTGTTTTCTTCATAACTTCAGTCCCTATGGGCCGGTTCGTTTAGTGTTCTGTAACCGATAAGAGGAGGAGCCAGCTCTTTATTGTGGTGATTGAACCGAAGAGGTTTACTATCCTCTCGGAAACGAACGTCATAACAACGCGGATAGACGTCACCATTCTCACTGAACTTCCTGATGAACAGGTAGTCATTGAGCGTTTTCCGCCCTTCTAACAATAGTAACTATTAGTTACTATTTTCGTTCCAACCTCATGAAAAGTTACTACGCTGACCGATCCAACCTTCTCGAAAAAGTAGCTGGTAGTAACTATTTGCTTACCACGCTCGGGAGCGTAGTTAGCGTGGGAACTACGATCTCCGTGACGTAATCGGTCCGATCAGCCCGCGGCACGAAATTTTGCGGAAAGTAGGAAAATTCGTTCCAGCCTTGACGTCAAGAACCCAGGATCCGTGACCTCATGCGCAGTAACTACGGTAAGTAGGGTGGAGCACGCTCTGTTAGTAAATTGTAACGATCGTAACTCTTGTTGAACGAAAATGATAAGAAGGCGGAGCTAACTTTCTTATCCCGTCGGGTCGGGAGGTGGAACCAGAATAATAAGCACAACGGTAACGATCATAACTGGCACTAACTTGGTGGAACGCTACCCGAGTCCCTCGGAAACTACTAACCATGAGAGTACTTTGGATCTATAGATTGTTCTCAGCCAAACTTATATTTTTTCCAAGACAGAAAACTTCTGTTGAATGTTTTGTAGATTTGGCGCCTATTATTCACCATTCTGAAGGAAAAGGGAATGAAAAAAGTTTGGTAACACGAAGCTTTCTATCCTAAGGTAAATCTTGTTGTCGAGAAGTAAGTCGCTCCGGGATCTTTCCCGGGCTTAGAAATTACCCAGACCGCAGGGAGCTATGCAGACAATCAAGAATCGATAGGATAGACTACCTGGATGGGAATGAGTACTACCAAGAACAAATAAACCAAGAGAACCTCCGTCGTTGGTCCCATGCACCGACTATGGATACCCGACAAAACTGACCAGCTCTTTAGCTATTTGTTGAGCTTTGAGTTGACCCGCGTCTACTTCCCTCTTCGCCGCTGCCCATATCAGAGGAAAATACTATCAGGCGTGCATTACCTGCTCTGCCACGCGTCACTTGTGACGTCAATTGGTAGACAACCGATCGGCTGTCACTCCGAAAATTTCTTCTCCTGGGCTCTACTACGGTATAGCTGTTTTTACAGGTAACGAATTGTGATGTCCCCCGTTAGCTCCGTTTGCATCGGAAATATATTCGACTCCGCGTTTTCGCATTACAGAGATAGGGGGACGGAGGTTCTTGTACTATTTGTTCCTGCCGTGTTTGAGCTCCAGCGGGCTTCTCCCGATTCGAACTACAAGCAGCAGTACAGAGTAGGGTAACGTCAGTATAACCAATAACTTAAGCAAAAGAACCTCCGTCTCACGATCTCTGCAATACGACCGTGCGGAGTCGAATAGGTTCCCCAAAATCCGCCCGATGCAAACGAGCGGAGGTTAGGAGCTATGCGGAACACCACAGTTCGTTACCTAAACAGCTATTGCAGTAAAGCCCCGGGCCTGATAAGAAAAATCGAGAGTAAACGACTGTTGGATGTCTACTATTCAGACAGAACATGTGACGCGTAGCAGAGCGGTTCATGCACGTCTGATTGCTACAGTTTTTATGGCACTTGCCTTTCGGCAACCATATACCGATCGCAATTTCTGTCCGTCCGTCGGTCTGTCGGTCTGTCCAGGTTTTGCTATTTGGGGCACTTCCACATAAGCTAGGACGATAAAACTTGGCAGGCGTATCAGGGACCCCAGATGATTAAGTTGGAAATAGTCACTTCCCCCATCCGAGCACCATGGGGGGAGTGGAGGGAGGGTGAATCCGGAATCTTGAGGTATTTATAACTTTTGAAAGGGTGATCGGATCTCGATGAAACTTGGTATTTGGAAAGACCTCATGCCTCAGACAACCCACTTAAAATCCGGACCAGATCCAGTTATTTTTTTTTTGGGGGGGGGGGCTGGAGGAGGCAACCGGAAATATTGGGAAACGCTTTGAGTGGAGGGATCGAGATGAAACTTGGTGGGAAAACACCTAGCAAACACTAGATACACCATTGACATAACCGAGCCGTGCCTACTCGTAACAAGTGCCATGTGAGCTCGTAGCTCTTGTTCTCTGATCTGCGCACCGGAGAAGAGGGAAGCAGACGGACATCAACCCAGAACTCGCCAAGTACCTCTAGCTCTACTCAGTTTTGTCGGGGTATCCGTAGTCGGTGCATGGGACCAAAGACGGTTCTGTCAGCTTATTTGTTCTTGGTATAACATATGTCATATTAAAGTCTCGTTCAGCTGTCCGTAGAAATGGGATAAAACTCACCGAACGAGGGCCTGCGAGAGGTATTCGTCTCGCACGTGAACAATTCGAGGACAGAGAACAGTTGGGTTTGACGTCGGATTCGGTTTCATCTCGTTTTTCAGTGCCAGGAACTCCTCGGACGTTTATACAGATTTTGAACGTTTACTGGGAAGGACAAACAGATAGGGACAGAACACCTGCTTCTCAACAAATTAATAGTAATAATTTGTTTGTAACCCACAAATCGTACAAGCCGAAAATAGTGGAGTAAAAAAAAAATTCTGGTCACGAGTCTATTAGGTGGCTCGCTCTTTCTTTTTGCGTCGTAGCTCTTGCCTTGTTATGAACTAATGGTGGGTTTACACACTGCGTAAAATCCGAGCGTATTTTGAAATCCGAGCGTATTTTACGCACGTTTTGAGCTTGAAAAGATTTCTAGTAATACGGACGTAAATAGAGAAATCGGTCCGTTTTGTATTCAAAAACGTTCGTATTGCTAGAAATCTTTTCAAGCTCAAAACGTGCGTAAAATACGCTCGGATTTCAATATACGCTCGGATTTTACGCAGTGTGTAAATGGACCATAAGCTTATAGACAAGCGAGACCAGAAGGTAGAGCTGAAATCGCCACGACCCGGGTTTCAGCCGATAACTGACGCGGGGTTCTTGTTCGATTTCGACCGCGATTCGGTCCGTGAGTTCAATCTTGAATTTTGCCTGACGTGATTGTAAGGTAGCTTTTTAAGTTCTTTACAGGAGCACAAGTGCCATTTCTTGCATAGGTGGTCCTTGTTAAATTTCTGCCGAAATTACCTGCGTTCTTTTCCTAAGAGTCGTTTTTCGGTCGATTGGTGACCATACACCCCAGCGGTATGCCCGTTTTTGGATTCGCTAGAGTCTGGTTTTAACCTCTCCAGTAAGGATTCCCAAATCCTGGTCAGGAGGCAGGTTCTACCGAGGACTCACGGGGAGGTGGTGAGACCAAAATACTACTTATAGAGGAAACATCAGACACTAGTAAGTAAAAACCAATAAGGAAATGGCCAACCAAGGAGGAAAAGGTCAGCATGGGTGGAAAACCAACGGCCACGCGCAGGAGAAGAAGCAATTACCTGTAAAACTTTTAACTGTTCATGATTTATTTTCGTTTCTTATTTAGTGTTTGTTGCTTGTATCTTATTTGTATTGTCAGCGAGTGTTTATTTTTCCAATTCCCGCCCGTGTTAGCCTAGTGCTATTAGGGTTGAAAATAAAGTTGATTGATTTATGAAAACGATGATCGCGGCTGAACGGCATTGCAACTTGGAGGAATTGCCCAGACTTTAGAATTTCCCCCATATTTGTACTTCCTATATATTATCCATAAACCATTCCTCATTTATAATTCTCTTCCCAGGAATTACGACCCAAATTCTTTCACTCACACGGAAAATGGAACACATCCTCATTCAACGTACCAAACACTGGGCAGAAGTAATGACCATTTTTTGTCCGGCTTTTAGCAGTGAATTTTCTTTTCTCCCTATTGTAACCCCCCCTCCTGAAATTGAAATCAACTAACCATCGTAGCTGCCAGACTGACCAGTGTAAATGGCCGTCCACAAAACCGCTAATAGCTTCTGTTCTTTAGTCTTCCGGATGGCGGCTGAATCGCTCTACGTACTACCAAGAAGGTTGGCTAGCGACTGGAAATAGTCGAGGACTTGTCGGAGTCACTTTCACGGCTTCTCGTTGCATATACGGCGTCAAAGGGAAAGAGCCAAGGGAATCAGCTATGCCTCAGAGGACAAATTTCAACTTGAGAGGACACCGTGCTCAGGTAAGTTGAGATTTGATAGGTCTCGTATTCCCCATATTTGATGGTGCTTAAACGGTAAGTTAGTTCCACGGCTAAATTAGCTGAGAGTTGTTCCAGTGATATTTCGGTCCTTCTTGGCTTTGGTCTTCTTCAGGGTGTAGTTAGAAAAACGAAAAATAATTATAGCGTTTAGCGCGATCAGATATGATTGGCGCTGAACGCTATCTTTGGCTGAAAAATACTAAATACTCCTTGAGCCTTTAACAAGCACTGCATGTTCGAATTTTTGTTCTCCATAGTGCTTGTATAATGTATTTGTATTTTTGTGTGAAATTAAAAAAACTTGAACTTGAACTTGAATAAGCTGACTGGGAAACATTTGTTGAAACAAATCATATATAACGTACCTGCAATAAATAACTGAAGCATCTACCGAGATTCGAAGAAATGTATAAAGCTTCTGCCGAGCTTCAGTTATTTATCGAGCTTCGAATATTTATTGCAGGTTTGTTTCTTCCCCAACGTTATCCCGGATGTTCGACAGCCTGACGAGTACCCTTGCCAGGAAGGACCGAAATGTCGCTGCCAAAGCATCGTAGCTGACGTATCCGTTTATGCATTGTTTGAATGTATGGAAAATACTAGCCTTAATACCTTTTCCCCTGCATCTGCTCCTCGCCAAGGAGCATGAGTTGCTTTTTTGCAGATACCATGGTATCTGTTACCCCTGTCTAAAGTGGTTTTTGCAGTTATCGTGGTATCTGGATACTACGGTCAACAGGCGTTCATCAAATTTTAGTTGCGTTTTTGCAGATACCATGGTATCTGTTACCACGGTAACTGGATCTGCAATTAGTCGTTTTTGCAGTTATCGTGGTATCTGATATACGTTTATTCAAACAATGTTTACAACGGATACGTCAGCTATGATTCAGCTATGATTCTGATATACGGTTACTCTGCAAAAAAGACAATTGCCGAAATTGCGCTTTTCGAAGTCATCCCGAAAGAAAAACAGATATTCAGTCACATCACTAAGTGACAAACTTCTTTCCCACCAATTTGACAAAATTTGATGAAAGTGAGATGACTCTTTCAGATACAATGACCGGTTACCACGGTCGGACCGTGGTGTTTGGATATCTGTTACCACGATAACTGCCCAGATACCACGATAACTGCAAAAATGCCTTTTGACCGGGGATAGATGCCACGATAACTGCAAAAACGACTTTAGACCGTGGTATCAGATACCATGGTATCTGCAAAAACGCAACTTTTGTCAGATTGGTAAGAAAGAATTTTAGCACTTAGTGATGTAACTGGATATCTGTTTTTCTTTTGGGATGACTTCGAAAAGTGCAATTTCGGCAATAGTCATTTTTGCAGAGCACCGTGTATCAGATACCACGATAACTGCAAAAAGGACTAATTGCAGATCCAGTTACCGTGGTAACAGATACCATGGTAACAGCACAAACGCAACTATGGTTTAGATGCTCTACATGACTAAGTCCAAAACACGCCAGTGACCCTAGGGAAGGACAAGAAACGTCACCCAAACAAGCTATGTAAACCAATTGTTTGTAAACCATTCAGCAACGTTTGTGGTGGTGACGTTCTGGTTCTTCATTGGGGACACGTTCGATTTTTCGTCGACATGGAGTAAGTAAGCAAGAGTATTGTGCCTAAACCCAGAGTACAGTGCCAATGATCAGAGTGAAACTTTCTCAGGGATTCTTCGGGCACGATGTCCCTAATATTGTTGTTTATCAGTTCTTTTGAGCTTACTCTCCCCCATGCTGCATTGATAGACCTTTTCAGCATGTAAACACATCTCACCATGACGGAACCTATTTGCTAATCTGTCACTGAAAGAGGGGGATGACCAGTCTGTCTGTTTGTTCTTTCCAATTTCTTCCACACCCTAGTCGTTCTCTTCTTGCTTCATTAGACCAAAACCAGATCGATTTTCTTGGGTGGCAGAGAGATTTAACAAATTATAGTCGAGCAAAGAGAGAATTAAGTGAGTTCAGTTTTTATGCAGATTCGCCCTAGTGCCAGATATTGATCACTTTTCTGTTGTTCGGTCGGGCTATCGGTCCACCGTTCTCGAGTTAGGGTACTTAATGTGCTAGGAGATGAAACTTGGCAGGAATATCAGGGACCCGACCAAACTAGCTTGTGAACTGTCACTTCCCCATCCGACCACCTATGGGGGTGGGGGGGGGGGGGGCAAGGAATCGGAATCTTGAGGTGGTATTCAAACAATGTTTACAACGGATACGTCAGCTATGATTCTTCATCAATTCTTCATCAGCGATGAAGAATCATAGCTGACGTATCCGTTGTAAACGTTGTTTGAATAAATATTTCAAAGTCAGCTTGGGCTCAAAGAATATTTATCTTGAGGTATGTATAACTTTCGAACGGGGGATCGGATCTTAATGAACCTTCAGGACTGTATCCCATGAATGTGTGTGGGGGGGGGGATGAAGAGGGGAACCGGGAATCTAGTAACACGCTTAGAGTGGAGAGATCTGGATTAAACTTGGTGGGAAGAACAAGCACAAGCCCTAGACATGGTACTTCCAGATTTAAGGTACTTCTAGATGCGCTAGGACGATGAAACTTGGCAGACGTATCAACTTTCGAATGGTATCAACTGAAACTTGATAATTGACAAGAGGACCTGTCTCTGATGTTATATTGTATGTTCCAGCCCAGATCCGACAACTGTTCGAGGAGTTGGTAGGGGAGTGGGACAGTAAACTTCGTGATACGCTTACTCTTACCATCCAAGAATCCAGCTATTCTCGGATCCGACCATTTCCGGCAGAATTTATGCGAACCTTAGCATATCTGATAAACATGCTAACTACACTTGCTCTTGTTTATTGATTAGGCTATTCCCAATAGGTGTGTTTTGAAGAACTGCGGACGGACGCCATCTAAGAGAGAAGCTTTGGAACTATTAATTCTTCGAGTGTATCAGGCTAGATGCCAGCTTAATCGTCACAGACAGTCGAAGTAGTCGAACAAGCCCGACAATTTTAAATCGAAATAATCACATTGGTATGAGTGAATGGTTTCTATCTTTAGGCCTGCTACTACTAGGATAATCTGAAATACGTCCCTGTGAAATAGCACTTCGTCTACATGTTTGTTGCACTGCACGTTGTGATATCGTAGACGGTGAGGCCCTGGAATTCATCTTGAAGTCATTACCTTAAATCACAGCTTGGAGTGAAATGGACTTTTGATCCTGTTCAATCCTGTTGAATAGGTTCGATTTTTTAATTCTTGCATCCAGCAGAGTAGACACAAGCAGACACTAGAGTTAATAGCCCCACAGGAACATGTCTACACCAACCAATTTGGTCTGTGTGTGAAAGCTGGGTACAGGCTGGGTAGAGCCAGGGGTAGAGCCAGGGTAGAGCTCTGCATTCATTCACAGTTCAGAGCCTAGTCTCTGAATGGCAGAATCTCTGAGCAGATTCTAGGCACTAGAATCTGTTTATTTAAGGTTCTTTTTGAAACTAAAACCAAAGAAATTTACAGCAGATACAACTGGATACAACCGACTGATTAGTATTTGTCTGACTTTTCAATACATTTTCCTTTTTTGAACTTTCAGAATTTTTCAGCCTTGTTCCCTCTCCTCAGTCAACAGGTCAGGAGCTGGTCAGGAGCAGGTCAGGAGTGCCATTTGAGGGCAGGGTAAAAATCTTGCTTCTTCGTTCTAGTTTTTGGGGTGCGAAATAGGTCTTAAAAGGCAAATTTAAAAAGTATTATCCAACTTGATTCAACTAGGCTAATATGCTACTATCAGGGACGTTACCAGTCATCCACAAATCCTCTATCTTTGGGGTGGTGTCCCAGCGTCTTGGCATGCCCAAACGTATGGGCATGGTGCCCATACATTGGGGAACCATGCCCTGGAGCATGGGCATGGTACCCCTGTGAAATTTGGTTAAACTGAGACTGGTTACATACCTAAATAGGGTCTTCGTCCTGTCCTAGATCAGAAGATACCTGATTCTACTTTCTATCCAACGTCATTTTCCAATTTACAAAATGTTAGAGCACTTCCAAGTTACATAGAGTTTTTTGGAGGCCACTTCTCTACTAGTGGGTTTATCCTATCCTTTTTTCAGAAAATTGCTACTAGGAGCATGGATGAGGCAAGCTTTTCAGTCTGTTCACTGGAGCAAATATTTCCTGTACATTGTTTGCCTTTTATTGTATTTATTTTGCATGCCTTACCCGATTCAACATCAACGTCTCAATTATGCGTGGGCTATACTGCATGTACGTCCGGTCCCAGACCGAATACGCCTGTCCAGCTTGGCATCCAGGACTAACTGCTGTGCAAACCGAAAAACTTGAAAATGTCCAGAAACGGGCATGTAAAATTATGCTTGGGGCTAATTACATGTCCTATGATGGCAGCCTGCAAAAACTGAGGCTGCAAAGGCTGGCTGAAAGGCGTCACGACCTCACCATGCGCTTCGGGAAACAATGCCTGCAGTCCGAGGCTCACCGTAAAATCCTGCCTGATTTTCAAGAGGCACGCAGCAGTGGGCCGAGGACTCGTCGAGGAATCCTCACTTCAAGATGCCAACTCCTCTGTCCCCCGCCTCGAAAATCTTCAAAGAGATACCTATCGTCCTTCGTCCCTTACTTCGTGGGCCACTTCAATGACGAATCGATGGGAAAAACGTTAGACGTCTGAAATGTTAATTAATTGTATATAGTATAAATCGTTTTATTTTTGTAACGTATGACGTCCGCCGCTAGCCACGTGCTATTATGGAAATAAAGAGTTTATTATTATTATTATTATTTTGAGGGATTTTTTGTTTTGACTATGTTAAAAATTGTTATCAAAACTCGCTATACTCAAAAGAAATACTACAAAAGGCAAACAGTCCAAAGGAATTTGGAATGAAAGGAAACTACCTAGCGGTGACTACCTGAGAAGGATAGAGTAACCTAGCTGCAACAACCTGGAAAAGGATTGAGTAACCTAGTGGCAACTACCTGGACAAATATAGAGTAAACCCACTAGGAAAGAAGTGGCCTCCACAAAACTCTATGTATATTGGAAGTGCTCTAACATTTTGAAAACTGGAAAATGAAGTTGGATAGAAAGTCAAATCAGGTATCTTTTGATCTATGACAGGAAGAAATCCCTTTTTAGGTATGTAGCCAGTCTCAGTGTAACCAAATGTCACTGGGGTACCATGCCCATGCTCCAGGGCATAGTGCCCTAACGTATGGGCACCATGCCCATACGTCCAGGCATGCCCGGACGTTGGGGCTCCATGCCCAAAAATTTAGGATTTGTGTATGACTGGGCGTTACGAGTCTTTGGGGGGGGGGGGGGGGGCGTCCAGTTTGTGCAGACGGACTCGAAAAATTTGCCAACAAATACATTTCCTACATTTTTTTTTTTAGACAGATTTTTGTTTTATTTAGATAAACCTTTTTATTCGCCAAAAACTGATTGTGGCCGCTCACGCCAAATTTGTTCGGTATAGTCATGGACATAAATGAGCACACACATATTAGGCCTACGCATATACAACGGCCATAAATAACATGATAAATTTAAACTACCAGCTCAGCTTATGCTTCGTCATACATCTTTAAAAATGAAGGGACAACACTTTTTGCAAACCTCTGGTGGGCACATTTAATTGGCTGCAACTTTTCAACCGTAGTAGCTACCTTGCGAGGGAGCCTTTTTGACAGCTTTTCAGAAGGGAAAATATTTTTGTGGATGGGGTGATTCAGACATTTGATACCAAACTCCATGCAGAGTTTCAGCCTTCGTTCACGTAAGGAGGTGATTTCGATATTATGTAGTAACTCTTCATAGGACCTCTCGGCCACCTTTGACGCTATGAGTAGAGCTCTTTTCTCAATCTTCTCGACTCTGGCGGTCTGTTCGACCGTGAGGCCAAAATGCCAAACGGGGCTCCGTATTCTAAATTTGGTCGGATAAATGAAATGTATATCCGGAACAAGTGTTTGGTGGGGGCCCCATGCCTGGACATGAGCTTAAGCATCTGAAGTCCGGCATTCTCTCGCTTTATCATGCTGGTCGTCTGAAAATACATTTACTCATACATTTACACGTACATTTCCTGCTGCCACAGAAAATAACCCATGTAAAACTAACTGTAATGCATCATTTGAGATTAGTTACCATATATTCCTCCTTTCGTTTCGACTTTCGCTAAAAAGTGAAGCTTCCAACGACTATACCCAGATGTTGGAACAAGCTAAACTAAGCAGGCGAAAGCAGCCGTTTTTCTAGAAAAATTTATCTATAAAATACCTACCATACGTAAAAATGAGGGCTGCTTAAGCCTTACAATGGTTAATAACCAAGTTTCAGCTTCTAACGTGTTTCACCACTACAGGAAACATCGTTCTTCCGAATAGAGAATACTACAAAATGTGCCGCAGTGGAAAATTTTTATATAACTAACTGTAATACATTAGTTGAGGTTATTTCCTTTAATGTAAATTCGTGTATTTAAAATTCACGTATTCGGCTTTTCGTTTCAGCTTTCGCTAAAAAGCGAAGCTTCCAATGACTGCACCAGAACAAGTTAAACTAAGCGGCGCCGGCAACATTTTTGCAATCTGTATTTTTTTTTCTATCTACCATACAAATTCTAGCTTTTTGTGTTTCAAATCTACAAGAATTGATTCTGTCATGTATAATAAGATCTCGATCTGCCGACGGGCTTAAACTTTCCTGATGCGCCAGATAGATGTTGGCAAAATATGAATTCTTTACACCGACAAGAATACCCACGCCCAACAAAACTATTAAGGATTATAGTCCTTCTTTTGTTTTGCCTGACAAGACTATGAAGAACTGTATTTCTTACGTGTAAGTAGAAGCCGACGAAACTTAAAACTTTCGGGATGCGGATAAACGTTTATAGGATTTTCTTATATGTAAAAAGAACCCGATGTGCCGACGAAAATACTGAAGCCCGACAAAACCATACAGCATTTGATTTCTTGTGTCTTCTGTTTTGCCCGACTGGACTGTAGAGAACTTTTTGCGTGTTAAAATGACCCGATGACTTGAACTTCCCGCGTGCGACCGACTACTGTTTGCAGAATTTGATAGAACAAGAACCCGGTATGCCGACTAGTCGACCAACACCGAACAAAAGCATACAAACTTGTATTTCTTCTGTATTTCTCATGTATGAAAAGAACCCGATGTGCCGACGAGAATACGGAGGCCCGACGAAATCATACAGAATTTGATTTCTTCCGTGTTGTGGGGGAGGGAGGGGGTGTCCCCCTCCTCGCCCCCATAGAAACGCCCCTGGCTACTATATACAGCAAATTAGAATCTTTGTAATAAACCTGGGATTAGTGCCCAGAATTGATCCTTGCCCCTCCAACCTCCTAAGGTTTACTGAAATGTCACCACTGGTCTCAGTTCTTAATCTCTCTAGTTTCTTTGAAAGCAATTAGCCTAAACCTCTAAGGAGAGATGAAGAATGTAGAAACAAAGAGACAAGGGATTCAGTTCCTTCCCGAGAAGAGGCATGCATTCCCCCTTATCAAAGATTCAGGCATAGTAAATTGTATTGGTAACAACGGAAGTTTTGAAAGAGATTGTGTGGGGTAATTTATTTGTTTCATTTGTTTCTAGCTTATTTGCATTTGTTCTATGGAGTGATTATTGTCATGTGGTGGCTTCAGCCTGTGAAGTGTGCATTGTTTTCGTCTTGAGCAGCATCATGGGTCAGCATAAGATGAGCTTTGTAGGTTTTATTGGTAATGTGTGTGCACAAGGGCTTAGCAGTTCCAGGACTTCCAGGTAGCCTATATTTGGTACCACGTGTTGATGGGTAATCACAGGAGCATGGCTTCAACAGGCGAAAGGAATGCAGCAGCACTCCTGCATGATTTTAATACTGATCCACCATTATCTTTCCTAATTTCCCAATCTATATTCCGGAAACTTTGAATTTCAAACAGGCTCTTCTCCGTCCACCCTACCAACATCAGACACAGTTTTGCTTATTGAAGAGTAAATTCATTTTTGCTAGATATTAAATTGTAATAACCAGGTTTTCCTTAAACAATGATGAAATTACCAACCCCTTCAAACTATTAAGAATGACGTGTCCCAGGACCAATTTTTCTTCAAGAAAAAGTGATGACACGTTCCTTAAAGACGGTCTATATGTACAGTAATTTGCACTCCTTGTGAGAGCTTTTGGTCTCCGGTGGGAGATTGTTTAGGAAAAAGTGCCTCGGTTATTAGCTCGTACCGAACAAAATCCATCTGTTACCAATAGTTTGCAGTTTGAAGGGGTGTTTTATTTTTTCAAGTTCGAGAATAATTAAAAAGGGGGGAAACCTTGAAAATAGGGGGAAAGAACACCAGAGGTGTTAATAGACAAAAGGTTCGGGGGCGGGGGGCTGGTCATTTTTACCGACAGTTTTTGCAGGAAACCCGACTGTTAAAGAAATAGAAAACCGTGATTTTCGGGTTTTTTTCTTGATCAGCTAATTATCCCTCTAGGATGATGTGCGAGGGATGAATATAAATTCGGATATTTCCGAATTTAAACAAAAACCCCAAAATCACGGTTTTCTATTTCTTTCGTTTTGAATGGTCAGCTTGGCTTCAAACCTTATATTAACCCGACTGTTTTTAAGAATAAATTACTGTTTTGACAAAAAATCCACTGATTTTCAGGAAAACCGACTGATTTTCAGAAAAACCGACTGTTTGAAGAAAAAAAATGACTAATTTTACGAAAAACCGACTGTTTCCAAGAAAATATCTACAGTTTTTACGAGAAAAATCGAGGCGCTTCGCGCCGACTTGGTTATTTTCTACCAACTGGCTGACAACAATGGAGGGACCCTCCCCCCGTACGTGACGCCCCTGCCTATGACTGACTATGACTGTTCCCCATCAGCTGGACTCCATAACTGTCTGAAAAGTGTTCCCGATGAAGTTTTTATATTCGTATCTTTGGATAAAGGGAACCTATAATATATTATAAAGGCTTTTGTTGAAGCAAATCTATATACAAATAAAAACGCTATCACCAGTTTCGAACAAAAAATTCAGTACAAGCATTACTGCGAAAAGAAAGTAGATCAGACGTTGCAATCCCAATATGGTTGAACACGAAACAACTTCTGGGCAACATAGCGATTGCACCATGACAAAGTCCTACCGGAAGTTCCGAAGAGTGGATTGTCCCCAATGTTTTCAGAAGTTATCTCCATGGGTTTTTCGTTGTCTTCCTGCCTGCCGAAAACGGACGCATAAAGCAATCTTAGACTCTCTTTCCTACCTTCTAGTTAACATGTAGAGATTCTAGTTGCGTTTTTGATCGAAGTTTGTTACCTTCAACCTCAAAGGTCTCTGCTTGAACACCGTTTTTGGTCGCCGGTCACAGTTCCTTCGTCCTTCAAACTCTGACCGTCGAACTTCGTTCGAAGTTTGCTTGAATCGTCGAAGAAACGTCGACCTGGCAAGGATCGCTGGAGTCGTAAAAACACTAATTAAGCAAACGGTGAAATTCGACGGCGTTCAAAAATGGAAATTAAGCAACCGGATAAGCGAACGGCGAACAAAACTTCGATCAAAACGCAACTTCTGTCAAAAAGGCCCAGTTTCCATTTGTTTTTTTTCGGTGCGAACACCCATGCGATTCTGTCGTAACTAAAGAACTGAAAACTAGAGAAAATTCTGTCGCTTAAAGTTTAACTGAAAAGGGCTTAGATAGGACAGTCTAGTTACCTATCACTTATTCACTTAAAGTTTAACTGAACAGGCAACTTATTTTTACATCTTAGATTCAAACACATTGAATTATTACAACACCCATTAGGGATTTTCATTCTGTCCACAGTAGTCTTCAGTAGGGACGTTGGGAATGTGGACGCTTTCCCATGGTGAATCCGTCCACAATTCGCCCGCGAAATTTTAAAATACCGACCAAACGTGATTTTTCAAGCTCATATTTTGGTCGAGGTCAGATATGGCAAATATCAGTCGTCGCTCAATCCTTGATTATAAAAACAGCTCAGAAGACTGCCTACTGACAAGGGTAACAACCAGAAGACTTGCCGTGTCAAGAAAATCTTCCAGTGTTCTTCAACGGAGTGGAGTCAATGGAGGAATTTTTATGAAGTTCACATGGTCCTCTTGGAACGACGGATCGACAGAATCTTTACAGGTTTGTAGAATACTCTTATACCAATTTTCCGTAAAGCACCTTCAAATAATACCAAAGAAACAGGACAAACTAGCGATGGACCTAAACTGGCTAAAAATTAACTAGACTTTAGCGTAGCGAAGTCAAGTCATCTGCAAATAAGTCACTTTTAATTCAAGTAAATTGCGCACTCAGGGTTCCTCAAAGAGTTGCAAAGAAGAAAGCCTTTTTTACCCTTGTGCTTTTCCAAAAAATAAGGTAAAAAATGAATAAATAGAACTAAAGCCGAGCAAATACACCACATATGCAGTACCACACACCTATTAATTCAAATTAGTCCTTTGGCTTCTCACAACCTAAAAAGACCAAGTTCATATCATGTCTCAATATACTACAGCAAGAATGACATACCGATTCTATATTTTCAAAGAAAAATGACTGGCTTTGTGAAAAAAGCCATGAAGAACAGAAAGCCATACAGCCTGGAACATACTCAACCTTAGGTCCTTGCAAATAGCTAGCCTACCAAGAAAATAGTCAATCCCAGAAGCAATCCTTGGACTTTTTGCCTTCGCAGATCCTGTGATTTCTGGAAATAGCCTACATCTTGTTTACAATCTTGTCTGCATGCTTGTTGTTGTTGTTACCAGCTATAATCTTACACACTGCAACAGAGAAGTCTGTTGCTTTGCCTTCAAATATGAAACAAGCAAGCCTCAATGTATTTTGACGAGAATGTCAGTCCAGTTCTGTATTTCTGAAGAAAATGGACTGGCATCGACCTGCCTGTACCATGTGAAAAGAGCCAAAAAGGGAATGGAATGCCTGACAGCCTGGAACATAGTCAGCCTTAGGTCCCTTGCAAAAAGCTAGCACACCAAGCAAATAATCGATCATCACAGCAATCCTTGCACTGTTTGCCTTTGCAGATACCTACTGTGGATTCTGTCCTACACAGTGCATATTCTATGTTCTTGTTTGCTTTATTTTCACAAATGAAATCAGTAAATGAACAGGATTACAAACAAAACTAACCAGTAAGCCCATAATGGCACCATCTGCACAGACAGTATACCAACATAGATCATGCAGAAGCAGAATGTCAACGTGCAGAATCGCAACTCATGGGTAACTATTGAATATTTTCTTGATAAAAAAAACCCAATAATAATCGCTTTGTAGTAGGCTAGGCCATCAAAATATACATAACATATCTCAGGTTTTTATGAGAAAAAATTAGCAATGGTTGGTTTACTAGGAGGTAATCAAGACTCTCAACCATACAAACAACAGGGGTGACTTTGTTATGTATATCTGGTACCATGCTGATTCGCCGCTCCCTGTTTGAGACCAAACCAGTCTTACTGCTTGAGACTTTTGGGTAGCATATAAAAACATGGTCTGGCTCTTCAAGGAAACTATCTAGTCATACTTTTTGGTGAGGCCACATATAAATGTTTGGAGGAACTGTGACAAGATAACTACACTGTAAAAGTCTCTCCTACATCGGACGTTGGTGGTTGCACATCATCGAATTCGGCAATTTTATTCCGAATTCGGAGAGTTAAAATTCGTATTCGAAGAGTTAAAATCCGAATTCGGAGAGTTAAATTCCGAATTCGGAGAGTTAAAATCCGAATTCGGAGAGTTAGAATCCGATACAGGATTAAAACGCTAGAATGCAAAATACTGCAGACTAGGATAACTTAATCTGCAGCATTTCGCATTTTAGCGTTTTAATCCTGTATCGGATTTGAACTCTCCGAATTCGGACTTTAACTCTCCGAATTCGGATTGTAACTCTCCGAATTCGAAAAAAAAAATCACCGACTTGGTGATGTGCAACCTCTAAAGACCGATGTAGGAGAGACTTTTTACAGTGTAATTGGCTAGAAATTCCATCCTTTGAAAACTGTTTCTATTTTAGGTTGAAGTGCAGTCGAGCCTTGAGAAATCAAGAACACCCTTCCAAGATCAACCCATAGTTACTACCACCGAGCAATCAGAGGACACAGGTGACTAAAGGCAATCACTTTTCTGTGCCGCATCTATAGAAGCTTTGTTGGTAACAGCTGGTTTGAACCAACTTGATGAAGAAGAGTATCACTTTAGGTAGGTTTCTAGCTTTTCAGTTGTAGATCTTGCATTGGGATTGTGACACAGGTATAAGAATTCTTTTTTTTTTTTTAGGTATTCTGGGGGTGTTAGCAGGGGGACAAATAAAATGGGAGGATAGTCAAACAGGCCAATACTGTTGGCTCATTGGTGCGAAAACTGGTTACGCAAATTTTGCCCAGTTTGCCATGAAGGGGGAGGGGCTGTAAGGAGAGGCCAAGAAAAGCTACAGCCTTGTGTAATTTTCTGTAAGGAAAGCTAAGTTGTAAAGTAGTCATATATCCCAAAACAGCAGAAACACTCTGTAGTGCGAGGTGTCCTTTAAGACATAATAAGGGAATATATGAGAAGAATGCAAAATGAGTTTTAATTGTTTCTGTCAGTGGTTAAAAATGCAACCCCTGTTACAAATGAAACTTCAGTATTCGGAAAATCGCCATATTCCGGTTCACCGCTTCTAAGCGGACTAGTTTCTGTAAATCCCCCTCTACCTCACAATCGCAATTGTGTCAAACAGAGTAAAATAGATCCACAGGTTCATGAGCAGAAACCTGCAATCTGAGTCCCTAATGGACATGTCGCAGAAACTGAAAGTTACCCACTACCTTATGGATCCGACTGCTTAGTGTGTCTATACGAGTACTGATTCCGAGACAATGGGGGATTGGCAGAACCAATCCACTTGGAGCGCTGAACTGGTGTAAGGCAATTGCGAGTTGAGTGTTCACACCTCAGAAGCTTACTTACAAGGGCTTGGATGTTCAAAAAGCCCTTATTCACCTACGTGTTTGCAGATGGTAATTATCATGCCGGTAGCTAATGGCAAGAATTTGTTAGCTAGGATTGAATCTTTGAAGCTTGCTAATTAGCATAGCCCCTCCCCCCTCCCAGGATGTTAGTTACGCCCCTGTCAAGGTGTAAGTCGAAACTAACTCCCCTTCATCCTCACGAAAATCATACATTTCGTTATACTACCTTTCTTGCCCAAAACTAGTATCTACTTTGAAAGCAAATATTTCATACCTGAAACGTTGTATTTTGGTTCAGGATGACCAGGTTTGCTTCGTCCTTACTAAAATTATGTAATACTTCTTTCACTTTTACTCCCTTTCTTGCTCTTCCTGGCAATGCTTATTATGCATAACATTTCACCCATAACGAGCTTCAAACACAACAAGTTCAAGGTGTTGTCTGTTGAGTGTTGTCCATTGAACCTGAGCATCCTTGCGTTATCTGTTATGAAACTACTGTTTTCAGTATTTTGAAAATAATATAATCTATATACCAATAAACAGGGTATTTTGGGGGGTTAATTAACTATGTGAGGACTGCTCAGTGCTCAGACAGCTGTGTATTTGAAGAAGAAGACGGGGAAGCCATAGGGAAACAGTAGCATGAAGCCTTATATTCAAACATAAACTTGCATTCTAATTTTATGATTAGTTTCAGGATAATATGGACCTGGCGAGTTCAGCCTTGCAGGCTTGCTTGTGCCAGTTACATTGGAACAGCTGTGTTGGTCATCATCAGTCAAAACTGCACCTGATTTGATGAAATTTAGTGAAGCATAATAGGCTTTACAATAAAGAGATATACGGTTTTATTCTGAGTGCTTCATTGTGTTTTTGGCGTAAAATAGTAAAAAAAATAGACTGGTCTTTATTCTGAGCAGCTGCATTTCAGTAGTTTGGCCTAAGAAATGGGCTACTTGTCTGGACAAACATAGTTTGTAGACTGATACAATTTTTTAGCATGTTGATGGTTGTCAGGGTTTGGACACAGTGGATGGAAGGCAAACTGAGCTGAAGGTGAAACCTGGAATGTGCTTAGAATGGTGGGTGCTAAAGGTGCTAAAACATTGTTCAGGTAAGGTGCGCTAAATATTGGTCCTTAACCACAAGGTTGAGAGACACCAGCGGTTCAAATCAAATATCAATACTGCACCCAACGTAACAAAGGTGCCAAAATGCTAGTATATGTACTAATTGCTAGGTTTCATACCCATGTTTCATCCAAGACTTGAACAGTTTAGGCTCTGTTCCCCCTTGCTCTGTTTCTTCTTTCAAGGTTCCAAGCTTTCACAAAACAACACAACAGTCTGAAACTCGACGTATTTTTGTCAGTAGGTAACAAGCGTGTACATACTTTATCAGATTTTTTTTTCCTTCACAGATACCTCAAGCACTCAAACCGAGAGACAACTCATTCTATTTTTTTTCTTGTTTACCTCACTGTTGGTCGATTTGAACCAGCAAATTAAAAAAGGAAAAATTTAAATTCAAAGAATGTCGGTAGAAACAACTTTTTATTTTGTGACAAGAAAATTGCTGCAAGAGACTCCTGTTTACTGATACGAAGTTTGATATTACACTATATTGTCAACTGTTTTGTGAACAGGGCCAAGGTATGGAAAATTTAGAGAGGTGTCCAAATAAGCATGCTGCTACTGTTCTATCTGCATTGTACAGGCAAATCCTAGGGATTACTGAATGGTGGGAAATAGAACAGAAAATTTATAGTATAGGGTCCGAATGGTTTTGACAAGGTTATGCAGTCCCACTGAATATTTTCGGCTGTTTTTTTTTCAAAGCTCCAAGCATTCACAAACAAACATATAACAGTCTGGAAATTAACATATTTTTGTCAATATGTAAAAAATCAGATTTTTTCCTTGACTGGTAGGTCAGACACCCAAACTAGCCGACAACTTCGTAAAAATTATTTTACGTTGCTGCTAGTTCATTTAAACCATCAAATGAAAGAAGTTTTGAATTTGCATAAAAAAACTTTTTCATAAGCAAGAAAGTGTGGAATACAGCAAAGTTAGGGGGGGAAAATGTGGAAGGTGTTGAATCGCATAGCTCTGCATTAAAGGAGGGGTTGACAACCTCAGACAAGAATTCAATTTTCCAGAAAAGTCTTTCCTTCAGAATAATCTATCTGGCTTAAAACGGAACGAACAAATATGAAAAACATACTAGACTGAAGCTAATTGAATGATTTATATAATGGACAGATAAATATTGCTTCAGTATTTCTAGTTAAACATTATTTTCTTTTCAGAAAAGATCAATTCAGTTACCAAAGTCAATGGCCCGAATATACCTTTACAGAGCAGCTTGAAAACAAAGAAAAGGCACAGAATTTGAGTATTTTGAACACATTAATAAGGGTTCGTGCCCAAGAGCCAGAAGCTTTTTTTATTAAAAAAAGTCATATTTTACCTCTTGCCTGTCAGACAGCATGTACATTTCATTTAAACATTTTCGCTACAAAAATTGAGTTAGAGCGTGTTCCGCCCTTGTAACAATAGTTACTATTAGTTACTATTTCCATTCCATCCTCACAAAAAGTTACTACGCTGACCGTTCCAACCTTGTCGGAATAGTAGGCTAACTAATAGTTACTATTTGCTTACCATGCTCGGGAGCGTAGTAACTACGCATCTCTGCAACGTGATTGGTCGGATTCGCCCCTGGCGTGAGATTCTGCTGGAAAATAGAAAAATCGTTCCAGCCTTGACGGCAAAAAAACAGAATTTGTGACGTCTTGCGTGGTAGCTACGGTAAGTAGGATGGAACACGCTCTTAGTGTAAAATGAGGTCAGGTCCTTTCCCTGCATTGTACATTGATACAACCAAATTCTAGTGATTACTGACTACTTTCCATATTTTTGAAAACAAATCTTATTATTAGAGTGGTTCCGACAATGTTAGGCCATACAGTCCCCCTGAATCCTGACTGAATCGGCCATTCTTAGTGATTCAAAGGAATAAGGAAGGATTTACCTCAGACAAGTAATAGGTGGGAAACGTTTGTCGAATGTTGGTCCGTAACCACAAGGTTGAGAGAGACCAGTAATTTAATTAAACACTGTATCTCCCACCAACCCTGTAATAAAGGTGCCAAGACATTGCTGAAGGTGTTCCATCTGATGCAACAGTTGCTGATGATGAAAATCGGGCAGCCAATATCAATACACAAGACAACTCACTAGCAGACACTTTTTTGTTTATTTGGCACATGCTCACGTTTGTATGGAATTCCGTCACAATTTAGTCGCCACTTTATTTATTTGTTTGTTGCTGTTGTTGTTGCCAAATGTTCCAGGCACCATAGAGCTGTCACAAAAATGGGAAAATCGGCAAGCACAGTGGTATAATCGCTTAACTGGAAATATCAGGAAAACAAACTAACGCTTTTTCATCGGGTTTTCAAGATTATTTAAGTGAACAAGTGATGGATAACTAGATTGTCGTGTCCTAGCCCTTTTCGGTTAAACTTTAAAGAAGCTTGAAAACCGGGCGAAAATGCGTTCCTTCGTTGCTCCGCTATTCACTAACAATTGATTTTCAAATAGTGGAATTTCCTTGTCTAATTTATATGCTCTGTACGCTTGTATCTGTGTCGTATGCTCGAAAAAGGATTGACGAAAAATAAGTGTTCGCGCAGTGAGCTACCTTCCGTAAGCTGATCACTGGCCACTGAGACGCTGCGTATGTATTGAAATTCATTTTTGTGTGCGTCATAGTAGAAATTTGTGTTGTGAGGACGACCGTAGACATTCTGGACGTCATTCTAGAGCAAATAGTGAAAAATAAACAATCCAAAAAATGCAGTGTATTCCGTTAAATGATATAAAATAAGTTGGCTTTTCAGTAAGCTTTAAGCATTGTTTAAGCTGCATAGCGCAACAGCCTACGCGATGTTTACGTCTTGATGCACACCCTTGCTCAAATTGGAAGTAAAAAGGTTCTTATCATTGCAGTGTTCGGTGTTGACACGTTGATACAGTTTTTCGAGCTTCTAAAGATCAGAAAAAGTTAGTACTACTTGAAGTAGCCTACACGAGTAAAATTTGACAACCATTGTACCATAAATAGCTACTAAGTTAACGGATGGACAGCATAAGTTCTCGAACTAACGATAAGCAGTCGTAAGAGAACAAAACGTGTTCTTTTGAAGAAAAGTTGTTTCTTCAACTTCCAACAAAGTATAACTTTACTGCTTCCCTTGGCAACCCTGACGACGCTGCTCTTTTCATCGTCCCGCTGGCAACCAAACGATCTGCATAAGCAAAAATAAGTCCCGGCTCTGTTCTCGTTACTCCTGCGCAAAACGAAGAAAAGAGGAATCTGTATACGCCGTAATACACTTTATTACAAATATTTGAACAATGCATTGGAATCCGGCACGTCGCATGGAAGGAACTAAAGGGGCTTTCACATTGCGCAAGTCTTATATAGTCCGCGTAGCATCTGGGCTGTGTCGGCCCTCTCACAGCGCGAGGATTCATGAGTTCCGTCGTCATGAAAAGGGAATAGCCAGGGTTGCCACAACTCGCACGATACTGTGAATTGTCACTGCATTTTGTTTTTGTCACTCTTGTCCTACGTAGGACATAAAAATCACTCTATTTAAAAAAATGACCAAATGTGTCATTTTTGCACCAGGGATTCCGAGCAGAAGTGACTATTTCAAGTTTGTTTCACGAAAGTAAAATTAAGCTGTGTCGTTTTTACAGAAGCGATTCCGACCAAAAGTGAACATTTCATGAAAATAAATTTCACTCCCGATTCACTCTCTGTTTTGGGCCAAACGTTATTAGGGGGTTAGGGGGTTGACCCCCCCCCCCACGAAACATACAAAAATGGTATTTTTATAGGCTTTTTCGTCTGATCTATGTCTTTTTTGCCCGACCCGCAGGCAACCCCCCCCCCCCCCCCCCCGAAAAAATTTCCTGGATACGGGCCTGATTCAGCCATCCTAGGATTACAGTCAGACAAGGTAGGGCAATTTTTATCTTGAAAATTAACTAATCTTTGTTTTTCTTTTCCTTCCCTAAAAAAATCGCATGCGTTGGATTAGTTGAAATATTTCAGCGCATCCAACAATGCGACAAAACGCAAAGTTCTGCTTTGCTTGTCGCATGATTTGTGTCGTATGTCGCATGACGCAGAAATATTGCGCGAAACCACAGCAGTGTGAACCAGGGGATAGTCTTGCAATCTCAGTGTCCCCTTAATCTTGTTAATACAAAACCACAACAGCAGCGGCTAAACGCAGAGAAGAAGCATTTTAAGTTTGGGCAACAGGCGATCCGGTCCTTTAATCCCCAATACCCCATTAAAATTCTAATTCTAACCATTATACTCTTTGCTATAGGATTTGTTTTCTCAAACTTTCAACTAGGCTTCTGGCCCTGGGTGTGGCTTCTGGGTGTGTTTGTCTCTTTTTCCCTGTAGTTCAACTCCAGTTGTTTGTCTTGCCAGTTTCTGTTTTCCTTCTGTTTTCTTTCTCTTCTTCTGTCTTTTATTTGAATAGCCTACAAGGCCGTATCCAGGGGGGGGGGGGGGTTAGGCGGTGGACCCCCCCCCCCCCCCGAAAAAAAATCATTTAAAAATATTCTTTTTTATAGGCTTTTCACTCTGATCTATATGTTTTTTTTACGTTTTTGTCCGACCAGCAGGCAACCCCTCCCCCGAAAGGCAAAACCCCCCAAAATAAATCCCTGGATACGGGCCTGATAGCCTACGATCTCGTCTTCTTTTTTTCCCGGTATATTCAGTTGATCTCTCGATTCTGATTGCCTTTTAAATATCCTTGTCGGTCAAATGGTACAATCGTATCGGTGTTTAAAGCGAATTTCAGGCCCCTTTTTCATTAATCCCGCCTTAGGCTGTAAAGATTTGTTTATTCTCCTCAGAAACACACCATCGCCAACAAAGAACCACAATAGCTTTTCTCTACAATGGCCTCTAGACATATTTCTCTCATATTCCCCTACGGGCACTTGCTCCTATATGCGATCAGGGGAGATGTACAAGAAGTCAGAAAGGGAGAGGCTGGAGAAAGTTGTCTTATCGATTCGAGGGATGATTCAGACAGCGTGACAAATTGGTCAGAAGGGTACGAAATGATCTCTATCAAAGCAAAGCGGGAATAACATGCGGGTTAGATCGATTGAGGAGAGGGTCAAAGGCTGAACCGTTACGCAACTAAACAAACATCAAACCACAGCCTATTTCTACATGCTGTCTTTTTGCCCATCGCTGTGAACTGCCTTCAGAAATGTCCGTTCAAGACCATGCATCTTTGGTCTTAATGAATGAATGAAAGAACTTATGTCGCGCAGCGTAGTAGTTCGGTATTTGCACAGTATATATAGAAAAAAAGATAAAGAAACGCTGGACAAGAAATACAGAACGGCATAACAAGGAATACAAAGCGTCGTAAAGGAGAATCAGGAGAATCGCTGGTCTTGAAAAATACTTGTGATCAAGAGAATGACCAAAATTTTCCTATAGATTAATCGGTTGATTGCGTCGTCTCGTTTAAACTTTGGCCTGAGCTGGCCTTTGTTGGATTCTAGTTGCTATGCGCGTTTACTGCTTTCGGCTACAGAAACTCAATAAATTGCTGTTCGTAGTATCTCATTTAGCGAACAAAAGGCGACCTCTTTTCATCAGCAATTTGTTGAACTTTTAATTAATCGGTGGTTATATTGCGCACTATCTAGAGGCAGCCAAGGCCTCTTCTCATCGGACTTCGAAGGCTCCTTGTATTCGCCACAATAGCATAGTTCCGAAAATATCGATGAGGACGTTTTTGCTCTCGTTTTCTTCATAGCGACGTAAATAATTTTCTGTTTCTATTTAGATATTTATCATTGACCTTGCTCCCAATCTGCCATGTTTTGTGTCTACCGTGTACCTGCGTGGTTACTCATGACGTACTTTTTCTTTAGTAGCCTACTTGGTTGAACTTTAGTTGTCGGGGGTTACAGTAGGCCATATCTACTTACCACCAAGGCTTCTTCACATAGGACTTCCGGTGAGGTGACGATTGTATTCGTCTTTTATTCCCAACGAAGTCAGTAATTTTACTTTTAGTATACTACTGTACTACCTTAAACATCAGCTTATACCTGCGTAGATACTTGTGACACGGCTGCTTTCAAAAGCTCCGTCTTTCCTCATTTTCTTTGTCTACCCAATTCGCAGATGTTTCAGTCTATCTTGTATATGTGGGGTAATGGGTTTACTATTGACATAGGCCTGCCAGGCTAGGAAACTCCTTCTTTTCCCATTTTCTTCACATAAATCATTTTTTACACCGAGGGGTTGCTCACTCCCAAAAACGATGTACACCAAGTGGCGCGTGCCGCGGTGCCGAGCCGGTGCCGCGGTGCCGTGTCGGTGCCGTGCCGGTGCCGAGCCGGTGCCGCGGTGCCGTGCCGGTGCCGTGCCGGTGCCGAGCCGGTGCCGAGCCGGTGCCGTGCCGGTGCCAAGCCGGTGCCGAGGTTTTTTTTACTTCAAATTACAGTATTGTGATAAAGCACGATTTCTGATGTACATGTAAACAAATTTCATCAGATATTGGCCGAGAATGAAGTCGGCAATGTGTGTTGAATACAAGAGCTAGCAGCTCATATGGTACTTGCAAGGCTGGGTCAGAGGATGAAATTTAGGAATTTGTAAATTCTTGGGTTTCTTGTGTTTAATTATAAGCCATACCCTTGAAATAAGAATGATTGTGGGCCCTTGGAAATCAAGAGAATGATCTGGTGAAAAGTATTTTATTTTTGCACTTTAAGGGCACTAGAAATTCATGTGAAAGCAAAACCCTTTAGGCAAAAGTGACTATGGGCTCATGGGGATCACGTAGTTGTATATTTTGCTCAAACTAATGCAACCTATAAAACTAATGCAACCTACTTCCGTAATCATTACATATATTTCTAAAGCCGGAGACCCACGTTTCGTGCGGTACATTCTAACCCCTCTAACAAAACCTCGCTGATTTTCTCACTTGCCGTGTTTTGCTACCTTCGATGTGTATCACGCTGTCGACGGTTCGAGACGGTTGCGCGACGCTTGTCTGCGAGAATTTTTTCCATCAGGAAAATCGGTTATGCAAATTGTTTCCCTGTTTCGCTAGAAGTCAACGGGTCTCGGAAAAGGCTTAAAACAGCCAAAACAGTTAGTTATTTATTGAAAGCACAGCATAGTTAAAGTATTCAAATACTTTAAAATACTGTAAGTTGAAGAGTGATTAGTGCGAGGGGTCCTTTAAGGGAGCTGGAAATTCATTTTGAAGCAAAACCCTTCTTTCACAAATAATCATGGGCTCATGGGGATCATGAAAATATATGTTTTGCTCCAAAGTATTTTCTGTACTTTGTGGTTATGATGAGTACTTTAAGGAATGTGGTTGGCTCTATAAAAGAATTTATGAACCAATCTTTTCCTTCCTTGACTACCTACTTAGGCTAACTGGTACATATATTTAGCCACAGCAAGTGCATGAAAATGGCAAAGTTCGAAGCACGAACGTTCAAATAAGCATACCTCTATTGCACTCCCAGAGTGTCTGATGGGGAAATTGACTTTTTCCAAGTTAAATATGCCTGCCAAGTATCATTCTTAGCACACTCTACAAATATAAAAAAAAGATTGGTCGCCACTGAATTACCTTCACCAGAAGCAAAATATACTGAAGCTGACTCAAGTTTTGGGCGATATTCGATACCGATAACGATATATCCATGTATCGGACAAAATATCGATATCGAAAGTAAATATCGATATCGATAACGATATTTGTTCATTCGTAAAGATTGTAATTAATCCAACATAACCCACACTTATATATACGAAACTGGAGCAATGTGTATTCCGCAATTCCTTTCTTATTTATCCGGATATAATCGATCGATCGATATATCGCACCAAATATCGATATCGAAACGTAAATATCGCTATCGAAAACGATATTTGTTCATCGTAATTATTGTAAATAATCCGAACTAACCTACACTTACATATCCGAAATTGGACAATATGTTTTCCCTAATTCATTTCTCATTTATTCTGAGTTTGAAATGATCCAAGATGCTATTTAATGAAAATTTGGTTCTTAGATTTTGGCGAAACGAAGCATGGTAAGCAAATATCAATATCGATATATCGATTATCGAATATCGAAAGTGAAAATATCGATATATCGATTGTTGAATATCGAAAGCGGAAATATCGATATATCGATTATCTAATATCGAAAGTGAAAATATCGATATATAAATCCAAGTATCGCCAAGCACCAGTACCAAACCATGGTTGACCACTTTGCGCATTTGGTCAACAGCATCTCCTCATATCTAGTTCAGCTTCTTCTTCGGTTGCATGTTTTCAGTAATTCTTTCATTCAAGTACCTTCGTTATTGGTCGCCAGATACCAGATACCAGATGGCGAAGAGTAATCTGCAGAAAATTTGTCCGTGGCCGGAAAAATTGTTGCCGGTGCCGTGCGGTGCCGTGCGGTGCCGTGCCGGTGCCGTGCGGTGCCGTGCCGGTGCCGAGCTGGTGCCGCGGTGTTGCGCCGTTGCCGTGCCTTTGCCGTGCCGGTGCCGCGGTGCCGTGCCGGTGCGGTGCCGTGCCGGTGCCGTGTCGAGGTGTACACCGGTGGCGGAGAGTGAGCAACCCCTCGTTTTACACGCTGTCAATTAAACGACGTAATTTTGTTTTGTTTAACTCATTTTTGGTCAGTCATGGACTTGCAGCTCTCCTATAGTATCACCGCCCCCAAATTTGTCATGGTTTCAGTCTATGTTATATCTGTGTAGTTACTAATGACGAACCAGATTCGGTTTCTTCTAAATGCTCCTTCTTTCCTAATTTTCTTCACTACGACGCAAATAATTCTGTCTGCTTCAGTAGACCTGTAACTCCCCTATGATCTACCCACTGCCCAGTTTCCGATTGTTTCTGTCTATCTTGTTGTTGTTGTTGTTGTTTGAGGTTTGACGCGTTCGACCGAAAGGTCATATGCGTTCGTATCACTCGTTCTTGCAGAGCTTTATATTCACTAACTTGCTTGGGTATCACTCCAATATTTTCACTGATTTCGTCTTATGTAATCACTTGTCTTGCTGGTTGGTTGGAGTTGTGTTGCTGCGGCAAATACCTGCGTCATAAAAACAAATATGTCAAAACGTGCACTGTGTGCACTGTGCACTGTCGTGAGCATGTCGATTCATAAAACAAAAACTAGAACACTAAAATACAACAAATAACATATTATTTCTCATTCCTTCATCTTTTCTAGGGTATATATTTTTTTCCTCCCATCTCTATAAGGGTGTATTTTTTTCCCTTATTTCTTTTTTTTTATTCTATTTCATTATTAAAACACTATACTCTTTAATTATCTTCATTTAATCTATCTATATTAAAATACATAAAATCAATGCCTTATTCTACGTTACTTTCTAACAATTTCACAATTATAATCTTCTCCATTAATAAACAAACTGACTCTAGCACGCGCCGAAACCATGACGAACCAGAACAATAAAATTCAATAATAAATAAACAACTAAAAAACAACAACAAGAAGAATTTAAATTACAGGGAGTGAACCAAACCAGTAGCATGAACGAATCTACCGAGAAAATGTGTGCTTAGTTTTCTAGCCGAAAGCGGGGACGTGTGGTGGCCCAGGATAGCACGCATTGTGAAGGATCTAAATGACTTCTCACAACTTTTTCTTAATACTTCTCTCTGCTTGGGGTATTTCCTACAACTGAAAATAATGTGGCGGATATCTTCTTACACTCCGCAAATATCACAATTTGGGGAAGGGACAAATTTCCATCGAAAAAGGGTTGATTTTGTTTTTGCATGGTCACTTCTGAGGCGGAACTGGCATGTTGAAAGGAGTCGGGAGGGAAGGTACTTCTCTTTTGATGGCTGTTTATAATCATATAAATCTAGGAGCTGGGTGTGGGACAGGCGGAGCCAAGCCTTTTCCTCATCAACAAGACCAAAGGTTTCGATGGGATCCCAAAATTCAGTATCTGATCCAGACAACTGGGTCTTGTCTTAGCCAGATCCAGTCATCGCCAGACTCCGTGAACATTTTTACAATTAAAATTCAGAAATAGATTAAGGCCAAATAGCTAATCACCTGAGAAAACCAAGTTCAGATATGGATTCAGCATGTGTGTTTACCCCTATAAGTCATATCTGTTTTGACTAAAACTTCCTGCCACTTCTGCCAATTTCCCGGTTCCGGCCGAACTCCAGAACTACTTGTCCGGCGAAAAAAGAAAGCTCAAAGACGAAATCAGGGTATCTTCTTTCCCCAGTAAAGAACATCTAATCAACTTCAAATAAAAATTTAGCTTATAACACATTTTCCAATTCCAGCCGGATTCCGGTCGAACTATATGTTCGGGTAAAATATGATTGTCATACAGGGACTCGGCATCTCGTTTTACCCCTAAATCGCTTATCTAATCAACTAGAAATAAAACTTCAACTTCCAACAGTTTCCGGTTTGGGCCGGATTCCGGGCGAAATACTTGTCTGTCGAGAAAATAGTTTTTACCATCGTCTTCAGCATGTCTTCCTACCTCTAAATCGAACATCTAATATTCAAATAAAACTTTTACTTTCAACAAACTTTCCGGTTTTGGCCGGATTCCGGGCGAACTACTTGTCCGATGACAAAATGGTTTTCACAATCGTGTTCAGCATGTCTTCTTACCCAATAATCGACTATCACATTAGCTGTTTCCAAATATTTTGTTTGCCCCTTAATTTGAACCCCTCCCCCACCCCTAAATGTAGGGCTACAAAGCCCATTTACGAACTTGACTGGTCCGACGACCCAACGAATCCTCACACCAAGTTTCATCAAAATATCTCATTCCCTTCGAGAGTTATTTTTGCTTACAGACGGACGGACGGAAGGACGGATGGACTTTTGCGATGTCATAGGTATCCCTCCACTTACGTTTTGGGATCCCAAAAATGTGTGTAGTAATTGATGACAGAAGTTCGGGGCTGGTCATGTGAGCAAACGTGGTGACGTCCAGATGTGAAGCAGCTTTCGCGGCTGTATCCGCTAATTCGTTACCTGCAATTCCACTGAGCAGGGACCCAAATAAATAATACTGACATACCTTTCCTTTCCAATTTTGTAATCAAATTTTCGATCTGAAGGGCAACGTTTCGAGCTGGACTTTGCTGACGTGAAAGGTAACTCGGGACTGATAGTGAGTCAGACAGAGCAGATATTGCCAGGAGGGCAAAGTTGATTGCCATCAGTTCGGCTGAAAAAATCGTCAGTTCCGGGGGTAAACGGCATGTCTATCTTACCGTATTTCTGCGTAGTTGGTGTTGACGTACCAGGATTCCGCTTCTTCCAAAAGCTCCTTCTTTCCTCATTCTCTTCAGTACGATTCAAATAAGTCTGTTTGCTTAAACAGACCTGGAGGTCTCCAGTGATCTCCTCACCGCCCAGTTTCCCATCGTTTCAGTGTACCTTACCGTGTATCTGCGTGGTTATAGACGACGTACTAGGATTCGGCTTCTTCCATCAGCTCCTTTTTCCTTATTTTCTCCACTGCGGCTTAAACAATTTTGTTTGCCTAGTTAATTTTTGTCAGTTGTGGACCTGCAGCACTCCTGTGATATCACCACCCCAAATTTGCCATGGGTTCAAGTCTATTTTGTATCTGCGAGGGTACTAATGCCGGCTTCTTCTTTCCTCATTTTTGCAAGTAATTTGTTCTTAACTAATTTTTGACAGTCATGGACGTGCAGCATTCTTATGATCTCCCCTTTCGCAAACCTGCCATGGTTTCAGCTGCGTATTTACTAATGACGTACCTGCAGGCTTCAGGTTCTTCCAAAAGCTTCTTCTTTTCAGAGATTGTTTTCCATTTGTGTACGATGGAGCGGTTCCTCTTTGGGAAACATTACTTATCTCTCTGACATCCCCCAAGTCGATTAAATTAGAATAAAATTGAGACGAGTCACTTTATTGATAGCGAGCAATCCTGGATAACCAGCAAAGCCATTCTCTAAATTGAGGGTGGAGTTCTCTCCCCTAATGAAGTGATTAAGCTTGCCGCGGCTTGAACTGACAGCTAGTGCAAATCTTGGTTTGAGTTACGAACGATTTGTTATGTCTTAGCGCTTGGAGTGATTGATTTTGTGTGCTGCTGTTAATGATTTCACGATCGGGATTGGTTTGAGGATCATCCGAGCGTGGTATTTTATTATTTTTGAATATATTTGAATCATTATTGAATCAAAAGCTATTCAAAATGCTGATCTTTCTTTCCATACTAAACAACTTCAGTTTTTAGCCTATTTCAAAAGAACGACCAACATGGCGAAATATCAACATCTTTCCGTGTGAGACAACTTTAGTTTGTTGTTTGTTTTCAAAAGATCGACAAACATGGCAAAATGGCGTGTTGACTTTGTCATTAGTTCTAAGCTCTGTCGCGGTCTGCACTGAACAGTCAAGTTCTGCATCTTGTGCAGTCAGAGACTGTTCCTCAGCCCATTCTGCATGACAGAGTCCTCTATTTTAGTACAGACGACAAGCCTAAGATTGGCCTACAGTGGACTGTCAAGCGAGAACTTGCGCATCTAAAAACTCTCTATGTGAAAACAATTACTAATCGGAGCTCACGAATATATCTCTGTCACCGCAGTTACGGTAGTTTCTGCTGGACCGATAATATTGGTAGCGTTCCATCTAGTTATTATTAGTTACGATAGTTACCATTCTCGTTATTATCTCCGTTCCAGAGGCCGCCGGAAGTAAATTAGCTCGTCCCTCTTATTATTTTGGTTCCACGACTGTTACTATCGTTATAATTTCATAAGTAATAAATACTATGGTTCAGCAGAAACTCGTTGAACGCGTTGGTATATTTGTGTTGCGACAGCAACACTTTGGTTTTGTCCTGTTTTGTTTTTTTCCCTAGTCGTCCGGTTTCAGCATATTGCTAGAAAGTGGTAAAGGTTTTTGCGTGTCCTGGTGCCAGAGCCTACGGTGTGTGAAATGAAGTGGAGTTGCATTGCATCTATCAGAGAGGACTACCTGAATTTATTCAAACAAGCTTTCGTTTCATCAAACCATGTTTCTGCTTTCGAGTGGAAAGCTCCGTTCTAGTAGGCAAGCAGACAGGCAACAGTTTCAGATTGAAGATGGACTAAAATCGCTAAAAATATGGGCGGTAGTTCCCCGGACCCACAGCAAATATATCTTTATTGAGCGACAACTAGAAAAATTTACAGAAAGAAAAAAGTTGCATTTTCCCACTGGTCAGAAAATTCGCCAATTCGTGGGTTTGTTCTAATCATTTGCAAGTAAAACCCTTGAGATAAGAATGACCAAGGGCCCTTGGAAATCACGAGAGCGATATCGTTTGGTAAAAAGTATTTTCTTTTTACACTGATGAAGTGATGCACACTTTAAGGGCGCTAGAAATACCCCTTAGGCAAAAACGATAATGGGGGATTATCAGTATATATAGTTTGGTCAAAAGTATTTTTTCACTTTTCGGTTAAGATGCGCACTTTAAGGGTGCTAGAAATTGATTTTTAAGCAAATTCCTTGTGGCACAAATGATCATGTGCCGAAACGTATCGTTTGATCAAAAGTAACTTTCTGACTGCGGTTAAGATGCGGACTTTAAGGGAGCTAGAAATTCATTTGTAAGCAAAACCCCTAAGTTAGAAATGATCATGGGAATCATGAGAATGCGTATTTTGCTTTAAAAAAATTTCTTCTTCTAATTTACGGTTAAGATTAGTACTTATAACCCTTTCGCCACCAAGACCGTCATTTGACAGACCTCTGATTTTGTAAGAAGGAGTGATCGAAACTGACTGGTATGACTTTGAGACATTTCTGGGCCACCATCTCCTTGAAAAATAGCAAAAGCATAAGTTTATCAAAAAGGAAAACAAAAATCAGGTTTGAAAGGGTTAAGGATTGGTCGGATTTGGAATGTTTGATTCCTAAGCCAATCTTGTCAAATCTCTAACATTCCAGCCAAGTTTCATCGTCTTAGCACATCTGGAAGTAGCTTAAGTTGCCATCACCGGAATCCCCCCCCCCCCCAATTCCCCCACAGCTTTCGAATCCGGCCAGACCGGAAATTGGGCTTCAGAGTCATGTCGTCTATTCAGTTGTTAAAGCACAATGGACACTTCTAATGCTTTACTTTGTATTGAATGCTTCACAAATAAACATTTCCGACTTCTTTTAGAAGGCGCTACAAAAATCGGCCGTTTTCTTGTTATCCCTTGTTTTTCCCTCTCTGGCATTTCGGCGATCCAAATCTTAGGAGCTGGGATATCGTGGCAGGAAATTCAAAAACTTCCAGCAATGCTTGATATAAAAGGATATATTTGAGATGTCACCAAAGTCAAGCCGCAGATGCAGTTTACCTTATTGTTCTAGTGTTTCATCAGAAGTTCCATGGCTTAAAGTGCATATTAAAAGTTTTTCTTTGTGGAATAGTATTGTGAAGCTTGATTAGCTTGCTTTATAAAATGTACCAGAATATGCAATAAGCTTATAAAATACAACATAGCTGCAAAAATCATTCAAAAACAAATAACCTATTCAAATCTGAATTATAGAAGCTGATTTATGCATAAAATAAAGATCTACTAAGTATTATAAGAAACATCACTTTTATGTTTGTCCAAGCTAGTAAACTGAGTATGTACTGGCCCAAAAAATTACGCTTTGAAATATCACAGAGAGGAAACTGTTGAAAAAGCTGCTGATCTAGGAGGTAAGCATTGTTCCTAGGTTGTTACAGAGTGGGACTGGGGCAGTTTGATGTGCCGGTTGAACTTTAAGTTTCATTCGAATCCGATCACCCGTCTGAAAGTTACGCACGATTCAATTTTCTTGATTCCCCTTCCCTCTACTCCCTTCCCCCAGATGGTCGGATCGAGAAACTGATCATTTCCAAGTTACTTTGTTCGGGTCCCTGATATGCCTGCCAAGTTTTATCGTCCTTGCACATGTGGAAGTACCCTAACTGGAAATCGTGGGACAGACCGGCCGACAGGCGGAATTGCGATCGGTATAGTCAAAGGTTGCAAGTGCCATACAAATAGTGACGATCGTAACTAATAATTAGATCGCAGATTAGATCGCCTAGTGAGCAACTGTGACCAAAAGCTTGTCAACACAGTGAAGGCTCTGTCACGTATCGAAGTGCTATTAGCTGACAAGTCAGTTAATTCGATCCCGATCGTACGTGAGTGGCCCACTCTCCCGGTTAGTTCCGAAAAGTTCAATACTATAAAGGTCTCGACTGTTCCGGACTCCTGGAGTGACCCACTGAAACGCAAAGCTGAACTCGATATGCTTGGAGCTAGTAGTGTTTGTGAAATACGGCGTACCCAAGACTCTGTCTTAGTGAAACTGAAAGCAAGCTCTTCTGAGTCTTTCACAAATCGGTTAAAACAGAAGTTTCCCCAGTGTGAAGTGTCTTCGTCAAATAATCACTTCACTGCTATCTTACGTGGATTAGAAAACGAATTCGATGTCAAGTCACTGGATCAAGCTATTACTGGTATTTCCGAGTTCAAGCGCCTCGGGAACTCTCATACGATTAAAGTGTTTTTTGACTCTGAAGATTTCCAAAAATACTACCTGGTACATGGTCTTAACATAGGATACGAACATTTTAAGTTAACTCCGGACCGCAAACTGCCGACGAGGTGCTTCCGGTGTCAAAGTCTGAGGCACACATCTTCCAAATGCGATGCGCCGAAACTACGCTGTGCTCGGTGTTCCGGCGACCATACTCATGACAAAGATCATCCGTGTTCTTTACCAGTGAAATGCGCGCATTGCTCTTCTTGTGAGCACCCATCTTAAAGTTACAGATGCCCGGTCTTACGTAAGCTTATTAAGTGATGGCTAACGTATCATTTTCACCGTATACGATACCAATAGTGTCTTTTAACCCCAACGGTGTGTTTGGGAAGCTTGATATTCTGCGATCTTTTTTACCTCCAGGAGCAATTTTTTGTTTGCAAGAGCACCATTTGCTCGATTTTTCGCTACCGCTTTTCGATTCTTTTCTGTCTAATTATCGAGCATTTTCTATGTCTGCACGGGCTACTGGAGGCCGTCCGTCGGGTGGAATTGCTATCCTTGTGCCCGAGAATTACGATTCAGAGCTGTTAACATGTACGGATTATTTTGTTGCATGTCGTTTATATAGTTGTGTGATCATTAACTGTTATTTCCCTACAAATTACCGAACTGAATTGTCGGATGTTCTTTTTACGGATGCTTGTTGCCAACTAAGCTCATTTATTTCTCGTTGTTCGCAGCAACAAAATATTTGTTTGATGGGTGATTTCAATTGCGATTTAACGGATACAGGTTCTTCACGGTCAGCCCTTCTTATTTCGTCCCTTTCTTGCCTTTCACTTGTTCCAAAAAATGATAATTGTACGTACTTTCATCATAGTGGTTCTTCCAGTAATTTAGATCATGTGTTAGTGTTGGATCTGCAGTCGGTGATTAGTCCTGTTGAAGTTTTGCATGATAACCCAATTAGTGATCATAGACCTCTTAGATTTTCATTATCGTTTTCGTTACTCATATAATCGGTGGAACGGGGGAAGTAAATAGGTAGCGCGAGCAAGGCCCCCCGGATGATGAAACCCTCCCGGAAGACCACCCCTCCGCCCAGGAATTATAGCAGAACCATACAAGAAGAATAAATACCGGCAATTGGTTTTATTTACAAAAAGAAGCGAAGAAATAAAAAGATGAAAAGATAAGAGTGATCACGGTATATCACTGAATTTATGCCCAATGAATTTACGCCTAAGCCTCGATAAGCACGTACGCAGGAACTCCCCCTCGCAAATCTGCGCCGCTATGACCACCCTTGGTCCAAGACAGAACAGACTACTCAAAGGGAGCTAGGGCCGAGGCACGCCTTAGTTAATCAAGACCACTAGGCCCACCCTTGGTACCAGACAGCTTGAAGAACCGCAAGGCGCCCAGGACCCGTGCAAAGAAAGGCTTTGTCTAACCGATGTCACTTGCTGCTCCTAGAAATTTGCCCACTATCCAAAAAGAAAAACACTGAACCCAGATAACAAGAATCACAAAAATTGTAGATCAAGAAACACTATCGACTTATTCAGAGAGACAGGAAAATGAACTAAGAATAATAATCCATATGATTTTTACTGACTTAAAAGTTACTGCTTATTTTTACTGTGTATAAGCACTTCATATGTGAAAAGATGGTTACTTTACCTACAAACTACATTCTTACAAGAGAACTGAACTCTTTGAAAGCCAAGACAAGTCTGCCGAAGGATTCTCAACACGAAACGTACGAAAGCTGTTGTTATTGTTCGTCTGAGGCAACGTTGTTTACAGCTATATTTTCAAGAAGGCCTTGGTTATACCTAGCCTATGTGTTTACACTTTATAGTTTCGAGAACCTTCGCCATTATGGTCTAGACTGATGTTTATGCACTGTATGGGGAATATTATTTTGTTGACAAAATACTGCAAGAAACGTATAGCTACTATTTCTGTCATTGAGCTTAAGTAATTAATAGACGTAGTTGACTGATATTTAGAATAAGTCTTTAATCGAAGATTACAAGTTCCGGTCTCCTTTTAAATTTGACGGAGTCAAGAAACACTGATACAAACATATAGATATAAATTGCCGTTTGCTACAAAATCTTGCACTATCCTGATACCCTAAATGAGCACATCTACCCATAATTTCTGAAGAAATATAACATCATATCTAGTCACCATCAGTTACAATTTAATATAAGCCCTCTCTAGCTATTCTAAATTCCATCCATCTACCCAGCACCCTAAACGGATTCAAAATTATACAAACAAGGCACTCACTAGGATTACACCTACGACCGTAAAATTTAACGCCCGATCTTGCGATCAAAACATCATCCAAAAAAAACCGTAAATGTGACAATGGACCTTGTACAATTTAACTATGCGGGTTGTTTGTGAATGACTGATGAATGAATGAGTAGTACTCTGTGATTAAGTCAAGTGGAAAGAAGAATGCGTAATATTTTTGTTTCTGTGCATTGTCAATAGTTTGGATGTCCGTTTGGTTCGATTTGGATGTCGATTTTTTTTTTTTTTTTTCGTTTTGACGATTTGGGTGTTGACGAGGGGATAAGAAATATCGTATCCGATGTACTTGCAACAATAAATGAAGTTCTGGACAGCGACTGTTGTTTCTGCGCGTGGTTAAAGAAAACGTTCCAGCTCCAAAGTTGAGGTTGAAAGCCCCAAGTAGTAATTCGAACAGTGGTGCTGTGTCGGAAATCTCACACCGCCATTGCAGGAAGAATTCAATAGGTTTCGCTTGTCTTCTTCAGTGCCGATTGATTCAGTCCATCAAGGCCAAGCTCGTTCTGAAATCGAGCACGTCTGAAATGATGCTCCCCAAAAGTAGGCTGAATTTGATTGGGGGCAGAAAAGTTGTGGAAAGCAACATTGCTTCTTTAGATGCTCAATTCAAAGGGCGAACAATCAGAATGGTCTTGACTCCTGCTAAACCTTAATACACCTTCACTAGAACTTAGTTAAGCAAAGGAATCTGACGCATGAAGAATAAAATGTAGACTATGACGCTCACGCCAGAACTGATCTGATCAGCCTCGATGACAATATGTATAAGGATAATCATTTAATGAAATACTTGGGAGAACCAACTCATAAAGCTGAAAGAATAAGTGGCTAATCATCCGTAATTCATCAAAGCCGTAAATCCTCCCAAAAATCGAAGAAATTCGGTTCGACTTGGATATCCGAGCTTTGTCAACCCAATTGTAGAAATGGAAATATTCGGCTGTGAAGAATAAGCATCGCCTTGAGAAGCGCTTAAACACGACACCAGTGTCTAGTAGACATCACTGAATAATGGCTTACCAGTAGTAGAATGGAATGTAACTATAGCAGTTACATACGTTGTATATAACGGTCTTTTATAGCTAATTTGGAAGACCAAGAAAATAAGGCCATTAAGAAAAATCTGCACAAGCGTTTCACGCCTGCAGTAAAATGTGGAGCCGTCTATCAAACTGCAATTTTAACACACCAAGGTGAATGAATCATCAATGAATAATTCGAGGCATGTTGGATTGTTTTCATAGTCACAATGCAATTTATTTTTGTTGTTTTTTTTTTCAGTTTGTTATGATATAGACAATGTGATACATATACTATGTCGCAAGTGAAGCATGTTTCAAATGTGATTAGTTGTATTCATGTATTTTATGTTATGCATGAGTTTTCCCGCATAGTTATGGTCCGATTACTCATAGACATCGATTACAATCATTCTGTAATTACTTTCACAATTCCTTCGTCGTCTGACTTACAGATACTAAACACTAGTTCTTTTTATCTTCCATGAAATAAAGCACTTTTCATAAGTACATACATGACATAAATCCGGCTTGTGTTAACGAGCGAAGTCTGAGGCCTAAGAAAACACTTAATCATTTATAATATCCTAAGATAATACGTTTACTTGGTAAACCACACTCCGAAATACACACTCCTGAATTACGAAACAAACGTTACAATCAAACTTTACAGCCATCCTAACAAATAAGACATGCAACAATCATGGTTTTCTTTCTCTCTTACTTTTTTTTTGTTTATTTTGTTTTAAAACAAAAATTAATCTTTCATCCGAAATGCCTCAAAAATGACACATCTCGCATCAAAGTTCTGTAGGGGATTTTGCAACGCACACATAACAGGAAGGCTTCCGTTGCTCACCCCCGAGAAGCAACAGACAACCCAGCACTCCTGTCCTTTGCTGTGAGGCTCCATTACTCTCAAGAATGGATCAATGAGACCGACAACCGCTGGATCTGGTCAAATGGTCGGCATCGTCGTCTTCACTTTAAATCGGTAAGTCTGTCTGCTTTTCGTGCCCTTTTCTGAAATCTTACTGTCTTTCTGTATCTGTACCAATTGTTCGCTGTCAAAAACATTCTCTGTTAGTCAGTTTGTCAGTCACGCTTATCTTTGTCATACTTGCCTTGTTTTTATAAGGACCAACCTGTTGTGTAGGTCTCTACACATAGGCCTATTTCATTCCGCTTCAAAAATACTTCTTTTTCAAGAGCCTACCCTTTGCGGTTCTCTGCTTCGCATCTAATTTGTACAGAGGCCAAGAAATTGAACATTCTTGTACAATGCTAACCGGACTCAACAGAACTGGACCAATATATTCTTTCCGTTTTACCCCCACGAGATAATTCCTTAATTCAAACCAAATCACGGGCTATAGACTCGAACTCTTTTGTTTTCTTTATTTACTTCGTTCACTTGTTTTACCGTTCTTTCTTGAGTTCATTTAGGCATATTTAATGCAGTTCAAAAATAGTGCGGACTAGCTTGGTACCGTGAGTTTCGTTCTTATCATTATAATTCACCTTAATATTTGCGTCCAGAAGAGTTCTACCTGGAACTCTGTGGAGCAACATGAAAATACGCGCCACATTCAGCGAATCATTTCATGCTCAAAACTAGCCTACCTGACACAGAATTTTGTCCCAATCACCTGTTATCTCAGGACAGGCGTGATCAAAAATTCTTTTGAGGCTTGGGTTGTATATTTTACTAATACCTAGCTTGTCACACGCATGCCGCGAAAAAGCTCGGAGTCAAGATTATTATTTTGACCGGCTAAAGTTACCCAGTGCGGCAAATTATAATACGCAAAAATTGAGTCCTAGAAAATCTGTATGTCGGTTCTGCACCAAGTGTGCTGAATAATTTCAAACAACATGGCCGGAAAGCATTTCCACGGCTATTAGGACATACCTGTTTTACTCACTCATAATGAAAACGGTCCAGTTGTGTCTCTTGACTATATAGCTAAAAGACGGTCCGAAAAATATTCTGGCGGCTTTGCCGCTGGAACTCGCGGGTTATTGCTCATACATGAGGGATAATATCCCACAAAATGGTCAACTTTGGTTGCCATACACTCACGTAACTTTCTCTTTCCTTCACTCAAATGTGAGGACCTTCATATCTGCTTGAAGGATCAACTGCGGTCTTATTATTCAAATTACCGCTATGCGCGTTAAATGTGAAACTTTCGTTCACCTGGGAACACCTCAGATCCCGTATTTTGACGTTTTATCAAAAACAAAACTAGTTATACTAGTTCTTAGTCATTTGCTTCTTGCTACCCAACGAGGGACATTTACTTTTCGTTGTTAGGACGTCCTGTATTTTAAACCTCTGTTGGTAGACTAAAAGAAGAGACTGCGGACATGCAAACGCGAAAAAGTCCGAAACGTCACCCTTATCAAAGCTCCTTCTATTAGAGCACGCGCAATTTATATTACACGAATACTCGTCAGCTCACTATGTCTGACTTTCGCTTGTTTCTCATCTGAAACAAGAATGTGCTTGCTAGCTAGTCAAGCATCATATTATTTTGCCCCTTTATAAACAATCATCCTGAATTCATTAAGGCCTATAATCCATCCAAATATATAATCATCATACTGATGATTTAAGCCAAGACGTCTGGCACTAGCGGGGACTTTCTGCGGAATATGGCGGTCGTTGTGGCATTCAACTAGCCTCCGCGGCATGCTACCGTCAGGGTCGGCAGCGTGGGAAATGTCATAGTGCTTCGAGCGGTCGGAATGGCATGTTCCTAGCCCATTTTTGCACTGTGGTTGGTGGCTGGATCCGTATCAGCCTGCATTACAGAACCTGATTTCGCCACAATAAGTCTATTTCTACCGGTAGTTCTAACGGATGATGAGCCAGATGGCTCGCTATTTACAAGGTCTACGCGTATTGGCGCAGACAATCGTCCAAAGACATCATTAAATGTTCTACATTCTGACAACTTTTCCCGTGATTAATCAACAACTCTGCAGCATTATTAAAAATCCGGATTTTTGTTCTTTTCAGAATTGTTAATTTCCAGGGGATCGACCTTATTTAAAAAAAACTCGAGCGGAAAAGAATTCCGACTACGGTTTCTGTTAGAGTAATGGGTCGACTTTGCTCAATTAATTCCGCCTTAGGACATGAAGTAAGTCTGGAAGAATATTGCGATAACACGAAATAATGAAGTTTCTGATAGGGGATCATGACAATTGAAAATAAGGCTCACCATTTTCATCCAGAGCCCAAAACTTGAAACAAAAATTCCCCTTTTTTTTATAGAAAACTTCTGGAATCGGTGATACAATAAACTTCACAGCCCACATAGGCAATTCAGGGACTATATTTTATCACAAGGAAGTTTCACTAAACTCTCGTTGTGACCTTAAAGTCAATGTACTCATCACTCACTTAACCCACGATTAGTTATCAGATTATGAATCAATTGTAATGAAAGTAAAATACATGTCAACACATGTCAGACCAAACAGTTTCACTTTTCTCATGGGAAAAGGAGTAGCTAATTCCATAATGCCATGAGGAAAAGACAAAACATAGAGACAAAACAAATTTTCTGAGACAAAATAGTCATTAGGTCAAACATTGAAATTCAGTAATTTCAAAAATTCGAAATTTGAACAAAAAACTGAAAGGAAAAAAAAATAAGGCTCAGAAAAACTATAACAAATTAGCATGGTATTTCTTTGGGAAGAAAAACTTGAAATATCAAAACGTGAAATCATATTTAATTTTTCTTTTTTTTTCTTTTTATGCAGGGTATTCTGACTGAAATAAATATTAACGAGTTTGAGCAATACTGCGACTCTTATTGGGTCAAACTGGACAAACATGAACTCTCGTGTTCATTTGCTATGTTGCGTCATCATCGGTAAAGTCAAATCCTTTGTTTCGAACAAAATGAGGCGAGGAAAAAAAATAAAAATATTATTATTGCAGGACAAGATCTTTATCACTAAACTGACCTCCTTTTTCTGCTGAAAAGTAGGTCAAATCCGTCAGCATATTAGCTACGTCAACAAAGCTCTAGGTGAAACATACACAGCAGACTGGCTACAAGCGAAAAATACTAGGGAAAAAAAAAATAAATGCTCTGCCAATCTCATTAAACCTGCAACCTCATCTCATTTGCTCTACTCTTTCTACGAAAGTGCTCATCAAAGCACTGCCTACAAAATTCGTCAAAGCTAGGGCGGATTCCTTATTGACAGTTGACACATTGCTGTCAAGGTCATAGACAAATTGGCAACCTTATTTGCACATTAGTGACTGGCTGACCACAAACCTTCTCTTTTTCAGGTCGAAAGAAAACAACACTGGACAACGACAACGCTGGGCACCTATTCTCTCACGGAAGTGGACAAACCGCGACTCTTTACTGAGGATGGCAGACAAAACATACATTTCATAACAATACCTTTCTCGAGAACTTCTTGGTATCATTATTCCCTATTTTAACGACACGGGAATTACTGGTGTCGGAGACCTGTCTTGCTACAAAACCTTACATTTCAAAAAAACGATCAGTCAATCAAAAATCACTTGTCAACCCTACTAACTGTTCAACCCGGACCATGAAAAACATCAATAAAATGACGAAAAGGGGGAACGCACTAACGACTGTGCAATGCTTCGACACTAGTCAATAAGCCTGTCAGGTTACTTAATACATACTTAATACAACTGACGTTGGATTGGTGGAATTCTGAATGACCATTTAAAGTGAGGTCGTTCGTTTTATGGCGGGAACTTTGACAGTTAATGAAAAGGTATTTTGGATTCGTGACAAGAATGTACAAGGCGCAATCAGATACTTCTTGTATAAGAAAATGGCGCTATGAATAAAAATAGAAACAAATAAAGAAATTTAATTCTAAGGAATTATTTGGGTTTTTTTTTTTTTTAGAGGTGATACAGTGATAGCAAAAAGTACAGCAAAACTTTTGTGGAAAATCTAGTGTCTTGGGACTTATTAGGGTAAAAACAAAAAAAACAAACAGATAATTTGCTGACTATGCTGCTGTTTTACATTCGTACTCACGGTTGCAACCTTGTCTGCAAGGATTGCTATATTTTAATAACTTCATATTTTCTTCTGTCCCACGACGAAATCCACGAATTCCACTGACTACATTGATGGCTGTTTTGCTGGCTTGATGTTCACATTTTCACTGTTTTCACATTTCACTGCTTCCACATTTCACAATTTTAAATATACGGTCGACTTGTAGAAATAAGACGAAAAGTATCTTGTCGTCACCAAAATAATTCATGTTCGTCAAATAAAACTCAAACAATCAGAAAGAACAAGATGTGTGAAAATTTGGCAAAATGTTGGCAACGACAACTTCCAGTCTCTCCAAAAAAATAGCGATAGCGTTGTAAAAAATTTTTTGGCGGGTTTCGTTTCGTTTAGCTGTCACCAAATACTATAATCGGTGGAACGGGGGAAGTAAATAGGTAGCGCGAGCAAGGCCCCCGGATGATGAAACCCTCCCGGAAGACCACCCCTCCGCCCAGGAATTATAGCAGAACCATACAAGAAGAATAAATACCGGCAATTGGTTTTATTTACAAAAAGAAGCGAAGAAATAAAAAGATGAAAAGATAAGAGTGATCACGGTATATCACTGAATTTATGCCCAATGAATTTACGCCTAAGCCTCGATAAGCACGTACGCAGGAACTCCCCCTCGCAAATCTGCGCCGCTATGACCACCCTTGGTCCAAGACAGAACAGACTACTCAAAGGGAGCTAGGGCCGAGGCACGCCTTAGTTAATCAAGACCACTAGGCCCACCCTTGGTACCAGACAGCTTGAAGAACCGCAAGGCGCCCAGGACCCGTGCAAAGAAAGGCTTTGTCTAACCGATGTCACTTGCTGCTCCTAGAAATTTGCCCACTATCCAAAAAGAAAAACACTGAACCCAGATAACAAGAATCACAAAAATTGTAGATCAAGAAACACTATCGACTTATTCAGAGAGACAGGAAAATGAACTAAGAATAATAATCCATATGATTTTTACTGACTTAAAAGTTACTGCTTATTTTTACTGTGTATAAGCACTTCATATGTGAAAAGATGGTTACTTTACCTACAAACTACATTCTTACAAGAGAACTGAACTCTTTGAAAGCCAAGACAAGTCTGCCGAAGGATTCTCAACACGAAACGTACGAAAGCTGTTGTTATTGTTCGTCTGAGGCAACGTTGTTTACAGCTATATTTTCAAGAAGGCCTTGGTTATACCTAGCCTATGTGTTTACACTTTATAGTTTCGAGAACCTTCGCCATTATGGTCTAGACTGATGTTTATGCACTGTATGGGGAATATTATTTTGTTGACAAAATACTGCAAGAAACGTATAGCTACTATTTCTGTCATTGAGCTTAAGTAATTAATAGACGTAGTTGACTGATATTTAGAATAAGTCTTTAATCGAAGATTACACTCATACCTGAGAATATCGTAAATAAAAGCGAGCTTCCGTCACCTTGGAAAACGCACATTGCATGGGTAGTGGATTACGTACCATTTTATCGTCAGATTTTAGATTCGCTTGTTTCAAAAGTTGTAATCCCGGATTCGGTGGTGGGGAAGTGTAAGAAAGAAATTGAGCTTGAGATTAATTGTATATATTTTCAACTTGTACGTTGTTTGAAATTTAGTGCATCTAAGTCATTTCCGACAAAAAGAGTTAAGTCGGGAGTAGAAAAACCCCTTTGGTCGTCTGATTTGGTGCTTGTTTCAGCTAATCGAGATGCTAAATGTGCTTATTCTCGGTGGAGGGATTTGGGTAAGCCTAGAGACCACTCTTCTTTTTTGTGGATGAAAGCAACTAAGGCTACATTCCAACGTGAATTTCGCCGCCATAAAGACGATGTAATTCGATTGGCTTCAGAGAAGGTTGATAAGGACCCAAAACATATGTGGTCTGCGTTACGGCAAGCTAAGGCTATACAGTCTAAGCGGGCCGGGGAAGATTCGCCTTCGCTGTCGGATTGGGACCAGCACTTTCGTGGTGCCTTTTCTGGGTCTTCTGATGACCCGGATGATCTAGATCGGTTGGATAATATTTTTCTTTCTCATGAATTACATAGTATTTCTCTCACGTCTGCGGATATTGAAGAAGCTGTAAAGGGTCTGAAATCTAAAAGTACAGCAGACTATGATGGTGTGTACTCTAGTCATATTAAGTTTGCAACGCCTACATTTTATGCGAAACTTTTAACATTTTTTAACCTTATTTTTATTTCCGGATTAGTCCCAGATTCTTTTAAAATAGGTATAGTTTCTCCTATCCCTAAGAATGGAAAAACGCGTTATGATTCTTGTGATTCGTTCCGGCCCATTACTAAAAGTTGCCAAATAAGTAAGTTGTTTGAATTGTGTGCGAAGAAGTATTTTAGTTCTTTGGACTATGGATCTAATCAAGTTGGTTTTACAAGAGGTATGGGATGCGACCATGCGCACGCTACTTTTTCTTCGATTATTAATTCCGCTTGGGAGACGGGTCAGCCACTTTATGCTCTGTTGGTAGACATTAAGGGTGCTTTCGATAATCTTTCGCATGCTTCAGCTCTGTTAAGTTTATATTATGCTAATATCCCTCTTGCGTTGGTAAAAGTTTTTAAAGCTTGGTATTCTGGTTTAAGTGTCCGAGTAGTTTTTAGATCAGTATTATCTGTGTCAAAAATTTTTGTAAATAAGGGCGTGAGGCAGGGTGGGGTTCTTTCACCTTTTATTTTCAATCTTTGTCTTGGTGAATGTTTCCGGCTTTTAAAAACATCTCTAATACACCTGGCTGTTGATTGTACATATATAGCTTACGCTGATGATATTATTCTTATGGCTCGTTGTAAAGATCAGCTAATTGTAAATTTTAACATTTTGGTTGCGGAACTGAGGAAAAAAGGCCTTTGCGTTAGTCCTTCTAAGTGCCAATATTTTGTTATTAATGATCCGCATGGTATTTCGTCCTTAAACTGTGGTGGTGGGAACCTTTTCCAACCCCTTGATGTTGTGACTTACCTTGGAATCCCCTATTGTTCAGTTAAACGTAATTTTCAATCAATTGTAGTAAGAAATATTGAACTAAAAATCCGTAAGACGTTTGGAGCTTTAATCCATCTGAGGGGTAAGCTTAGACGTGATATTCTTGCCCGTATATACCAGTCAACTGTTTTACCAATAGTCATTTTTCCAGCGGTGGTGGTGAATGGTTTTAATCGTGGTATGATTGCTAGTGTCCGTGTGTGCTATTTTAAATACTGTAAATTTTTGCTTGGATACCCTTTATTTGCTAGAAATACACCTCTAATTAATTCACTTTCAGTTAAAGATCCTGCCCTGGCAATTCAGCAGAAATTTGATAATTTTGTAGCTAAAGCTAATAATATTCTGATTCTGAAGAATCTGTTTCCGTTTTTCGCTAAAAAGCTAATAGTTAAGTAAGTACAGTGCTTTGTTTAATGTACGTCAATTGTTATTTATTGTTATGAAAGTTATTTGTAACAGTGTTTTTTAAATTTATTTTAGTACTCCTCATTATATATTCTTTGAGGGAAATAAATAAATGAATGAATGAATGAATAAATCGGTGGAACGGCACACTTCTCTTTATCTTTTGGATTCATCGGCTTCGTCTTGTTGCCGAGGACTCTTCGCTGAAGCAGGAACAACCCATTATAACCCGTCTCTGTGATGTTGTTGCTTCCCAAGTCGGTCGGCTGTGGAACGATTCTAGGACAATTTGTCACAGGATAATTGGTCACAGGACAATTCTTCACAGACAATTCATCACACGGACAGTTAGTCACAGGGACAATTCGTCATATGACAATTGGTCACACGGACTGTTCGTCACAGGACTATTCGTCACAGGACAATTCGTCACTAGGACAATTCCTCACCAGGACAGTTCCTCACCAGGACAGTTCGTCATATCTTAGAAAATTTGCTATTACAAAGGTAGTTTGGATAAAATCAAAAATGCCACCCCTTCACATGAGGTTGTTTGAATCAATCCGTGAATCATTATTTGTAATCCTTGCTCTAATCTCCGATATTTAATCATCCGTCTTAGTGTTATATATTATTGTCGAGAGTCAAGGATTTATCAGCTAAATTTGGAACTCGCAAAGACTGAGAGAGGTCGTTAAAAGCTTGTATATTCTCATGTACAGAACATAAATTCAAGCAAACATCGATGTTCCCGAGAACTGTTCGTCTTGCAGCGATATTGCTCTCACCATGAGAATGCTGACAGCGCTGGCTTTCCTCCCAATGGTGGATATCCCATCAGCGTTCGACCACTATGTTCAAATCCGTCCATCTGAAGTGTAACCAATCCTCGACTACTTTGAAGACACTTATATAGGAAGAACATCACAGGCCATCAAGGAAAGCAGAAATGCTCTCTTTCCTATCCCTGCCTGGAGCGTCTTTGAGTGCGTCGCAGAAGACCTTCCCAGGACCAACAACAATTTGAAGGATGGTATTCAGCATTCAACAAACATGTTGGAGCAGCTCAGCCAAACATTTTTAAATTCATTTCCTTTCGTCTCCGGGAGCAGGGCAAAACAAAAATGGTTATTGTGGGATTTGTTGCTGGGTGCCCGAACCCACCCAAGAAGGGGAAGTACGAAGACTAACCTGCGACTGAAAACCATAGTAGGGAGATATCGATCTAGTCGAGCTGACGTACTCAAATATATGCGGGAAATTGCTGATAAATACATGTTTTAATGTATTATGTAGCTATAGTATTTTAAGGTAACTGAGTATTTAAGAATATGTAGCTTAAAAACGAAATCCAAACTTGAAATCAGGCTCTCGGTGACGAAATGTCCGTATGACGGATTGTCCTAATGATGAATTGTCCGTATGACGAATTGTCTTTGTGACAAAATGTCCTTGTGACAAATTGTCCTGTGACGAATTGTCTGTGACGAGTTGTCCTGTGACGAATTGACCGGACACCGTGGAAACTGATCTCCTACTCGTCTGACGTAAATGGGCAGGAAGATGGCTCCCCTCATTAAAAGGAAAAATGTCCCCTCTTGATAAAAAGAATAGCGTCACTGGAGATCTGGATGAGTTAGTGTCATTTACCCTTGTGCCAGAGAGGACAAATTATTCGCTAATGGGATGGGGACGGGAGATGAGAAGGAGAGGTCGTCGCATTTTGCGAGATTGAATGACGTCAGATCCTAACCAAACAGATGCGTTCCTAATGCATTGTTGAAATAGGTGTAATACGGCGTATACAGACTCGTCTTTCCCTCGGGGCGCACTGTAATCAGCTGTATAAGGAAATTAGACCCTAGTTCTATTTTGTTTTATGCAGAGCCAATCAGATCGCTTGGTTGGGCTCCGCCAGCGGGTTGAGGCAAGAGGAGCTTCGCCAGGGTTGCCACGGTTAGCAACCCTGCTTCAGCACACAAGATAACTTTTCATAAATTAAGCTCCGCGTCTCGCTTCGTTTAAGATTGGTTCAATCAGAGACAAAGTTTGTTGTCAATGTTAGTCAAGATTTTGCGTAATGGCGTAATGGGTAGTGTGCTTTCTCAGTGGTGAGTAGATTCTGCACATGCGTAAGAGCTGTTTTTATGGCACTTGACTTCCGACCGAATGCCATATACCGGTCACTTTTCCGTCGGTCGGTCGGTCAGTCCGGTGATCGCGAGTTAGGGTACTTCCGGATGTGCTGGGGAGGGAGGGAGGCGGAATCCCGAATTTAGTGACCTCGTGTCTCAGATGTACCATTTCAAGTCCGGACCTGAAGTTGTGTGGGGGGGGGGCAGAAGGTGGAACCGGAAATCTTGTGATAAGCTTAGAGTGGAGCGATGATCGGGATGAAACTCGGTGGGAAGAACAACCACAAGTTTAGGTGCATCATTAACAGAACTGGACCGGATTTGGGAACAGTGGGGTGAGTTGGGGGGTTCCGGAATTCCGCTTAGAGTGGAACGATTGGGATAAAACTTGGTGGGAAGAACAAACACAAGCCTTAGATACATCAGTGACAGAACAGAACCGGATTCGGGCACTGGGGGAAGTTGGACGGGGACATCCGGAATTCCGGTGATAGAAGTTAGAGTACTTCTAGATGTGCTAGGACGATGAAACTTGGCTGAAACATTAGGGACTTGACAAGATTGGCTTAGAAATTGTCACTTCCGGGAGCCGACAGTCTCTTAAAGTACTCATCTTAACCGCAAAGTAGCATATAAAAAATACTTCAAAGCAAAATTTACATTTTCACTATCCCCATGAGCCCATGATCATTTGTGCCTAAAGGGTTTTGCTTAGAATTTCTAGCTCCCTTAAAGTGCGCATCTTCACCGCAAAGTGAAAAAAAAAATACTTTTGATCAAATCTTGATCCCCGAGGGCCCATGACCTTTGTGCCACAAGGGTTTTGCTCAAGATGAATTTCTACACCCTTAAAGTGCGTATCTAACCGAGAGCGGAAAAATTTTTTTTTACCAAACGATATATAACCGCTATCCCCAAGGGCCCCTGATCATTTTTGCCCGAAGGATTTTGCTTACAGGTAAATTCATTAAAGTATAAACAAATACTTTTCAGCAAAATATACGTTTTCATGATCTGGATGAGCCGACCATCATTTTTGTCTCAAGGGTTTTGCTTACAGATGAATTTCTAGCGCCCGTAAAGTGCGCATCGTCACAGCCAAGTGCAAAAATAAAATACTTTTTACGAAATAGTACATTCTCCTGATTTCCAAGGGCCCATGATAATTCTCATCTCAAGTATTTTGATTACAAATGATCACGACAAACCCATAATTTGGCAAATTCCTACTTGCATCCTGTAACCCAGCCTTGCAAGTGCCATATGAGTTTCTAGCTCTTGTTTTTCTCCCGGGGAATTTGAAATAGAATGCAGCAACTTAATGCTGGTGGTGGGAAATTGGAAAGATAAGCTCTACAGTGAACCTTTTCCAATGATGGGACCTTCTCTGAATGCGGCTTCGTGTTCGTTCTAATACAGGCGAGATCTTGTCCTAAATAGTTTCATTTTTTCAGGTTATCTTCGTTTGTTGGAACGAGCCGTACCAAAAGCTGGCATCGGTTGACGCTGCTGGGGTGATTTTTGTATGGGTCCGCTATGAAAGCCGATGGAGTATTGAGCTGATCAATGACCGAGGAATACCGGTCCGCCATTTTTCTTGGTCTCATGATGGAAGATTGGCCCTCATTGCCTACCAGGTAAGTATAGGTTAGTCATACACAAATCCCTTTAGGGGAGAATGTTTTCGAATGTTGTGGCAGGCATGGTGACAAATTTCGAAATGACATTAGAAAGTGAAGCTTCAGAAACCAGTGCCTCGTTTTGTTGCACGCTGCAGGTCCAGTCTCGACTTCCGGACTGATTATGTCTACTTCCCAGGAAGACGGCAGCGTTTCCTTGCGTTTCCCCCAACTCTCCTTGCCGATGCAAGATCGCCGGGCACCTAGCGGAAGCCAGAAGCGGTATCACCTCGGGTATCACAGCTGCTCCTGAAGATTGCCGTGATTGTTTGACACAGGATTTGAGTTGTTGAGTTTGAGTTGTTAGTAAGACGTTTTCTCGTTCTTCCTGAGGATCACTGGCGTGTTTTGGACTTAGTCATATAGTATTACCGACCAAGTCCGTGCTTCCGTGCAAGATGCAGCTTCAATCGAGAAGAAAATCTTGCATGCACTGAATCCAAAAATGCATCTTGTGCAGAAGCAAAGAAGTGCTGCAGCAGCGATGCGGCATCACTATTGCAACAAAAACGAGGCACAGGTAGTTGAATACTGGAATCGATCTCCCTGAAAGTGTTTTAAGTGCAGAAAATATTAATCAGTTTAAACAAGGTTTAAAGCAGGTGTGGATCGTCATGTGTGGATGTATGGCCTTTTGGATCAGTAAACAAACGTCAAACGTTATACATAGTGTCGTGAGAAATTCATAGAGGCGCAAGCCTTTTTGGCGCAATTGTATTGTGATCCCGAAGAAAGGCGCAATGCATCAGGTTAGAGAAGTGGAGTAGGCCTACTAGCTGAAGGGTATTTAATAGCATAGCCTTAAAGCACATTTCTTACTAGACGGCTTTTTGGGATCCCAAAACGTAAGTGGAGGGATACCTATGACATCGCAAAAGTTGTCCGTCTGTCCGTCCGTCCGTCTGTTAGCACGATAATTCTCGAAGGGAATGAGAAATTTTGACGAAACTTGGTGTGAGGATTCTTCGGGTCAAGGGTAAGGTCAAGTTCGTAGATAGGCTCTGTAGCCCTACATTTAGGGATGGGGGGGGGATCAAATTAAGGGACAAAGAAAATATTTTTAAACAGCTAATATGATAGTCGATTATGGGGTAAGGAGACATGTTGAGCACGACAGTGAAAACCATTTTCTCGCCGGACAAGTAGTTCTTCCGGAATCCGGCAAAAAACGGAAATTTGGTTAAAAGTAAAAGTTTTAGTTGAAGCTGATTAAATGTTAAATTTAGAGGTAAGAAAACGTGTTGAACACGACGGTGAAGACCATTTTCTCGTCGGACAAGTAGTTCGTCCGGAATCCGGCAAAAACCGGAAAGTTGGTTAAAAGTAAAAGTTTCATTTGAAGTTGATTAAATGTTCTATTGCAAGTCAAGTTTTATTTAAAGTTGATTAGATGTTCTTTGTATGGATAAGGATTCGTTTCTGAATTTTCTTTTTTTGCTGGACTAGTAGCTCTCTCGGAATTCGGGCGAAACCGGAAAATTGGCAGAAGTAAAGCAGGAAGTTTCGGTCAGTATCTTCAAATTAGATATGGCTTATAGAGGTATATCTCAACTTGGTTTTCTCTGATGATTAGCCCGGCGAAGACTGGATCTGGCAAAGACAAGACGCAATTGTCTGGATCAAATATTAGATCTTTGGGATCCCATTGACACCTTTTTTTTTTTTTTTTTTATAAACCGCGTAGCATCTTTTCCAAAAATTGATTATTTACTTTTTGGGCTGCGACTCCTCCTCCACTCGGTGACGTTAATATTTCCTTAATCTCTTTAACGTCACCTACTCTTTCTAAACAAACATACACACTTTAAAACTTTAATAAATTGTAACTTCTCCCTTTCAACTATTTAATTTAATTTTTTAATCTAAATTTACAAATCTTAATACTTATTTTGTTCTTGATACAATTATGAACCTTTTTCTACGATTCACCACCTCTAAACATAAAGAACTTCTACAAATAAAAACGAAACAAGCACCACCAGACAGAGTCCCCTATAAAGCTAAAAATAAGCTAAAATCCATAATTGCAAACCACTGTATTTCCTTTAATCTTTTAGCCTACTGTAAATTTTAAAACAAACAGAAAAACTTCCAATCTGCCCTATAACCATATTTATTTTATTTTGCACATTTTCTAAACAATTAACTTTAATTTTCATAATTCATTTCTAAAACATTTCACAAAAAAATTATTCTCTAGAACCTCTTTATTTTTCCTTATACTTTAAAATCAATGTTATTTAGGTTTTAATTATAACAGCGAAAAAGCAGACTTTCGAATCAGCCCTACAATATCAAACCAAAAGTATAAATAAATAAAAATGCAACTTCCGCAGGAAGGGTGCCCTTCAGCCCTAGGGAAGTCCTCCTTACGGTGGCTTTTATTTAACACTTCAATTAAACAACCTTTTAACCTTTTAAAAATAAAAAATATGATTTATACTCAAAAGATCCTACTTTACAACAAGGAGGATTTTTGAGTGTATACAAAAATTTTAAAAAACAAAAAAACAAGAAACCTTTAAACCATGAAAATGTTTACTAATTTAGATTTAAACGACACAATTACTTTCGCTGCTATAATATTACAACCCAAATAAAAAAAAACAACTATTACATAATTAAAAGTTAAAAAAATAATAATTTTAATTTAAACTTTAAAACACATAATGTTGATACTTCGAATACTAATTTTTAAATACTTCAACATTTTATTCATAGAAACAGATTAATCAACCATTCCACATCCATCTTATCACGCCATTTGCGACTACTGCTCATTATTTTCACATAATTTGAAAGCCAACTAACGAATATGTCCGTACGAATACCGTTTTTTCTTTTCCTTTTCCTTTTCTTCCAAACATGCATGCACACATTTACAACCAGAAAGCATAAAGACACCAACTTCTTCTTATCCTCAATAATAAAAGATAGTTTCAAAAACCTTTCTTTTCTTCCAGCGTTTGTTACACATATACCCTCTTGGACAGCTATTCTAAACAGTTCGTCAACAATTTTTCCATTTGCAGGGCATTAAAAAAATTCATGTATGATCCCTTCATTTACATCCTTTTCACACAATGTGCATTTCGGGCTCTCCGAGCGCAAAAACCGACTCATTCGATCTCTGTATTGTAGGATTCCATGGATTACAGAAAATGCAATATCCTTACACTAATTTCCACATGGTGTCTCATGTAGGTTTTTAAACGACATTTCAAAGTCCATGAAAGGCTCTCTCCCTTTAGCACTAAAATCGATCTCTTCTTGGGTTCTTAGAATATTGTTTATAATATCTTTTCGCTCTTTCTTGTGGATGCCGTCTTTCATGGCTCCCGTTTCCTTCGCTTTCCATAGCAATCTAGCTACAGCTCTGATGGGTGCTGATGCTCCTTCTTTCACAACTTGTTCACATAAGTTCCTTAGGAAGAGGGACTTGCAAGTTTGTCTAAGTTTATTACGCCCAATCCTCCTGAATCTCTGTGTACATATAACGTTTTCATATTCAGCTTTTCAATTTTTGCTGCCCAAACAAAACGCCAGATGGACCTCTCAACTTTTTTGGTACAGCTTTGTGATAGTTCGAATATTGGGGCAACGTAAAAAAGTAGTGGTAAGCAAAAAGTGTTTACATATGTAGACCTCTCAAAAACCGTTTTAGAAAGACCCTTCCCAACAGTGCCTAGGAGTCCTTCAGTCTGTTTTGCTTTCTCTTCCCACATATCATCCACTTTTAAAGTTCTTTCAAATTCCACTCCGAGTATTCGGGACTTTTTCACTTCTGGTAGCCACAACAAATCCTCCAAAACCTCACTATACTCCTGTTCTTCATTTAGTGGTAGCACATCACTTTTCTGTCTGTGTATTTTCACATAGAAGTTCTTTAGAAATTCCAGACCTTCGCAAACCTGTTTTAAATCTGTTCGGTTACCAGTAACAAACGTCCCATCGTCGAGAAACGCTGCTGATTTCAGATACACATTTCCATACACAAGAAGTCCAGCCATTCGTTCCTCAGTATATTTGAAGAGTGGGTCTACACATAGCTCAAAGAGGGCCAAAGCGCACGGATCTCCCTGCCGGAGTCCTCTTTCCATTCCTGTTTTCCGGGTTAATATCTTATTAACCTTTACTACAATTTTGGGTTTGCATAGAGGTTTTGGAAAACTCCAACCCCTTCCTCATCAAAACCCATTTTGATCGCATGAGAATCCACAACAGTTCTCTAACCACAGTACGCTTTCACTATGTCCGCACCAACTAGGGTAGCTAAATCCCAATCATGGATTTTTTTTAGAATCATCTCGTCTCTTCGCATTATAAGATCCCAAATAGTGCTTAGTATGTGTTGAGCTCTTTTTCCTTTGATTCCTCCGTGCTGATATTCTCCAAGTATCAAAGGCAGTATCTTTTCGAGTCTTTTTGTGAGAACTTTGGTGCATATCCTGTAATCACAGTTTAGAAGAGCTATTGGTCGCCAGTTCTTTAAGTCGGCTCTTTCTCCTCCTTTATGCAGCAATGATACTACTGCCACGTCTTCTTCAGGGTAACCACGTTTAAAGTACTCATTTAATACCATCACAAAAAATCACCAATTTCGCTCCAAAAATACTTATAGAATTCATAACCTAAGCCATCAATGCCTGGGGATTTTCCACTCTTTAATTCTTTTAACACTTTATCTAATTCATCTCTTTTAATTTCTTCCTTTAACGCTTCGTTTTCTTCTTCGGTCACTTTTCTTTTGGTCTGAAAATCAATAAACTTGTTTGTTGTCCCTGTGATTTCGTGAGGTCTCTTGTAGATTTTCTCGTAAAATATTGCTACTTGCTCACGAATTTCTTGGGGATCTTCTGTTATGTGTCCACTTTCAAGCTTAACCTTTCGAATAAGATTCTCTTCATGATTTCTTTTTGCCCTCAGTTTGACCGCTACGGAAACTTGCTCAAGCTCGACCAGTTCGCTGAGTCTATTCTTTGTTTTGAATCGTTCGAACTCATTTTCTTCGATTTCTTTATCTGAAGCTTTATCTCACTGTATTCAAACCAAGTATTTTCACCCTTATCTATTTCATCTTTTATGTTATTTAATACTCTATATAGGTATCGCTTGAATGTCTTTTCTTCTCTCTTTTCTTTTTTTCCCCAACCTTTCAGGTACTCTCCGATTTTGTTTTTATGGCACTTGCCCTTCGGCCAAGTGCCATATAGCGATTGCAATTTCTGTCCGTCCGTCGGTCTGTCGGTCTGTCCAGGTTTTGCTAGTTCGGGCACTTCCACATAAGCTAGGACGATAAAACTTGGCAGGCGTATCAGGGACCCCAAATGATTAAGTTGGAAATAGTCACTTCCCCGATCCGAGCACCGTGGGGGGAGTGGAGGGAGGGGGAATCCGGAATCTTGAGGTATTTTTAACTTTTGAACGGGTGATCGGATCTCGATGAAACTTAATATTTGGAACGACCTCATGCCTCAGACGACCCACTTAAAATCCGGACCGGATCCGGTGACTTTTGGGGGGAGCTGGAGGGGGCAACCGGAAATCTTGGGAAACGCTATGAGTGGAGGGATCGAGATGAAACTTGGTGGGAAGACACCTAGCAAACACTAGATACATCATTGACATAACCGAGCCGATTCGGGCTCTGTGGGGGAGTGGAGGGAGGGGGAATCCGGAATCTTGAGGTATTTATAACTTTTGAACGGGTGATCGGATCTCGATGGAACTTGATATTTGGAAAGACCTCATGCCTCAGACGACCTACTTAAAATCCGGACCGGATCCGGTGACTTTTGGGGGGAGCTGGAGGGGGCAACCGGAAATCTTGGGAAACGCTATGAGTGGAGGGATCGAGATGAAACTTGGTGGGAAGACACCTAGCAAAGACTAGATACATCATTGACATAGCCGAGCCGATTCGGTTACTGTGGGGGGAGTGGAGGGAGGGGGAATCCGGAATCTTGAGGTATTTTTAACTTTTGAACGGGTGATCGGATCTCGATGGAACTTGATATTTGGAAAGACCTCATACCTCAGACGACCCACTTAAAATCTGGACCGGATCCGGTGACTTTTGGGGGGAGCTGCAGGGGGCAACCGGAAATCTTGGGAAACGCTATGAGTGGAGGGATCGAGATGAAACTTGGTGTGAAGACACCTAGCAAACACTAGATACATCATTGACATAACCGAGCCGATTCGGGCACTGTGGGGGGAGTGGAGGGAGGGGGAATCCGGAATCTTGAGGTATTTATAACTTTTGAACGGGTGATCGGATCTCGATGGAACTTGATATTTGGAAAGACCTCATGCCTCAGACGACCCACAAAAAATCCGGACCGGATCCGGTGACTTTTGGGGGGAGCTGGAGGAGGCAACCGGAAATCTTGGGAAACGCTATGAGTGGAGGGGTCGAGATGAAACTTGGTGGGAAGACACCTAGCAAACACTAAATACATCATTGACATGACCGAGCCGATTCGGGCACTGTTGGGGGAGTGGAGGGAGGGGGAATCCGGAATCTTGAGGTATTTATAACTTTTGAACGGGGGACCGGATCTCGATGAAACTTGATATTTGGAAAGACCTCATGCCTCAGACGACCCACTTAAAATCCGGACCGGATCCGGTGACTTTTGGGGGGAGCTGGAGGGGAGAACCGGAAATATTGGAAAACGCTATGAGTGGAGGGATCGAGATGAAACTTGGTGGGAAGACACCTAGCAAACGCTAGATATATCATTGACATAACCGAGCCGTGCCTACTCGTAACAAGTGCCATATGAGCTCGTAGCTCTTGTTAAATTTGGACCAGAATTGGATCACATCTTGCCCCTCAATGAACTGGTTTAGGTACTCTTTGATTTTCGCTCTCAACTTTTCTTTAACGTGCGGCTTTTTTTTTACAAATTTGGGGTCCATTCTCCAGAGACTGCAACTTGCTTTACTTCTGGGTTTACTGTTGCAGTGTATATCTACCAACAGTGCACTATGGTCCGAGAAAGGGGCAACCTTATTCTTAATATCTAATAGGATTGGACTTTTCAGTGTAATCCTCACTAGGCCAAACCTTTTAAGGTTATCCGCATATAGCTGGGACTGAAACATAGGGTTTTCAAGTACCGATGTATATCAAGATCTCGTAAGTTTCGGAGCGAGTCCTCAGGTATGGCGCTGAAATCTAGTCGCAAAGTATTCTCGAAATTCCGATTTTCGAACCTTTCAAAACTTTCACGAGAAGGGAAACAAATAAAAACTCACTCACGGACTCTAAAAAAAAACACTGACACTGACAAAACTTCTTTTCTTTTTGGCACCTGCTGTCGAAAATATTTTTGTTCACGAGAAGGGAAGCAAATAAAAACTCACTCACGGACTCTAAAAAAAAAACACTGACACTGACAAAACTTCTTTTCTTTTTGGCACCTGCTGTCGAAAATATATTTTTCAACACATCACTTAAACACCACTTTCGCGCACTGAAACATAAAAAAAAAACACGACACTACACTAAAAGAGATCAAAAGGTCTCACCAAGCAATCACTGCAACCTCGCACACTCGTTTCGGCTATGAGAAATTACCTTTGTAAACTGAGCTTTGTGAGGGCTGTTTACGCCAGCGTTGCCACCCACGCATCATCGACACCTTTGGTCTTGTTCACGATAAAATGGTCGAAAGTATTGTTTTTGAAAAAATCCTTATACTCGCGTCGAAAAATTACAGATTATCTTGTTAGCACTGCCGACACAAAAATACTCGGCTATTCTGGCAAAAAATTGAAAGAAATGCGCAAATGCTGCATGAAAGCAGAGAGATTATGATTGGCCCTGTTCGCAGGACGACGTCTCAAGAGAAAACAAAAGACATTGAGCGTGTTCCCCCCTTCTAACAAAAGTAGCTCTTAGTTACTATTTCCATTCCAACCTCTCGAAAAGTTACCACGCTGAGCGTTCCAACCTTCTCGAAATAGTAACTAATAGTAACTATTTGCTTACCATGCTCGGGAGTGTAGTAAGCGTGGTAACTACGGATCTCTGTAAACGTGATTGGCTAGATTACCCGGTGGATTGATGAAAATAGAAAAATGCGTTCCAGCCTTGACGCCAAGAAGCCAAAATTCGTGACGTCATGCGTAGTAACTATGGTAAGTAGGATGGAACAGGCTGTCAAATAAAGTGATTCTCCCGGGTTTTGTAAAGAGGGAAATTTCGGACGGACGTCGTCACTGCGACTTGTGGCAAAACAGTGGAAAGCAAAAGGTGCCCTCTAATTCTAATCGCGTGCCTTCATAGCCACCGCAGCCTTCCCTGTGGCGAACAGGTAACAGTCTTCAGAATTAGCGTTTTGTTTACTTTGTTATGTTTTTTGTAACCGTCTTCGGAAATTAGCGTGTTCCCAAAACGTAAGTGGAGGGATACCTATGACATCGCAAAAGTTGTCCGTCTGTCCGTCCGTCCGTCTGTCATCGCGTTTTGTTCACTTTGTTTTGTTATGTTTTTTGTAACCGTCTTCGGAAATTAGTGGGATCCCAAAACGTAAGTGGAGGGATACCTATGACATCGCAAAAGTTGTCCGTCTGTCCGTCCGTCCGTCTGTCATCACGATAACTCTCGATGAGAATGAGATATTTTGATGAAACTTGGTGTGAGGACTCTTCAAGTCAAAGGAAAGGCCGAGTTCGTAGATGGGCCCGATAGCTGCATATTTAGGGGAGCGGGAGGGCTTCAAATTAAGGGGCGAAAAAAATATTTTTTAAAAGCTAATAAGATAATTGATTCCGGGGTAAGACGACATGCTGAACACTAATATGAAATCCATTTTCTCGTCGGACAAGTAGTTAACCCGGAATCCGGCTAAAACCAGAAAGTTTGTTAAAAGTAAAAGTTTTATCTGAAGTTGATTAGATATCCGATTTAGGGGTAAGGAGACATGCCAAATCCGAATATGAAAATGATTTTCTCGTCGGACAAGTAGATCGGCCGGAATCCGGCCAAAACCGGAAAGTTTGTCAAAAATAAAAGATTAATCTGAAGTTGATTAGAGGTTAGATTTGAGGATAGTGAAACATGCTGAACCCGACTATGAAAATTATTTTGTCGCCGGACAAGTAGATCGCCTGGAATCCGGCCATAACCAGAAAATCTGTTAAAAGTAAGAGTTATATATGAATTTCATTAGGTGTTCGATTTACGGGTAAGAAGGCATGCAGAATTCGTGTATGACAATCATTTTATACCTGGACACATTTCACCACGAATCCTGCTGAAATCGGAAATTTTTTTAAAAGTTGAAGTTTTATGTGAAGTTGATTATGGAGATATGGATGGAATGGATACGCTGAATCTGTTTTGAACTTCAATTTTTTGCAAGATGAGTAGTTCGCTCGGAATCCGGCTGAAACAGGAAATTTGGCAGAATTAAGGCACGAACTTTCGTCAAAGTAGACATGACGCAGGCTATAGGGGTAAACGCACATGCTGAATCCATATTTGAACTTTGTCTTCTCCGATGATTACCATTGGACCGCTGCAAGACCCGATTGTCTGTAAATATTAAATGTTTGGGATCCCATCGAAACCTTTGGTGTTGTTATGTTTTTTAATCGTCTTCGAAATTAGAGTCTTGTTTACTTTGTTTTGTCATATTTTTCCCCTTTTTTTTTTTAAAGCCCCGTAGTATCTTTTCTGTTCTTCCAGTCCAATATGAATTGGCCAGGTGAGTACGCTTCCACTTACCCTCGGTGACGCCAACGGTCTTATCAACTTTTTTTTTCTCTTCTTTTCTTAACTTAAACACATGACCGGCCTATCTATTTAGCGTCACCTACACTTTCCTCTATCTCTACGTTTATTTTTTAATTTCTTAATTATTTTTTTTTCCCTTCAATTCTTTCTAATCTTTACACTTCCATCCTGTCTTTATTTATAAAATTAAATTAACAAAACTATATTCAGTAAAAAAAAAGCCTGTAAGCCTCTGCTCAGACTTTTCTTTAAAGGACACGTCGTCCTTATTACAGGAATTCGTTCTACTTCAATAGTATTCCAATCTATTCTTGTCCCGAGATTTTACACTTCATAAGTGTATCCCGTCTCGTTTATTAGCACAACACTGAGTACCACGCTTGCCAAATTTCTTGCCTTTCCGTGACATCGGGCTTCCGACCATTCTTGCCGATAGTCATATTGGTTCGAAGACTGGGTATGTGAATTTTGACAAGATCGTTATCCAAGGCAAGGGACACGGAAAGAAGCTACAATCAGCTGAAGCCTTGCGCCATTTTCTGTAAGTGGTCAACTGTCTCAGAATATCTTAACAAATCGGATTTTTTTTTAAAAGCACTTGCTGTTTCTTAGCAGAAACAGTAAGTAGTGAGAGGTGTCCTTTAAATTTGTCAGTACCTCCTACTCCTGGTTCACTTGGAGTCTCGCGGGTTTTTGAAACATGACCTGAAATATGCTGTTTCTTCTTAAAACCAGTACCTCTTGATATTTCGTCCATGTAACCTTTTCCTGCTACATGAGTGTCATAAACACGAACAAAACTTCACACACATTCCTTCCTTTGGGTTGATTCTTGCAAGTGCCGAATTTCCTTTGATCATTACCCGGATGTATTCAGTGACGCCGGTATTCTTGAATTCCTTCGACGCGCATAATAAATCATCAGTGAAAGTTCATTCTTACGAATATTTTGGTTGTCTTTTTTGATTGCAGGTTTGTTTCCTTCCCCGAGTTTGCAGGTTTGTTTCCTTCCCCGACGTTCACCCTGAAAATCGACAGCCTGACGAGGACCCTTGCCAAGAAGGGCCAAAATATCGCTTCCAAAGCATCGTAGCTGACGTATCCGTTATATGCGTTATTTGAACATATCTCTTCTTTTTATTATTTTGGTTCTTGCTTGAAACGTGTTGCTCTGGAGGAGAATTCTTGTCAATCAAACAATACATCAATCTTTATTATTCGAAAAACATTCGTTACGGTATTAACAAAAAAAAACGAATATTTGTTCTCTCCTTAAACATAAATATAACTGAAAATTGGATTACGACTTAGGTTCTCATATGGACTTTTAATTAAATATTCTTTGAGCCCAAGCTGACTTTGAAACATTTATTCAAACAATGTTTACAACGGATACGTCAGCTATGATTCTTCATCAGCGATATTTCGGCCCTTCTTGGCAAGGGTCCTCGTCAGGCTGTCAATCCTCTGGTTCAACTTCGGGGAAGGAAACAAAACTGTAATCAGGTTAGGACCCTTGCCAAGAATGGCCGAAATATCGCTGATGAAGAATCATAGCTGACGTATCCGTTGTAAACATTGTTTGAATAAAGGACTTTAAATTGTATTTCTCTTGTTTCAGGACGGCTTCGTTCTTGTTGGTTCAGTTGCCGGTCAACGATTTTGGTCCGCCTCAATCGGTACTGAATCAACCATCCTCTGTGGGACCTGGAGTCCTGACGACCAGCAGGTTTATTTAGGAATGTCAAATGGATCCATCACCGTCCTGGACATCCACGGGAATCTGATGGCACAGGTTAGAGCTGCAAATTAAGTTTCAACTTGAATCGCACTTGCTGCAATGTCAGGAGTTTCATAATAGATAACACACGGATACGTTGTTTCAACAGATACGAGTTGGGTTGTTAGCACTGTATAGTTGATACTTGTCGGTTTCATTTCTCAGTCTGTCTACCTAATAAAGCCAAAGTAAATGTTTGTTTTTATGGCACTTGCCCTCCGGCCAAGTGCCATATAGCGATCGCAATTTCTGTCCGTCCGTCGGTCAGTCGGTCTGTCTGTCCAGGTTTTTCTAGTTTGAGCACTTCCACATAAGCTAGGACGATGAAACTTGGCAGGCATATCGGGGACCCCAAAAGATTAAGTTGGAAATAGTCACTTCCCTGATCCGAGCATCATGGGGGAGTAGGGGGAGGGGGATCCGGAATATAGAAGTATTTATAACTTTTGAACGGGTGTTTCGATCGTAATGAAACTTGATATTTGGAAGGACCCCGTGTCTCAGATGACCCAGTTTAAATCCGAACCAGATCCGGTGACTTAGGGGGGGGGGAACTGGAGGGGAGAAACCGGAAATCTTGGGAAACGATTAGAGTGGAGGGATCGGGATTAAACTTGGTGGGAAGAACAAGCACAAGTCCTAGACAGGTCGTTGACATAACCGGACCAGATTCGGGCACTGTGGAGGGTCGAGGGGGGGGGGGGTCTGGAATTTCGATGATCCTGCTATTTCGGTACTTCCGGATGTGCTAGGACGACGAAACTTGGAAGACATGTCAAGGACCCGAACGGATTGACTTGGTAATAGTCGTTTCCTGGATCCAACCACCGTGGGAGGAGTGGAGAGAGGATCTTTAGGGTTGAAACTTAGAAGGTAGAAAAGTCATTTGACCTCGGTGATCCGAGGTGACGGAAATACTCAGACTTCAGTAAAACTAGATATTGCATTTCTAGGTCCGAACCGCATTTTTAGATGGCGAGGTATTTTGGTTTCTTGTCTACTTTTTAGGTACCACCACTCGTATCAATTGCCATATGAGCTCGTAGCTCTTGTTGTTCAGTAATGTTATAAAAAGTAATGTTTTTTTTTTAAATTGACAAAAAGGGTGCCTCGACTCTTTTAACTTCCTAGGGGCACTCGACCTCTATGTCCGTGTAACTAGTTTTCCAGGTAACTAGGAAACCTTTTAATACAAAGCAGTTCACCACTTTTCGTTCCGGTGACTAAGAGCGATTCAAAATCAAAGATCCCGCAAGCCAGATTGAAAGATTTACCATGTCATAGGTATCCTCATTTTCTTTCGGGATCCCAAAACCTAGTAGCCATCTGCCAGCTTAGTTCTTAAGTATATGTTGAAAGAAGGGAGAAGTAAAAGAAAGTTGGACCTTTGTGGATGATCAAGCCCTCAGTATGTTTTCGATTGGCCAGATTGATTTTCAGTGAAATTGCCATGCCAAGCGGTCTCCTCTTCGACAAGTGGTCGAATGTCGGAAGCCAAGACCTTCGGAAGAAGATGTATTTTGGATGGGCTTCGAGAGAAATTTTAGCATTTCTGTTCTCCTAATGAGATACCGGAACAGCTGTCTGGAAACCTATGAGCATAGCGTACCCACTGGTCCAGTAGGCCTTCCGACGACAGTTAAAGTTCAATGGGCACATCAAACTACCCCAATCCCACTCTGTAACAACCTAGGAGCAATGCTTATCCCCTAGATCAGCAGCTTTTTCAGCAGTTTCCTCTCTGTGATATTTCAAAGCGTAATTTTTTGGGCCAGTACATGCTCAACTTACTAGCTTGGACAAAGATAAAAGTGATGTTCCTTATAATACTTAGTAGATCTTTATTTTATGCATAAATCAGCTTGTATAATTTAGATTTGAATAGGTTATTTTTTTTGAATGGTTTTTGTAGCTGTTATTTTTTTTAAGCTTATTGCATATTCTGGTACATTTTATAAAGCAAGCTAATCAAGCTTCACAACACTATTCCACAAATAAAAACTTTTAATAGGCACTTTAAGACATGGAACTTCTGATGAAACACTAGAACAATCAGGTAAACTGCATCTGCGGCTTGACTTTGAGGACATCTCAAATATATCCTTTTCTATCAAGCATTCCTGGGAGGTTTTGAATTTCCTGCCACTATATCCCAGGTCCTAAGATTTGGATCGCCGAAATGCCAGAGAGGTAAAGACAAGGGATAACAAGACCAAAGGTTTCGATGGGATCCCAAAAATTCAATATCTGATCCAGACAACTGGGTCTTGTCTTAGCCAGCTCCAGTCTTCGCCAGACTCCTTGAACATTTTTACAATTAAAATTCAGAAACAGATTAAGGCCAAATAGCTAATCACCTGAGAAAACCAAGTTCAGATCTGGATTCAGCATGTGTGTTTACCCCTATAAGTCATATCTGTTTTGACGAAAACTTCCTGCCACTTCTGCCAATTTCCCGGTTCCGGCCGAACTCCAGAACTACTTGTCCGGCGAAAAAAGAAAGCTCAAAGACGAAATCAGGGTATCTTCTTTCCCCAGTAATGAACATCTAATCAACTTCAAATAGAAATTTAGCTTATAACAAATTTTCCAATTCCAGCCGGATTCCGGTCGAACTATATGTCCGGGTGAAATACGATTGTCACAGAGGGACTCAGCATCTCTTCTTACCCCTAAATCGCTTATCTAATCAACTAGAAATAAAACTTTGACTTCCAACAGTTTTCCGGTTTGGGCCGGATTCCGGACGAACTACATGTCCGGGTAGAAACTTGTTTTCACATAAGTGTTCAGCATATCTTCTTGCCCTAAATTGAACATCTAATCAACTCCAAATAAAACTTTTTATTTTGACAAACTTTCCGGTTTGGGCCGGATTCCGGTCGAAATACTTGTCCGTCGAGAAAATCGTTTTCACCATCGTCTTCAGCATGTCTCCCTACCTCTAAATCGAACATTTAATCAACTTCAAATAAAACTTTTACTTTCAACAAACTTTCCGGTTTGGGCCGGATTCCGGGCTAAATACTTGTCCATCGAGAAAAAAGTTTTCACCATCGTCTTCAGCATGTCTTCCTACCCCTAAATCGAACATCTAATCTACTTCAAATAAAACTTTTACTTTCAACAAACTTTCCGGTTTGGGCCGGATTCCGGGCGAAATACTTGTCCGTCGAGAAAATAACTTTCACCATCGTCTTTAGCATGTCTTCCTACCCCGAAATCGAACATCTAATCAACTTCAAATAAAACTTTTACTTTCAACAAACTTTCCGGTTTTGGCCGGATTCCGGGCGAACTACTTGTCCGATGACAAAATGGTTTTCACCGTCGTGTTCAGCATGTCTTCTTACCCCATAATCGACTATCACATTAGCTGTTTCAAAATATTTTGTTTGTCCCTTAATTTGAATCCCCTCCCCCACCCCTAAATGTAGAGCTACAAAGCCCATCTACGAACTTGACTGGTCCGACGACCCAACGAGCCCTCACACCAAGTTTCATCAAAATATCTCATTCCCTTCGAGAGTTATCGTGCTTACAGACGGACGGACGGACGGACGGACAGACGGACGGACAGACGGACGGACGGACGGACGGACAGACGGACAACTTTTGCGATGTCATAGGTATCCCTCCACTTACGTTTTGGGATCCCAAAAAGAAAACGGCCGATTTTCGTAGCGCCTTCTAAAGGAAGTCGGAAATGTTTATTTGTGAAGCATTTAATACAAAGTAAAGCAATACAAGTGTCCATTGTGCTTTAAGCCGATGCAAGACGTGGTGAAACGCAGAAGAAAGTCTGGAGAAGTTACTTCAGATCTGTAAATGTGGTTTCAGGCCCATACGGCTGCATTTACCACAAATACCTGAATTTTGCCTAGCCTATGGCAAACCTAGGATATTTGTAGGGTTTCGCATAGCCTATCCCAAAGTCAGATTAACTATGGGGCACAGTGAGTTACGAAACAATATTCTTAATGGTTATTCTTTGAACTGTACACAAATTATAATATTTTTAGGATCAGAGCCCTTGTGAATATGACACAATCCTTAAATAATTTCGGAGTTGGGGTGTCTTATATATCTTATGGTGTATATAGCGAACCTGGTGTTCGGCAAACGCCAGACGTCCGACATAAACTGTCATTATGATATGACTCTTGATTTGTTGGAGTAAGGCGCACGGGAATGTTGACAGCTGATCAGTTTTGTTTGACAGATTTCGGCTGGGTCCAGCAAAGAAAACATGTCCATTCGCTGCTTAGAACTTCGCAAGTTCTTTGCGACGAATGTATTTGACCTGGCTTGACTTGAGCAAGGAAACTAAAATATTCTTAGTGAGAGTGGTTAGCTGTCAACGCTTCCTAATATCTTACTCGTCTGAATACTTCGGATTTACTGGAAGAACTTTCCGGGGCAAATTTTATGAAGGGAGGTCTCCAATTTTTTTGCATTCGTTTGCAGGTTCGGATTTCAAGTGGATCCACTTATTACGTTTCGACAAACACTGTGAATTCGCTCGCCTGGAACTGTGCCAAATTTAAAATGGATGACGTTGAGGAAAGTGGTGGGTCTGCCAACAAAAGTGGTAAGTAGCCTACCTTGCGAAAATTACGTATTCCTATTAGTTATTTCCTCTTGTTCTTCAGTGAATTCGTTACTTCTTCCAGTGTTTTTATTTACTCCAAAATATCTCATATGCGCACCCAGAGAACAACATTGAGGGTATCAATGCAATTAAAATAATCCATTTTGTGCAATAAACGATAGTTTACGATATCAAGATAATAAGAAATTCAGTCCATCTTTAGTAGAAATAACCTTTTCAGGATAAAATCGTTCAGGAAATATCTTTTTTTCTTCGAAAATACCAATACGTGTCCCGTCAGTTAGTGATTTTCTCATGGCGCTTGTCGGCTCTGTCTGGATTACCCGCTCTCCGAGACGGAGGCTTGACGCAAACATTTTTGAATGTGCGCGCCGTGGTTAAAAGTTGGGGAAGCCAAGCAAGAAAAGATGTCCGAATCAGATGATAGACTTAGGGTATTTGCCTACCGTGTTTCTTCCAAAGTGAAAAACAAGATATTGAAGCTCCTTATGCCCTTTTTTTTTTTTTTTAAAGAGTTGCCCGCAGAGGTTGAAGCTTTCGGCGAACTTTGCGCTGCCTAACTCGCAAACTCGTCTCGGCGAATAAAAACCAGTAAGTCGTGGGTACTACACAAAACAGTGCCGAAGGGCGGGGATTTCTGAAGATTCCATTTCCATAAAGGAGCTAATGATAATATAAAAAGAAAAATAAGTATAATGAAGGGTCATTTAAGAAAGAAAATTAATTGTGAAGATGCTGTGAGGCTGTGTTACTGATGGAAACGTCGAAATTTGCTTTAACTCGTCGATTGCCGTGTGTCGTCACCTGTGTGAACCAGGAGCAATACTAATACGGGCCTTTCTTTTTTATATATTTAGTTTTGTGCATTACAGTTAACGGGCTAACTTGTATATATACAATCACACAAACAAAAACATGTCACTTCTAATCCACCACTTCTAATCCACCATTCATTCGACGACCGTTACTAAATGCATTACCAAACACAAGAAATCCTGCAGTTAACTGCAAAGTGGAGTGAATACACCTTTTGTGGCACGTAGCGAACAGCTCGGCCCCTCCCGAATGCCATCAATATAACTTTATTTCTGTAACTTGATTCGTCACATGAGTGAATATCCCATCCCATTTTACTCTCAGGATCGGTGTTAGGGATTACTCTCTCTCAAAGTAGGAGTACAGGCTATAACGGAGCTATGTATCCAGGGCTGATCAGCTCAGAGTCCCTACCGTCGGCTGTCCCCAAAATAGCCTTATTTATATGTGGCATCGTCTCACGATTAAATGTCTTACCCGTTCACTTTTTGGGGCGGGGTTAAGTTCTCGTCAAAGCAAGAGTACGAGTTAAGATAAATTCTCTTGTATATATTTTCTTATATCCCTAAAACTTTTGATTCCCAATATTTGTTTAAATGTCCCCCCAAGACACATTTCCCCCAAATATATCCCTCCTTAGTTCTTCCTGATATTCACCCATTAAATGGAAAACTGAAATGGAAACTGAATAGAAGAACTGATTAGCCTAAAAAGCAAAACGCGGTAGACATGTTAATGACGCTGAACAGAAAACTTCAGATTTTTTTCAGACTTATGCTTCTCCTCGTGTCTAAGACTTCCTTTCATAAAATGATGACGATAATGATGACATTTTGTTTTCGGTCTAAACAAGAAGAAGGAAATAGTGCAGTAGACAGAAAGAAAAGGAAAACATTGCACTAAGCTTTCAGTAACGGAGTAAATGCACAAGATCAAACAAGTGCGCAAGCGCACAGACGTGGAGTGTGAAAGTAAAATGTTTATCACATGTTATACAGAAATAGCATCAGAACCAAGACATTTCACATCACCAATAACCAAAATATATTGAAACAACCTAATTTGAAATCATCACAGTTTAAAAGCTTTTAATGTAAACAAACCGCATTTAGAAATCCAAAGAAGATTTTCAGACTCTTTAAACCTCTTTTTCATTAGCAAGGTAATAAAAATTGTAATAAAACCAAATCGTTTTATTGCCTCATACCCCCCCCCCCCTTGTCACAGTTTCATTAAGAACGGCATATCATCGATCATATGACAAAACTGTCCAGTTTCCAACTGATCATTAAGGAATACAGTACACCGCGTGGTCTTATTTGTTGTTGTTACACCTATCCGCATCTATACATATATATCCGCAAGTATACAAGAGTTGAACTTGAGACATGTCATAGACGAACTTATCTCAGGGGAAACCTGGGACCAGTTCCCCATGAACGGGAGGGGGGGGGGGGGGGCATCAGATTGCATATCTAGACCTAAATATCCTCGACTATACCAACTTAGAGTTGATTACAGTCGCGGGTCAAAAACTTTACTCATGGGCAAGTTCGGACCTGTTGCCCTTCAATAAGGGGGGGGGGAGTGGTTCGGCGGCGTGACTTAAGTGGCGTTTTCTTTTCGGGTGTAGTTGAACTGTAGTTTTAATATACTTTTGTTTCATTACGAAAGTATAGTGTACTGTTTTATTTGTCCATTCGACATACTGTGCTCTCATGACGAAAATAAAGTACGTCAATCTACAGTGAATTAAATCCGAAAAACTGCAACTTCTAACTGTTTGCAGAATCTGATTCCTTCTGTGTAAAAATAAACCCCGATTCGTTAACGAAACAAACTTTCGTCTTTCGCCAGATAGGAATACTATATCTTTCCCCCATGCAGCATATTCAAGCACATCTGAAAGGTTTTTATCTGCCTCAATCTTCATCTGCGACCTTGCTACCAAATTAGGTCCGAGTCAAATACACAGCAACTGAAGAACGCTTTCAGGATAACTTAAAAATAAAAGAGATCATTTTCGAGTTGTATGAGTGTCCTGATAAATTCATATGATAGGCTGTGGAATTTTACGAAGGCTTTCCAGATGTACTTTAACACTAGCACAGATGCCAAAAATCTACCTCCCGACTAGGACAGCTATTCCAGCGTCTGTAGGACTCCTACTGTCCTGGGAAACGAATTTCGTATGTATATTAAAATCTTCTAAAACTAAAATCCTTGTCCTTTTCAAGAGTGGTACCCACCTCAGCCTCGCTTTGTAATCGACATCTTTCTACTGTTCTGGGCAGGCTTGTTTCGCGGGTCTCTTGTCATTTGAATTCTGATGCCTTTTCCATTATGTTTAAAAATTCCATGCCTTCCTTTTCCACTTGTAGTCAAAGTTTGACCAACATCTACGCACATAACCTTGTCTCTCGCTTTTGGTCTATAATAATAATACAAATATTTATTTATTACCCACTAACATCAAAAAGATTAATAGTGGAGTATAAACTTGAAGAAGGAAAAAGAAAAAACGGAAAAAGACGTAAAACAACAACTAGAATCAACAAAACATTAATAAAACAAACGGATCAAACCGTGGTGAGGCGACAAACGCCGATACGCTGTTTCTGAGAGCTTTTTGTGTAGATCAGTCAGCTTCTCAGTAATATTCGGAAGATAAAACTTTTTAACTATCTTTCGATTCTTGTACCACAGAGGAAGATAGAGAAGAAATTTACAGAATCGGAAGTAAGAAGATCGAATATCGCTAATGTCTTTTTTCTTAAATATAGGGTAAAGCCCAGAAAGGTAAAGAACAGAATGATCGGAGAAAGTAGAGTAAAGCTTACCAAGGGCGACACGATTGTATTTCCCTCGATTGGCTACAATTTTAGAGTAACCAATCTGGATTTTCACTCTGGCGCCCCGGACAGCGCGCTCACGCAGAGTTTTAAGATTTTTTGTAAGTTTTATAAGGACTTCACTTTAAGAACTAACCTATTGTAATCTTGACCTTTGACAGGCTAAAATCTGAAAGATCTAAACGAGGCAGTACAAATCACATGGGAGTAGAAAAGGTAGCCGAATTGCCACCACCACCAGGCTCGTCACGTCTGTGGTTTGGGGGACGCCCCCCCCCCAATGTTGTTAGCCCCTCGGTAAAAAGTAGCCGAGTCGGCGCGAAGCGCCGCGATTTTTCTTAAATATAGTCGATTTTTTTCTTGGAAACAGTTGATTTTTCTTAACAAAAGTCGGTTTTTAGTAGAAATAGTAATTTTTTCTTAAAAATATTCTTTTTTTTTCTAAACATCAGTTGATTTTTCGTGAAAACAGTCGTTTTTTCTGAACAACTTTCGGTTTTCATGCTAAGAACAGTCGTAAAAATGACCAGCCAGTCGGTAAATTCCTTCTGGCGACCATGAATCATGTCTTCGACCTATCCGGGTTATGAAACCTGGTTTAAACTACTCGATTAGGGACGAGTTTACGACTGTAGCGTGTCAGAGCCAAAATTAACAATTTTGTTCTCAACGACTCGGATTGTTTGTGATTAAAATGAACGTCCGGGACCTCGGCGACGTCAAAATAAAGGACTGATACGACTTAGCAAAAGGCAAGGGGGGGATCACCCCCCCCCCTCACCCCCCTTCGGGCCACCCCTTATCCCTTTTGCAATGTCAAATATAACACACACTCCTTGATTAAAGGCTAAACGAGATGACATTGCCCAGTTCCCGAGACAATTTTTGCCCTACTGGACCTGCTTTAGTTACAAAAGTAAAGAAATTAAGTCAACACATCTTCAAAAGTTAGAGTTCAACTTCTAAATATCAGTCATGGAAGTTACAGAAGTATTTAATTGAACAAAAATGTAGAACAAAATCCAGATAATCTCTTGAAAACTTAAAGCTGTTCCTCTTTCCGTCTTTTCTTCATTATTCCACGTTTTTCAACTTCTCTCCCTGTTTTAGGATGTTTTTGCCTCTACTTTGTTTGAATACTCAGTTTGTGGCCGTGATCCTTCATTCTTCTTGTGCTCTAGTTAGTCACTTTCGTTGTTCAGTCTTGAAGCATATGTTCTTCTTTCTTTAAAGACTGACAACTGCCTACCGAAATTCTGCCATATACAAAAGCATTAAACTATGGAACAGTATACCCCCACATCTTACACCATCAACAGATTTCAACACTTTTTTCAAGAACACCCGTACACACTTACTCATTTTCTCTCAATAAATCTCTTTTTTTTGTTTCCCCTATTTCTTTTGTTCTTTTTTCCTCTTTATGTGTCTTTTTCGGTTGTGTTTCATTTCCTTTAATCTTTAAGTTGTAGTTTAGCTAGGCCTACACAAGATTATTGTCCAGTGATATATCATTTTAGTACGTAAGTAAATACTTGAATAGTTGAAAATACTTGAAATCTCCGCAATTTTCAATCGAAAGGCGACAGCGCACGGCCAACTTCGTACCCTTTGACGTTGGACGTTCGCCTGCGCTTTCGATGAAAAAGGGAGGTGACGCCGGTCTCCGTTCGCCCAAAAACACCTTATAAGACTCCAGGCCGAAGCGCAGGCGATCATAAACACCTAATAAGACCAACGGCGAACGAAAGTGAAAGGCGAACGGCGATCAAAAACACCACTGGTCTATTAACCAGGTAGTGCGAAGCATTACAGCCTAGACGAAATCCGTACTGTTGTTCATCGAGTTTGTCTTTAACTTCTTCGTACAGCCATTTAAGATAAACTGTTCGAAAACTTTTGAAAAAAAAACCCGACGTTTTAGAAATTGGGTGTACTTTTTTCGCGGATTTCGGAGTCCCTTTCTTTGGTATTGGGGTGATGTATAGCTTACGGTGCTTGGGAAGATTCCTCCGACAAGAAATTGGTTAAAGACAGCTCTCAATAGCTGGGCAATCTCATTTGCGCATCTTTCACGTAACGGATTGGTAACTTTACCAGGATAAGTTACTTTTCTTGGGTTTAACTTTGACAATATCTCAAAACATCTAGTGGGTGAATTGTGGGAATTTTTTTGATGGGTGGGAGATCTGGCATAGTGGAGAGTCCTGGGTGTTGGCAGCGAATCGCTGCAAAATGCTCGTTTATGGAGCTAGATGACAGTAGCTCTCCGTTACCGTCCCTAATTTCCAACTTAAGGTTTGTTTTCCCTGTCAACTGCTGAACTGTTGTATGAAACTTACGAGGATCGGTTGCCACGACTTTCTTATCGCACTTCTTGCCGAACCCTTTCCTCGCTTTTCTCAGCTTCTTACCGATTTTTTTCCACCGTATTTTTCCGTTATCCTTGTCACCTTCTTGAAAAAGCTCATCTCTTCGCTGTATCAGAGACTGGGTATCTTTTGTTACCCAGGGTGTTGACCTGTTCTTTTAGGAAAATAGTTTTTCGGGAAAAACTTCGGAGTAGATATTGTTAATGTCGTAACAAAATTTGTCGGCCATTGCGTTTCTGTTTGTTAGACTGTACAGACTCTTCTATTTATGGGCAGCGAGTTGTCTCTCGCATTCAGCTTCATGTTCGGTTCTATAAGTCAATTTTTTCGAGTAGGCAGAAATAGATCGTTATATGATCACTCATTCCGAGCGCCGGAAGTGGAGTTGGACTCATGTAGTACTCATAAAGTGACGTGAATATTATGATCAAGGGTGTTCTGCCTCGTGTTGGGATCTTAACCGTTTGTTTCAGGAAAAGCGACGTTTCAATCCATGCAGCTTTGGTATCATTAAAATCTCAACAAATAATAGTGCTCGAGTATGGATACTTTCCTCTTAGGTAGTCAATGCAGAATTGAAGGTATTCGAGTAGTTGTTTCCTGAATGGACCACGTGGTGTCCGCAAATGATAATGCCAGAGTATGGATACTTAGGTAGTCAATGGAGAATTAAAGGTATTCGACTAGTCGTTTCCTGAATGGACCACGCGGGGATAGTACAACTAGTACACTACCGTAAATGATAGAGGATACATTTCTAGGAAGCAGTTTGGGCAGGGTTCAGATCCACATTACCTCCAGCTTGCGGCCAGTCGATTGTTGCCTTTTTGGATACTGCTTCTGCAGACAATCCCAATTCTAATTGTTTGGCTATTTTCAACTGTTCTTAGGCATAGTCATGTTCAAACTGTTTATATTGCCTTTCCCTCTATGTGTGCTCTACCCAACTCTATTCTGTCAAACTTCTTCAAGTTTGTCTGTTCTTGCTTCCGACTTCAGTGCTGGCTGCTGGTTGACTTTTTAGCGGAGCTAATTGACGACTGGGTATGAACCGAAAGCCTAATCGCTTATTCCCCCTTCAGATAACTTATATCAAGATATCACGTGTGATTGTTATCTTATCTTATCTATTGTTTCTATAGCACCTGTCGGCAATTCGTCATTGGATTTTATGGACGGCGTATGAATCCAGTTGTTACTACTCCTGCCTGAAAATGTCGAGGCTGAACCCTAGGGGTGCGATGAAAGCTCTGTGTCCAGAGGCAGGTGCAGAGGGGCGGAGAGTTGGCCTCTCACCATCTTCTTTTCTCTTTGTCTTTCTGTCATTCCTAATCGACGCTCTGGATGAGTAAATATGATGGAATTCGTTTGGTCACGTCCTCAGGAAAGAGCCTTATCGGAGAAGTCTCTCGAGTCGGATGAGAGACTAGTTGAGTTGCCCCATTCGGAAGCTCCAGCAATGACGGCTGTCAAAAAAGGCGAAGGAACTTGATCTGAATAGAGCGTTGTATAATATCACCTAGCACCCAAAGCGGTCCAGCACAAAACGCGATGAGACATGGTACAGTATAGAGCAGTGGTTCCCAACCTTTTCCGTACCGCGTACCCCTAATCAAAGGTTCGAAAACTTTGCGTACCCCCTTTTTCAGACTATACGTGTGTAGAAATATATACAAAATCGACAATTGAGGCTGCTTTGTAGCCAAAATTTTGTCAAATCTCGGTTCGATGTCATTAACTGCAATATTTTTCTTTTTACAGTCAGCGCAAATATTTTTGTCAGCTTGGTTCGCAACCTGAATGAGAAGATTACTTGCAATGTCTTCGATTGTTTTTAAACAAAATTGTTTGACACAGGAACAGATTTTACTGCAATGGGCTAGCTTGTTTTGGAATCAACATTATTTCTTCTTTCTTTTTTCATGCAAGGGCTTCATTAAACATCTTACTATCGATCATTATTTTATTGACTTTCAATATGGATTATAACCAGAGGTGTCACGCAGGGGCCGGCAACACCCCTCCCCCTGAAAGTGATCGGCGCGAAGCGCCGCTATTTTTCATATTTTTTTTTTTTTTAACAATCGGTAAAAAGACCAGCCAGTCAGTAAAAATACCTTGCCCCCCAAAATTTTTTTTAGCTTTGATGCCTCTGCTGGTAATATTAGGCTTTTGGCAATCAAAAATGAGTGAGGCGAGATTTTGAAGCTAAAGACTAAAACGATTTTGGTACCTTCGTGTACCCCTTGCAAGGGTCTCGCGTACCCCCTAGGGTACGCGTACCACCGGTTGGGAACCACTGCAGTAGAGGCTTGTTTCTTTGAGCAATGAAATTTTGGTCTAAATGGTAAAATGAAGGCATAAAGCACCGCGTAAAGCCAGTAGGTATATTGGAACAAGCCTTCGGGATTTATACGAAGCAAAACAGGAAAGACCAAATTACTATTTACGAGAAGGGATTTTGTTTCTAAGTGAACTAACATGTGTTCGCGCGTGGAACGTGTCAGATGAGACGCACTTAGAAAATGTATGACTTTGACGTTAGGGTCTTCGAGCAAGGTAGTAAACGAAGTGTATCTGAAAAACCGACAGTGCTCATAGCGAGCATAACTGATTGTATGAGAGATGGCCTGAGCCGTGTTTGGAGATTCTTTGAGAGCTCAGTTGTTCGTTTCACGGATAACTAATAGTAAACATTACGGGAAGGGAGAAATCTAAGTCAGTTCAGTTTATTCTTTACGCTCCACGTCCGAGTGCTTACGCTCTTGTTGTATTATATGCAAATTCTATTATTTTTTATAATGTACCGTGGCCATCTAAGCTTTATTGAGATCTTTAACCATGATAATCAGTTTTAAAATAAAACTTGGATCTGTCAATTTTATAGGTTAAGTACAATTTACTGAAAATGGTAATAATTGTAATGGCGTAAAAGCGTCGACATGCCAGTGACATAGAAAAATTACCCTTTGTTAAATAATTATTATATAACAAAAATAATTAATAAACAATAACAAAACGCTATCCTTGTGCATTAAGAGGAAAAAAAAGAAACAGCGGCACGAATATTGTAGGACAAGACAATTAAAGGTGAGAACAAACAATAGCAGCACTAGAATTTCATTTCCAATCTTGTAGGGAGCAAGGTCAACGTTCTCGCCGCGCTTTGCAACAAGAGCTGCCTATACTTCATGACATCGTATGATGATCCCACTCCGGTTGTCGTTTGCACGGGTTTGAACTCATGTCACATGGAATGGAGCAACTCGGGAGAGCACTTGGCCGTTGGAGGAACTTCCCGGAGGGATGGACAAGGAAACTTTCTAAATATGGTGAAGTTCTACACAGCTACAGGAAGTGTTAGATACGTGATCAACCTCACGATACAAGCGGTTCGTTATTTTTATTCCATTTGGTGTTTCTTAGCAAGTTCCTGGAGCAGGAAAACCGTCGGTGCCTCTCTGAATCTTATGCATGCAAATAAACTTTATTATTGTGAATTATATTCTATCAGGGTTCCAAAGAGCATATGAAGAAAAAAGTTGAAAGACACCCATTAGAGACACATAAGACTGATAGAACAACATTAAAAATAACCACAAAGAAAATTTGGTTTGTCTGGACATAGAAATAACATAAATCGTTTTAATTTGAAATCAAGGTTCCAAAGAACGTGAGATGAAAGACACCCCTTAGAGACACGTCACATTCTAGAAAAACATTACAAACGACCGCAAAGAGGATTTGGTTTGTTAAAAAAAAAAAAGAATAAAAAGTCGTTTGATTTGAAAAGTTTGAAAACTTTATAACCACTCTAGGTTCCAAAGAACATGCGACGGAGAAAATTTAAAGACTTAGAGACACAGAAAACTGGTAGAACAACATTACAAATAATAGCAAAGAACGTTTGGTTTATTTCGAAAAAGAATGTAAATCGTTTTAATTTGAAATAGTTGGACAAATTTACAGACGCATAAAATCGATAGAACCACAGTAAGTAACCAAAAATAAAATTTGGCTTATTTAATAGTTTTAACCTCTTATAATTTAAAGGAAGATTTGAGTTTTATTTAGAAAGAGTAGGTCATTAAAAATGTGAATGTTACCAAGAGGAGTAGGAGTCGCAGCAGTAAAATAAAAACGCCTTCGAGGGGTTTGGTTATAAGGTTGGTTGATGTATATCCTGCGCCTTTTTTGCCTTTTTAAATTTCATGGAATGAAGACTAGATTTCGGTTAAAGCCTTAAAGGTGTGATTTGATATGACGGCAAATAGGGGGGAAAAGAACTATCATTTTTGAAAAAATGGTTTACCTGTTATTTCTAAAATTTAGAGTACCAGCGAAGATAATCCGCAACTAACAGACGAATGAAATGATGATTTTGGTCGTGGTGATCTAGTCATTGCAAATGTTAGCAAATTTAACTATTTGAAAGTTTAACTACAAAGCCAAACGTATTTTGTATCCTTTAATTGAACACACTGAATTATTTAGATCGTATGAAGGAATTTTTTCCCCTAGATGCTCTAGCATGAAGTTTGGAATAACTACGGCAGTCCTGACAACGCTAAAGTTCTACTATGATGCGGAAAATCCGAATCACAAAACAAACGCGGCTTTTTAGTGGCCAGCGGTGAGCTAAATCATCACTTGCTCACTGCGTAAACACTTATTTTTGCAACTAAGTAACTCATTTTCATTGGGTCTTCAAGCCTATTTAAGTGATGGATAAATAGACTGCCCTATAGCAATCCTTTTCAGCTAACGGTTAATAGTCGAAACCAGCTGAGGGTAAACTTCCGTGCTATCCTGCCTTTCCTGAGCATCGCTAGAATCTTCTACTGATTTTAAGTCTCGGGTGGAAGAGTCTAGAAATCGTGTTGCAAAGTTTCTTGTAACTTTTCCTGGGAGTGGAGCCCATCAGGTAGTTAGCGATAATGGGCAAGTTCTCACAAGGGCCTCTCCGATTTTCTCTTCTCTGGACGAACAAGAAAATGTTGCTTCCACTTACTCCGTATCCAAACCTTATTTTGTAATAACTTACGTTGCCTAGAAAGGATCCACTTTCCTTCTGGAACTTCCGTGGAAGCGAAGAACGGTCAATGAGGATTTTAGCCCCTGCGTGGAGCAAAAATGTGTAGCCGTGCTCCGTAGATATTGAGCAGGTGCTTAAACCCGAAACCTTGCATAGATATATAGAAATGACGCAATTCAGCTTGGGCCTAAAGCCGCTTTCTCGTTGACGCGTTGAGCCTTTCACATTGAGCTATGCAACCTTTGCGTCGCGCTTGCGGTGACGTAATGCGGACAAAATGCAAGACTAACGGAACAAGAATACAACCAAGTTTGTTGCCTTGCGTCGACGCGTATGCATATGATTTTTCAACGAAAAATTTAAGTTTTGAAGGAAAACTAAAAAAAACTTACTAATGATGAACAAAAACTTAATACTGATGATAAAAATCGGAAATTCTGTAGAAGAAACCGAGAAAGGAAAACGTTAATACACATCCAGCGTGAAAGCTTCTCGCAGAGGTGTGAAAGATAACGCTATGCAACCTGTACTGAAACTGAAAGTATTGTTTTTAATTTATTATTTTTGAGGTCAGATTCTACTTTTCGGTATTTGAGGAAAAGGGCTCGATGAATTCAGATTTTGAGGAAAAGTGCTCGATGAACATCTGCGGTGGCTGATGCGGCTTCCTATCAGCCCCCTGTGGAGGATGATACGAGGTCGTAACAACCTTTGAAAAAGTAATTGTCACAATATAACTTCCTGTGGGACATAGGAAGATATGCATTGCATACCTGTTCGAGAAAAGTTATTAAAGGTTATCTATTAATATTCCTTCAGCCCAAGCTGACTGCTAATCATATTTGATAATACAAAACGGATACGTCAACCGAATTTTATTAGAGCTATATTTCAGCCCTCTTGGCAAGGGTCCTCTTAAGGCTCAAAGCCGCTCAAGTCGGGAAAACTTGTGGAAAAACCACAAGTTTGTAAATGTTTTGTTGTAAAAAAAAAGGTTATCTACCGACATCGAGGTTGATATCGGAAAATAACATTGAAATGGCCGTCGAGGCTTTTGTTCTGATATGAACCGAAATGGAGGTATGTTAACTATTATAACTTTTTCGAACAGAATATTTTTATAGGTAGGACTTATTCTTGTTTTGTTGTACTTTTTTGTTACTGTGGTAGGGAATTTTATTTTATATTTGACGGTAAAAAACGGATAAGTCAGCTACATTTCTGCTAAGTTCATTTTCCGGCTTGAGCGACTTGAGCCTGAAGAGGACCCTTGCCAAGAAAGGCCGAAATGTAGCTGACTTCTCCGTTTTTCACCGTTAAAAATGATTCGCAGTCAGCTTGGGCTGAAGGACTATGTAATTTTATTTTAGTGAAGTAGCAACCCGAGCTACTACAGGCCTACTAAAATAACTACTGTTGTGACCCGAGCACTTTTACATACAGTATTTTACATTTTTGGCGATGCAGGTGCCATCTAGTGGTCGTGAAAGCTTACTGTAGACTTTCTATAATGCCTACTCTAGCTGTCGTGGAAGAAACATCAGTCGAAACCAGTTTTGCCACTATAGTCGCAAAATTCCGCGATTTGTCACAGATATTAATTTCTTTGACAAAGCAAGCCGGTATTCTGAGACTGGTTCCTTACCGGTACATACAAAAATGAAGCAAAAAAATTGAGGTATATAATTCTGAAAGTGATAAAGCGAGATTTCTCTTTGACAGCTGGTAAAAAATACCTAGTTTCATAGGCGCCAAAAAATCACTGTTTTTAGCTGTCGTAAGTCACAGGTTCCGTCAGAGAAAAGTGGTAACAGCTATCAATAACAAAACCACCTGTTGGCTCTTGAGAAAATCAAGAACAAATCGTGAAAAAAAAACAGTGATCATGCTGAATAACTAGCACTTGGACAGCAAGGTGCAGTAGGATGTTTTTTCAGTTGACAAGTTGTATTTCCAGTGGATATCCGATTGTGACAAGGTATGACCTTAAGGCCTGTGAGGAAAACTGCTCGAAGAACATCTGAGGAGGTTGATGCGGCCTTGTATCAGCCTCTCTGGAGGATGATTCAATATCGTAACAGCCTCCAACTTCCTGTGGGACATAGGAAGGAATGCGTAGCATGTCTGTTTGACAAAGTTATATTAACATAACAAGGAAAACACAACACATAAAATATTACTGCCCCGAAAGCTAAACTCGTGACGACTTAATCACTACTCTAATATTCCAAATCGCACTTATAAACTAGGATAGTATATTGTGCAGGTACATTGGAGGTCGAAATTTCAGGGGAAGGGACGAAGCCCTTCACAAGCTTTGGCTGCGCAATGTGCATCCTTGACCGTGATCTTGTTTTCAGAACCCGATAACCAGCCTGACTTGGGGCCACAATGACCGCCGAATCTTTGTAGCCACCGGGGTCTACCTCCACGTTGGATGGGTTGCCCGGAAGCCCCCTTCTCTTTCCCACTTATCAAGGATCTCGATAAGAAATCGTTTGACGTCCCTAGTCAGCGTTGGGGGGCTCCCCCTACCCGTGAAGCTTAAAGCACAAGTGTCCTGCTTGTTCTCAAGGACTGTCTATGTAAGTGTGTATTTTGTTCCTTGCTGGCGAGGTTACTGGATTAAACAATTACAGTTTTTTATGGCACTTGCGCTTCGGCCAAGTGCCATATAGCGATTGTAATTTCTGTCCGTCTGTCGGTCCCGGTTTTGCTAGTTCGGGCACTTCCAGATAAGCTAGGACGATGAAACTTGGCAGGCATATCAAGAACTGAACCAGATTAAATAAGAAATGGCCACTTCCCCGATCCGACCATCTGGAGGGGAGTGGAGGGAGGGGGAATCCGGAAAAATTAGGAAAAATTAGATATTTTTAGCTTACGAACGGGTGATCGGATCTTAATGAAACTTGATATATGGAAGGATCTCGTGTCTCAGACCCTCCATTTTAAATCCAGACCGGATCCGGTGACATTGGGGGGAGTTGGAGGGAGAAACCGGAAATCTTGGAAAACACTTAGAGTGGAGGGATCTGGATGAAACTTGGTGGAAAGTACAAGCAAAAGTCCTAGATACGTGACTGATATAACCGGAACGGATCCGCTCACTTTGGGGGAGTTGGGGGGGGGGGGAGAAGTCCGAATTTCTAGTAATCCCGCGAGTTCGGTGCTTCCTGATGTGCTGGGACGATGGAAATTGACGGTCATGTCAGGGACCCGACCAGATTAAATAGGAAATCGTCAATTCCCCGATTCGACCATCTGGGGGGGGGGGAGTGGAGGGAGGGTGAAGCCAAAATTTGAGGTACTTTTAGCTTGCGAACGGGTGATCGGATCTTGATGAAAGTTGATGTTTAGGATGACCTCGTCTCTCAGACATCTCACTTTAAATCTGGGCCGGATCCGATGACACTGGGGGGAGTTGGAGGAGGGAACCGGAAATCTTGAGAAACGCTTAGAGTGGAGGGATCGGGATGAAACTTCGTGGGAAAAACAAGCACAAGTGCTAGACACGTCATTGACATAACCGGACCGGATCAGGGCACTGTGGGGGAGTTGGGGTGGGGGTCCGGATTTCTAGCGATCCCGCGAGTTCGGCATACTTCCTGATGTCCTAGGGCGATGAAACTTGGCAGGTATGTCAGGGATCCGAACTGATTGACTTGAGAATAGCCGTTTCCCCGACCCGACCGTCGTGGGGGGAGTGGGTGGATGGGGAGTCCGGAATCTAGTGGCGTGCATAACTATCGAACGGGTGATCGGATTTGAATGAAACTTGTCTGGTGAGCTATCGCCTCGGACGTTCAGTGTTACGTCCGGGTCGGGTCCAGTACCTGTGGGGATGGGGGGGGGGCGGAACTTAATGGATGGAACAAGCATTAGGCCTAGATGAAATTGACGGAGCCAGATGGTTTTGGGTCTCTGTGGGGGTAGTTCGAGGGGGTTTCCTGGAATTCCGGTAGTCGTGAGTTAGAATAGTTCCAGATGTAAAACGACAACGAAACTTTGCAGGCATATTAGCGACCCGAATTTTCTTGACTTAAGAACCTGACACAACATACCCCCGGAAACTTCCGTTCCTAGATCCGAGCATTTTTTGGGGAGCAAGAGAAGAGAAATATGGAAATTGACTTCTATATTTTGCGAACGAGTGGTCTGATTCGAGTGAAACTTCATGGGTGATACGAAACGATGGCCTTGACATGTAAAACATGCGTTCGAACTATATGCGACCACGATTAGGGGAATTGGGGGGGGTGGGGCTTTTGACATGCACAAAAACCAAACGGATGGACCGAATGAGATGCAAATTCGACAGTGCCGAGTTTATGCGGCCTAGATTTATTATTTGGCGTCCGGGCCGGATTCGGCCAAGGTAGGGGGGGGGGTACCGGAACTTTCCAAAAATGCTCAGATTCGAGTGAAACTTGATAGATGGTATAAAAGATGATGCTTTAGGTGGTCGATTGTTTTTATTCCGAACCAGATTCGGCCACGGTAGGTTGGGATAGAGGGAGTACCGGAAATCTTGTAGCACGTCTAGGGATCAAACAAATGGATTTATTGGGATGGGAGTTTGAACAGTCATGTGCATTTGCTACAGATAATCGAGACGGTGCCGGAACTGCTCAGAAATGAGTAAAACTAAATATCCTATTTCTATTTCCGAACCGCATTTTTGGATGGCGGGTGTATTTTGTGACGTTCTCATCTACTTTCTTGTACAGCCTACTCGTACAAGTGCCATATGAGCTCGTAGACTAATTCAAACAATGTTTACACGGATACGTCAGCTCTGATTTTTCATCAGCGATATTTCGGCCCTTCTTGGCAAGGGTCCTCGTCAGGCTGTCAATCTTCTTGTTCAACTTCGGGGAAGGAAACAAACCTGTAACCAAAACAAACCTGGTTACAGGTTTGTTTCCTTCCCCGAAGTTGAACAAGAAGATTGACAGCCTGACGAGGACCCTTGCCAAGAAGGGCCGAAATATCGCTGATGAAAAATCAGAGCTGACGTATCCGTGTAAACATTGTTTGAATAAATGTTTCAAAGTCAGCTTGGGCTCAAAGAATATTTATCTCGTAGCACTTGTTCTTTTCTACGACGAAATTTCAGATATCGGTTAGCTTTCAGTGTCGAAATTTGTGTTCCAAGTTTAAGTTATTTTTATTGACAAACTTGTACACTACTAACATTATACTAATATATAAAAAAAAAAAAAAAAAATCTATCCATGAAACAAAATCCCTATGGCTCTATGGCCCGTTGTCTGGGAAACAGCTATCTTTATAATAAAATAAAATAACTCGCCAAGTGGTCTCGCGAGTAGAACCGACCTCCCTATCACCACACAAAAATAAACAAAAAAGTTCATTGAGAGCCAACACTAACATCTCATTTTTTTTTTAACTATTAAAAGAAACAGCCACATTGAACCTTATTTATCTAATAAATTCAACAAAAAATGTATTATTACTTTTTTTTTCAATAAATTCAAATTTACTCTCCTTTCAACCAACTAATTATTATTTTCCAACAAAAATCTGTTAAGGTGTTTTCTGAACGAACCAGGACTCAGGTACTGCGGGATCTCAGCAGGAATCGAATTCGAGGCACGCCGTACAACCACTTCCAGACCAAAGTCTGAACGCACTGAGGTAGTGGAAGGAACGAGTATGTCATCTCGGTTTCTTAATGCAGAAGGGGTAACTTCATTAACAAATCGAAACATCCCAGAAAAACACGACGGGGGTCACTACGTTAATACTGAAATGCGAACGAGCATAACGAAAGAGTGTAAATGTCTCTTAGTGCTGCTATTTATCGCATACATTGCGCACTTTCGTTAGTTGTGAATTTTCGAGCTGACTTCTGCCAGAGTATCTATCGGACATGAAAACTAAAGGCATTTCTGGGAGCATCCATTATGTTGGCCTCGAACGCGACATTCGAATTAGTAGTAGCCTACTTGTTACTTATTAGTTATAGTTGGACAGGTCTTTCCACTCCCTAAATCCTGTGATATTTACAGACTTGACCTCACTTTTTAACTGTTACTCTGTCCACTTCCATTAGAATATCTAAATATTATCAAGAAAAAATAAGCACCAGGACCTCCGTCTCCCTATCTCTCTAATACGACCATGCGTAGTCGAAAAAATCCATGTACCCTGCCCGATGCAAAGGAGCGGAGGTAGGAGCTATGAGGAACATCACAATCGTTACCTTTACAACAGCTATATCGCAGTACAGCCCCGAAGAAGAAATTCTCAAAGTAAAAGCCGATTGGTTGTCTGGACGCGCTGCAGAGCGGGTTAGCGCGCCTCCTGCACTTTTTCCTCTGATATGAGCAACGGCGAAGATGGAACTAGACGGGCAGCAACTAGAAGCTCAGTAAATCCCTCAAGCTTGGCTCAGTTTTGTCGGGATATCCTTATTCGCTGCGTGGGATCAAATTAGCTTATTTATTCTTGATATTATCAGACGGAGGGACAGACGGACAGACACATTTACGATGGCAACTTTGGTTTCAACTTTTGCCTTCCCCCAATCAATCCCCAATAAGTTGCGTTGAGAGCAAGGTCAAGGTGGGGTGTTGTCACCTTATATTTTCAAGATGTGTATTGCTGGGATTATTGCCAAGATCTCTCGGACGTATTTTGTGGGATTTACTAACTTTTCCCACGTTGCATACCCAGATGATATCCTCTTTATTAATAGATGCAAATCTTCCCTCTCTCGTACAGTTCAAAGGACTAAAAAGGTTTCCTTTACATTGGACTTACAACCTGGATAAATGCGAGCATATTTGTTTCAACGGTACTCAAAAAATACTTTATCCTTTCGCCCGTCTGCAGTACCTGAAGCTTGTAAAAATATTAAATTTTGATATTCTAAGATTGAGTCAACCGGTGTAAGTATAACCGAAAGGCTTTAGTTTCTTTATATTCAGTTTTTTTGCGATTACTCTGTACTCTATCTTTCTGGCACTTTTATTCTATTGAAAGAGAATGACATACGTAAACTACGTACATGTTACTACAAATACTGTAAATACCTGCTTTATTTGCCTGTATCGTATCGAAATCGATATAACGGCAAAACTCCAGGAGCTTCGTAATAATCTATCTGGACAAGCATATGAACGGCTTACTCCATATCACGGGCTCATCCGTTTGTCCTGTTGATTTTTGTGTTTATTTTGCTGTAATAGTGTTTCTTCAGTTGTTTGTTTGTTTCTTTCTCTTCTTTACTTAACTATCTTCACATTTTTTTGTGCAGTGGGTTACAGATAAATTATTATTGTTATTATTATTTCCGGAATCACCATTTCTATTTGCCCGAACACCGTTTGGACTTCGACAATCTTTCATTTCCTGAAATGTCGGATATCCTCGAACTTGAATGAATACTTGAATGTGTCTTTGAGCTCCTTCCGAAAAAACTTGAAAAAATATCTTTTCGAGTCATAAGAGCTTGTGTGATTTGTTTTGTTTTTTTGTTTATTATATATGAGACTCTTGTCATGTCTGTCTCGGAAGAGTTATCACAAGTGATTTTCGTAAGAGACGTAATTAGAGACGTAATTTTGTTCTATTAATTCTTTTTGAGAGTCTGAACCGACCGTTTAGAGACTTTGGCATGTTGGCTGTCCAGGATTCGCCTGTTTTTTTGTGTTTTTTTTGTAAATCTATCGATCAATCAATCAAACTATACCAACTTATTTACTTCAAAGTACCTAAGCATTTCCTGTCGCTTTCTGTGACGGTGCTTTGTCACACAAGGCTCCTTCTGGTTGTATCTTCGACTTCAGCTACCAGACGACTATATTTTCTCATTTACAAAATGATGCTTATATACAAAAACACATATACTACAGACATATATAGGATTAATTAGCGAGCTCCTGTCACCCGGATCTGGGGTTCTGAGAACCCAGGCTCGTATCCGGGTGAAAGGGTTCGTACTCGCCACTCATAAATATACACCCTATCACACTTTCTATTTGTTTTATAAATCAATCAATCAAACAATACCAACTTACATCAGAGTACCTCAGAATTTCTTGACATCACCGTGACGTTGAAGACAGACAGGTGGATGAACAAATTTACGGTACCAAATGTAGCCTATCCCTCACTTTAGGCTTGGATCCAAAAATGGATTCATACAACTTATCTTAACCACAATTACAAATGGGAAAATAAGCGAAATCATTTTTTTTTTAGGAAAAACTGCTGAAATCAAAGCGAGATAGAACAACAACACAAATACACTAGAACGCGAATAACGTGATAGGCCCTCTTTCTTCTCGTCAACAGCTGTCACAGAAACTGTAAACATATGCCTGTTCACGCAGTACTCCGCAAACAAGACCAAAGGTTTCGATGGGATCCCAAAAATCTAACATTTGATTCAAACAGTTGGGTCAAGTCTTCGCCATTCAGTCTTCGTCTGATTCCTTGAATATTTTACTATTAAAATACTGTTCAAAATGGATTACGCATGTCTCCTTGCCCGATACCGAATCTCTAATCGATTTCAGAATCAACTTTGAGCTTCAACCAAATTTCCAGTTTCAATCGAATTAGTGATGCACCATTCGTCCAGAAAGAAAACTAAGTTCAGATATGGATTCAGCGGACCTCCTTACCCCCTCAATGAATATTTTATTAGCTTATAAAACATACATGTTTTTTACCGTAAATTCGAAACCCCTCCTCTGCCTCTAAAGATAAGAACTTGACCTGTACTTTACCAGTGAATCCTCATTGAACAACATCCTCGCTAGAACTACATTATTTCCTCGTTTGAACATTATATAAGATAAGATATTTAGTACCTTAAAAGCCCAAGGGCCATGGCAATACAAAGAAACGGAAACACAATGACAAACTTATTTCTAACTACCGCTAAAACTACAAAAATGATCTCTATGAATCGTTGACAGCTTGAGGAATCTCCCCACTTTCTTTATAGTATCAGAACACTCGCTCTTAAACATTTGCTCCATCCATTCCTGATCACACTCATTTACTCCAAATATTTCACTTCTCAAATCATTCAATTCCCTACGATCACACATAAGATGTCGCAAACACTCATTCATATCTCCACACATCGGGCAGAAGTAAAGACCAATTCTCCCAATTGACCTACCTGTGTAACTTCTCCTATCTCCCAGCGGTAAAATATCAGCACGCATTCCTCCCTATCGAACCGCTTCAAAATAATCACATTCACCGGACTCCGGGTGAACTACTTGTCCGGCAAGAAAATAACTTTCATATTCGGATTCAGCATGTCTCCTTACCCCTAAATCAACTATCTCATTAGCTTTTAAAAAATATTTTTTTTTCGCCCCTTAATTTGAAACTCCCACCACCACCCCTAAATGTAGAGCTACAGATTCCATCTACGACCTCGACCTTACCCTCGACACAAAAAATCCTCACATCAAGTTTCATCGAAATATCTCATTCCCTTCGAGCGTTATCGTGCTTACAGACAGACGGACAGACGGACATTTTTGCGATGTCATAGGTATCCCTCCGTTCTGGGATCCCAAAAACTAATCTACGCAGGCATGACATCAAGCGACTCAGAGCAAAATAACACTAGGGAGTAGCGCCCCTGTTTGGCATTTTGGCCTCACGGTCGAACAGACCGCCAGAATTGAGAAGATTCAGAAAAGAGCTCTAACTCATAGCGTCAAAGGTGGCCGAGAGGTCCTATGAAGAGTTACTACATAAATTCGAAATCACCTCCTTACATGAACGAAGGCTGAAACTCTGCATGGAGTTTGGTATCAAATCTCTGAATCACCCGATCCACAAAAATATTTTCCCTTCAGAAAAGCTGTCAAAAAGGCTCCCTCGCAAGGTAGCTACTACGGTTGAAAAGTTGCAGCCAATTAAATGTGCCCACCAGAGGTTTGCAAAAAGTTTTGTCCCTTAATTTTTAAAGATGTATAACGAAGCATAATCTGAGCTGGTACTTTAAATTTATCATGTTATTTATGGCCGTTGTATATGCGTAGGCCTAATATGTGTGTGCTCATTTGTGTCCATGACTATACCGAACATGAGCAACGATCGTTTTTGGCGAATAAGAAGATTTATCTAAAAAAAAAAAAAAAATCTAAAAAAAATGACCTATGTTGCCTTTTTTTCGGTTTGTATAGTGACAAAAAGGTTCCCGTCCAACTGTCTTTGATGCCATTGTTTTTTTCCCCCGAGCCCATCTCTTTGTTTTCCTGCATGAAAGGAACAGATATTTGTCTGGCTTTGTGCAATAATCGTCTTTTTGTCTGCCGTTTTCTGCTAGTCTTGTTCCGTAATCTTGTTTTTGACAGCTCAGGAATACTGGATATTTGCTTTTCTTGACAGCTTTTGCTGAAGTTGCGTTATCTTTTCTGAAAGATGTGGAGAGGGGGCTGTTGGATATTGATAGGATAATGATTGAGATGTGGCTTCCAAGATTACCATTGAATAAGTTTGAGAGCCAAAGTGTGAATCAGGTCGCATCTGGGAAGTAAATAAGATTAAATCCATGGGAATCTCAGAAATAAGCCTATAATTAGTCATGGAGGAATTGTAAATAAGTATACTGTTTTTCTCTCGTATTTTAATTTTTTTTTGTCTTTTGTGGACAGTCGACCTAATCCTAGCTGACTTGCTTACATTTTACAAGACTTCCGTTTGTTAATCTGTGGCAAAAATCTGTTATTTACAGTTTTAACCTAAGATTTATTCATACAGTTCACGATTCGAAAATACCGTTCATAAAAACACAAACACGACAAAACAGTGTGTCTATACAAATATAATATTTACCAAAAAATAACAACGAGAAACAAGAATGGTTCATAAAAAATCAGATGGGCAAAATCATTTATGTAACAAAAAATAAAATAAAATGTGCTTCAAAATTCGGATTTTAAATTTTGAGTGGCGTTTAAGTATATTGTAAAATAGCACTTGCTGTCTGTCTAGCTCCTCCTCCAAGGCGGGGCCACCTGTCACTTGGGGCCAACCCATATTCATCGGCCACTCCCCGACTTTGGTTTCATCCGTTTAGCGTCATTCTTACATATCAGCTTGGACTATTTAAAAGCCCCAGAGTGTTAAAAAGCCCCAAATTATTATTATAATATAATCAACGATCATTATGTTTTGTTTCTTCCCATTCTTTCCCTAACTATGGCGAAGGAAATCTTAAATTTTGCAACCTTAACCTCACTGACGGACAAGGCTTGCTCCATGCTACCAACGAACATCTATCAACGGATCGGAAATTTCTCCATAATGTTAAAGAGTCTGTCGTACCTATAATGCATGCAACCTACTTCCGTGACAGCATTCACTACACTGTCAGAAGTTTCATAACAGCTAACACAAGGATGCGCGGTTTGAACAGACAACACTTGGGATGTAATCTGTTTCCAAGATATCTCCTCCTTCTGGGATCGACTAAAAAGAGGCACGACATGGCGCAAGAGGGACGAGTAACAAAAGAGATTAGTAAGTAGTAGAAGTAGGCAAGTAAGCAGACTTCGTGACTCCAGAGCCTAAAAGGAGGCACGCTAGAACATTATTCCTGCCCATCACTTTGAAGCCTGAAATTGTCCGTTTAGTTTTCGTGCCTTTTCTGGTACTCGTGCCTCCTATACTATCTCGTGACCTGTCCTGTCGTGCCTCTTTTTAGTCGATCCCCCTATTTCTAACCCCCTGGTACAAATGAGTGGTAAAATGGCAATAATTGCAGTGGCATACAAATAAAAGCAGACTCCCGATTTCGTCATCATTCCAGTTCAGCTTCCCCGCACATTTAACCACAAGATAACGGTTGAGGATGCAAGTGTAACCCTTTCCAAAGTCTCCTTGTTTTTACTTCAACAACTGGGTCCAACTAACCCATGACATTTTAGTATGTCTCCTGGCCGAAGATTTTTTTTTTCTTTTCTTATGTGTTCTGTATTTCTTTCTTTTATTTCTCATACTCCGCTTTAGAAAATGGTGGGGATACATCACTGCATGTCTCATTTTGTTCCATTTTATTTTAAATTTTTGTACTCCGCTGTTTTCTGCTTTTAAGCGTTGTTGAGCAAATTTGTGTAATAAGCCGCTTAAGAGCTATAAACGCCAGCTTATACTGCGAGCAGGAGGGGACGGTCGTGATTACGAAAAATGTAAATTGATCCTATTTTCTCAGCAGCTCTAATCGCGTTGCTGCCGGCTTGGGTTGCCATAGCTGGTAAAAAAATGACGACGCCAAAAAACCTTATACAGCTTATTCACCGATATGAACAATGTTTTAGCGGACGCGATGTTCTAAATGAATTAAAGAGTGAAGGAAATTTATTAACTTACGTTTAAGACAAATGTCACAAAAGCAGGATAAGAGAAAGAAAAAGGAAAAAAGACAAAGAGTCGAAACATGTAACACATAGATCTTAATATACGATGCGATTAAGCCCTTATATACTGAGTGGATAGCGTCAATTGAAAGAATGAAGCGAGATCTGTATGATGTGTAAAGATATTTAGTGTACTACTGTTTATCTTCTAGAACGTTATGGGTTCTGAGCCCAGCCTCCGCTCTTTTGCCACGCAACCACCGCTGAACAACACTCGATTGTTTTGCACCATGATTCGTCTGGAAGATGGCAGCACTGATAATCAATCAGACCCAGATGGGGAGTTTGGTAATCTTGCAACGTACGTCCTGTACGTGGAGTTTCTTGGCGGTCTGGTTCCACTGCTGAAAGGAAAACGAACGTCGAAACTTCGACCGGAGTTCATCATTTTTGACCCAGAATGCACTCGTAAGTCAGATATTCCCCTTGCCAAATCATCCGTTATACGGGGATGTGAACTGCTTAGACGATTTTGCGATCGGCGGAAATTCGCTGTTCCTATGGCCCGCTTGTGTCTGACCAAGAACAAATAGGCCATTAGTACCTCCGTCTTTGGTCCCATGCGACGACTATGGATACCCCGACAAAACTGAGCTGAGCTAGAGGTACTTGCTGAGTTTTTAGTTGATGCCGCTCTACTTCCCTGTTCGCCGCTGCGCATGTCAGAGGAAATAGGGCAGGAGGCGCTCTGCAGCGCGTCAGATGTGAGGTCACAATGATAGACAACCAATCAGCTTTACTTTGGAAATTTCTTCTCGGGGGCTTACTGCGATATAGCTGTTTGTAGAGATAATGAATTGTGATGTTCTGCGTAGCTCGTCCCCTTCGCCCGTTTGCATCAGGCAGGGTACAGGGATATATTCGACTCCGCATGGTCGTATTACAGAGATAGGGAGACGAACGTTCTGGTGCTTATTTGTTCTTGGTCCGACTACGGTACTGGTTTGCCAACTATGTTCTTTTATGTTTGCCTGTAGCTGGTTTGCCAACTATATCTGTGACCTTGGAAGCCAAAGCCGGTCATGGGTTCAAATCCCGCCTGAGCAGCACTTTCGGTGTTCACTACTCATAAAGTACTTTTAATAGCGTACTATAGGAAGGTTTTCGCGAACTGGAAAGCAAAGTCGGAGTCAGTTTCTAATGGTTTTCACGCTGCTTCGACAAGTTGCCGAACTGTCCGCGCGGGCGGTTTTCGTGCTTTGAAAACTGAAGCAGCTTTCTCGGAATGGGATTCCAGAAAGTTACTGGAAAGCTCCATGGAAACTTGAAAGCTTCGGAATCGGTAGCCTATTTGTCTATTTCGTTGTTAAGTTATTTTTATGACACTTGCCCTCTGGCCTGTCCGTCCGTCGGTCGGTCTGTCTGTCCAGGTTTTTCTAGTTTGGGCACTTCCACATAAGTTAGGACGATGAAACTTGGCAGGCGTATCAGGGACCCCAAAAGATTAAGTTGGAGATAGTCACTTCCCCGATCCGAACATCGGGGGGGGGGGGGGGGGGGAATCCGGAATATAGAGGTATTTATAACTTTTTAACGGGTGATCGGATCTTAATGAAACTTGATATTTGGAAGGACCCCGTGTCTCAGACGACCCAATTTAAATCCGAACCGGATCCAGTGACTTAGGGGGGGGGGGAGCTGGGGGAGGGGGAGGAACCGGAAATCTTGGGAAACCCGTAGAGCGGAGGGATCGGGATGAAACTTAGTGGGAAGAACAAGCACAAGTCCTCGGGCACTGTGGGGGGTCGAGGGGGGGGGGGGGTCCGGAATTTTGGTGTTTCTGCTAGTTCGGTACTTCCGGATGTGCTAGGACGACGAAACTTAGAAAACATGTCAGGGACCCGAACAGATTGACTTGATAATAGTCGTTTCCTGGATCCAACCACCGTGAGGGGAGTGATGTAATCGGGAGCCCAGAATCTGGTGGCATGCATAACTTTTGAACGGGTGATCGGAATTGAATGAAACTTGGCAAGTGGAAAGAACCATCGTCTCAGATGTTCCATTTCAAGCCTTGGTAGAATCAGATATTAGTGGGTGGGGGGGGGGGGGGGTTAAGGGTGGACCGGAAATCTCGTGAAACGCATAGAGCTGAGGGATTGGGATGGAACTTGGTGAGAAGAACAAGCATTAGCCTTAGACACGTAATTGACAGAACCAGATCGTATCGGGGCTCTGTGGGGGAAGTTGGAGGGTGTTTCCCGGAATTCCGGTTACGATAGTTCCAGCTATTCTAAGAACAATGAAACTTTGCAGGCCTATTAATGACTTAAGGGCCCGACATAATGACCTAGGAAAACTTGTGTTCCTGGATGAGTTGGACGAGGGGGGGGGGGGAGAGTACAGAGTGGGATGCAAGTTGGACAGAATGCGGCCTTGATTTGTTATTTTGTGTCTGGATCGGATCTGGTCACGGTAGGGGAGGGGAGTGAAGTGGGAACCGGAAATTTGCGGATAGGCTATGTCAGAGATGGGACGTTTATGTTTCCGATTCGTATTCAGCCACAGTGGGAGGAGCGGGAAGGGGATTACCGGAAAAGTTTTGGCTCGCATAGGGGTCAAACAAGTGGAGCGATTTTAATGAAACTTGGAATGTAGAGAGCTAACATGCCCTAGATGACATATTTTAGCGTCCGAACTGGACCCGACCACGCTGGGGGAGGGGGGTGGGAGAATTATGGGAAGTTCCCAAAAAATGTTCAGATTTGAGTGAAACTTGATAGGTGGTAAGAGAGAACGCTTCAGATCATCCATTTAGTAGTCCGAAGTCCAAACCAGATTCGGACTCGGTAGGGGACGTTGGAGGGGGACACCGGAAACCGTGTGGCGTGTGCAGGGACCAAACGAATGATCTTTAGGGTTGAAACTTGGAAGGTAGGAAAAGTCACCCTCGGTGATCCGAGGCGACGGAAATGCTCAGACTTTAGTGAAACTAGATATCGTATTTCTAGGTCCGAACCGCATTTTTAGATGACGGGGTATTTTGGTTTCTTGTTTACTTTTTAGGTACCACCTACTCGTATCAAGTGCCATATGAGCTCGTAGCTCTTGTTGAAGTTAAAGTGCGCTGTGACATTATCAGAAAGGCCACAGAAGGAGAGAGGCCTGTAATCTCTTCTGGCAAAAATAAATCCGCAACTACTGACTCCCAAATGTTTGCATTTTAGAGCCTCACAGGTCTGACCTCATCAACGAAGATGCAGCGACTGTCAAGCAATGCCAGAGCCCACGTCGGGGCGTTTTCAAATCTCCCGGGTCACCGCTCTTGGCCCGTTTTTCTCCAAGGTTAGCGCGACGCCAGAATAATACTCAGAGAAGACCAACGGCGAACGTGGACCCTTTAGCGCACATTGAAATGCTGGTGCAGGTAAGAGCATCGGATTTGTTGAGTTTAACGAAATAGGACAGAGATCCAAAAATCTAGCTACACATCACTTATTCAGGTAAATAGGCCTGACAATCCGGTAAAAATGCGTTACTTCGTTGTCCGTTACCCACAGATAATCGATTTCATCGAATGAACCTGTTCTTTCGAATGTGTGGTACATTTCTTTGTGCTTGTCCTCTACCCTCGAAATATTTATCAACTACAGATGTAAGCCGTTGCCAAAAAAAAGAAAAAAAAGTGTCAGATTCCTTGCGATATAAATATCCTAAAATCATTTTCCTACTTTTCTGCAGGCGTAACTTTTCCGATGTCAGCATCTTAGCCCTGGTAATGTAGATTTTTGTTTAAGTTCAAAATCACCAACTACGGATACATTTTTGGCTGTCATGCAAGCAGCGCACACTCTGAACATTATAACTAGAGCCCTGGGTGAAAGAATACAGAATCCCTTAGATGAATCAAAATATTTCGGTGTTCAAATATCAGACGTAAAAATAAGCTACTTATTTTTTTACTTTAAGAGTCAAGTTTTCGATTGAATGCTCCTAGGCCCTAGTGGAGTAAGTGAGGTTGGAAACGTTACTCCCAATTGACGCCTGAAACTGTTCGCTAAAGCTAAGATTTTGAATTCCGGTGATATTGATTAATAAAGCACAACTCTTACTAGAAATGATTTTTCAGGATGAAATGGCTAAGAACTTCGAAAATACTATTACTTGACACAGGAAAGGCAAGTAAGGGCAAGTGCAAGTTCTTAAGATTTTATTTTCAAGGATTTTCATTCTGTATTAGATTGATTTTCTGATGGTTTATATTCAAAACATAGCCACAAATCGTGACGCAAAGCCGAATACCGTGCTTACTTTAGTCAACAGATCATACTATATACATTTATACATTACTTATAACATTTTATTTATACACTACATACATTTTTATAGTATATATAGTCTCACTGAATAGACTAGTTGATTTAGGCATCGTTTTGTTTTAAATATTATATTTTGCACTCTTCAGTTTTGAGGGAAATAAATGAAGAAATAAATAAACAGAAAATAATCAAAGTCGTCAATTAATATATTTCAAACAGATTGGACCAAAGCAGGAATACAAATAGGCAGGGACCGGAGGTCGGAGCCGGATTCGTTGAGGAATCAACGAACAGGGCTCCGCGACTTCGGGTCAATATCAGTATTACTGCCTATACCCTTAGCCTACTTATTCAACAGATCATACTCATTCTATATACAGACGACAAATAATCATAATCGTCAGTTAATAGATTTCGAAAAGATTGGAGCAAAGCACTAATATCAGTATAACTCCCTTACGGTAAATACTATATATGCCTTGACAAGATACAATGTAAAAAACAACATTAATCATTATCTCCATTAAAAAATGAAATAATAAAAATACTAATAATGTATAACTATCCTGATGGTAGTCTTATTATAAATTTCAACAAATTTTGGGACAAAGTTGTTCCGATATTGCTCAGTGCGACAACGCGGAGAAGCCAGTCTCTGAGATCTCTCAGCACAACTAATGTATCTTGACATAATCATCGAAATAGCCAGTTATTCTCCTAGTTATTTTCCACATCTTCGCAGAAACAATACGAAGTGCGAGATATTAACAATTTCCGACAAAATTCCTGTTTCCTTGGATTGACCTTCCACTGCAACAAGGATCTAACGACCTTGCTTGATTTTCTTTCAAAAACATTGCTAAGCTATTGACGAGTCGGATCGATCAGCCTTGAGACTAGAGAGAGTATGTTTTCCTTGCGATAAGACAACATCAGGATGAAAGCTATAGCAGAAAGAGAAAGAGGGAGGTGGGAATTGTATTAGATGTATTGTTGAAGCATGCTCGTGAATATCTGATCGTCATGAGAAAATTTCTTAAAGCACAACTCTTAGTAGAAATGATCTTTTCCCTATGAAATGGATCAGAAAAAAAACTTTTCGAAAATACCATTACTTTCCACATGACAATAGCGATTCTCTTGTTAGCGCTTGTCGACTATATCCAGCCTTCCTGCTCTCGGACGCGGCGACTGGGCGCAAAATATTTGAAAACTGACTGTGCCGTGGTTAAAAAGTGGGAAAACTAAGCAGATAAAAAAAGTAATAAACAGAACATTATCACATCCTTGTGTGGGAAAGAGTTGTTAGCGGGCGTTGTTGATGCCGGCAAACTTTTCGTTGGATGACGGGGAAACTCGGCAAGGCCCGAAAAGTGCTAAAAATTCGTAGTCACGAAACGATACTATGGAGAAAGGTGGGGATTTTAGAAGTTCATAATTCCATATGGCCATATGGGAGCTAAGTATATTGTAAAAGGCAGAATAACCAAGAGGGGTCCTTTAAGGCTTGTCTCGTGACTTTTTTGTTTATTCTGTATATGGCCATGGGTTTTTCAATACCGATATCTATATACTCTTATTTTTAGCTTCTCCTTTTAAAGCCGGAAGATACTATGGAGAAAGGTGGGGATTTTAGAAGTTCATAATTCCATATGGCCATATGGGAGCTAAGTATATTGTAAAAGGCAGAATAACCAAGAGGGGTCCTTTAAGGCTTGTCACTGTACATGCTCCTGCGGTCCTCAAATGCTTTCGTGTACGCGTGGCGAGTAGTTAGTCTTCTAGGCTCAAATTCTAGAGAAATGATTTAATCGTCGCAAGCATCTCGATTAAATTGACTCGAGCGCTAATAGAGTTCTTCCGGCTTTAAAAGGAGAAGCTAAAAATAAGAGTATATAGATATCGGTATTGAAAAACCCATGGCCATATACAGAATAAACAAACAACTGATAGGAAACTAAAAAGCTAAATAACAAACTAAGAAACAGCAGTTCTCAATTGAGTGCTTTTCGCAGAAAATTACTAAAAGAAACAATCACTCTTGGTGACATGGATCGTAAGATAGTCCATGATGATCACATTGCTTTGGTCCGTGGATGGGCGAAAGGGCAGGTAACAAATAGATGGTAACAAATTAGTTATTCCTGACGGTCACGCGGCCAAATCTAACTGTGGAAATGGAGTACACGCTCTCCGCGGAAAACTCCGCGGATTAAGCGTTTTCTATCAATCAGTCAAATATATTAAACAGATTAAAATAGATTTAAAGCTTATTACATAGATTAAAGCTAGAAGAGCTTTAGAAGAAAGAAAAGCAACAACAGACAAAAGCGACAACAGATTAACTAACACACTTTACAAGATAATAAATGCTGGAATAAAACTGTGTAAAAATTGGGAAGAGGAATCGGCAGGATATGGCAGAAACGATTGCCAGTGTTCCTCTCGGGCCGACGCACAGACGACGGGAGGGGGGGGGGGGGGAAACAGACGGCTCAACTGTCTTATCGGCCCCAAAGGCCTTAGATCGAATAATTTCCAAGTCCCGTCGGCAAAATTGGACTTACCCCTAAAGGTAAAACGCTAAGGACGCCCCTGCCGGTACTGACTGTTGATTTTGCTCTTATATTTTGGTTCAGAGCCAACATCAGCTTAGTTCCCATCAGTGTCCCAGTGATCGTCATCATTATCAACGTTTCTTAAATTCCAACAGCACTATGCTAGAAAAGAGGGTCGTTCATCCGACCTTACGGCATCAGACTCAAATTCTGCGACTGATATCCGGGAAATAAGCTATTCCATTCCTCTCCCTTTCCCCAAACTTGTATGAAAGATGAAAATGGTAAAGATGGAATTAAAAGAGGAAGAGAAAAAAAAGTCAGATGGCAGAAAGTATATATTTGCTTGTTAAGACTGTAAATACGATGAACAATTTTAGCCTGTGAGTTAGTTGTATTGTACAATTTCTGCGTCTTCTTCCACGAAGGAAGTGATATGTTTTCCTTGCACACATGCACCCGCTAACAGGAGCGCCAGCAGTTCCTTTCATTGGGGATTTACTTTGCACACATGCACATGTATCCAGCATCATCCAGTAGCATGCTTCTAGAGGTTGCAACCTTCTACAACTAATTTTCGATCATTTTTCTTCGGAAAAATGCTAGAGATCTAGCAAAGCGTGGTAAGATGCGTAGAATCTAGCGATCTTTTTGTATGTTCTACTGCTGAGCTGACCGGGCGGCGCTGACACCCAGGAGTTGGGGTAATATAGTATAGAGAAGAAAAAAAACCTGGGTACATAAAATATCACTCTTCTTCTTCTTCTTTAAGTATGGCTTGTTGGACGACTGGGAGTTCCCACTTGAGCCTTATCTTTTTCTGGGGTCAAAAATAAATTACACTGAATCTTCTAGTTTCAGGTCGTAAATAAGATGGAAAATGCTATTATATATAGCTTTAACATCACTAGTCTGAATATTTTGATCACCACTAAGTGAATTCACTTTTGGGTTAATTCGCAACTGGGAAAATGTATCTTTAACTTTTTGTTGGATTGGTCCCAGATTATGGCACGAGAAAAGGATATGATCCAAGGTTTCCTCATCTCGTTGACACAAACGACACAGTCGGGATGTAGCAACTCTGCGGCAGGTTTGTTCAAACTTTTGGCGCGTTTAATCCATCACCAGCTGTTTCGAAGAATATCCTGCCCGAACACTCATAATTTTGCTAGCATTACTGCCATAATCCCCACATGGGAAATCACAAGGGCAGTGAAGGAGTACAGTATACCCCAGTTGTCCTTTTAACCTGAGAAACCAAGATACCAGAAACCCTTTGGGCACCTTATACCCCTGCTCATAAGCCAGAGGAAAAGGAATCGGCCGAGACTAACTTTAAATGCTTTTAATTTGATAAAGGTGAAAGGACTTCGAGAGCTGAGGTAGAGCCGACATACCTCAGCCTATGCTCACTGCTAACCAGTGACATTACATATAGGCTAGAAAGTGACAGACCGTCGAACATCCCCTTTTCGTTACGACACATATTGCATTAAGCAATGTCCACAGTTAAATATTTTTATTATTTAAATTTGGAAACAGATCAAGGATTACAGTGGGGGTCGAAACACCTTCTATACTTAAAAGAATAATCGTTGTTTGTACATTTTCAAAAGATTGTACAATAGCTGGTAGATCTGAGAAAACCAAGTTCAGATATGGATTCAGTATGTAAGTTTACCCTTCTAAGTCATATTTATTTTGACGTAACTGATGGAAACTTCCTGCGCCTTACTTCTGCCAATTTTCCGGTTTCGGCGGAGTTCCAGAACTACTTGTCCGGCGAAAATAAAACTCAAAAACCAATTCAGCTACCTCCTTACCTCTATCAATCGATCAATCAGTTTTATTTCAACTTACGCCATGATCAAAAACAAAAAAGAAACCACATACTACTCGAAACAAACAAAACAACACACAGACGACCCTAACGCTAGACTAATCCAAAAGACTAGCAACTACTGATAGTAATGTGAAGAATGGATTAGCTGCCAGTCTAACAAGGTTATTCTCTGATTTCTGGATGCGAAGGAAGAAGCTCGACCGAGCCTTCCGCATTATTTCCCGGAGAGTACAGCAGCGCCTTCCCACTAGTTCAGCAGACACACTACATATAGGCGGTAGACGAAAAAACCTACGTGCTGCTTGATTGTACCCCTCTGTCAGTGAGGTTAGCGTCGTACCTTTCAGATTCGTCGTCAAAGCAAGGCCAAACAGTTGGTAGCAATACGATCTAAACGGGCGAAGTTTCACCTTTTCAGAGCAATCACCAAATTCCCATATAAGGAAGTTGGCTCTTTTCGTAAGACCAGATAGCGAGGCTTTCGCCTCGGGATCTTCAGTCAGGTCATCCGTTACCAGAAAGCCAAAGTACCGGAATTCCGAAACGAATGTAATTTCCCGGCCTGACAATACAGTCCCCATCTTTGGTACCGAAAAACCACGAGGGTAAAAAGCCATGGCGAAAGTCTTGCTAGTGTTATCAGAACATCAAATTCAACAGCATACTCATCACTAGTGCTAGAAATTCATTTCTAAGCAAAAACCCTGAGGAACAAATTATCATGGTCTGATGGGGATGACGAAAATATATATTTTGCTTAAAATTGTTTTTCGTACTTTGCGGTTAAGATGAGTACTTTAAGATATGGTCGGATCTGGGAAGTAACAATTTCTAAGACAATTTTGTCAAGTCTCTAATGTTCAAGCCAAGTTTAATCGTCCCTACACATCTGGGAGTACCTTAAGTCGCGATCAGCGGAATCCTCCCCTCCAACTCCCCCCAGAGGGCCCGAATCCGGTCCGGTTCTGTCACTGATGTATCTAGGGCTTATGCTTGTTCTTCCCACCAAGTTTCATCCCAATCGCTACACTATAAGCGTGTCACAAAATCCCCCCCCCCCCGACTCCCCCGCATTGAACGGATCCTGGCCGCATTTGAAATGGGACATCTGAGACATAAGTTCTTTCCGTATATCCGTTCGAAAGTTGGACATACCTGGATATTCCAGATTCCCCCTTCCTCCACCACTCCCCTTACGATGGTCAAATCAGAGAAACGACTGTCCTTGCTTTATAATGGTCCCTAACATGCCTGCCAAGTTTCACCGTCCTAGCACACGTGGAAGCATCTCAACTCGGGGTCACCCGAATTTCGAAACCCTCCCTCGAGCTCCCCCACAGTGCCTGGATCCGATCAGGTCTTGTCAAATATGTATCTAGGGATTGTGCTTGTTCTTCCCACCAAGCTGCATCCCGATTCGTCCACTCTGAACATGTCACACGATTTCCGGTTCCCCCCTCCAACGCCCCCCAAAGTCACCGGATCCGTTCTGGACTTGAAGTGTGACATCTGAGACGGTCTATCTAAATATCAAGTTTCATTAAGATACGACAACCCGTTTATAGTTGTACTGTACACACGTCAATATTCCGGGTTCCCCCTCCCTGCACTCCCTCCACCGTGGTCGGATCGGGGAAATTACTATTTCCAGTTAGTTTGGTCGGGTTTCTAACATGCCTGCAAAGTTTCATCGTCCTAGCAAATCTGGAAGTACCCTAACTCGCGATCACCGGACTGACCGACAGACGGAAAAGTGATCAGTATTTGGCGCTTGGCCGGAACGCAAATGCTATAAAAACCTGTCCCAAGAAAAGGGTAGAAATCCATTTAATCGCCGAACTCCTTGGTGGTTTCTTCGATCAACTTGGTAAATATGACGCAAGACCAGTAGAAGACGGTCTTTAATCCACAAGTCATGATAATATTCATGGCCGATGTGTGGTAGACGGAACGAGGAACCTAATGAACGAACCTAAAGCATTTTAAGTGTAACTGTGAAAGTTTTGAGTGAACTTGGACTACAAATCTTTCTGAGCGGGTGGATTTGTGAAAGTTTTTATTGAACTTGGACTACAGACGTTAGGAGCGGGTGGAATGTAATGGGAGCAAAAGTGAAGAACGGATGTGCAGAATGATGGGGAAAATCTGCTTTAGGACTATAAAACAGTTGGCGATGTTCCTCAGAGAGCCCTAGCTCATGAGGATAGTACCAGTAGTGCAGTCTTCATCGGGACTCGTAATTTCGAACTTCGTAAACTGTAGCAGAGAGCTTCTGTACTCCTTCGTTCAGAGACCTTCAGGTCTAGCAGTGCCTTTGAAGAGTTCCATCCGCCTTCTTGTGAATCAGTTCTATTACTATACTTCGGAATACCAGTTTTGAGACACTGCGTAGTTTAGCCCTTGCTTCCCCCCCCCCTTTTAAGGGTCACATTACTTTAAATACTGCGTGGGGAAAAGGGGCACCGCCAGTGAAATGCTATTTTCGGCGTGGAAGCTTTGCGAATTCATCTTTGAATTCCTTTTTGGGATCCCAAAACGTAAGTGGAGGGATACCTATGACATCGCAAAAGTTGTCCGTCTGTCCGTCCGTCTTTCAGCACGATAGCTCTCGAAGGGAATGAGATATTTGATGAAACTTGGTGTAAGGATTCTTTGGGTCAAGGGAAAGGTCAAGTTCGTAGATGGGCACTATAGCCTACATTTAGGGGTGGGGGAGGGGTTCAAATCAAGGAGCAAACAAAATATTTTTAAACAGCTAATGAGATAGTTGATTGTGGGGTAAGAAAACATGCTGAACACGATTATGAAGACTATTGTCTCGCCAGACAAGTAGTTCGCCCAGAATCCGGCCAAAACCGGAAAGTTCGTTAGAAGTAAAAGTATTATTTGAAGTTGATAAGATATTCGATTTAGGGGTAAGATCGGAAAATCATTTTTTACCCGGACAAGTAGTTCGCCCGGATTCCGGCCAAAACCGGAAAGTTTGTTAAAAGTAAAAGTTTTATTTGAAGTCGATTAGATGTTCGATTTGGGGGTAAAACAGCATGCTGAACAGTTATATGATAGTCATTGTCTACCCGGACAAATAGTTCGCCCGGAATCCAGCCAAAACCGGAAAACTTGTTAAAAGCAAAAGCTTAATTTGAAGTTAATTGGATGTTCGATTTAGGGGTAAGGAGATACGCTGCAGAATTCGTTTCTGAGCTTTAATTTTTGTTTGCGTTACAAGCAGTTTGTCCGAAATTCGGCCGAAACAGGAAATTTGGCAGAAGTAAGGCAGGAAGTTTCGATCAATTTCGTCAAAAAAGATATGTCTTACAGGAAAAAAACACATGCTGAATCCGTATCTGAACTTGGTTTTCTCAGATGATTAGCTATTTGGCCTTATCTGTCTCTATATTTTAAGAGTAAAAATATTCAAGGAGTCTGGCAAAGATTGGGTCTGGCAAAGACAAAACCCAATTGTCTATATCGAATATTAAATTTTTGGGATCCCATCGAAACCTTTAGTCTTGTTAATTTATTACATGGTTTCAGGCAGGACTTTTGAACCCACCCTCCCCAGAAGAAGTATCAAGAGATAGGAATCGAGATCAGAATGAATTGCGGCGTGTTCGTGTGGGGGGATTCAACCCAGATGATATGGACCGAAGGGGGCGGAGCTCAGACGTGACTGAAGAGGTCAATGAGTGGAGCCACCTGGATATGCTTCCTGAGGTAAGACCGCAGTCTTGTACTTTAGTCAGTTCTGTGTATAGATCAGCCTGTTTACTCGAATATCTCAGAGTAGCTGCAGCAGAAAGAAAGTGAAAACAAGCTATTTAGCTGGTTTATGAAGAAAAAGTAAACAAATATTGGTAAGTGTTTATTTCTTTCAACAATTTGCTTTGAGGCTGTCATATCTTCCGTTTAGAAAAAAATAATCAATTAAATTAATACATTTAAAATCAAATCAAATTAATTAAATCAAATTAATCACACAAAGATTAATTAAATCACTTTCAAGATGAAAAGGTGTCTTGTTGAATGGTCTCAACACACTGAGAACGTGTCCGAAAGCTCCGAGACGAACGAAAATGCTGAATTTATTCAGGATATTATGCAGCATTTTGCTTTCGTCCTTAAATTTTCGCTCAGTTATGCAGCATAAAATTCATCGAAAAATTCAGCACTAGTATCTTCCTAGAATCATTTTTCTTTCTAGAACAAATTGCCACACAAAATTTTCGTAATGTTATCTAGGTCGAATTCCCGTCTCAGCGACGACAAACTGTACGGAGCATACTTTGCGAAAAATTTTACGAAGTCTGAGTCGTCCTTTATATAGCTAATTCTTTTTTTCTTCTTCTTCTTCCTAACTTAAATTTCGGTATTCTAGAAGTGTCATAGAAGAAATAAAGGTAACAGCTTACGGACAAAATAAATAAACATGCATCAGTAAATGCAGCATTTACAGCACTAAAAGGCTTTCGGACACGTTCTGAATTAGTATTGGGTGAGGCGAGGGCCTACGAAACTGGGCTCTTTTTTTACCAACAAAGTTTGGGATAAGCAGTGTTTACCAACTATGAACGAGAAATCTCGCTTTACTCTCTTCATAATTATTTACCTCATCTTAATTTTGTTTCTGGCTCTTGAGAATTCTGGCTCGCTTCGTCGAAGAATCTGGTTAGGCCTAGTATATTCGAGTCTTCCTCTCTATAGGCCTAGCCAACCATGTATCGATTTACTTTACAAATAAAATGAACTTGAACTTGCGACAAATTGCAGAATTCACAACTAGAACACACGGAATGAAATTTTGAACGTAGTCGCGGCTACTAGTGAGCGATATAGTGGCGCTTCCGAAGATGACAAGAAAGGCAAATGACGCGCTGGGACACACAACACCTCCACCTTGGAAACGGCACATCCAGTACTCTTTTGATCATAACTACGCGAAACCTAATTGTACTAATAGATTACTGACGATGAGAGATTCTAAGCATGTTCCACCCTTCTAACAATAGTAACTATTAGTTACTATAGTTACTATTTCTGTTCCAACCTCACGAAATGTTACTATGCTGACCGTTCTAACCTTCTCGAAATAGTAACTAACAATAACTATTTGCTTACCATGCTCGGGAGCGTAGTAAGCGTGGTAATTACGGATCTCTGTTACGTGATTGGCTGAATTACCCCGTGGAGTCATATTTTTATGACAATAGAAAAACATGTTCCAGCCTTGACGCCAAGAATCCAATATTCGCGACGTCATGCGTAGTAACTACAGTAAGGAGGGTGAAACACGCTAGGATTTCGATCGGACCCTACTTACCATAGTTACTACGCATGACGTCACGACGTCACGACTTCTGGCTTTTTGCCTTTAAGGCTGGAACGATTTCCAGCAGAATATCATCCCACGGGCGAATCTTACCAGTCATGTTACAGAGATGCGTAGTTACCACGCTTGTTACGCTACCGAGCATGGGAAGCAAATAGTTACTCTTCCGTGAAGGTTGAAACGGTCAGCGTAGTAACCTTTTTACGAGGCTAGTAACTAATAGTTACTATTCGTAGAAGGGCGGAACACGCTCTAAGAAGTCTTGGAACCTTATCGCTTCAACACTGATTGATGATTGGGATGCTCTGGGCGTAGACATCTACAGACAATCCCATCTTGAGGAGAGATGAGAAAAGAAGTTGCTTGCTTAAAAATAATAATACTAATAATGCTTATTGAATGTATGGAGTGGAGGGATCGGAATGGAACTCGCTGGGAAGAACAAGCACAAGTCCTGGATATATGGCTGACATCACTGAACCAGATTCGTTCACTGAGGGGGGACTTGGAGGGGAGTCCGGAATTCCTGTGATGCCGTGAGCTTGGCAACTCCTGATGTACTAAGACGATGAAATTTAGCAGGTGTATCAGGGAACCGACCACACTGACATGAAAATAGTCTTTTCTCCGATCCAACCATGGTGGGGGGAGTGGAGGGATGGGGAATCAGGAATCTTTTGGCATGCATAACTTTTGAACGTATAATTGGATTTAAATGAAAGTTGGCAAGTGGAAAGAGCTATCATCTCAGATGTTCCGTTTCAGTTCTGGACCGGATTCGATACGTGTGGGGAGGGGAGTTGGAGGGGGCACCGGAAATCTCGTGAAAACGCTTAGGATCGACGGATCGGGATGGAATTTGGTGGGGAGAACAATCATAAGCCCTGGATTCGTTCGTGATAGAACCAGATCGTACCGGAGCTCTTTGGGGAGTGTTGGAGCCAGTTGGAGGAGTTTCCCGGAATTCCTGTGATGGTGTGCTTAGGACAATAAAACATGGCAAGCATATTAGTGACCCGACCAAATTGACTTAGGGACCCAACACAATGCCCTAGGAAAACTTTCGTTCCGTTATCCGAAAATCAAACGAATGGGCCAAATGGAATTCAAGTACCAAGTTAAGTACGTAAGTACTAAGTTTATGCGGCCTAGAGTTATAATTTGGTCTCGTGACCGGATTCGGCCACGGTAGGAGGATGAAGACGGAACCGGAAATTTCCAGATGTGCTCCGATTCGAGTCAAACTTGATGGACGGGAAGAGGAGATTTCAGAGATGCTACTTTTATGTGTTCGATTCGTATTCGGCCACAGTGGGGGAGTTGGAGGGGGGTCCCGGAAATTTTGTTGCTCGCATAGTGGTGAAACGACAGGAGTGGTTAGAATGGAACTTGGAAATTAGAGTAGCCATATGCCGTTGATGACATATTTTAGGGTCCGGAACCTATCCGGGCACGGTCGGGGAGGGGGGGGGGGGGGGGGGGAGGGTGGAATTTTCTAAAAAATCCTCAGCGTCGAATGAAAATTGATAGATGGTTATAGAAGATGCTTTGGATGATCTATTTTATTTGTTCAAGCCAGATTCGGCCGCGGTGGGGGAGTTGAAGGGGAGTCCCGGAAAGAGTGTGGCACGTCTAGGAACCAGTCGAGTGGATCTAAACTTGGAAAGTATAAAATTTTGTTTGCCCTGGATGATCCGAGGCGATGCCAGATGCGCTCAAATTCGAGTGGAAGTAGACATCCTACTTCTAGGTTCGAACTCAGGGGGTTTGAAGGGGGTATTTTGTGACGCTCTCATCTACTTTCTTGCACCACCTTCTTGTAACAAGTGCCATATGGGCTGTTAGCTCTTGTTATTTCTTAGAGATTTTATCATAGTAGCAGTAGAATAGTTTTATTAACAAAACAATCGAGGATCTTATAAATAGCACAGCAAAAGCACTGCTTGCGAGGATGTGCTATTAAACAGCAAAACAAACCAAAAATTGAAGTAAGGAATAAGAGGGTGAAGTGTCAAAACACCCCACAAAATTATTTACACTAGAAAAAAAATATTTTTATCATCACAAGGCAAAAAAAAAAATAATAAAGAAAAAAAAATGTAAATAATATTTTAAAAGTATACCTACCAAACAACTTCATCCGTAGCGTTGATTTAAACTGATTACAATTTCTAATTTCTTTGAACTTCTACTAAGCTTATTCCAAAGCTTAGACGCTTTATAAATAATTGAAAACGAGGACCTACTTGAAAACAAACGAGGGGCATCGTGTCGGTGAACATCTGACCTCTCACAAAATATACCTTCAAAACAATCTGGATCCATTATAATATTTAAAAAGAAAAATAAGCGTATACAATCACGCAATCCAGCTGCATGCATTATATTTATTTGCCTGTATACACCTCATCGACTCACAATTTTATTCCGCACTCCAAAAAAAGCTCTAATTGCGTTATTCTGCATAAGAAGAGAAAATACGAATCGATATCATGAACAGTACAAAATATACGGGTGTATCAGTGAAAAATATAGAAACCGTAAAATAATAGAAGGGAAAATATATTTTAATTTATGGGTAATTCTTAAATTATGTGACAATATTTTAAAAAGAGATTTCACATGGAAATGATAAAAGTTCATCAACATTTATTCCAACGTACTTAACGAACCTAGTACGTTTGATTGTTCCCTTCTCAGAAATTATGTCCGTAATCCATGGGCAATAATTCGGAGATCGTGAAATCAAGGAGGTTTGACGACGATGCGGTAACACGTGTATAAATATTAATAGTAGCAAACAAAGTATAAGACGCACAAGCTGCAAAAATCCCTAGCACTTTTCGAACCCAGATCATGAAGGTCAGTATTATAATCCCCAAACATCATAAATGGGTGTGAGCCAATTTGTAATTTTTCTAGCTGCTTGTCCAGGAAATCCATGAATAGACCCAGATGGTGGCCTCTATAGCACAAGAACAAATACATCTTTTGGTGTCAGTATAAGTTCAAGGATAAGTGGTTCAAATATCATTTGTGGTATATCGCTAGGTCGTTTCTCCAAAACCTCGATATCACTCCGTATATATGCTCCGTTTCCTCCGTGTTGTCGAGGTTGACAATTCTTGTGATAAAATTTATACCTTGGAACTTGCAGAAGAGCAGAGTTATGCTCATTTCGCCAAGTTTCCGTAAGACTAATAACCTGAAATATAAAAACTTGACAGATATCGTTTAAAACATTAAAGATGAATTTAGCCCTTCGCAATTAAGGTGGAAAACTTGGAGGTCTTCTGTATCGCCACCACGATGCACGGAATTAATACCATCTTTAAACAGGTATTTCAGATTGCAAGAAACATGCTAACCAGCTATCCCAACATCATAGCTCCGATGGAGCTGCTCTGTAAAAATACTTCCAAAATTCACATTTGACGTTTCTAAGTTTTTAAGACGGCTGTTACCTCGGGGGTTCCATCATTAACCATAATCATCACAACCCGTTAAATTAGTACATGGCTTCATCAATCCAAACCACCGAAAAACACAAAAAATAACAACGAAAAGGAAACGGATACTTTCCAGAACAAAAAAACAAAACGAAAAAAAGAGGACACAAAAGTAATGCCTCTAGCGTCCCAATGTAGAAATCACCTACCACAACGGCTATTAATTTCTAAACTAACACACAAAACGTAACGGAAATGTCACATTCTATTAAACGATGTCTTAAAATCTTTTACAATAAGGACATATTGTAATAAAGCATGAAAAGGGAAAAACTTCCAACTTAATCAACAAAAACATCAAAATTATGGTAACAACAAACCTTTTGCATTATACCATTTTACCTTCGTAAGAATGTTGCCTTTCTTTACACAGATGCAGACGGGTAAGCTAGGGGGTACCCAGCATTCCACACCTTTATCCACCAAGCACTTACGGATACCGAGCAGTTCCTAGATAATTTGAAAACGAGTCTGAAACAGCCACTTTCTGGTCAGCCTAGCTGTATTTTTCCTGCTATAATGTAGACTGAAGAGGGATTGCACTTACCCAAAGAAAACGGATCAGAGTTAGTGTTTGCTACACTGACGATTAGGAAGCTGTGCTTTGAATTCCGACCAATAGGATGCGAGACTTATTTTGTGGTAGAAATTTGAAAAAGAATTCTGATTAATCTTCACTCCAAATCTGTGGTTAAACAATAAAAAAGGGGTGAGGAATGTATCCAACATGTTATAGATTCCGAACAGTTACCAAACGCCGATAATTCAGTTTCAAAAACGAAAATCCTATACTTCGCAGTGTTAAATATTTGTTTTTGCTCTTTTCGATGATGCTGTAGGATATCCCTTTTCGTTGGATAGGCTATAATTTCACTATAAGCGTCAAATGCTGTTGCCCTTTTCCTGTAACAGACAGCCTTTCACTGATGTTGACAGCTCACCAGTAACCCATTTTTGAAAACAGTCTGTTCCTCAACTATATAATCTAAACTCTAATATCTAAACTCTCTTTTGATTAAAAAAGTGACTTGTGAGTGACAAACAGTTTCAACACTGACGGCTCTGAAATACGTCGGAGAACATTTTCTTACTTGTGTGACAGAAAATCCATAGGAATGATGCCTATGAGACAGTTTTCTGCGAAGGAGAAGGATGAGTCCTTCTGATATGTGCTAGAGTTGGCTCGCTTCTCTTTAAAACTTAGTTGAAGGGATTAGCAGGCGTTGCTCGCTTCTCTTTAAAACTTAGTTGAAGGGATTAGCAGGCGTATTATGCAAGTTTAAGGAACATGGGAATGTCATAGTATGTCTGAAAGTCTGGACGCAATCTGATCGCTCTGATTAGGTCCCGCCCTCTTGAGTCCGGAAAACTCGGAACGCAGCGTTAAAGGATATCTCGCACTACATAGTGTTTCTGCTCAGATGTTCTGGAATAGTTGACTACTTTACAACTAATCTATGCTTGCACAAAATTAAGCACGGCTGCGGCTGTCCATGTCCCATGCCTGACCTTAAGTAGCACTTGCAAGCAACAACAATGGTGGTGTCACTGCTTCTGGGTGCCCCAGCCCTCTCTCGCGAGTCGCTTTTTGAGTCTCATAGGTGTTTCGCTGATAACAGTTGATTCAGACAGGCTGTTCCACAACTTTGGCAAATTTTGCGTAACTGAATTCTCCCGACGAATAAGCTCCCTGAAAACATGATCGGGCGCATGATACTTACAGAGAACAAACGTGGCAAGCGTGATAATCAGTGAATTGCTAATAGTGGAGACTGCATGGATGCACTTATGAAGCGAAGAATCTGGGGAAACAGGAATGGATGGAAATTCTAGTGAATTAGAATTACTATCATAAGCACGGCGTGTCCTCTAAGCTACCTGCACAAACAGTCCGATAAAATTTGCGAAATTCGCGTCACTACCTGCATGAGATGCGTCAAAATTTTGGAACGCAGGAACAGAATTTGCGCCCGACTGTGAAAATTGAAGCGTGTTTGAACGTATCGTTAAGATTGACCCACATGTCATTTGCTAGGAAAAATCCTTTAAACTGAAGTTCCGTACTTCGTAGATAAATACTACTTGAGCCCAAGCTGACTGGGAAACATATATTCAAACAGTGCATAAAACGGATACATCAGCTACGATGGTTTGGTAGCGATGTTTCGGCCCTTCTTGGCAAAGGTCCTCGTCAGGCTGTCGAAAGCATTGTTTATGCATTGTTTAAATATATCCTTCAAATATTGTCCAGGGAAGTTCCGTTCGTAGCCAGACCGATTGTAGGGTTAACGCCCTTTTGCTCTTGTCGAGGTAACTCTAATAAAGGTTTTTAATGCGCCAAAATAAAGAGAAATGAAGGAATATATAGAAAGGTTCTACGCTTACAGTATAGACGACGTTTCCGGAAATTAAAAGAAAAGTCTGTAACAGTATCAGCTAAATACTAGATTACAGGTGGAAAAATTAAAAAAGTGCAAACAACAAAGACGAAAAGGAATTTGACTAAGACAGGGAAAGAATTTAAAAAGGCTAGACTCGGCTCAAGTGGCGGCCAAGGTAATTGTACTGGTGTTTGTCTGATCTTCCTTGTTGAAGCCCGGTGACATTTTGTATCATACGTCCAGAACCACAAAAAAAAAAACACGATCAGTCTCTTTTTGGGATCCCAAAACGTAAGCGGCGGGATACCTATGACATCGCAAAAGTTGTCCGTCTGCCCGTCTGTGCGCACTATAACTCTCGAAGGGAATGAGATATTTTGATGAAACGTGGTATGAGGATTCTTTGGGTCAAGAGTAAGGTCGAGTTCGTAGATGGGCTCTGTAGCACTACATTTAGGGGTGAGGGTTTAAATTAAGGGGCAAATGAAATATTTTTAAACAGATAATGTGAAAGTCGATTATGGGGTAAGAAGACATGCTGAACACGATGGTGAAAACCATTTTGTCGTCGGACAAGTAGTTCGCCCAGAATCTGGCCCAAACCGGAAAGTTTGTTAAAATTAAAAGTTTTATTTGAACTTGATTAGATGTTCGATTTAGGGGTAAAAAACATGCTGAACACGATGGTGAAAACTATTTTCTCGCCAGACAAGTAGTTCGCAGTTTGTTAAAAATAAAAGCTTTATTTAAAGTTGATTAGATATTTGATTTCAGGGTAAGAAGACATGCTGAAGACGATGGTGAAAACCATTTTTGCGCCGGACAAGTAGTTAGCCCGGAATCCGGCCAAAGCCGGAAAGTCTGTTAAAATTAAAAGTTTTATTTGAAGTTGATTAGATGTTCGGTTTAGGGGTAAGAACCGGGCAAGTAGTTCGCCCGGAATCCGGCAGAAACGGAAAAAGTTAAAGTTTTATTTGTAGTTGATTAGATATCCGATTTAGGGGTAAGAAGAGATGCTGAGTCCGTGTATGAAAATCATTTTTTTCCCGGACATTTAGTTCGACCGGAATCCGACAGGAGCCGGAAAATTTGTTATTAGTTACATTTTTATTTGAAGTTGATTAGATGTTCAATATTGGAGAAAAAAGATACGCGGAGTTCATTTTTGAGCTTTCGCCGGACAAGTAGTTTCGGAATTCGGCCGAAACCGGCAAATTGGCAGAAGTGCCAGAAAGTTTTCGTCAAAACAGGTATGACTTATAGGGGTAAACACGCATGCTGAACCCATCTCTTTTCTGAGATGATTAGCTATTTGGCCTTAATCTATTTCTGAATCTTAATAGTAAAAATGTTCAAGGAGTCTGACGAAGACGGGATTTGGCAAAGACGAGACCCAATTGTCTGGATCAAATATTGAATTTTTGGGATCCCATCGTAACCTTTGGTCTTTTTTTTCTGGTTACACCGCAGTGTACAGCTTTCTATCGTTCTCAGAGAAGAATTAACTTGTTGAGCTTTTGTCTCAGATGACATCTATGTCATAGCCAGAGTGGTTACAGTTCAATTGATTATGACATTACTACTATAGTCCTGCACCTACAACCTAGCAAAAGCACAATTAGAAAATATGAGTCTCAAACAACACCTCAGACTCAAGGAATTCCTTATTCGCGACTTGCGGCAATCGTTAGTAACCTGCAGCTGTTCCCAGAATTCCCGTATTGAAATTAAAGACCTGTCTAACAGTCAACTTAATATTCATTCCGCTGTAAGCGACCGTGAGCCAGCAACCTCTCCCAGTAGCAATAACCTTGGTAACGAGTTGCCATGCAGTGAGCGGAATGAAATGCAAGTGTCGCCAAACGTCACTGACCGTTCTGATGTTTTGCCAAAAGCAGGCGATGTCGTCTGTAAATATTATTATTTGCAGAAAAAGTGCAATAAAGGAGTTGAATGCAAATACCCGTACCCGGGTAAGTGGTATCTGAGCAGAGGGTTTACAAAGTATGACTGTAAGCTGGTACACAAAGCAATATGCAAGAAATACTCAAGTGGACTGTGCTTTGGCAAATGTGAGTTGCTACATGTGTCAAAGGACAGAAAGCAATCCAAGCCATACCATGCCTCAAGCCGTTCAGTGCTTGCCGTTACGTCACCGTTCACAAGGTTCTCAAGTTCCCTAGTTACTAGTTCGACTTGTTGCTCAGTGTCCGTCCAATCGGACTAAAACAAGAGCTGCTGTAAGCTCATATGGCACTTGCAAGCATACGCAGTAGGTAATAGTAACTGCTAAGATTCTTGCTGTGTTTCGGAACAGCCGATTATGGACCTTTAGAACTCATGAAAATGTATGGTTTAGTAAAAATATGCCATGCAAGTTGTAGTCAGAATGCGCAATTTAATGCGGCTAGGAATCCGTTTTTGTAAGCAAATGCACTGGTACACAAATGAACATGGGTCCTTGGCTCACGAAAGCATATCATTCGCTCGAAAGTATTATTTGTTTGCATTTTGCTACTAAGATGCGCAGTTTAAGGGGTTCGAACTGAATTTGGAAGCAAAATACTTGGGGCACAGATGATCATGGACCCTTGGGGATCATACAAATGTTCAGTTTCTTGAAAATGTTTATTTCGAATAGCGGTAGCATTGGTGCTTTAAATGTGTTGGAGAATCATTTGTAAGCAAAAGCCTTGAGGGAATCCATAGAATGCGCAATTTAATGTGGTTAGGAATTTGTTTTTTGTTTATTTCGAATTGCGGTAGCATTGGTGCTTTAAATGTGTTGGAGAATCGTTTGTAAGAAAAAGCCTTGAGGGAATCCAGAATGCGCAATTTAATGCGGCTAGGAATCCTTATTTGTAAGCAAATGCACTGGTACACAAATGAACGTGGGTCCTTGGCTCACGACAGCATATCCTTCGCACGAAAGTATTATTTGTTTGCATTTTGCTGCTAAGATGCGCAGTTTAAGGGGTTCAAACTGAAGTTGGAAGCAAAATACTTGGGGCACAGATGATCATGGGCCCTTGGAGATCATACAAATGTTCAGTTTCTTGAAAATTTTTATTTCGAATTGCGGTAGCGTTGGTGCTTCAAATGTGTTGGAGAATCATTTGTAAGCAAAAGTCTTGAGGGAATCCATAGAATGCGCAATTTAATGCGGCTAGGAATCCATTTTTGTAAGCAAATGCACTGGTACACAAATGAACATGGGTCCTTGGCTCACGAAAGCACATCATTCGCACGAAAGTATTATTTGTTTGCATTTTGCTGCTAAGATGCGCAGTTTAAGGGGTTCAAACTGAATTTGGAAGCAAAATACTTGGGGCACAGATGATCATGGGCCCTTGGAGATCATACAAATGTTCAGTTTCTTGAAATTTTTTATTTCGAATTGCGGTAGCGTTGGTGCTTTAAATGTGTTGGAGAATCATTTGTAAGCAAAAGTCTTGAGGGAATCCATAGAATGCGCAATTTAATGAGGCTAGGAATCCTTTTTTGTAAGCAAATGCACTGGTACACAAATGAACATGGGTCCTTGGCTCACGAAAGCACATCATTCGCTCGAAAGTATTATTTGTTTGCATTTTGCTGCTAAGATGCGCAGTTTAAGGGGTTCGAAATGAATTTGGAAGCAAAATACTTTGGGCACAGATGATCATGGGCCCTTGGGGATCATACAAATTTTCAGTTTATTGAAAATGTTTATTTGGAATTGCGGTAACATTGGTGCTTTAAATGTGTTGGAAAATCATTTGTAAGCAAAAGCCTGGAGGGAAAATTATCACGGGCCCGTGGGAATCAGGAAAATGGATCTTTTGGTCAAAACTATTTTTTCACTTTGCCGTTAAGATACGCACTTTAAGGGGGCTAAAAGTAATATACTTGAGGTACAAAATGATCATGGACCCTTGGGGGGTTTTGAACGTCCTTTTGTCAACTGTCAAGTTTCCTTCGGATTCGACCAACCGTTCAAAAGTTATGCATGAAATTCTGGTAGTCCGGATTCCAATTCCCTCTCCCCCCCCCCCCGAAGATAGTTGAATCGGGGAAATGACTGCTTCCAAGTCAATCTGATCAGGTCTCCAATACACCAGCCGAATTTCATCGTCCAAGTACATCTGTAAGTACCTTAACTCGCGATCACTGGATTTCCGGAAAGGCCCTTCCAAGACCCCCACGATGCGCCGATCCGGTCCATTTCTGTCAAAAATATATTTAAAACTTGTCCTTGTTCTTCTCACCAAGCTTTACCCCGGTACCTCCACTCTAAGCCTGTCCCGGGATTTCCGGTCCCCCTCTAATCCTCCCCCCCCCCCCACAGAGTTATCGGACCCGGTCCGGACACGAAACGGTACATCCGTGATGCGAGCTCTTTCCAACTGTCAAGTTTCGTTTGTGTTCGATGCCCCGTTCAAAATTTATGCTTGCCTCCAGATTCGGATTTCTACCCCTCCCCCCCCCCCCGATGGTGGGATCGGGGAAGTGACTTTTCTTAAGTCAATCTGGTCGAGTCCCTGGTAAGTCTGCAAAGTTTCATCGTCCTAGCAGATCTGGAAGTACCTTAACCCGTGATAACCGGAAATTCGGGACCCAGAATCTACCCCCACCCCACGGTGCCCGGATCCAATCTGGTTATGTCAACGATGTATCAAGGATATGTACTTGCTCTTCCCACAAAGTTTCATCCCCATCCCTCCATTCTAAGCATGTCACGATATTTCGATACCCTCCCTCTAACTCCCCCCACAGTTGTCAGATCCGGTCGCGAAGTAAAATGGGACATGTGAGGCATGTGTTCTTTCCACATATCAAGTTTCATTCAGATCCGACCACGTTCGAAAGTTACACACGCCTCAGTATTCCGGATTCCCCCTCCTTCCATTCCCCCCACGATGGTCGAATCGGGGAAATGACGATTTCCAAGTCAGTTTGGTTGGGTCCCTGATGTGCCTGCCAAGTTTCATGATCCTAGCACATCTGGAAGTACCTTAACCCGTGATAACCGGAATTCCGGGATCCAGCCCCCCTCCCCCCCACAGTGCCCGGATCCGATCCGGTTATGTGAACGATGAATCACGGACATGTGCTTGTCCTTCCCACCAAGTTTCATCCCGATCCCTCAACTCTAAGCGTGTCACGATCTTTCCGGTAACCCCCATCTCCTCCCACAGTTGTCGGATCCGGTTCGGACGTAAAATGAGGCATGTGAGGTACGTGCTCTTTCCACATATCAGGTTTCATTTAGATCTGATCACCCATTCGAAAGTTACGCATGTCTCGATGTTCCGGATTCCCCCTCCGCCACTCCCCCCACGATGGTCGAATCGGGGAAGTGACAATTTCCGTGTAAGTTTGGTCGGGTCCCTGATATGCCTGCCAAGCTTCATCTTCCTAGCACATCTGGAAGTACCCGAACTCGCGATCACCGGACCGACCGACAGACAGACCGACCGACGGAAAAGTGATCGGTATATGGCACTTGGCCCGAAGGCAAGTGCCATAAAAACTAAGTATAAAACAGTTTTCTATGATAGCCTACCAATTCTTTGTGGGTTCCGCAGGGTACCCTGTTAGGACCGCTGCTTTTTGGGATACCAAAACGTAAGTGGAGGGATGCCTATGACTTCGCAAAAGTTGTCCGTCTGTCCGTCCGTCTGTCTGTCAGCACGATAACTCTCGACGGGAATGAGATATTTTGATGAAACTTGCTGTGAGGATTCTTTGATTCAAGGGAAAGGTCGAGTTCGCGTAGATGGGCCCGTAGGAAATCGAATAAAATCAGGAAGGGAAGTGAACGCGAGAATAGCAGGAAGGCATACTAAAACGAGGAAGGGCATACTAAAACGAGGAAGGCTGTCGCCAGAATTCACCGCACCGTTCCCTTCCTCTATTTAGTATTTTTGAGGGGTCGGCAACTTTTCAAATTCAAAGTTCACCATCCCTTCCTCATTTCAGTATCCTGACATGGGTAGACATTAGGTTCAGTGAGGGGTGCGCAACTATAAAAATTGTAATTCACCTTTTCATTTCTCGTTCTGACGGTAGGTGACCTATAATCGTCCGAGGCCAGCGAGGGGTCGGCAACTAAGACATTTCAAGTCCACCAGGTGCAAAGAAGAATAATCTAAAAAGTCCATTCCTTCCTCGTTTTAATACTTTCAAGGTACTAAAACGAAGAAGGAAATGGTGGACATGAAATGTCTTAGTTGCCGACCCCTCGCTGGCCCCGGCCCCATAGCTGCATGTTTAGGAGAGGGGGAGGGCTTTCAAATTAAGAGGCGAAAAAAGTTGAAGACGAACATGAAAACCATCTTCTCACCGGACAAGTAGTTCCCCGGCATCCGTCCAAAACCGGAAAGTTTGTTAAAAGTAAAAGTTGTATCTGAAGTTGATTAGATGTCTAATTTAGGAGTAAGGAGAGATGCTGAATTCGAATTAAAATTATTTTCTCGCTGGGCAAGTAGATCACCCGGAATCCGGCCAAAACCGGAAAATTTGTTAGAAGTAAAAGTTTTATATGAATTTCAGTAGGTGTTTGATTTACGGGTAAGAAGACATGCTGAATTCGTGTATGACAATCATTTTCTACCTGGACACATAGTTCGCTACGAATCCGGCTGAAATCGGAAAATTCTTATATGAGGTTGATTAGAGCAGTGGTTCCCAACCGGTGGTACGCGTCCCCTAAGGTGTACGCGAGACCCTTGCAAGGGGTACGCGAAGGTACCAAAATCTGTTTCGTCTATCTTTTCAAATTCTCACCTCACTGATTTTGATTGCCAAAAGCCTAATACTACCAGCAGAGGCCAAGCCAAAATGATTTTTGGAGAGCAAGGTATTTTTACCGAAATGGCTGGTCATTTTTCGAAAGAAAAATAACTGATTTTCCGAAAAATCGTGGCGCTTCGCGACTTTCTGTTTTAACGACTGACCTACCACTTTAGTGTGGAAGGGCAACCCGTACGTGACGCCTCTGTATACAAGCCCTAGTGAGATTCAGTAAAATAATGTCTAGTTCCTGTGTCAAATAATAATGTTTCACGAAGAATCGAAGGCATTGAAAGTGACATTGTCATTCAGGTCACAAATCAAGCTTTCAAAAATGTTTGCGGTACAGCTTGATGAAAGCACGAATGTGTCACATGAAGCTCAGTTAATAATCTTATAAATAAATTTTCTGTTTTCCGAAACCTGCAGTCGAGGACAACACGAGAAGAACTATTGGCGTGACTTTTATTTATCAGTTTGCAGTAATGGGGTAGAACTTATGACTGGATCCAAGTCCATTTGTTTGAAACGTGATCTCAAGGCTCTGGTAAAAATATGCTGACTGTAAAATATATTGCCGTTAGTGACATCGACCTGAGATTTGACACTATTTTTAATTATCGTTTATGACTACAAATATGACCTTTTTCACGTTCTGAAAGGGGGTGTACGCAACCTTTCCGAACCTTGATTAAGGGTACGCGTTACGGAAAGGGACTGTCTAGGGCAGTGGTTCCCAAGGGGGGGGGTACGTGTACCCAAAAGGGTACGCGAGACCCTCGTAAGGGGTACGCGAAGGTCCATAACCTCTGAATTCGAAAATGTCTGATTCCGTCAAGAACGTTTTGTCTTACGAAGGGTCAGAGAAACAGCGCAAGTGTTTTTTTCGACCCTTGACCAGTTTGCGGACGACAATGAAATTGACAACCTTGCAGCGATCCCATTTATTTGTATATATTTTTACGCACTAATCCCATGTTGTCTCTTTGGACTTCTGATCTTGACAAATCTTAGTGAATAATGATACTTAAAAAAGGGGCACGCAACTTTTTTTTAACCTCAATTAGGGGTATGCGGTACAGAAAAGGTTGGGAACTACTGGTCTAGGGAACCGGGAACCGTACTTCTAGGTCCTACGGGCTACGGAATCGGTAGTTCTCACGGAAACCAAACAATATGAGCTGCGATTCCGGGATCTGACGTCATTAACTAACGGAAACTTGTACGTACTGGCTCCCGTTCCGGTAGTAAGTGGAAATAGCTCACGGAAACTTCATCGGACCAGCTTCTCGTCCAGTAGCCTCACGGAATTGTCTAATCAGAAGCTAGGGAGCCGGTAGTTATACCGGAAACTGTATAATTGTGTTGCGAGAGCAACACTTTGGTTTTGTCCTCGTTTTTTTTTTTTTTTTTTTTTTTTTTTTTCCTATGACTCCGATTTCATTTTATTCCTGGTAACTGAGAAGGGTCTAACCTGTGCGGTTTTTACGGAAAGTGTGGACCTTAGGCCGGATTGATGAATATGACATTACATTTTGGAAAGCTCCGTAGAACTCTTGCCTGGGGCCAATAAGGATGGTTTTTGCTTGTCCTCGAGCCAGACCCTACGGTTTGCGAAGTGAAGTGGAGTTGTATAGCCTATGTCAGAGAGGACTATCTGAAGTTGTGTAGCGAACCTTTCGTTTCATCAAAAGATGTTTCTGCTTTCGAGTGGAAAGCTCCGTTCTAGCACGCAAGCAGGCAGGCATCAGTTTCAAATTGAAGATGGACTAAAATCTGTAAGTGTTAAATATATGCGGCAGTTACCCGGCCCCACAGCCAACATATCTTCTTTGAGTGATAAATAGAAAAATCTACAGAGACAAAAAAGTGGCTTTTTCCCACGGGTCCGAAAGTGCTGCCATCTATTGTTTCTGTCCATGTCTGCGACGATTTCAGCTGAGTTTATAATTTTTTTTTTTGCACTTTGGTTTGTGGTAGAGTAACGGTATCAGATGTGCCTCTTAAACTTTAAAAGTTCTCTCATTGCTAAAGAAACTAGAGCTTATCCTTTGCTCCTTTCTAAGTCGTGACGTTAGAAAGTTGGCCTACGGCAGAAAAGTCAACTTTTGAACTAAGACAGGTAGAATTTTTTTTCGACGGCAATCGATAGCCATTGATGAGCTGATCAAAGTATATGCCATCCATTTTTTGGTACAAAAATTCCTTCATGAGATACACCAGTTTGAAAATTTCAAAGGGGTTGACAACTTCATAGTAAGGTACATTGAAACCAAAAATAGGCGATACCAGTTATGATACATATAGGGGACTTTTAAGAACAGTCGACTGTTAGCCCATAATCATCTTCGGTGATGAGGGGTTTGCAGCTTTTGCCAGTTGGTATACCTGTTATTTGTTTCCGGTGTATTCGATGGTAAGAACAATTTGGTTCCCAATGGTAAGATATGCAAGAGACTTGTAAGTAATGATCGGCTGTTATGCTACAATCATCTTCTGCGATGATGGTTTGCAGCTTTTGCTAGCTGGTGTACCCATTATTTGTTTCCGGTTAACTTAATGTATATCACGGGAGAGGGACTGGGCTAGGAATTTTTGCAAATGGGTGCACATTGTATTCGATTTCTATAAATCTGACGGTAAGAAAGTTTGTGTCGATGGTCTATCAATGTAACCGAGGATTAACTGTTTACACAACGGATACAAACGAAAATGTAAAGCAATGAGGTAGTTTCATAATAATTAATAGTGTCATCTATGGTATTTTAACCCTGAAAAGTTACGGATAGCTTTCTATTACCAACTAGATTATATAAGATATTGTTCCAAGTTTTCATCCGTCACGATATCTACGATTGAAAAGGATAAAGTTCAACTTCGACGGCAATCGATAGCCGCTGATGAGCTGATCAAAGTATATGACATCCATTTTTTGGTAAAAAATTCCTTTATGAGATACACCAGTTTGAAAGTTTCAAGGGGTTGACAACTTCAGTAGTAAGGTACACACTGAAACCAAAAATAGGCGATACCAGTTGTGAGACATTTAGGGGACTTGTACGCGACAGGCGACTGTTAGCTCATAATCATCTTCGGCAATGAGGGGTTTGCAGCTCTCGCTAGTTGGCGTACCTGTCATTTGATGAACAATTTGGTTCCCAAATGTAAAACATGCAAGGGACTTGTAAGTAATAATCGGCTGTTATGCTACACAAATCTTCAGCGATGAGGGGTTTAAAACTTTTGCTAGTCGGTGTACCCATTATTTTTATCCGGTGAACTTGATGTCTATCACGGGAAAGGGACTTGTCAGTAGAATCGGTGCACGAGGGGCTAGAAATTTGTGCAAATTGTTGCACATTGTATTCGATTTATATAAATCTGACGGTAAGAAAGTTTGTATCGTTGGTCTATCGCTGTAACCTAGGATTTACTGTTAACGCTACGGGTACAAACGATACTATAATGTAAAACAAGGTAGTTTCGTAATAATTAATAGTGTCATCTATGGTATTTTAATCCTAAAAAGTTACGGATAGCTTTATAATACCAACTAGATTATATAGGATATTATTCCAAGTTTTCATCCGTCACGATGTCTACGATTGAAAAGGATAAAGTTCAACTGACTGCAAAGTCAATTTAGTCCCTTTTTCCGATATGCTTTTGTTGTGGTTAGGGCAATCGATAGCCCTTGAAGAGCTGATCAAAATATATGCCATCCATTTTTTTGAACAAAAATCCTTCATGAGATAAACCAGTTTGAAAGTTTGAAGGGGTTGACAACTTCAGGAGTAAGATACACACTGAAACCAAAAATAGGCGATACCAGTTGTGAGACATGTAAGGGACTTGTAAGCAACAGTCGACTGTAAGCAACAATCGACTGTTAGCTCATAATCATCTTCGGCAACGAGGAGTTTGCAGCTTTTGCTAGTTGGTATACCTGTTATTTGTCTCAGGTGTATTCGATGGTAAGAACAATTTTGTTCCCAATTGTAAGACATGCATGGGACTTGTAAGTAATAATCGGCTTTTATGCTATAATCATCTTCAGCGATGAGGGGTTTGCAACTTTTGATAGCTGGTGTATCCATTATTTGTTTCCGGTGAATTTGATGTCAATCACAGGAGACGGACTTGTAAGTAAGATCGGTTCACGAGGGACTAGAAATTTTTGAAAATTGGTGCACATTGTATTCGATTTCTGTAAATATGACAGTAAGAAAGTTTGTATCGATGGTCTATCGCTATAACCTAGGATTAACTGTTTACGCAACGGGTACAAACGATACGGTAATGTAAAACAATAATGTAGTTTTGTATTAATTAATAGTGTCATCTATGGTATTTTAATCCTGAAACGTTACGGATAGCCTTCTTCCGATATTGTTTTGTTGTTGGTTTTACAACGCTAAAGAACAGCTTTTGATTATGTGATTATTCTTTTTAGAACATACCGTTTTAAAAGCTTCGATAAGTTGACAATTTCAGCATTTAACCGACAGCGAAGAAACAAAACCAAAGTGTTGCTCTCGCAACACTTTAGCCGGCGAAGCCGGACAAAGGTTGCCGCAACACTTCACGTTGCCCGGGCAACGTAGGTCTAGTTGGAGCTTCTGTTCCGGTAGCGTCTACGTGGAATATAGAACTCATGGAATAGTTTGGATGAGAGCTAGGATGCCAGGATTTTCACTGACTTAGAGAAAATAACATGGAAAAAAATCCACTACCGGAACCCATATATTGAGAGCTAAGGTACCGGTAGCAACTACTTTTGGTTGAAAATTACCAGCTCACGGACACAGATGGCTATGGGCTAGGGTTCCGGTATTGACAAAAAAAAAAAAAAATTGAACTCACGGACCCATGTCAGTGCAGACTAGAAAAACGGAAGTGAATATTTTTAACTCACGGAACCCAAATCCTGCGGGCTGGGGTTCCGGTAGCGCCAAAAATTAAAATTACAAACTCACGGACACGTTCAATATTGACTTTGATTCCGGTACAGCTCACGGAATCAGACTGAATCCAGTTAAAAAATCTTACACAGGTACTGAATCCCTATTTGAACTTCGTCTTATCGGATGATTACCATTTGCCTTAATCTGTTTCTAAATTTTGAAAGCAGGTGGAAAGTTACCTCAAGAAGTCAGCGAGTAGTTCTTAGTCGCTGCAGAACTTAAAATTTGGAAATAAAGAGTATTTTGTTCTTTAAGTTTTCAAGCAGGACTGATATTCCGGTTGTAATCCAGGCTGGACGGGATAGTAAAGACACAACCTAACAGGTCTGTTGAAGGCGTTGTTTAGGGATACGTAACAGTTTCAACAATCAGGCGAAGACTTGATCATTAATATTGATGTCTCGATAATTATTTCCCTTTTGGAGCCGGTCGAAGCCTTTGGTCTTGTTGTTATGGTTTTATGTTTTTCGTCTTCCTTTTTTTCTAATACTCCACTAGCCTTCATGTACTTCAAAGGGTGAATAAAATTATCATTCAGTCAATACCAGCAGTCTATCCGAAGACTGCATTATCTGGTCCATATTGTGTACGTAAGGTCTATAACAGACCCAAGTAGACTGAGTGCATGAATTAAGGACCCTATTCCTTTCCGGAAGGGTCTTATTCCAGGAATTTCGTTTTACCAAAAGTCCTCTAAAAGCTAATTAACGGATTTTCCGAAGTACACATTTCAAAGTTGGAGTTCTGAAGTTGGTGGAAGCCAGTTGTAAGGATAATATAGATCTAAATTAGTTTCGTTCCCCAAGAGGATTGCTTGGATCATTCTCGTTCGTATTAGAGAATCCCTAGAGAAAAATTTAAAGAAAACCACATTATAAAATTACCTCATAAGAAAGATTAAAAGCACGTACGACAGCTCACAGGATGCATCTGTACTATCTCGAAAATAAAATAAGTAGTAGTATTTAGTGATGATGATAACAGTAGTACGATTGGCTTTTAGTGTATGCTTATGCTTGTGTTTTTATGCACCATCTGTCGGCTGACCTACCTGTTTGATGTTCTCTTGTTCAACCAATTTGCAGTTGGTTGATGTTACAGTTATTTCGACCATTCATCCAAGTTGTCGTATTTGCGTTGTCTGCTTTCCAGAACTTTTCCAGTCTGTTTTGGAATCCCAAAACGTAAGTGGAGGGATACCTATGACTTCGTAAAACTTGTCCGTCTGTCCATCTGTCCATCTGTCCGTCCAGCACGATAACTCTCAAAGTGAATTAGATATGTTGATGAAACTTGGTGTGAGGACTCTTTGGGTCAAGAGAGAGCTCGAGTTCATAGATGAGCTCTGTAGCTCAACATTTAGGGGCGGGGGTTCAAATTCAGGGGTAATACGCTGGGTTCGTTTTTTAGCTTTAGTTTTTGCCAGACAAGTAGTTCGCCTGGAATCAGGTAGAAACCGAAAATTTGGCAGAAGTAAGGCAGGAAGATTTGATAAATTTTGTCAAAGTAGATATGAAAGTATTGCCGCCGAGTAAATACACACATGCTGAATCCATATCTGAACTTCTCAGATGATTTGACCTTATTCTGAGTCTGGCGAAGCCCAGAAATAAACGAGACCACATTGTCTGGATTAAATATTAAATTCCTGGGATCCCATCGAAATCTTAAGTCTTTTTGAAGTTGTTCAAATTTGGTACCTGGATGGCACACCAGGGCAGGATATAAGGCATCGCCCACTCGCGTTGATAAGAAGTTTTACCGTGCTCTTTTTCTGGTTTCCGGATATACTCTCTTGGTTTCCTCTGGTACGGTTGATACGGCTAGCATGCGGTCAGGGCTTTCTTAGGGTGGAGGTAATCTTCAGTATAAAAAATAAATAATTGTCAATATTTAAATGAACTGAATTGAAACTTGATTGAACTAATAATTCTCTTTTCTTTGCAGTACTCGAAGCTTGCAGAAGTGACATCAAATATATGGGGAACTCGATTCCGTTTAACTGGGCTTGGGGATGGCATCCCGGAAGATCTCGGACAGGTAATTCATTTTATTATATACTTTATTACAGGTAATTAATTGTATTGATACTTTATTGCGAAATGAACTTTCTTAACATTAACTGCCGAACTGGTCGTTTGTACATTGTAAATATGAGACGGTCAGAAAACAGAATAAAACACTGAAAAGGTAATACATTTTAGGGAATACATTTTTCATTTATTCAAAATTTGAACGAATGTTGCACGTTCGCTGCAATTTTAATGCACGCCTTATCATTTGGACGACCACTTGAACAACTGATTGTATTTGTAACTCGTCACACGGTAACAGGACGCAAGAGGGAGTGTAAACAAGGAAAAAAAGAAAAAGGAAAACAACAAACAAAACAAGAACAGATAACACATGAAGAAGAGCTTATGGCACTTGCAAAGCTGGGTCAGAAAATGAAAGTAGAAATCTGCCGATTCGTGTGTCTTGGTAACGCTTGAGACACTAATGATCATGGGCGCTTGGGAATCTGAAGAATTTATTGTCTTGTAAAAAATATTACCGAAATTGGAACGGATTCGGGCACTCTTGGGACAGTTGGAGGAGGGAAGGGTGTACGGCGGAATTCCAGTGATCGCGATTTAAGGTATTTCCAGATGTGCTAAGACGATATAACTTGGCTTGAACATTAGAGACTTGACTAGTTTGGCTTAAAAATTGTCACTTCCCAGATCCGACTATCCCTTAAAGTACTCATCTTAACCGCAAAGTACAAAAAATACTTTTAAGCAAAATCTGCATTTTCATGATTCTCATGAGCCCGTGGTCACTTTTACCTCAAGGGTTTTGCTTAGAAACGAATTTATAGCACCCTCGAAGTTCGCATCTTAACCGAAAGGGCACAGGATCAGTGATTACAGATAAATTTCTAGCGCCTTTAAAGTCCGCATCATCACAGCTAAGTCCGGAAATAAAATACGCTTTTACCAAACAATACATTATCGTGATTTCCAAGGGTCCCTCATCATTCTTATCTCAAGGGTTTTGCTTACAAATGATCACAACAAACCCACGACTTGGCAAATTCCTAATTTCATCCTCTTACCTAGCCTTGCAAGTGCCATATGAGATTCCATCTCTTCTTCAGTTTATTTACTTGCAGAATTCTCGACGGCCAAAGCGGGCATCCAACAAAATTTGGCAGCACCAAAGCTTTGAGTGTATCCATCGTAAATCTGTGACTAAATAATTCACGGTCAATTAATATGTCAATTTACTTACAAACAAACATAGAAAAACTTCAAACGTTAGATTCAATTTACTTATCTAGAACTGGAGCAGGCCCACGTGAGCAGTGGCAATCATCTTGTTGACGGTGGCCTCGTGGAGCGTGAGACCTGCTAATTTGATTTTCCACTGTACTCTGACATCCCAATCAGCATTCAAACAAACAAAATCCAAATCTGAAGAGACTAATACGAACAATAATCAGAGTCCTCTTTCTCAGTCATTATAGAGCGAACAGAAACGCGTCCTACTCGTTTGACTGCTGAATGAATACTGATGAGATAATCGGGGGCTTTCAGAAACTGGTCCGCTTGGAGCGCTGAACTGGAATAAGGCAAATTAAAGTACCTGTCTTACCTATACTACTAATGCAACCTTCTTCCATGATCACTCCGTATGTTTGTAAACCCGGAGATTCCAGTTTCGTACGGTACTTTCTAACCCCTTTAACAAAACCACGCTGATTTTCTCACTTGCCGTGTTTTGCTACCTTCGATGCGTACGCTGTCCACGGTTGTCTGAGAGAAGTTTTTCCATCAGAAAAAACCGGTTATGTAAATTGTTTCTCTTTTTCGCTATAAGTCAACGGTTCTCGGAAAAGGCCTAAAACAGCCGAAACCGTGGGTTATTTGTTGAAAGCACAGCCTAGTTTTAAAGTATTCAAGTATATCAGAATACTGTAAATTGAACAGTAAATAGTGCGAGGGGTCTTTTAAGGGTTTGAAGGAAAGGGTGGTGAACATATCAGTTCCAGTTACGGCTTAGCTGTTTGGTTTTCTAGATCACGTATCGCACGTCCCTGCTGCACCTCCAGCCTCGCCAGATGACACTGTTAGTCACGGTGCTAGATGACGCTGCGATTGGAACTGAACCGGAACCCCTGAAACCGCCAGACCTGAAAGCGGATCCGGAAGAGATGTATGGTGAACCCGGTGAGTCTAACACAAAAGCGGGACCCGGGGCCACGGCTTTCAACGGCTTATGAAATACTTCCTCTGCCCAAGATGACTCGGAATCATACGAAAAAAAGGATTCAAAACTGAAATTTCAGATACGACTAAAGAGGACCCTTACCAAGAAGGGCAGAAATGTCGCTGAAAAATATCCTAGCGGATTTTTCCGTTTTGAATCGTTTTAATATATTGTCCCTGTGGCGCATTAGGGGGTTAAGTGAGAGTTCTTGTGACAATGAGCTATTGATACTATTGCTATGAATTTTACCTCCTGCGTCTACTGTAAAATTTTCAGAGCCCTGCGACGAGCCGTTCCCGAGATACGGTAGTTGCTCAGAAGTCCGCCGCCACGCGAACGGCCAAAAAGAGCTAACCAACAAAACAGATTTCTAAAAAAGATTTCTTAAATGTTCCCTTTCTTCTATCCGCTGTAAAGAAAGGTGTTATTCGACATAAAAATCATCAAGATCGGTGGATAAATAGATTTTTGAAAGTTTTTTTTCTTGTCGCTTCTTAATGCGTGACAGCGACGATATGATCCCCAGTCAGCTTCGGCTAAAAGAGTATTTCAGGCTAATGTGGCCGGTTTCCCTCTTGGCCGCATAATTGCAGAATTTACAAACTGAGCTGAAGGTATCCAGTCAAAACCACGAAAACGAAAACCATGCTGTGCAAAAAGAACCATAGGGCAAAAAGCGCAACATTAAAAAAAAATGATAGCAAAAATCGTGCCCTGCAAAACTGTTTGTGACTAATACGTCACTGCAAGTGATGGAGAGAAATGCTCAAGGAATCGGAAACGAAGATGAAAGTTACACTGTCAGAAGTTTCATAAATTAACACAAGGATTCTCAATTTCAAAACAAGACACTCAAAAATAAACAAGACACTAAAACCCTAAAATTGACCAAAAATAAGGGAGAAGGCTGGATGTGCGGTTAAGATAAGATGGGGGGTTGTCGAAAGTGTTTTTTTTACTAAGGGCAGAGAGTTTTAACAGTATATCTAGAAGGTCATAAAGAGGTATCAGGTGTCCAAGGGGGTAGAAAAAGGAGGGAATTTACATACTGGTAGTAGCTTAATAAGAACGGAGGGAATGGAACTTCGAAGTTCGTGAGAAACCAAAAAAAAAACAAGATACTGTGCTCATACCACGGAAAGACTGTCTTTTGACTGCAACTTTTTTGTAAAAATAACACTAAACAAGAGTCACGCTTTTTGTCACCCATCTTCTAGGACCTTGGTTCATTTTCCAGTTTTTCCACTAAGCTCTTACTTTCCGCTCCTTGTTTCGCCATTCTTTTACCAAACCCTCTGTCCTTTCTGACCTTGCCTTCATTCATTTTTCGATAGGCAATTTTCATATAATGTTTGTCTTTAGCTTTCTTATATGTTTCCAGGAAACCATGACTATGGCGTGTTACAGGAGATTCCGATCGCGCCAATGACGCCTCGCCTACCACGCCTCAACCAATCAGGAAGCGACAACCGTCGAAGCGTCCTTCTTGAGAATACGGATAATTCAGACGAAGATGAGCACCACCTACTGCCTGGAGAAACAGTCACATCTCCTGACATCTGTTTGTGGGATATTGAACTGAAGTCAAGGGTAGAAGAGATTATACTAACGCCGAAAAGCAAATTTGGCGGAAACCAGTCGTCTAAACAGTCTCCCAGATACGGCGGCTTCGATTCGAGTGAATTTGCTGCCACGTCGGATTCCTCCCGCAGTGGGACCCAGAGACAATTTGACGTCACAAGATACCAACTAGCCGATTCCAACTTAGGCTTAAAGCAGCGCTCTCGACTGCTACCCGGGCGTGTTGAGAGTGCATTTGCAGTGACATCTAGCTGCTCTGAAGTTCGGACATGTAATTTAGATAGAGAAACGACTCAAAACGATATGGAAACGAACTTTCAGAAAAACCAAGTCGTTAATGGTGAAACTGAGACAAGTGATGCCCCAGGATTGGATGCTGGCCAAATTTGTGACGCCAGCTCGAAGCTACAGTGGCGGCATAATCCAAGAGACAATAGCGGAAACTGCTCCCCTTTTACTCCGTCCCGAAAATCACTCCCTCGGAGTCTCGTAATTGAGACTAGAATGAGGACTAATTCCCTAAAAGTCCTAAGTCTGGAAAATAGTGAAACCGTGCCAAGTGGCTCTTGTATCAAATCCCCCGGAAGCATAGCAACAGAGCGAACTGCTTTTGAAGGGGAGGAGGTAATGAAAATTCAACTTAGCGACGGTGTCCCGTACAAGATGGTCGTCTCCCGACCTCGAAGTTTTAGTGCTTCGCATATTGACTTTGTGAAAATTTCGGTCGAGTCCTGGGCTAGCACTCGGGGGCAGAAGAACTTATCGCCCCGTAAGCTTATGCGGTTGTTATTGAAGAAAAGGAGGTCGAAGACGAGTTTTTCAGCGCGACAAAGCCGGTCGCTTGACTCAAGTCCAATGATAGCGTTCAATCCCAATTTTCAGTGTCCACCGCCCAAAGAAGAGGGATTGGGCGGGGGCGATGAGAAGAAAGGAGAGCTTTCAGAAAGGTAAGTAGATCTTTTTATCGACATCGTCTTTCAGCCGAACCTGAGGCTGTAAGTGAGTTCAAGTTCGGCATGCAAGATGTTACTCAGTCACTGGAGGAGGATCTGCACTGAAAACATCTACTGATCCAGCTCATCAGCTACATGATGTTTTTTATGATATTTTTAATCCCAGTTGGCAATTCAGTTTAAATTTTCGTGCTTTATGTTATTTTTACTTTGTGTTTTATTTTTATTATTACATTCGGCGTTAAGCTTTTAGCTTTGCGACATTACTACACAAGTACAAACGGATTACATGCGCTTTACACACAGAAAATGAGACACTACAAAAGCAAACAAACTTTCAAACTAGAAAAGCAACTGAGTAAAATGGGGTGTCGACTATACCTCGCTTAAACGTTTGGATACTGCCTGAATCAACAACTTCTGCTGGCAAACTGTTCCAAGGGTTCAGTTACCCTATTGACGAATGAACACTATCCAATCTTTGTATGTGGTTTCGGAGGGTACAGTTTAGAAGGGTGTTGGCGGTTTGTATGGTAGTGACTGAACTTGAAAAATGAATTGGGGTCAAGATCATCTACTCCTTTAATTAACCAAAATGCGTTAATAATGTCACTACGACGCCTTCGAAACTTCAATGATGGTAGCTGAAGTCTAGTAAGTCGCTGTGGATATGGAAGGTGTGGGATCGACCTGGTTGCCCCTGATCTTTTCCCACTCTGTTTTCATCGGTCACATTTAAAGGAAACCAGACTGAAGAGGTGTATCCAACGATAGGGCGCACCAGGGATTTGTATAAAAACAGAAAAGTGCAGAGTTGAACTTACTAAAACTTCTTTTTAGGGTTATCAGGCGATATTTTGCATTTTTCACAATTTCCGAAACGTGCTTTTCAAACTTTAGCTGAGTATCAAAGCAAACATACCGCCACGCACCGTTTCTTCTGAGGGGACCCTTAAACGCACAGAAAACATGACTACGCAACTTTCGGCCATCAAACCGACCCGGGGGGCGTAGATAAAGGTACAGGGACTTATTGTCGACAGGACCCCTTCTTTGTTATCTCGAACCCCCTCCTTAGTGTTCCTAAAGCTAGCTGGCAGGCCCTTGCCCCTTATGCACTGTAATTATGCACTTATGCACTGTAAAAGTTCGCCTTTGGCCGTGTTTTGGCCATAGTATCGGGATAGTAGTCAAGGGGTCATGCGTTCGATTCCTACTCCCGGCACACAAACCTTATGCTTTTTTTTCTACTAACTCAAAAGTCGAATTCTCGGAAACTGCCTGGAAACTGCAATGGTCGTAACGAGAATTTTTGTTACTCTCAATATCGACTCAGGGTACATTCTTGACATGTCAGCTAGCTCCCGGAGTCAAGTTTGAGTCAAGTTTTCTGTTCCTTTAACACAATTTAACTGTAGACAAAATTTAAGTATAATCAGGCTGTGATTTACGACCATAATGAAGTACAACACACTTAGATGGGCTTATGAACATAGAGTTAGATTCACACCACTGGGTAAAATAATCCAATTTTCTTGCAAAAGCTGCGTATCAGTATGATCTTGTACTGTTAAATACAGTTTTACGTCGTCAGCAAACATTTTAATAGAGGAATTTTCGATAGACGAAGGCAGATCGCTTATGAACAAACAAAATAAAATGGGTCCCAGGCAACTTGCTTGGGGTACACAACTCAACCAATTGGATTCTCCCACGCAGATAATCAGTATATTTATTTTTTCTTTTACTCCATTTTCAACTTTTGCATTTGGTGGGTCAAAAAATTCAACATATAGTAGTTGAAGAAAAGGGCAATAATATTGTTTTTACTTATTCATCGGATTTTTAAGTGTGTTTTTTCTTAGTTTTGTAATAGAGTAAATGGAGCTAATCTCGCTTAATGGAGGATCTCCCGGTAAAAAAAAAATGAGCACGCTTTTTGTCCTGGCCTATCAATCTCAGTTCATTGAGTTGACATGGGACACGGACGTTCAGATTCACGTTCGTTTATTTTTTAGGTCAGCTGGCGAGGAAAACGTTGAAAAAGAAAAAGAAAAATCGAGGTTCAGTTTGATGACGGCCAGTCGTTAAAAAAATAACCGAGTCGGCGCGAAGCGACGCGATTTTTCGTCAACACAGTTGACTTTCATCATGCAAACAGTCTGTTTTTCTGAATATTGGTCGATTTTTTCGTCAAAATAGTCGGTTTTTCTGAAAATCACTGGATTTTTCTGAAAATTTGTCCATTTTTTTCAAAAATGTCATTTTTGTTGTTGAAAACAGTCGTTTTTTCTGCAGAAAAAGTCGGTAAAAATTACCAGCCAGTCGGTAAATGCCTTGTCCCCCCCCCCAAACATTTTGGCTAGTAACGCCTCTGCCAACAAGTGCCAAAAGCTGGACGCCCTAACCTGATAAAATACAGCAAAGTTCAGAAGAAAATGCTCAAAACTTTTTGTTTGTTAAGGCAGCATTTGATATGCATATACGAATCACATATTCAATAATTGTATTACCCTTGTAAGAAATGGCACAAAGTCAAATGGAGTATAGGAAGAAAAGGATAAAAGAAAGAAAGAACTCGACTAACCTGAACAACCCTAAATAAAGTTACTATTATATGTATCGACTCTGGTATAAAAAGGAAATAAATTCAGCACGGCACTGCTCCACAGCCAGAGACGGATACAGTCGTGTCACTTTGTGGTTACGAGCCCACGGAGGCAGACGTAGTAATTACTTTGCAGTCTTACAAACCACTGTACTGATTGAAATTGGTTAGCTTCCAGAAAGGAGATAGGGCTAGAATAAATAAAAAAGCAAGTCAAAAGAAAAATTTTCGGATGCGAACGTGCCAAGGTTCGCGTAGTAAAGGTGACGATCTCCTGACACTCTGCGCTCGGCCGGGAGTGCGATGCGGGGTTTGGGACAAATCACCCGCCGCTTCCCATGCTTCTCCCTAGATTTCTCTAGGTACCCATTTGAAGCTGGGTGGGCTTTTGGCTTGTATTACGGGGGAACACCACTTGCCCTCGCCCTAAACCAAACGGCCGGCATCACTGAAACTCGAACCAGCACCACTTCGCTGAGTTCAGCGCGCTGACCGGTTCGACAAGGACGACAGTTCTTGAGACGAAGTATTTATTTTTAGAATCTCAGGCCAAGGACTTGCCGTGCACGAGTACATTCCATCCATTTCCTTTTCTACGCCGTCCAGAACTCAAGCACCGCATAGTGTTCTTGAAAGCGAAAGCAGCTTTGAAGACGATTCTCTTCTCTGTCTCCGTTTCGTCCGGCCGAAATTGAGTGCTTTCGAGCCAGGAAAGCTTAGTCCTTTCACTGCAAGAAGGTAAGGCATAGTCTTGCTGATAACCCCTCCTCCCGGCTTATGTTTGCAGTATCGGTATCTGAAAAATATTCCTGCAGTCCAAGCTGACTGCGAATCATGGTTGATGTTTCTACGTTGATAAGTCTGCTGACATTTCCTCCAGCGATATTTCGGTCCTTCTTGGCAAGGGTCTTCGTCAGTCTGTAGCTTGAAGAATGAACCTGCAAGTTTGCCGGCGCTAAACGGATACTCAGCTGAGTTTTTTCCGGTGACATTTAGGCCCTTCTTGGCAAAGGTCCTCGTCCTCGCCAGAAGAAAGAATTCTCAAATCGCAAAACTCCGCGTTTTGAAAAGGGCTGAGCTACTGCAATCTAGTTACAACGTCACTTATTCACTTAAATTGCGTTTTAGTTGCGTTTTTATCTCAATCCTCAGTCCTGGCTTCTCATCCCTCGTACAAATTAACGCTTTTGATGCTTGCAGGCTACGTCTGTCCTTGAATATTTGGCAACTACAACGGCTTGCCAGGACTGCCAGGATTGCCAGAATGGATATATACAAATAAGAAGAGTAGTAAAGATGGCAGACTGGTCTTATGTTTGATTCCTTAGAATGAAACTTGAACTCAATCAGAGGAGAGGCCAGAAAATTCACATTTCTTTTCTTGTTTAAGTTTGACGGTTCAGTGGTGATTCCGGTTTTTTCAACGTCCCTACTAGAGCCTGTTCTTGAAAACTTAAAAATTCGGGAGACAAAATACTTTTGTGTATTTAAAAAGAATTTTCGTCTTTACAGACAAAATTTGATCGAGAAATTCAATTTAGATGCGCCACGGAAAGCTAACGTTTTAATATTTTTCTGTCTGCATAGATGGCTCCATAAGCCTCCACGAGAAGAAAGCTTACAAACTCCAGTCGAGCCGAAGAACACACGTGGAAAATCTGCTCCGCCGACGCCAAATTCGAGCCCTCGCTCTATAAGGCGCCGCCAAGCGGTTCGAAGGGAAAACTGCTCACCCATAAGGTTGGTGGCGGTTTTATTTTTTTTTTACCGAACGTTGCCGGAGGCTAGCAGGAGATAGGAGCCCGGGGCTGCTTCGTCACAGATTGTTAAAAGACCTATCTTACGTATAATACCAAATTTCATACGGTACATTCTGACCCGTAAATGAGACCTCACAGATTTCCTCACTTGACTTGCTTTGATACCTTGATGCGTATGGTGCTGTCAGCGGTTGTTTGCGAGAAATCTGTAATGATTATGTAAATGTTTCCCTGGTTTTGCTAGAATTTAACGGGCCGAGGAAAAGGCATAGAACAGCCAAAGCCATGGGTAATTTTTTGAAAGCAGAGCGTGTTTCAAAGTATTCAGCTATTTAGAAAAAAGGAACTTTGATTAAATAGTGTGAGGGGTTTTAAACCTTTGTGGCAACTAGCTTCAAGTACTTCGGTGCTGTTTCCACTAGATGAAAACAGTGTAGGGCATTTTAGCGGGTAGAGGGATCCTCCCGACAATAACGTTGGAGAAGGTCGTCTCCTTTTTGAGCACCTGGTTGAGCTCAAGAGATATGGACGTAAGCGCGGACATCTCTTGGAACTCCCTGCCGAAAGGAAGTAGTGGATGCGGGGATGGTTAATGCGTTAAGTTGTAGATAGCTTGCCTATCGATCCCCTGGTCGACACGTTTTCAGTGTTGAAATTTTGCAAAGAGCTTTTGTTATAAATTTAATGTTTAAATTCATGAGAGGCTGGACAGTTGACATATTAGTAGATGGCCTCAATCTGCTTCCCCCCTCTTTTTGTATGGTGATAAAAGCAACTCTCTTTCCTTATAAACACTTCAGAGACGAAATAAATACCAAAATTAATCGCACAGGATATATCACTCACTTCCTTCAGGTTGCTTCTCCAAATTGTCCAACCCCTTTACTTGCCACGTGTGTTTGTGCGTGGATTTTGGATTTCCTTCCTTGAGCATGACAAATCATCATCGAATAATTAGCAATGGAATATCTTTGATCTTTAAGTAGCGGGATGATCACACTCACAGGGAAGTCACAAGCCCCTCAACGAACTGGGCTCCGAACCTTGGACTATGATATTTTATCGCAAAAGCGAACATGCTATAGCAAGAATAAATACACTAAAAGGAAGACAAAAAATCAAATTGCGGATTTGTTCCAAGTCTCCTTTCTTTTTATTTCTATTCTTGTGGTTGCTGTAAGGAATAAGCAATTTCATATAAGTTTGTATACCTGAATCTTGACTGGTAGGCTACCCGTCGGGTTTCGGCAAAGCCCCGCCCCCCCCCCCCCCCCCCCGACACAGTATTAGTAAAACCCAGCATATTGTTATACAGAGTAAGATAGAGGCGTGCGGCCAGCGAGCCGCCGTCATGCGTTTACATTTGACTGGCGTGTCTAGGAAAATCCTTAATGGACCCCTCGCACTATTTACTCTTCAACTTACAGTATTTTAATATATTTGAATACCTTGAAACTAGGCTGTGCTTTTAACAAATAAGGTTTTGGCTGTTTTAAGCCTTTTCCGAGACCCGTTTCCTTACAGCGAAAACAGGGAAACAATTTACATAACCGGTTTTTTGGATAGAAAAACTTCTCGCAGACAACCGTTGACAGCGTGATACACATCGAAGGTAGCAAAAGACCGCAAGTGAGAAAATCAGCCTGGTTTTGTTAGAGGGGTTAGAATGTACCATACGGAATTGGGTTCTCCGGGTTTACAAATATATCGAGTGATTATGGAAGTAGGTTGCGCTTTGAGTGCTCGCGGTCCAAACTGCAGTTTGTAATGCGATTTTCTAAATTCCTGTAGATTTTACTTCGGGGAGGGGGGGGGGTGCTACCGGGGGTTATTGATGCGAACTTTAACCGTGTACCTGTTGTCTGTTCGTAGTAAGGCCAGGAATCTTTTTTGCTGTTTTAATTATTTCTTTACTTTTTGCAGACAAATTTTCTCATCTCCATTGATGCCTCGGCGGTGGCGTTCAGCGGTAGAGACATCCGTTGATGACTCTTCAGACTCTAGCTCGTCCGAAGATGAATCAAAAACTCGCCAAACCAGAGACTTCACCAACCTGGAAGCGTTTCAGCGACAACAGATGAGGAATAAAGTTAGTTCGACATATTTGTTATTTGCAAACAGGATGATTGCTCCTAGGAACAGCCTTACCGAAGTTGCAGTCAATGCTGAAATGTATTATACAAATTTGTATCTCTGTCCCGCGTGAAGTTTCTTTGAGTTACGTCCCTGGGGAGAAAAGAAAGACAAAAGTCTGTTGCAGTACGTTAATATTATTATTTTCATGCGACGCTAGTCGATATAAGAACAACATATCTGTATGTCCAGCATTGTTGTAAAAGATTATTACTTTAGTCCTAAATTGTTTAGTTCTCTCCAAAATTTCTAAGTTTAATTCACTAGAACTGTTCCATTCACACAACTATTCAAATTATGCATACAACGGACACGTCAGCTCAGCATTTGCAGGTTTGTTTCCTTTCCAGAAGTTGACCCTGAAGATTGACAGCCTGACGTGGACCTTGCCAAGAAGGGTCGACATATCGCTGCTGAAGCATCGTAGCTGACGTATCCGTTTTATGCATTGTTTGAACATATGTTTCAAAGCCAGCTTGGGCTCAAGGAATATTCCTTCACACAACAAATGCTTTAGGTTCTCACTCAGACTACCACCAGAGGCGTCAAATATGGGGGGGGGGGGTACCCCTCCCCAATGTTGTCGGCTAGTCGGTAAAAACAAAACATCGAAGCGCCTAGATTTTCGTATTTACAGTCGATTTGTATGGCACTTTAGCATACTCAAGTGCCATATAGCTATCGTAATTTCTGTCGTTCTGTCGGTCTGTCCCGGTTTTGCTATTTTGGAACTTCCACATGAGCTAGCTAGGACGATGAAACTTGGCAGACATACAAGGGACCGAACCAGATTAACTTGGAAACAATCACTTCCCCGATCCGGCGATCGTGGGGGGAGTGGGGGTTGGAAAATCAGGAAAAAAGTAACCTGCATAACTTTGGAACGGGTAATCGGACATGCATGAAACTTGACATATGTCAAGAACATGTGTTTCAGATATTCAATTTTAAATCCAGACCAGATCCGATTACTTGGGGGGGGAGACTGGAGGGGGGCACTGGAAATCTCATGAAGCGCTTCCACATAAGCTAGGACAATAAAACGTGGCAGGCATATCATGGAACCGACCAGATTAAGTTGGAAATAATCATTTCCCCGATCCAGCCATCGCAGGGGGAGTGAAGGGACGGGGAATCCGGAAACTAGAAACATGCATAACTTTTCAACAGGTAATCGGACATGCGTGAAACTTGACAAGTGTGAAGAACAAGTATCTCAGATATTCATTTTCAAATCTGGACCGAATCCGAAAACTGGGGTGGGGGGAGTTAGAGGGGGGACCGGAAATCTCCTGAAACGCTAAGGGTCGAGGGATCGGGATGGAACTTGAAGGGAAGAACAAGCGTTAACCCTAGATACTTTATTGACAAAACAGGACCGGATCGCGTCACAGTGGGGGGGGGGGGGGGGGGGGCTGGATTCCCGGTGATCACGAGTTAGGTTACTTCCAGATGTACTAGCACCATGAAACTTGACAGACATATTAGGTACTGAGAAACTCTCCCAGGTTGACTTTGAAATAGTTCCTTCCCCTATCCGATGATCATGGGGGGAGTGGAAGGATGAGGAATCTGGAATCTAGTGACATGTATAACCTTTGAGCGGGTGATCAGACGTGCATGAAACTTGACAAGTGTCAAGGACAAGTGTCTCGGATAATCAATTTCAAATCCGGTCCGGGTCCGATAACTGGGGAGGGAGCTGGAGAGGGGTGCCGGAAATCTCATGAAACGCTTAAAGTCGAAAGATCGGGATGGAACTTGGAGGGAAGAATAAGCATAGGCCGTAGATACGTTATTGACAAGGACCGGATCGTGTCACAGTGGGGGGAGTCGGAGGGGGTTTTCCACAATTCCGGTGATCACGAGTTAAGGTACTTCCAGATTTTCTATGACCACGAAACTTGGTAGGCATGTTAGTGACTCTGTCAGATTAGCTTGAAAATAGTCCCTCCCCGATCCGATCATCGTTGGGAGAGTGGAGAAACGGGGCATCCAGAATTTAGTGACACGCATAACTCTAGAACGGGTGCTTGGACGTGCATGAAACTTGATAAGTGTCAAGAACAAGTGTCTCAGATGTTCAGTTTCAAGTTTGGGCCGGATCCGGTAACTGGGGTGAGCTGGAGGGGGCATCGAAATCTCGTGAAATGCTTAGAGTCGATGGATCGGAATGGGACTTCGCTGGAAGAAACTGCGTAAACCCAAGATACATTATTGACAAAACAGGGAGCGGGTGATCGAATGTGAATGAAACTTGACAAGACTCGAGAACAAGATCAGTTTCATGCCTGGATCGGATAACCGACAACTTAGGAGGGGAGCTGGAGGCGGGCACCGGAAAGCTCGTGAAAATTTTTGAGCCGATGGATTGGGATGGAACTTGGTGGGGACAATAAGAGTAAACCCTAGATATATTATTGATAGAAGAGATTAGATTGGGGCATTTTGGATGGAGCGAGGTAGAAGCCCGGAATGCCGGGGATCTCGACTTGGGGCACTTCCAGATTATCAATGACGAGGAAACTTTGCAGTCATATCAGGGACCGGACCACATTTCCCGATTCGGTCATCGTGGGGGATGGAGGGATATTGAATTTAGTGGCATGAATAACTTTCGAATGGGTTATCAGATGTGAATAGAACAAGTGGCAAGAGGTAATGTCTCAGATTTACCCTTTCAGTTTCGGATCAGTTCAGATAACGATGTGCGAGCTCGAAGGGGGCCATCAGAAATCTCGTGAAAACCCTTCCAACTACTTAGGTCAGGTCCCGTTCAGGCACAGAATTATCACAGCTAGAGTAATTGCTTCTACCATCGATTGAGTTATACGCGAATCGGAATCAGAATACGACAAAACTTCTCTTCTGAAATAGTTGTCAATGAGGGGCATAACCATTTCATATCTATTAGATCAAGTCCATTTTCTGATCAAATGAATATCGGGAGAGATCCAGCCTTGACAAATGCAAACCGTCTCTGACAAACATGCTAACTGTTCTTACAAGTGCCGTGTGAGCTTTCAGCTCTTGTTTCTTGTAAACAGTCAATGTTTTTGGACAGTTGAAAAAGTGTTCAAATAAGCCTACCTCTACTGTAGTATAAAAATCAAGCCAAAACTTATTTCTAGGTAAAACGCCAAGGAGGCGGTCTCGATGCCCGCCGCGATAAAAACCGTCCGCGCCAAGTTGTGCTACAGAATAAAGCTCCGTTTTGGAACGAACACAGCCAAGTCTACCAGCTCGATTTTGGCGGGAGGGTGACGCAAGAGTCGGCAAAGAATTTTCAGATCGAGTACCAGGGAAAACAGGTAAGCAGGTGTAACAGCCGTACTGTCGCCCTTCACTTGGGACTCTATGAAAAAACATTGACGCGTGTTCTGTGTGTAGCGTGAAGATACCTCAGTGGCGTGGTTGAGAGTAGCGGGCGAGCGTAATAATATTGGCGACTGGTTTACTGTGCGATATTATTGTATATTTGACAGTGCAAAACAGATCCGTCAACTGAATTTTATAGAGGTATATTTCGGCCCTTCTTGGCAAGGGTCCTCTTCAGGCTCAAGCTGGAAAATTAACTTGTGGAACAAAAAAATTCATTCCATTTTCCGAACTTCTGCTTCCACTTCTTCCAAAGTTAATTTTCCAGCTTGAGCGTCTTGATGATCGACGACACTGGTGATCAAAGTGCCTTTTTACGATCCCAAGACTACCTATTAAATCACATAGCTGTCTGGCGAAAAAAGGGGCTATCCAGGGGTAGATGACCCCAGATGGATACAAATTAGATTTATTCATAGCTTACAGCAAAGAAAAGTAGGCTAGTTTTAGAGGACCCTTGCCAAGAAGGGCCGAAATGTAGTTCTATGGAATTCAGCTAAGGTATTCGTTTTGCACTGTCAAATATGATTCGCAGTGAGCTTAGGCTGAAGGAATATTTCGACTCCTTTGGAACTTGAGGAGGGTGGGTATGAAAATGGATGGAGTCACGTCCCGGTGACTCCTTGGACAAGGAACCGCGAGAGGAAAAAGGAGGCTCCTTTGGTGATTATAAGCAGAGCATTTGCTATGCGAGGGGACTATGGATTATCTCAGCGGAATAAGGGACCATACATACGATCCGTAGGCAAAAGGGGGCCGGGAGGCGAGGAAGGAGTAAATTATAAATTATGTACGCATAATCTTCAAGAATGGGATCTGGTCTGACCATAATTTCAATCGCCCCGAAAACTTATAGAAAAGACAACAACTAAAGTCGGTATCAAAACCTAACACACTAATCCTAAGCCAATCTCAAGCTTCTTCCTACACTCTCTTACCCCAAAAGATTCCTGTCTTTCTTTTCAAAACGAGAAACTCCCCAATTCCCCTACATACAATAAAAGGATTGGCAAAAATCTGCCATAATACTGTTCCGGCTGTTGGAAAAAAAGTTCCAAACTGAGGGAGGTACAGCAGAAAAGACCTTGGTAACTTATATCATAGCTTTTGTTCTCCTTCTGTCTGCAACATTTCCGGAATTTTCGGCATTCTGAGGTGAAAAGATTTAAAACGTGCCAGGACTTTCCATTTCAAAGATTGTAAATTTCTTTCGGACCTTCCTCAACCTTATAGGAATTCCCACGTTACCGCAAATTTGTTGCCCTCTGACCCTTGACCAAAGTTATCTTTCATTGCCCAGGTCTTCCACGTTTCTGCCCTTGACCATTTCTCCGCATTCCATCTAAGAACAGATTAGTCCCTTTTCTTTTTTTATGTTTTTTTTATCTGCATTTACTCCGTTATTGAACGCACTGCGCTATTTCCGTTTTCTTGTCTAGTGCGTTTATAAAAATTTCATCATCATCATCACATGCGAGTCAGCGTCGATATCAGCAAAAATTTCAGGCATCAAACTGTCTTCTCCTTCACAGCAACATTCTTCGAGCATGAACAGAAATATCACTGAAAGGAGGCACTGAAAATATTCGTACGGGTCAACTTTATTAAATGCTGATCTTCGCAACTCTCAGATGTTATAGGAATGAGAGTCTGCGAGTTGTGAATATCAGCATAATAATTATTACCTGGAAAAGGCTCCAGGTGTTACGCAATACAAAGAGGAAGTTGTTTTAAGCAGAAACAGCGTATTTTGAGGCCCACTTTAATCCCCCCCCCAACCCCAAGAACTGGCACTCAAGTTGTTTCTCTTCATTCCTGTTCAGTTTTATTCTCAAATACATTTACGGGCATGTCCAACACCAAGAGCGTGTTCCACCCTACCAAGAACAGATAAGCACCAGAACCTCCGTCTCCCTACCTCTGGCCATACCGAGTCGAAAAAATCCCTGTACCCTTCCCGATGCAAACGAGCGGAGGGTAGGAGCTACGCGGAACATCACAATTCGTTACCTCTACAAACAGCTATATCGCAGTAAAGTCATGAAGAAGAGGTTTCCAAAGTAAAAGCCGATTGGTTGTCTGGACGCGCTGCAGAGCGGTTCAGCGCGACTTCTGCACTAATTCTTCTGATATGCGCAACGGCGAAGAGGGAAGTAGACGGGCAGTGACTCATAGCTCAGGAGATACCTCTAGCTCAGCTCAGTTTTGACGGGGTATCCATAGTCGCTGCATGGAACCAAAGACGGAGGTTCTATTGGCTTATTTGTTCTTGACTCTACTTACCGTAGTTACTATATACGCATGACGTCACGGATTCTTGCTTCTTGGCCTCAAGTCTGGAACGCAGTTTTCTAGTTTCGGCAATATCTCGAAACAATGGTAATCAGGCCAATCACGTCACACAGATCGTAGTTACCGCGCGTTCTACGCTCCCGATCGTGGTAAGCAAATAGCCACTATTTCGAGAAGGTTGGAACGGTCAGCGTAGTAACTTTTCACGAGGTCGGAATGAAAATAGTTACTAATAGTTACTATTGTTAGAAGGGTGGAACACGTTCTAGGTTTGTCGGCAATTACGTTAGTTACACTAATTATATTCTCTTCTAGGTGATGCAGTTCGGACGGATAGATGCCCGCGCCTATACGCTCGACTTCCAATACCCCTTTTCACCTACCCAGGCTTTCGGAGTTGCTCTTGCCAACGTCACACAAAGGTTAAAGTAATTTGTTAAATGTTTAATAATTGTTTGATATCGTTGTAATCGGAACAGCCATATGGACTGTCTGTGATCATTAAATTCGGCGGGATCCCGCAGTTAGATTTTGAGTCTTCCCGGAAAAGCCAGTCTTGTTAATGTAGTTTGTTGAAAACCTCCAAAGATGGAGAAAGAATGCATGGACACATACAGGAATCTCAAGAGTCCAGGTCACTCAGGAATTTCGTGCCTGATCCGACGAAAGCGGGTTTCCAGAATCCGGAAGCGAAATCTGGGTGGCAAAAACTTGTTTTAATACTCCGGCATCCCCAAGACCAAAGGGGTATCTGAAATGTTAAACCACAGCTCATACCTTTACACGATAAAATGGTTCCGAAATATCGTTGTTCGAAAATGACAATAGTTGCCCTTTAATTGGCGATTTTCTCATTGATGCGTGTTGACTCTGTCCAGACCTCCCGCTCTCCGACGGGGAGGCTTAACGCTAAACATCTGGAAACTATGCACGTCATCTTAAAGCGGGAAACGGTACCAACAGAAACAAGACCAAAGGTTTCAATGGGATTCCGAAAATGGAACATTTATTGGACCTTTTGGTCCAGACAATTGGGTCCTGCAGATTTCCAGTCCTTGCCAGACCCCTTAAGCATATTACTCTTTACCCCTAATCACCGCTAGAAAATTTGCAAAAAAGGATACCGAATGGTGTTTTTTGACAAATTACGGCCAAACCTCTAGCCGTATATGGATCCAAATGTTTACCCCTCTATGTATGTCTAATAGCAAGAAAATATATTTCAGAAATGGATTCACCATGAGTTCTTACCCCAGACGCGAACCTCTAATCGGTGAGCTTAATTTCCTTGACACATAGAGCGTGTTCCACCCTACTTACCGTAGTTACTACGCATGACGTCACAAACTCGGGCTTTTTGCCGTTAAGGCTAGAACGATCTTTCTATTTTCCAGCGGGATATCATGCCACGGGCGAATCCGACCAATCACGTTGCAGAGATGCGTAGTTACTACGCTTACCACGCTCCCGAGCATGGTAAGCAAATAGTAACTATTAGTTACTATTCCGAGAAGGTTGGAACGCTTAGCGTAGTAACTTTTCGTGAGGATGGAACGGAAATAGTAACTAATAGTTACTATTGGTACGAGGATGGAACACGCTCATAAGCTGGCTACATTTGCCAAAACCTGGAAATTTGAAATCCCGATCTGTATGCAGTTCGCCAGGAATACTGCTAAAATACGAGGAACTTGGCGGGAGTGTATGATTTTTCTGAAGTCGATCAGAGATGAGATATTCGAGTAAACATGCATGCTGATGCTGAATCCATATCTGAACTTGGTTTTCTCATCTGGTTAGTTGTTTGGCCGTAAGTTGTCAAAAAACACCAAAACGGTAACATTTTCTTGTGTAGCCTACATATTCGAGCGGTTAATTCTGGATAAATAGCAAAATTAAAGGGGTTTGGCGAAGGTAGGAAATCTACAAGATTCGATTGTCTGGATCCAGAAGTCCAATAAAAATTCAATTTCAAGATCCCATTGAAACCTTTGGTCTTGTTTTAAAGTGTTATCGGGTGAAGACCCTGCAGCTTTCGGCGAAGGATGCACTGCTTGGCTGTCAAACTCTACTTGGCCAAAACCTCAGAAAGTCGTAGTTGCTAAACGAAACAATGGCGAAGGGCGGAAATATACAGCTTATAATTCCATTGGGGAGCTAGAGCTGATAAAAAGGTAGAGTAAGTACGATAGGGCCTTTAAAGGACCCTGTTGGGTAGATCCTAGCTGGCATGCTAATTCCTCCGTCCACCGTTAAATAACGTTCGTTACTTCGCTTCGCCAGCCTTCTAAATGTAGAGTTGCGAATGAACTCGGGAGAATTTCACTTGGTAGGCCACCCGATCCAAGTGCCAACAGCAACCAGAATTTTTTTAACAGCTTCTGATTCAATATGAACGCTAAGACCGGTCTTGGTTTGTGAGTGTTTCGCCTCTTTATTTCGCAATCTATGGTCTTCACTTCTAATCCTAGAATAGGGATTGTGTTTCCAACGAAATATGCTTCAACTGCCTTTAAAACCACAAGCACTTGCCCTCGGGAGGCTCTTTGCCACTGTCTTTTCAGCGACTTGATTTGAGTCACCAAACTGAGTCACCAATGATTCCTCGTCACATATAAATGGATCAAAAACGACAACAGACAACAGAGACTTCGAGAACAACAGACTTCGACAGAAGAAACCACATTACTGAAAAGGTTTTACAGGCGTTTCTCAAAGATTACACTTTTGATTTCTTCACTGTCAAATTCACTTATATTCAAAGTTCCGGCAAGTCGACTAAGTACAGTGAAAATCTAAGCACAGAATAGTATGAGGTTTTCCACTTGACAACTTCCACTGGGATTAGTATAATTCCCTATATTCCCCCGGTTAAGCATGGACAGCATTTTCCAGCTACAGCTGGCTACAGCTTACTGTCAAGCGTTGTGCTTCCGGGTCGGTTTACTACCATAGAGAGCTCCGTGGGTTCATTATAATACAGATTTACAACGATAATTCCAATAAAATTAGAGCTTATAGCAAATTAGATAGCCTATGACAACCGAGTTTGACACACGATTGCAAAATTTCAAAATGTATTAAGTTACGAGATACATGCCGAACCTGGAAATAAACCTTCGACTTTCGAGACTTTCAGAGAAAATTAATAAATACTAGCCTATAGCTCCGGGACTATACGAGATATCGCAAAAAACTAAACTTCTTCTAAGAGACAGCATTGTCAGGAATAAAATGAGATGTCCTGCAACTAAATTGGGCCAGTACAACGTTAGAAAAAAAAAAAACAGTCTGGACACATTTAATAGGCCTAAAACGGGTGTTTTTTCGCTTTTAAAAGGTCTAGCCGTCATCTCCAGCGCTGCCACCCTCCAATATTCAGATTCAGCGGGGTCGATCCAGTCGGAAACTATGTTCAAACTGACTGTGTTTTTCTGATCATCTCAACTCAGAAATAAGCGAGATACGTTTGAGTGGCGCCCGGACTATTCCCAATTTTGCTTTCGAATATTTCACACTTGGCATCGTGCTCGGGCGCCATCTATTATTAGAATAAGAATGTCTCCGACGTAGTTTTGCCGTTAATCCTTAGATGGCTCAGCAAACACATCCATTCTCAACCATTAACATTAAGTTTCGCGCCTTATAGAGTTGGCCATGGATAAAAAGACAAGAAAGAATATTTTTTCTACGTCAGAAATGAAAATCGACACCGAAAACAGGGCCAAAAGAACGGGCTTTGACAGAACCTTCTTCTATAGCTGCCTTCTTGCGGCCGCACTGAAAGAAGAAAGTGAGACAAGAGAGTGGGGCTATACAAGGGAAGATCAGATGACTCCGAATGGCCGCCGGTGACAACAACAGTTTCAAAAGGGAAGCTATGAATGGGTAAAGACTAAAGGGTCCCACCCTGAAACCCAGGTGCTGACAAATTCCAAGAAGAAGATTCAGAATGTTGAGCTTTGCTTTGATGTGAATCTCATATACAATGTTAGGTATATCCATCTGCAAGGTTGAAGGAGAATTTGGATACGGGGACGACTGCATCAGGTGCCGCATCAGTGTCTATCATCCAGGGGCGTCGCTATAACGGGAGGGGGGGGGGGGGGTCACCCCCCCCCCCCCCTCAAAGAAAGAAAAAAGCTAAAGTGGGCGCTCGCAAAGTGCCCAGTCAAATAAATAAGCTAAAGCGAGCTCCCATCCAAAAGAAACAAGCTAAACTGGGCGCTCAGTCAAAACAGATGAACTAAGGGCTCGCAGAGCCCCCGACCTAAAAAACTGAGTTAACTTGGTGCTCACCAAAGAAAGCTAAATGTGGGGCTGGCAGTGCGCCGGAAAACTTCAGTAAGGCTAGTTCACGGTCACCAAGAAGTTGACATCCAGATTGGACATGGGCGGTTCGGGGCTTGTATTCTTGTATTCTGCTTGTATTCTCAGTCACATGTTTTGAGGCGTTGGTAGCCACAATGTTTTTGTTGTTTTTTTTTTTTGGGGGGGGGGGGGGGAGGGGGGCAAGTTTTTTTTACCGACCGAGTGTTTTGAAGAAAGTTGACTGTTTCCGAAAAACAAATCAACTATTTTTACCGACTGGCCGATAATGTAGTGGGGGTGCCTTCGGCCAAGTGCCATATAGCTATCGCAATTTCTGTCTGTCCGTCGGTTTGTCGGTCGTTCCGGGGTTTGCTAGTTCTGGCACCTCCACAAAAGCTAGCATGATGAAACTTGGCAGGCATATCAGGGACCCCAAATGATTAAGTTGGAAAAGTCACTTTCCCCCATCCAAGCATCGTGGGGGAGTGGGAATCCGGAATCTTGAGGTATTTTTAACTTTTGAATGGGTGATCGGATCTTGGGAAACACTACTAGTGGAGGGATCGGGATGAAACTTGGTGGGAAGAGCAAGCACAAGTCCTAGATACATCTAAGTGAACCGGATTCGGGTACTGGGGGGGGGGGGTCGGAATTCTAGTGATCCCGCGAGTTCGGTACTTCCTGATGTACTAGGGTGATGAAACTGGGCAGGCGTATTAAATACTCGAACAAAATGACTTGAGAATAGTCGTTTGCATGATATTACCATCGTGTGGGGGGGGGGGATCTGGAATCTAGTGGCATTCATAGCTTTTGAACGGGCGATCCGATTTGAATGAAACTTGAAAGAGGTATCGTCTTAGAAATTCCGTGTCAAGTCCGGACCGGAAACCCTAGATACGTTCTTGACAGACCTAAACCATATCGGGGCTCTTTGGGGGGAGTTGGAGGGGTTTTCCCAGAGTCCTGGTCATCGCAAGCAGGATATTTCCAGGTGTGCTAAGGACGATGAAACTTGGCAAGCATATTAGTGACCCAGTCAAATAGACTTAAGGACCTACCACGGTCTTCTGTTGATGCATTTACTGTGGTATCTATACTATACGAATCGCCGTGTTCCTCTCGAAGAGCCAGAAACATCACGACTACAAACGTTCCTGATTGGTTTACACAGGCTTTATTTCAATTTTGAGGGTTTCTTTGGGTGACGTTTCTTGTTCTTACCGAGGTTCACTGGCGTGTATCGGACTCATATAGAGTATTCTTTCCAACGAGTCAGATTGCAGGAGGGTCAGATCAAAGTGCCAGACAGGACAGTAGTACTCTAGGAGTGGAGAGATAAGAGTCAGGTACAAAGAGCTAGATTCTGATCGCGACCCTCTCATCTCTGGCAGGGGTTAGCTGCTTCATCTCACTGAAGTGAACGAAATACGGATCTTAAATCTAAATTGTCGATGTGTGGACGTTCGAGAAATACCATGTAAAGGAAGAAACATTTTAAATACTGCAAAATTCTACTGGTACATTTTCCTCTGATGACAGAACAAGAACCCCCTCCGAAATAGAGGGCGATTCTGGCGTTCTCGCGGATTCGCCAAACGCAATAATACTTGGGATTGACTACAGCTATACAGCTTTCCAAGAATAACTTTCAACTTCCAGACCGATTCGCCGAAACTAGTGGAGAGCCTAAAGCAGCTGTGAAAAGTGAGGAGCGTTCTAGCCAGGGGTTTCGCGTATGGGGGGGGGGTATAGTTGGGTCATCGAACCACTCAAGTTCGTAGATGGACTTCGTAGACCTACATTTAGGGGTGGGGGAGGGGGTTCAAATTAAGGGACAAACAAAATATTTTGAAACAGCTAATGCGATAGTCGATTATAGGGTAAGAAGACATGCTGCGGTGAAAACCATTTTGTCATCAGACAAGTAGTTCGCCCGGAATCCGGCCAAAACCGGAAAGCTTATTAAAAGTAAAAGTTTTACTTGAAGTTGATTAGATGTTCGATTTAGGGGTAGGAAGGCATGCTGAACACGTTGGTGAAAATAATTTTCTACCCGGACATGTAGTTCGCCCGGAATCCGGCCAAAACCGGAAAATGTTAAAAGTTAAAGTTTTATTTGTAGTTGATTAGATATCCGATTTAGGGGTAAGATGCGATAGTCGATTATGGGGTACGAAGACATGCTGCGTTGAAAACCATTTTGTCATCAGACAAGTAGTTCGGCCGGAATCCCGCCAAAACCGGAAAATTGTTAAAAGTTCAAGTGTTATTTGTAGTTAATTAGATATCCGCTTTAGAGATAAGAAGAGATGCTGAGTCCGTGTGTGACAATCATTTTTTACCCGGAAATATGGTTCGACCGGAATCCGGCTGGAGTCGGAAAATTTGTTATAAGTTGAATTTGTATTTGAAGTTCATTAAATGTTCATTATTGGGGAAAGAAGATACCCTGAGTTCGTTTTTTGAGCTTTCTTTTTTCGCCCGACAAGTAGTTCCGGAGTTTGGCCGAAACCGGGAAATTGGCAGAAGTGACAGGAAGTTTTCGTCAAAACAGATATGACTTATAGGGGTAAAGACACATGCTGAATCCATATCTGAACTTGGTTTTCTCAGATGATTAGCTATTTGGCCTTAATCTGTTTCTGAATTTTAATAGTAAAAATGTTCAAGGAGTCTGGCGAAGACAAGACCCAGTTGTCTGGATCAGATATTGAATTTTTGGGATCCCATCAAAACATTTTGTCTTGTTTTCTTAAAACAAGACATTTTTCTACAAAATACATTCGGTAAAAATGACCAGCCAGTTGGTAAATATCTTGCCCCCTCCCCCCAAACATTTTGGCTAGTAGAGCCTCTGGTTCTCTAGCAAGTCGCAAAAGCAGCTTACGCACAAACTGCGGAACTAGGTTGGGACTTGTTTTAAAAAGGTAACATTTGGTTTGGGAAACGAACATTTGGTCTGGTGAAGTTAACATGTTTTTTTCGGTTGAAGGGAACCCTTCATACATAACAAGCATTGCCAGGAAGAGCCGAAAAACGCCAAAAAAGCATCTGCTGAATTTTCCATTATCATGACGACAAGCAAAAAAGTCAGCAGATGCTTTTTTGGCGGTTTTTGGGCCCTTCCTGGCAATGATTGTTATGCATAACATTTGTCACGACAACAGATTTCTTCCCAAGTGTTGTCTGTGGAAACCGCGCATCCTTGTGTTACTGTTATGAAACTTCTGACAGTGCACACGAACATATGCCTGGTGTTGGAGAACGAAAACATTATAGAACGAAACTATATTTACACAAAGTATCGAATAAATGCTGGCTAACTAGACGAATTTAAAGTGTCTGTCCCTGTAGGATACCTGGCCAGTGCTTAGCTTATGCTCTTTTGCGTCCTAGAAAAAAAAATATATTAACATCAGGAATGATTTGCAAAAATAGGCCAGGGTCGCACAAAGGAAGGAAATTATGGGATTTACAAATATGGCTCTCAGTCCTTTTACACTTCCATTTCACTTCCAACCATAAAAAAAACAACTATTTATCAATTATTGCTTCCAGTTCCAGGGCATATTGCTTTATTTGCTCCAGGACCCTGCTGGAGTCGATATGAGCAAGATTGTTTACGATAAGAACTTCTTATCATATCTCGGCAATTGCAGAACAGGAAAAAACTGAATAGAAATTAACTTTCACAGCAAAAACGACTTCGACGTCAAGCCTAAATCGTAAATAGTTGACAATTTGTAATTATTAAAATTTAAAATAAAAATCCATCAAATCGTAAACTGTCCAAATTCATCAAAAACATGAGCGAGTGCTAACACCGGTTGTAGACTATCTGTAACTATCGAGCATGTGTAATGAATGTTACAGAGTTGGAAGTGAAGAAGAATCGGTCCAGTGATTGGGAATTGCATATTAATAATACTAATTTGTACGCGTATATGGCCCTCGGGGCTTTTTCAAATACGATTATAATTTTCATTATTATTATTCGCGAAAAGGTTATCCACTAAATTGTTTTTACAAGTTCTTGCTATCTCGCTTCACTGATATATCGTACGAGCCCGGTTCTATCGTGGCTCTCAACCCGGTCACCCACAGTCTGGTGGGGAACTGGATGCGAATAAAGGGTTGAGCTCTATGCTCTAGACTGGTATCCTGTTTTAGGAACGAGCGTATTCGGGCACGCTTGTGAAATCCGGACTAAGTAGATATTTATGCCCAGAAGCACGACGTAGTGTCTATTCTGCGGCGATGTACGTTCCTCTAAGAAGCTTCCTCGATTCCCCCTAGATGACGCAACGGCAATGTTAGATAGTGCTCCGCACAGCTTTAGACACACATGATTTGTGCAGTCATCTGGTCTTAATAATAATAATAATATAATGTAACATAATTGCACCAAAAGTCTTTCGCCTCTATAAATGTCCCCAGTTATCACCACACAGTTTCCAGCTGTGTCCTCCGAGACAATTGTGGTTGAAGATGACGACACCATCGGTCTTATATTAGCTGCGTTCGTTGCACTCCGGGCTGTCCCTAGTGTTTTATCACCAGTGTCCGGTTCTTCTCTTGTAACGTGTTTTTTGGTTCACCAGTGGGTAGTCACCAGTGAGTGCAAAAACGGACTAAATTCTGGGTTTTGCGCTAAACCCCGTGAATTGACGAATAGTTCCTAACTTCTCGGGCTCCCCAGCAGGTTCTGGTTAGTCCACACTGGTGAAGTAAAACCGGTCACCGGTTAGTTCAAAAACGGGTTATAAGACTGGTAAGTAGTCACCAGTGGATGCAAAAACGCCTTATAGAATAACCGGAAACCACCCGTGAGAAAGAACGCAGCTATTGTCATAATAATTTAGTTGGTTGAAGATGAGGACATCCAGAGATGGGCAAATCCGAATCCAAAATTCGTCCTTTTGGCCGGATTCTAATTCAGGATTCGTCCTTTTGGCCAGATTCGAATCTTCTGCTTGTCAGGCTGAATTCGGATTCGGACTGACATTCCAAACCCTCAATCGTACGAATCCGCTCAAATTCCTAGACTTCATCCTTCCAGTTTCCGTTTTACCAATTTTTACACAGTGTGCCTAGGCAATCACAACTTTTTGGTCTCCACCTTCAGCCATTCTCAGTAATCTATCACGTTAACTGATTACCCAGATATCAGTGATTTTTATCACCTCTGATTTCTAAACCATAACCTATGTACATGATTTGAATTTTGTTAAGGTCGGATTCGAATCCAGATTCAATTCCTGATTCGAGTCCTCAGCATGAAATGGTGGATTGGGAATCAGGTTCGTACCTAGCCCTGGGTTCGGATTCGGATCCTTTCATGATCGGATTCGCCCATCTCTGAGGACACCATCAGGTCTTTTATTAGCTGCCTTCGTGGCACTCCAGGCTGTCTCTGGTGTTTTGTCCCCGGTCTCCGGTTCTTGTCTTGTAACACACTTTTGGTTCACCGGTGAGTGCGAAAACAGCCTGTGCGCGAAACCTCGTCAATTGACGAAAAGTTGCTATCTTCTCGGTAAAGCCGGGCTCCCGAGCAGGTTCTGGTTAGTCCGCACCTGTGAGATAAAACCGGATACCGGTTAGTTGAAAAACAGGTTATAAGACTAGTGAGTAGTCACCGCGGCACCTTATCAGAATAATCGGAGACCACCATAGACAGTGACCAAAAGTTAACTTACATAAGACCAAATTTCCGAGGTGGACGACCTCTGCATATCTGGAAAACTATTCGGAAAGTACCATCTCCCTAAGAATCCTACGAGAAACTGATCCTAGGGAGACTTAATTTATACAATATGGTACAGGCCCGTATCCAGGAATTTATTTCGGGGGGGGGGGGGGGGCTGCGGGTCGGACAAGAAAGTACAAAAAAGACATAGATCAGAGGGAAAAGCCTATAAAAATGATTATTTGTGTATGTTTCGAGGTGGTTTCACCCCCTACTCCCCCCCCCTGGATACGGCCCTGATATCGTATTACTTACGTGTGTGTTTTTCAAACAATAATACATAGATCCCAAAGGGACAATATACAGGGCGAAGAGCCAGAAAATATTCTTTGGATTGGTGGGCTTGAAGTGCTCATAGGTGGATGCCCTCATAGCCATGAATCTCTGCACAGCTGGATCAAACTAGAATAAACATATTGTGAATAAGAATAATCCTGCTTGCTTGACAGAGATTGACTTATGTCATAGTTTACACTTTTAGCTATTACCCTAGGCTTTTTCATTTAAAACAATAGTTCACTTTACTAAGGCTTTGTAGACTGTTACAATATGTACAAATTCCAATGCCAATAGAAATAGTATAATATAAAAAAAAAAGAAAAAGGAATCACACTAAGAAAACATACAGAAAACAAGGCCAAATAGCCTACTTTATAAATGCCTGATACAGGCTGTCAGAAATTTTTTCCTACGGATGTTAATGACATCCATGGGAACAAGAACACTATGTTGAACACAAGGTGAAGTATTTCCCGTTGAAATAGATATTTCAAGAAAAAACTTTGCAAACATGAAATAAACAACTCTTATTGCTTTCTTTTCCTTCGATGTAAAAAGTATCCAAAACGGAGACATAATGTCTGTCTGAAGTATACGAAGGGCGACGCTTAAGGATAAAATCTCAGCTGACTGAACTATTTAGTGCCCTCACAGGTGATTAGCAGTCACTGCAGGAATACTGGAATTTTCAGTCGTTCTGTCTACCCCTTCCAGTGACTCATGTTCAAGATTCTGCTGATCGATCTCTTCGAGGGGTACCCAAATAGCGTTTACATAGTCTACACTGAGTCCAACAATTATTTTGTGAAGCAACTTGCTGGTCTTTCGGTAAATGCGAGAATCTCATAACCCGAATTAGTATGTTTGCATTGCCAAGGAATTACTTTGTCCACTGTGCTGCCTTCAGCAAGAGTTGTTGGTAAATCCTAGGTCTCATTCTGACTCAACGATTTTGAAGTGGAACCAGATGCCTTGTTCATGGAGCGATGCAAGCTGCTGTATTTCCCTTTTGTCAGTCTGGTGGCTCTGCATTTTGTGATGTTAAGTTTGTACCAAGTTTGTTTGAGCTTCTAGTGAGTTTGTCTACAAATGCTTCAAGTATAGTTATGTCATATCATGCCCGACCCTTGGCCAATGCCAGGATGCTCTTGCTTATGGTTAGGTTCTTACCTTCACTCCAGTCTGATTAATTGCATCAGGATGGTAGATCTCTCTCATGTACTGTTGCTTCATTGTTTCTCTCAGCTTCCGTCGTTCCCGGAGTAAGATGTTTTCTGCCATCGTAACAACAGATCAGCTGTGCTAGAAAAGATGATGTTAACCTGTTCTACATGTTTTGGAAACACGGGAAATGATTGCAATATATTTTATTGTTGTTGTAAAACCGACATAATATTTTCAAACAGCTAATGAGATAGTCTATTCAGAGGTAAGAAGACTTACTGAACACGATTATGAAAACCATTCCCTCGCTGGTCCAGTAGGTCGCAAAGAATCCGGCCAAAACCGGAAAGTTTGTTAAAAGTAAAAGTTTTACTTGAAGTTGATTGAATGTTCGATTTGGGGGTAAGAAGACATGATGAACACTTATGTGAAAATCTTTATCTACCCGGGCGAGTAGTTCGCCCGGAATCCGAGCGAAACCGGAAAATTTGTTAAAAGCAAAAGTTGTATTTGTAGTTGATTAGATGTACGATTTAGCAGTAAGAAGAGATCCCATATATGACAATCATTTTTTACTCCGACACATGGTTTGCCAGGAATTCGGCGGAAACTGGAAAATATATTATAAGTTAAAATCATATTGGAAGTTAATTAGATGTTGGAAACAGGGGTAAGGAATTCGTTTTTGGGCTTTATTTTTTCGCTGGTTAGTTCCGGAATTCCGCCGGACCGGAAGATTTGGCAGAAGTAAGGCAGGAAGTTTCGATCGGTTTCGTCAAAATAGATATGACTTACATGGGTAAACACACATGCTGAATCCATACCTGAACTTGGTTTTCTTAGATGATTAGCTATTTGGCCTTATCTGCTTCTAAATTTTAATAGTAAAGTGTTCAAGGAGTCTGGTGAGGACTGGATCTGGCGAAGACAAGACCTAATTGTCTGGATCAAATATTAAATTGTTGGGTTCCCATGGTCTTGTTTCATATCCCACAACGAGGAATCAATGGGAGGTATAACAATATCAGGAACAATAACATTTTAACTGAATACAGTTTGGTAGTATTTCTCACTCTGGTACAGTTTGGTATGTTTCTTGTACGACTTCTCCAAATTTTAGACCACCATGGTTTCGTTTTTTGGCCTCTATCACACTGAGAGAGAAACAATAAAATAAATATTTAGACCTACTATCAGCCAAGAGCTCTTTCAGCGTTCTTTCTAAATAAAGAATGAAATTTAGATTCAACCAATTATAACTGATGTTTAGTACCTTCTTCTGTTGAAATAGAGGATGATTACTAAGGCATTTATCTGTGCTCCCACAAACAGTTTTTTGGGTAGATTGTGGCTCGAAAAGAGCGTTCACGCGGTGTATTCTGCGGCCCACAAGTATGTTTCCGCGATCAGCAAGAATCTTGTGGCTCGAATTCGACAAACAACTGCCGAGGTGATTGTCGATTTTGTGGCTCGTCTCTGGCTTGAAATTCAAATTTAGCAGCCAAAAAAATGGACTCGGGCTCGACGAAAACGGACGGAAAGTTAAACATTTTTTTTTTTTTCAAAGTTCATCCGAAACAGCTAGATTTTATTAGAGCTATATTTACCGTCAAATATGATTCGCAGTCAGGTAGAGCTGAAGGCATGTATACCTATCACCACAGTATTGAACTTCTTTGTATGCAGAAGAATCTCTACCCTTTCGACGACCCAATCGAAAAGCAAAAAAACAAGCTGTGTCCAGGACGAAATCACAGCACCAGCTTTAACTCCAACCAATTTTCAGAGAAGAAGTTCACAAAGTCAGATGCTTAAGGAAGGACCGGAGGACTTAGAAGCCTCGCACAGCGCTCCGCGCTGTGCTCCCCAGATTATGTTTGGTCTACCGGAATCTAAGTATCTTGTATACTTTTGATCCTAGTCACTCTCCGTCTATAACTACTGCCCCCACCCCAATCCAGATACTACCCCCCCCCTCTTTTTGGTCATTATTATTATTTTTATAAGAAATAAATGGCGTTCTCATGAGGCTTCAAGGATTATTCCGCGTTTGGTTACTACACCGTTACTGTTATTTTTCCCTATGGACTTATTATCCACCGACAAAGGCCCCTATGCTCACTGACAATACCGCCGTGAAGAACAATGACCTTAGTCTTCGCCCGAAAAGCCGCCGGAATATTCGCCGACAAGGCCGCTGCAGTACACACAAAGAATCTCGGTTCAAAATGTGTAATTCCCCAAGGGTCGCGGCGCGAACCCCGAACTTACATAAATATACGGTGAACTGGTTGACTGGTATCAATCTCTCTTTGATTATTGTTTAGTAAACATGGAAAACAAAGGAAAGCTTTCTCGCAAAGTTACCATTGACAACGGCGGAGTCAAGTAAGTTATTCGTTTTTTAAACGTTTTATGTTAGTAAGAGTTCTGTGGAATGGCGATACCTCAAAGAAGATTTCAAAATCTTACACCAGTTTTTATTGCTTATTAATGCGTTTACCAACGTCTGCAAACTGTTCACAGTTAGCCACACTACCACTATCCAACAGTACATACCTTAAGCAAGTATTACCTATCCCTGAGATACCAACCCCCCGGTTTAACATATTACTTTAGTTATACCATTTTCAGACGAGCATACAAATTCATGAAGACAAGGAGGGAGGAGCTACCACCAAACAATCAAGCTGGCTACAAACAGTACATGGTGGAACAAGCTGCAAAAGCTCTACAGACCAAGACAGCGCCATCGTTGCCTGACCACCCTTGTCATAACCCTGTTGAAAAGCCACCTACCAACTCCGTGAACCCACCATCCAGCTCAGCCGATCAGCCACCCAGCCTCGCCGACCCACCCGCCGACTCTGCAATCCACCCGCCGACTCTGTCAATCCACCCGCCGACTCTGTCAATCCACCCGCCGACTCTGTCAATCCACCCGTCAACTCTGTCAGCACACGAGCCGACCAAAGGGACAAACAGCCTTCGCTGTCCAGCTTACTAAGTCACCTACAAATAGATCCTGATAAACAACGGGCGAAACCTCTTCCCAGCACTCCAGAACTACCATGGCCTAATCACCCAGCATTCAACCCACCAAACTCGATTGCAATCTGCAGCCTCATCGAAAAAGGTGCCACAGCAACCGAACTGCCGCAAAAGCCCCCCCACGAAGTCTTACGTAGCCTTGATCAACTGCTTCGGGTGCGACACCAGCTACGTCAGTACGCCGAATCGATAGCGTCTGACACCCCTCTGATCACCCTACAACCCATGATCCCAACCCCCCCGGCAGCTGAAACCCTCCACTTCCAGGACTTCCGTCAGAAGTTCAAAGAGACCCTGCACTACTTCGAACTGGCAGCTACAAAAGACATTTACCGTTGGATACAACACTACCTCCCATCACTGGAAGAGTCAACTGACGTAACACTCCAGCAGTTTTCCGAGGCCCAAATCCAGGCAGCCGCACTCCGAGTCGCTCACCAGCTCGCCGTGAAACCCCTATCATGCCTCCGCCCACGCCAAGCCCTTGACCACCAGAACGTCCGAAAACGCCCAATAACCCAGCAACAAACTGGAACAAAGAGACAGAAATTTGAATAATTTTAAGTTTTACTAGTGTTTTATTTGAAATAAAATGTTATCTTATGATACGTATATCTTTCTAGTAAGAATCGCCGTTTCCAACGTCGGTCGCCTACCTACCCCCCCATTGCCGTAGCCTATGTGATGAAGGTCTTGTAACAATTGTTAACCCCGCCATATCGCACGAACAGCACCGATTACTGAGTCTCGGATTATCTTTCGTGCCAACTACCACTCCTAGTTCTAGCAAGATTATCAAGAATTTCGATACGTTTAAAGAGACCCTTATCTGACAAGCATACGACCCTACCCCTACCCCTCCAGCTAATAGGGGACAAAAAACCTTACAGACTTGCTTAGTGTCCCGAAAAGGAAAGGCTCATTGACCCAATAAGCCTTGCTTTCTGTACCAATCGGAGGTTTCAATAGCGAGACCCCGGACCACTTTATCCCACCCCATATCCCTGGTCGTGATGTCAGGCATCGAAACCAGAGGTTCTAGGCTCTAATACCCGTTCTCTTTTGGAGATCCCAAGATTTATATCTGGGATGATGCCGCTACTTTTCGTAGTAATCACCTGATGACTCCACTTTTGAGCCATTCATTAAAAACCTTAATGAACGTTTGCATTGTTGTTTACCATAACGGCCTTAAAGCACTCAACACACCCCTATATCGCTGGCCAAATTACAAATTACTAAGGAATATGGAACACCCCAACTAAATATTCCTTCAGCTTAATTTTATTCGAGTTATATTTCGGCCCTTCTCGGCAAGAGCTCTTCAGGCTCTAAGCCGCTCAAGTTGCCAGTTAAACCCCAATTAAAGCACACGGAATACCTCTTTAAAAAGAAACCTCATCAACTCCCCGGATTGTCAAAAGCCAAATTTGGTGCCAGTTCAATCAACACAAAGCATTTATTACTTGCATTAACAGTTTAGACACCCGACTGAATATCCCAAAAGACACCCAAGGTTCTCTACATACCACCCGTTTGCCTGTTCTCTCTGGTTTTTGGCCCTGACATCCGACCCAGGGAACAAGATAAAATACTACAAAATGGTATTTTTTATCACTTTATAAGGCAAAAAATCAACATTTGAAATGACCCTGGATTACCCATTTTTATTTCCCATCACTATAGGCATTCACAGGCAATTTATTTACCCTCCTTATTTTCCACCCCCCAACATACACATTTGTATTGATATGTTTGAAGGATGAACACCATTAGGGCTAAGCAATCTTTTCAGATTGAATTTACCACCCCAGACGGTTTGGTTGTGGCTAGTTTGGTTGGACCGGAGGACTTAGAAGCCTCGCACAGCGCTCCGCGCTGTGCTCCCCAGATTATGTTTGGTCTACCGGAATCTAAGTATCTTGTATACTTTTGATCCTAGTCACTCTCCGTCTATAACTACTGCCCCCACCCCAATCCAGATACTACCCCCCCCCCTCTTTTTGGTCATTATTATTATTTTTATAAGAAATAAATGGCGTTCTCATGAGGCTTCAAGGATTATTCCGCGTTTGGTTACTACACCGTTACTGTTATTTTTCCCTATGGACTTATTATCCACCGACAAAGGCCCCTATGCTCACTGACAATACCGCCGTGAAGAACATTGACCTTAGTCTTCGCCCGAAAAGCCGCCGGAATATTCGCCGACAAGGCCGCTGCAGTACACACAAAGAATCTCAGTTCAAAATGTGTAATTCCCCAAGGGTCGCGGCGCGAACCCCGAACTTACATAAATATACGGTGAACTGGTTGACTGGTATCAATCTCTCTTTGATTATTGTTTAGTAAACATGGAAAACAAAGGAAAGCTTTCTCGCAAAGTTACCATTGACAACGGCGGAGTCAAGTAAGTTATTCGTTTTTTAAACGTTTTATGTTAGTAAGAGTTCTGTGGAATGGCGATACCTCAAAGAAGATTTCAAAATCTTACACCAGTTTTTATTGCTTATTAATGCGTTTACCAACGTCTGCAAACTGTTCACAGTTAGCCACACTACCACTATCCAACAGTACATACCTTAAGCAAGTATTACCTATCCCTGAGATACCAACCCCCCGGTTTAACATATTACTTTAGTTATACCATTTTCAGACGAGCATACAAATTCATGAAGACAAGGAGGGAGGAGCTACCACCAAACAATCAAGCTGGCTACAAACAGTACATGGTGGAACAAGCTGCAAAAGCTCTACAGACCAAGACAGCGCCATCGTTGCCTGACCACCCTTGTCATAACCCTGTTGAAAAGCCACCTACCAACTCCGTGAACCCACCATCCAACTCAGCCGATCAGCCACCCAGCCTCGCCGACCCACCCGCCGACTCTGCCAATCCACCCGCCGACTCTGTCAATCCACCCGCCGACTCTGTCAATCCACCCGCCGACTCTGTCAATCCACCCGTCAACTCTGTCAGCACACGAGCCGACCAAAGGGACAAACAGCCTTCGCTGTCCAGCTTACTAAGTCACCTACAAATAGATCCTGATAAACAACGGGCGAAACCTCTTCCCAGCACTCCAGAACTACCATGGCCTAATCACCCAGCATTCAACCCACCAAACTCGATTGCAATCTGCAGCCTCATCGAAAAAGGTGCCACAGCAACCGAACTGCCGCAAAAGCCCCCCCACGAAGTCTTACGTAGCCTTGATCAACTGCTTCGGGTGCGACACCAGCTACGTCAGTACGCCGAATCGATAGCGTCTGACACCCCTCTGATCACCCTACAACCCATGATCCCAACCCCCCCGGCAGCTGAAACCCTCCACTTCCAGGACTTCCGTCAGAAGTTCAAAGAGACCCTGCACTACTTCGAACTGGCAGCTACAAAAGACATTTACCGTTGGATACAACACTACCTCCCATCACTGGAAGAGTCAACTGACGTAACACTCCAGCAGTTTTCCGAGGCCCAAATCCAGGCAGCCGCACTCCGAGTCGCTCACCAGCTCGCCGTGAAACCCCTATCATGCCTCCGCCCACGCCAAGCCCTTGACCACCAGAACGTCCGAAAACGCCCAATAACCCAGCAACAAACTGGAACAAAGAGACAGAAATTTGAATAATTTTAAGTTTTACTAGTGTTTTATTTGAAATAAAATGTTATCTTATGATACGTATATCTTTCTAGTAAGAATCGCCGTTTCCAACGTCGGTCGCCTACCTACCCCCCCATTGCCGTAGCCTATGTGATGAAGGTCTTGTAACAATTGTTAACCCCGCCATATCGCACGAACAGCACCGATTACTGAGTCTCGGATTATCTTTCGTGCCAACTACCACTCCTAGTTCTAGCAAGATTATCAAGAATTTCGATACGTTTAAAGAGACCCTTATTAGACAAGCATACGACCCTACCCCTACCCCTCCAGCTAATAGGGGACAAAAAACCTTACAGACTTGCTTAGTGTCCCGAAAAGGAAAGGCTCATTGACCCAATAAGCCTTGCTTTCTGTACCAATCGGAGGTTTCAATAGCGAGACCCCGGACCACTTTATCCCACCCCATATCCCTGGTCGTGATGTCAGGCATCGAAACCAGAGGTTCTAGGCTCTAATACCCGTTCTCTTTTGGAGATCCCAAGATTTATATCTGGGATGATGCCGCTACTTTTCGTAGTAATCACCTGATGACTCCACTTTTGAGCCATTCATTAAAAACCTTAATGAACGTTTGCATTGTTGTTTACCATAACGGCCTTAAAGCACTCAACACACCCCTATATCGCTGGCCAAATTACAAATTACTAAGGAATATGGAACACCCCAACTAAATATTCCTTCAGCTTAATTTTATTCGAGTTATATTTCGGCCCTTCTCGGCAAGAGCTCTTCAGGCTCTAAGCCGCTAGATTTCAAAATCTTACACCAGTTTTTATTGCTTATTAATGCGTTTACCAACGTCTGCAAACTGTTCACAGTTAGCCACACTACCACTATCCAACAGTACATACCTTAAGCAAGTATTACCTATCCCTGAGATACCAACCCCCCGGTTTAACATATTACTTTAGTTATACCATTTTCAGACGAGCATACAAATTCATGAAGACAAGGAGGGAGGAGCTACCACCAAACAATCAAGCTGGCTACAAACAGTACATGGTGGAACAAGCTGCCTGCAAAAGCTCTACAGACCAAGACAGCGCCATCGTTGCCTGACCACCCTTGTCATAACCCTGTTGAAAAGCCACCTACCAACTCCGTGAACCCACCATCCAACTCAGCCGATCAGCCACCCAGCCTCGCCGACCCACCCGCCGACTCTGCCAATCCACCCGCCGACTCTGTCAATCCACCCGCCGACTCTGTCAATCCACCCGCCGACTCTGTCAATCCACCCGTCAACTCTGTCAGCACACGAGCCGACCAAAGGGACAAACAGCCTTCGCTGTCCAGCTTACTAAGTCACCTACAAATAGATCCTGATAAACAACGGGCGAAACCTCTTCCCAGCACTCCAGAACTACCATGGCCTAATCACCCAGCATTCAACCCACCAAACTCGATTGCAATCTGCAGCCTCATCGAAAAAGGTGCCACAGCAACCGAACTGCCGCAAAAGCCCCCCCACGAAGTCTTACGTAGCCTTGATCAACTGCTTCGGGTGCGACACCAGCTACGTCAGTACGCCGAATCGATAGCGTCTGACACCCCTCTGATCACCCTACAACCCATGATCCCAACCCCCCCGGCAGCTGAAACCCTCCACTTCCAGGACTTCCGTCAGAAGTTCAAAGAGACCCTGCACTACTTCGAACTGGCAGCTACAAAAGACATTTACCGTTGGATACAACACTACCTCCCATCACTGGAAGAGTCAACTGACGTAACACTCCAGCAGTTTTCCGAGGCCCAAATCCAGGCAGCCGCACTCCGAGTCGCTCACCAGCTCGCCGTGAAACCCCTATCATGCCTCCGCCCACGCCAAGCCCTTGACCACCAGAACGTCCGAAAACGCCCAATAACCCAGCAACAAACTGGAACAAAGAGACAGAAATTTGAATAATTTTAAGTTTTACTAGTGTTTTATTTGAAATAAAATGTTATCTTATGATACGTATATCTTTCTAGTAAGAATCGCCGTTTCCAACGTCGGTCGCCTACCTACCCCCCCATTGCCGTAGCCTATGTGATGAAGGTCTTGTAACAATTGTTAACCCCGCCATATCGCACGAACAGCACCGATTACTGAGTCTCGGATTATCTTTCGTGCCAACTACCACTCCTAGTTCTAGCAAGATTATCAAGAATTTCGATACGTTTAAAGAGACCCTTATCTGACAAGCATACGACCCTACCCCTACCCCTCCAGCTAATAGGGGACAAAAAACCTTACAGACTTGCTTAGTGTCCCGAAAAGGAAAGGCTCATTGACCCAATAAGCCTTGCTTTCTGTACCAATCGGAGGTTTCAATAGCGAGACCCCGGACCACTTTATCCCACCCCATATCCCTGGTCGTGATGTCAGGCATCGAAACCAGAGGTTCTAGGCTCTAATACCCGTTCTCTTTTGGAGATCCCAAGATTTATATCTGGGATGATGCCGCTACTTTTCGTAGTAATCACCTGATGACTCCACTTTTGAGCCATTCATTAAAAACCTTAATGAACGTTTGCATTGTTGTTTACCATAACGGCCTTAAAGCACTCAACACACCCCTATATCGCTGGCCAAATTACAAATTACTAAGGAATATGGAACACCCCAACTAAATATTCCTTCAGCTTAATTTTATTCGAGTTATATTTCGGCCCTTCTCGGCAAGAGCTCTTCAGGCTCTAAGCCGCTCAAGTTGCCAGTTAAACCCCAATTAAAGCACACGGAATACCTCTTTAAAAAGAAACCTCATCAACTCCCCGGATTGTCAAAAGCCAAATTTGGTGCCAGTTCAATCAACACAAAGCATTTATTACTTGCATTAACAGTTTAGACACCCGACTGAATATCCCAAAAGACACCCAAGGTTCTCTACATACCACCCGTTTGCCTGTTCTCTCTGGTTTTTGGCCCTGACATCCGACCCAGGGAACAAGATAAAATACTACAAAATGGTATTTTTTATCACTTTATAAGGCAAAAAATCAACATTTGAAATGACCCTGGATTACCCATTTTTATTTCCCATCACTATAGGCATTCACAGGCAATTTATTTACCCTCCTTATTTTCCACCCCCCAACATACACATTTGTATTGATATGTTTGAAGGATGAACACCATTAGGGCTAAGCAATCTTTTCAGATTGAATTTACCACCCCAGACGGTTTGGTTGTGGCTAGTTTGGTTGGACCGGAGGACTTAGAAGCCTCGCACAGCGCTCCGCGCTGTGCTCCCCAGAAGTTCACAAAGTCAGATGCTTAAGGAAGCGTCTTTATTTCCAGAAGTTCATTTTCCAGCTTGAGCGGCTTGAGCCTGAAGAGGACCCTTGCCAAGAAGGGCCGAAATATAGCTCTAATAAAATGTAGCTGACTTATCTGTTTTGTATTGTCAAATATGATTCGCAGTCAGCTTGGACTGAAGGTATATACTTCATCCAAAATTTTGTCGCAGCTCAAGCAGAGAAATCCAACTGAGCAAGTCAGCAGTCCAGGAGCGGTCATCAGACCTGTATAGTTGAAAATTGCCTGTATATCCTGCATGTTCTCCCAGAAGACGGGAACCCCCTGGTGAGTGAAAACTCTGTATTCAGTAAAAAATGCCTCTGGCACGAGCTCCACCAACCAGCTAAAGCCAGTTGAAAGGGACAAGTGCACTACCACCTGCACTAAACCAAAACACGATGGAGCAGAATCTCTACAAACACCAGGTTAAAAGAGAAAAGCAGAAGCAGAAGAGGAGAGGAACCGTACGAGAAAAAATACTAAAAGCCCTCGAAGACAAACATGCCAGCCTCCAGAAAATTACTATGTGGTGAGAATGAAGACGAAAAATGGATCGAAGTATGAACTATCACACAGTCAGTCCATCAGAGCATCTATCTTCAAGACATTCAGGTCAAAATTTGACATGAAATTTTATTGTTACAGGGGACATCAACATCTACTACCAAAGCGAAGCTGCAGCAGAGGTAATGCTGAAGAACAAGAGCCCAGTCAGCATCCAAGGAAAAGAAGTGAGTTACAACCTGCCAATAGAAGGCGTGTGTACAAGTATCTACGGAATAGAAGAGGAAATAGATGAAGAAGACCTAGCCGAGGAGCTCCTATCAAAAATCGGCCAACAACTGTCACTAGCCAAAATAACAAGACTGAAAGTAAAACAGGATGGCCAGCTCCAGCCCAGTAGATCGGTTTTAATCACTAGCGAAGTGGAACTAGTTGGAGATATATTTATCTGTTTGGAAGAAGGGTCTTCCGAAAAGAGTATAAGCCCAAAAAAATTCAGTGCATAAATTGCCTTGACTATGTTAACCCAACTGGCAAATGCAAGAAAAGACTCCCAACATGCAGTGCAGACTATATTTTTTGTAGAAACTGCAAAAAATATGGTTACTCAGCTCTAAAACGAAAATGTCTGTGCAGTGCAAAGAAATCCCAAGATCTGAATGTCCCATTTACGATCGCAGCAACTCGACTAGAGATCAGGGCCAATCAGCCAGCAAGCAAAACCAGCCAACACCTTCCCGGAACGAGTGCTTACACCAAAATCCCAGCTACCCTTGGGAAACTTGCAGAATACCCAACAGTCAGGCTGGGCTGGCCAATCTAGCTATGCAGAGGCAGTAAGCAGAAACCAGTGGAGAACAAATGGGAACAATAGAAATATCGCTCAACACCAAGAAAGCCCAGCAAGCCATGCTCCAAGGACCCCTCACCCAATCACTCCAGTTCACACATCGAACCGAGATGAACAAAATCAACACACAAATGAATGGAACAGTATAGCCCTGTACCTGACCGTATCACATATGATCAATACTGGACACCTGGCAGAAACCACAAAAGCCATCCTCACACGAAGAGCACTAACAACATTTCTATGATAGGAAATATGGAAAGAGGCCCAGGCAGAGATACAAAAACTCTCATCTGAGATAAAGCTCCCTCCACCATCAACAACACAAAAAAGCGCTGAAACCATGAAAAACAAAAGCACTGCTAATGCCCTATCATCCGCAGCGTTAAAACAAAGACATATGAAAAACAAGAGAGAGGAAGATCAGAAGAAGGAGAAACCTGTGATGGGACAGGAAGTACCAGAGAAAGTACACTCTCCAGTACTTGATGAATTCTACCAACCCTGGTCAGATGGTGGCATGGAAGATGTTCATATTATACACCAACAAGATGGCACCCAAAAGTGAAAATGAATGTACAGAATAAAGTAGGAAAAAAGGGACGATATGAAATAAAATTTGTGCAGTGGAGTCCTCCCTCTCCCTCATCAAAGTGAGAGTGAATATTTGGCAAAAAAAGAATTGACATTATATTTCAATAGACTAATTTTCATGAGATGAGTGGTGAAAATCCCAGGTTTCAAAGTGTACAGAAAAGATAGATCTTCAGATAGAAAAGGAGGAGTAGCAATATTTGCAAGTGAGTCTGTCCAACACAATCCAATTGCACCAATAGCCAATTAGAAGGAGATACACGTGATTGGAATAAATTTTATTCTGCCTGGGGGAAAGAAGTTAAAGGTTTGTTCCTTTCACATCCCTAAAGGAGAAAATGATGTTTACCAACAAATCATACAAGAAACAGTTCAAGGGGAGAGAATCCTAATGGGGGATTTCAATGCACATAGCAGTGTGTGGGAAAATACAAATTAACCAAACAAGGCAGCAAAAGGTATATAAAAAGCACTAGTAGAATCAATAACTTAACCATATATACACCTTTCAACACGCCAATCCACTTTGACCTTCAACGAAATAAAACATCAGCCACTGACCTCCAAACTGACCCAGCCACCTTAGCAGGACAGATCTCCATAACGCGAATCAAAGAACTTCAGAGGGATCATGTAGGGATCCTCACGACAATCAAGAATTCCAAACAGAAAGAGTACCTCCAATATACAAACTGAACAACAAACAAGCAGAATGGGCTACTTTCAGGAAACAGTTAGAAAAAGCAGATTATAGTTTTGTAAAGTCAGAAAAAATAGTAGGCCTCTAGAGTCAAAGACAGAAGGAATAACATTCATACTGATGGAAGCAGCGGAGTCAGAGATCTCCAAACCATCAAATCAGCGACTAGGGCCCCTCCCAAAAACTGAAAAAGTATGGTGGACAAGCCAACATGCAGAGGTTGTCCAACCAAAAAAGAGAGCCCTAAAAGATTAAAAAAAAAGCCCAAACCAACAAACAACTATAAATTTAGGATGGACTTAAACTGGAAGTAGCAGTCATCCATCCAATCTTAAAGCCAGAGAAACCAGAAGACAACATCAAATCATACCACCCCATATCAATCCTCCCAACTCTTCGAAAGATTAACCTATAAAAGAGCAGAGTAGTTTGCAGAAATCAATAGCATCATCCCAAAGACTCAAACAGGTTTTAGGAAAAGGTACACAGCGATGGACATCCTACAAGAAGCCCGAACTGCAATAGAAGCGGGTGAGTTTCTGATTGCAGTGCTGTTCGACTGCGAAGATGCCTATGGAAACGTTGACCATGAAATGCTATTGGAAGTCCTAAAGAACAAAAATTTCCTAGACGACTCTGTGGATTTTGTTGTGGATCTCCTGAAAGACAGGTGCTTCAAACTAAAAGTCAGCCCAGCACACTCAGCAAAAAAGCCAATCCGCAGTTGGGCACCAGACTTTTTGGAAAATTCCCCTCCACAGGGGAATCCCCTGCACAGGTGAAAAAGAATCCCCTGTAGAGGAGATAGCGTTGGGGGAAAAGTGTGAGCAGTTGGGAAAACTACAATTTTCCCCCAACACCATCTCCTCCACAGGGGATTCTTTTTCACCTGTGGAGGGGAATTCTCCAAAAAGTCTGGTGCCCAACTGATCCGTAGAGGTCTACCACAGGGATCAATCCTTGGCCTACTATTCATCATATATATAAGCGAACTAAAGCTGAGAAGAAGTAAAACTAGTAAAGGGTAATTTGCTGACCATCAGTTAATATGGGAAAGAGGAAGAAACACATTGGGGTACAAAAACTCATCGAACAAGCTCAGACATGACTCAGTTGGTAGAAACTAAAATGGTAGAATGAAGATCCATGATACCTATTAAGGTGTTTTCAGAAGTGCTTAATTACCTACTTTAGCCAGTCTATACCTCTCTTGTAATCTCCTAATTGCATGGTTTCCTCTGACCTGGACGTCTGGTACAGATTCTGCGGTTACCCACGTAACAGTCAAACCTGTTATCTGTGAAGTTTCCACCAATCTGTTTTCCTACTGTCCGCCTGATCATGCTGTTTGACCCAAACTGGCGACCATGTGCTCTACTAGATCTGCGGAACCTCTGCCGCCTCTGGTGCAGTCTGGGTGCAGTCGAACTTTGGCTAACTGGTAGTTAGCTTTAGATGCAGCAAGTGCATGAAAATGGCAAAGTCCAATGTCAACAAGTATTCACATGAAATCTGTCTGAAAAAAGGTAAAACTCAGATGTGAGAGGAGACTCTTCTAGCCACACAAATCACAAACAAATACTGAAAATTATTTTACCTTTTGTAAACAATAAGCGAGAAGCTAACAGTCTCAAATCCTCAAAATCCGAACTCCAGGCAGAGCTAGCTACGTAGCACGTAGCGCATGGATAAAAAGCGTCTCGTTGATTGCAAAGTGATTAAATTCAAACTTAGAATGTGTGATTTATCTTCAACTAATTTAACAATGAAAAAAGATTTAGCTTACATCTATTCATCAGACTTGGTAAAGGCATGCGATAAAATATCCAGTGTGCTGAAAAGAGTAAGTAGGCTAGAAAGTCATGTATTATAAGTTGTATGTGGTTAGCAAATCAACACAGCACAAGCAGAGCACAAGTTGCATTTTTCATCTGAATTCTCAGTCTTGCTTACCAACCCTCGATTCTCATAAAAATAGCTGTGGTTTCTCATTATGCTTATGTCTCGATTTGGCAAAAATATTAATTTATGGTAGAGGTACAGTACATAGAGATATGCTTTACTTGAACCCTTTTTTAGCTGTTCCACTACTTTGGCTTTGTTGCTTGCATATTAAAAAGTCAAATGGAAAAGAAAAATAACAAACTTGATATTACTTAAAAGACAACTATTTCAGGGTTATGCTGGCACAAACTTGAAGTAGAAATTCAATTAGCCTAACTATCTTTGATTTTGAATTTACTAAAAGGCACTGTCTAGGGAACCGGGAGTCGTACTTTATGCCCTACGGGCTACGGAACCGGTAGTTGTCACGGAAACCAAACCATATGAGCTGCGATTCCGGGATGTGACGTCATTAACTAACGGAAACTTGTACGTGCTGGCTCCCGTTCCGGTAGTAATTGGAAATAGCTCACGGAAACTTCATCGCACCAGCTTCTCGTCCGGTAGCCTCACAGAATTGTGTACCCAGAAGCTAGGGAGCTGGTAGTTGATACCGGAAACTGTATAATTGGAGCTTCTGTTCCGGTAGTGTCTACGTGGAATATAAAACTCAAAGAATAGTTTGGATGAGAGCTAGGATGCCGGGATTTTCACGGACTTAGAGAAAATAACATGGGAAAAAATTCAATACCGGAACCCATATATTGAGAGCTAAGGTACCAGTAGAAACTACTATTTGCTTGAAAATGACCAGCTCACGGACACAGATGGCTATGGGCTAGGGTTCCGGTAGTGATGAAAAAAAAAAATTGAACTCACATACCCATGTCAGTGTAGACTAGGAAACCGGAAGCAAATATTTTTAACTAACGGAACCCAACTTCTGCTGGCTGGGGTTCCGGTAGGGCAAAGAAAAAATAAGATGTATAACTGGATTCAGTGAGCTGTACCAGACTCAAAGTCCATGTTGACACCCGTCCATGAGTTTTTAATTTTATTTTTTGGCACTACCGGAACCGCAGCTTGCAAGAGCTGGGTTCCGTGAGTAAAAAATATTCACTTCCGGTTTCCTAGTCTACACTGACATGGGTCCGTGAGTCCTATTTTTTTTATTTTCGTCACTACCGGAACCTTAGCCCATAGTCACCTGTGTCCGTGAGCTGGTCATTTTCAAGCAAGTAGTAGTTGCTACCGGTACCTTAGCTCTCAATATATGGGTTCCGGTAGTGAATTTTGTCCAATGTTATTTTCTCCGTGAGAAAAAAAATTTCTCCGTGAAAATCCCGGCATCCTAGCTCTCATCCAAACTATTCCGTGAGTTTTATATTCCACGTAGACACTACCGGAACAGAAGCTCCAATTATACAGTTTCCGATATCAACTACCGGCTCCCTAGCTTCTGGGTACACAATTCCGTGAGGCTACCGGGCGAGAAGCTGGTGCGATGAAGTTTCTGTGAGCTATTTCCAATTACTACCGGAACGGGAGCCAACACGTACAAGTTTCCGTTAGTTAATGACGTCAGATCCCGGAATCGCAGCTCATATGGTTTGGTTTCCGTGAGAACTACCGGTTCCGTAGCCCGTAGGACATAAAGTACGACTCCCGGTTCCCTAGACAGTGCCTTACTAAAAAGGTCCTTCCTCATATGAAGGCATCTGAAGGTTCAGACGGCCATCTTCTCCATTTAAAGCGCACCTGAATGAAGAGTAAAAAGTATCATCCCTACCTGTATGACTTTCGTTAACATTGCCTCTTTCGTTAACTTTGCCTGCAGAAAACCCAATCCAAATACGAAATAGTGTTTCCAAGCTATGATTTCTGCTCCATTTTGCATCTGTCCTTATTTCAGTACCGAACAATTTTAGAAATGAACAAATGTCTCCAATCAGTCCTTCTTCTGGAATAATTTTTAACCAGTTAAGCTAAAACATAAATCGAGAAGAAATTCCAATACGATCAGGCCAGCGCTGTACAAGATTTGAATGAATTGCGCTTTTTGTCTTGCAGTCTGCATGTGCAAACCTCCAGAAACGAACATCCCTATTTTGAAAACGTCACACTCAGGAGAAGAATGCTTTCTGTGGCCATGTCTGTAAATGCATTCTCCATGGTGTGTTCAAGTATGGTTTCATTCTTCAGGTGTCGTTTAAGGTGCATTCTTCATTGCAAACTTTTCGAATTCTAAAAAGCAAACCAGAGCCTCGTTTTGTTGCAATAATACTGCCGCATTGCTGCTGCAGCACTTCTTTGCTTCTGCACAAGATGCCTTTTTGGATTCACTGCCTGAGCCTCGTTTTTGTTACAATAGCGCTGCTGCAGCACTTCTTTGCTTTTGCACAATATGCGTTTTTAGATTCACTTTCTTCTTGGTTGAAGCCGCAGCGCTGCATCACCTTGCAGGGAAGCATAGACTTGGTCGGTGAGCAAATCGGCAGTTCTCAAGAAGAGCTGCCATCTTCCTTGGAAGCACTGCATCGCAAAAATGGATGTAAACAGAATCAGCCCGGAAGTGGCAGAGACGTGCCGGAAGCACTACAGTAAAAAACGAATGTAAACCGAATCACCGAGGAATCGTCCAAGAACTGGATCTGCGGTGTTTAAAAAAAAAACGAGGCTCAGGTGTAAGTTGAGTCACTTTCAGCCGTGAATTAGCAAAATATTCAAAAAGTGACAAAAGTGTGTGTGGTTATTACAGGTATTCATAGTATAAAATGCCTGGTTTGGTTTTAATTTTTCTTCGGCCATCATTCACTGTTAGAAGTGTTCACATAAGCATACCCTCAGGGGCGTCGCTATGGGATGGTGGTACCACCCCCCCCTTGAAGAAAGAAAAAAAGCTAAAACAAATTTAGCTTAAATGGGCGCTCTGCGAGCGCCAGACCACACAAATTCAGCTAAAACGGGCGCTCGCAGAGCGCCTGACCACGAAAATTCAGCTCAACTGAGTGCTCACCCAGAAAAGCTGAATCCAGGCTGGCAGTAAGCCCGGAAAAGTCAGGAAGACTAGTTACTAAAGGCGTCAGCTGTTCTGGGTTCTTGAGCTTTTGAAACTTAAGTAATTGCATTCTCAGTCGCATGTTTTGAGAGCCAGGCTATTTCTAGTCATTCAGATACAAAGAGGTTTTTTAATAATATTTTGTCAGAATTAGAAGTATGATTGTTAGATCTAAGCTTCCACAACCGACAAAAGACAATAGTCAAATCATGAATTTGACCCTGCAGCACAGAGTTTCAACCGAAGTTTTAACACGATCTATTGTGTACTAATATAGCTCAATTCAAGTAAAAATCAGGCTGTTTGCTTGTGGCGTACATTTCCAATAATTTGTTAGGTTCATGCAAAGATCCTTTGTATTTTAGTAGAAAAGTATTTAATGATAAGAATTTTTCTCCAGCCTGACATTTAAAAATAAAATCCGCTTCATGAGCAATGAGAGAAGATTTAATGACGGGTCTGATTATTGCAAAATGTCCTTCGATTTTTATTTTGTGTTTTAACTTTAAATTCAGAACAAGTCAACTTCATTTAGATTTTTTTTCTGGATGATCAGTAGCCTACTTTTTTTTAAAGGCTCAAACTGAAACACATTATCCAACTTCTAGCTAAATGTCTCATATTTTTCTGGATTCGTAGTGAACAAAGACAGATGAGGAGATTCTACTAACTGGCCCTTACCTTCATTTGGGATCCGAAAAGGCGTTCTGATCATACAGGATTCCACAGAAGTTGCCTGCGGCGTATTTCGTAGTAGGCTCTGTTTACTAGAAAGTCCGTCATTTCGTTCGGATTTTAGGCTTGGAATTTCGAGGCTTAGGCAGCATTAAAAGCTATATAGATTTGGTTACGGGGAAGTAGCGTTTTGCCCGAAAAAAATCATGGCCTACTTAAAAAATTTCGCCTGATGCGCTCATTTTCATTGTGCCTGATATACAGGTTTGCGGATAAAGTGCTGTGTTTCTTGGCTATTGTTTCTATCTGGTATGACTCTTGGGCCTTCCGGACATCTGCCAGTCATATATTTTAAGATACTCACCTTCCACGACCAAGCCCTTCGAACCGCTTCTGAGCTCGGAGACATAACTAGGCTTCTAATCTTCAGTCTTCAACCCTTGCAGTTATCACGAGTCTTATTATCACATATGAGACGAAAATCTGAAACGGGCGGCAGGGCGCCGGCACCCCCCCCCCCCCCCCCCCTCGAGTTTTGGCTAGCGACGCCCCCGCATACCCTACTGTGTGCTCATTTGGACATTTACTTAAATGTGAACAGTACATAAATATTCTTTGAGCCCAAGCTGACTTTGAAACATTTATTCAAACAATGTTTACAACGGATATGTCAGCTATGATTCTTCATCAGCGATATTTCGGCCCTTCTTGGCAAGGGTCCTGGTCAGGCTGTCAATTATCTGGTTCAACTTCGGGGAAGGAAGTACATTTTTCGGTTAAATGGTAGAATGAAGATCCAAAATACCTATTAGGTGTTTTCGAAGACCCTTAGTTACCTACTTTGGGTAACTAGGTAGTTAGGTTAGCTTTCGTCACAGCACCCGCATGGAAATAAGTAAAACTGTATTATGGGACATCTTTTCAATTGTAAACAACTGGAAACGATCGTAAACAATTGTTTTTTACGATTGGAAATAGTTGTTTACGATTGTACACAGTCGTTTACGATTGTAAACAGTTGTTTGCGATTGTAAACAGTTGTTTCCAGTCGTTTGAGATTGTAAACAGTTAACGATTGTATTTTAAGATTGAAACCGATTGTTTCCAGTTGTAATTTTAACCGTTGCAAACAACTGTTTCCAATCGTAAATGCAGTCGTTAACAACTGTTTACAACTGTAAAGAACTTTTTCCACTCGTAAACAACTGTTTTCAGTCGTAAACAACTGTTTCCAATCGTAAACAACTGTTTCGAATCGTAAACAACTGTTTCCAATCGTAAAAAAACAACTGTCTACGATCGTTTCCAATTGTTTTCAATTGTTTCTGATTGGAAAAATGTCCCAGAATACAATGACTTGAGTTATTTTCATACGGGCAAGTCCATTAAAATGGGAAAGTTCAAAGTCAACAGACTTTCAAATAAGCACACTTCTACTATTGTCACGTCAGTACCTGCTTACATGGGTTGAAAATTTACCTTTTTTCGGCCAGTCAGGAAAGAGAATGGAGTATGCGAATCAAAAATTGACTATCAAAGAAACATCTTGATTCTGCAGAATTGTGAAGCTTTCCCTGTTCTCCATTCTGACAAAAATGGATAAAAATTAGAGAATCAGCTTCATCTTATTAGTCAAAAATTACAAAACAAGAGAATAAAGAGGAGAATGGCAACGAGAATTGAGGTAATAAATGCAACTGCAGTTAACCTAGTTGCCATAGTTAAAGTTTAATTGAAAAAGGCTGAGATGGGACAATCTAGTTACCCATCACTCATTCAGTTAAAGAACCTCGAAGACCCGATAAAAATGAGTTCCTTTGTTGCTCAGCTATTCACGAATAATCGATTTTAGAATAGTAGAACTTCGCTGTCGGATTTGTGGTACGTCCATGTGCGTGCTCCTCTTGTCGTATGCTTGATAAATATTCCTTCACCCCCGGTTGACTGCAAAGCATATTTGACAGTGCAAAACGGATACGTCAGCCGAATTTTAGTATAGTTATCTTTTGGCCCTTCTTGGCAAGAGTCCTCTTCAGGCTCAAGCCACTCGCCTGTGTCTCGGTCTATACCTGAATGTTTTTTCTTCTTTAAAAAAAATGTTCAGGTATAAACCAAAACACACTCGTTACCAGAAACATGGAATGACATCTTCAGTTAAAGGAAATTCAGACCCCAGCCCCTCCTCTACAACAAAGTAGAGGAGAAAGACACAAGAAAGACAACAAAGAGAGGAGAGGACTACACAAAAGTCAACCGAGATGTGAAAAAAATCTCTACCCTACCAAGAAGCTCACCAAGTCAGATATTTAAGCAGGGGCGTCACATACGGGGGGAAGGGGGGATGCCCCCCCCCCCAATGTTGTCGGTTAGTCAGTAAAAATAGCCGAATCTGCGCAGAGCGTCGCGATTTTTCATAAAAACAGCCGATTTTGGGGGGGAAATGGTCAGTTTTTATGGCACTTGCCCGCACTTGCCCTTCGACCAAGTGCCATATAGCGATTGTAATTTCTGTCCGTCAGTCGGTCCCGGTTTTGCTAATTCGGGCACTTCCAAATCAGCTAGGGCGATGAAACTTGGCAGGCATATCAGGGACCCGACCCGATCAACTTACAAATAATCATTTCCCCAATCCGACTTTCCCGGATCCGGGAGTGCGGAAACCCGGAGACTATAAAGCAAAAGCGGAGCGAAACGTAGCAAAAAGAGTGCTGCCCAAATGCGGGATCGAACCACAGGCCTCTAAGTTGTGAAGCCAGTGTTCTACCACTGCGCCAAGGCTTCATGTATTCGGGAGCGAATGCGGGACTAGATATGGCTTATTAAAGTAAGACCAAGTGGTCAAAACGAATGTGGTTAAATTAAACAAATCTACTGGAACGCTTCCACATAAGCTAGGACAATGAAACTTGGCAGGAATATCAGGGAACCGACGACATTAACTTGGAAATAATCACTTTCCAGATCCGATCATAGTGGAGGGATGGGAAATCCGGAAACTATTAACATGCATAACTTTGGAAAGGGTAATCGAACATGCGTGAAACTTGACATGTGTCACGGACAAGTGTTTCGGATATTCAGTTTCAAATCCGGACCAGCTAGTTCGGGCAATTCCACATAAGATAGGACGATAAAACTTGGCAGGCGGATCAGGGACCCCAAATGATAAGGTTGAAATTAGTCACTTCCCCCATCCGAGCACCGTGGGGGGAGTGGAGGGAGGGGGAATCCGGAATCTTGAGGTATTCATAACTTTTGAACGGGTGATCGAGTCTCGATGAAACTTGATATTTGGAAAGACCTCATGCCTCAGACGACCCACTTCAAATCCGGACCGGATCCGGTGACTTTTGGGGGGAGCTGGAGGGGGCAACCGGAAATCTTTTGAGACGCTATGAGTGGAGGGATCGAGCGAAACTTGGTGGGAAGACACCTAGCAAACACTAGATACATCATTGACATAACCGAGCCGATTCGGGTACTGTGGGGGGGGGGAGTGGAGGGAGGAGAAATCCGGAATCTTGAGGTATTTTATAACTTTTGAACGGATGATCGGATCTCGATGAAACTTGATATTTGGAAAAACTTCATGTCTCAGACGACCCAATTAAACTCCGGACCGGATCCGGTGACTTTTGGGTGGAGCTGGAGGGGGCAACTGGAAATCTTGGAAAACGCTATGAGTGGAGAGATCGAGATGATACTTCGTGTGAAGACACCTAGCAAACACTAGATACATCATTGACATAACCGAGCCGATTCGGGCACTGTGGGGAGAGTGGAGGGAGGGGAATCTGGAATCTTGAGGTATTTATAACTTTGAACGGTGATCGGATCTTAATGAAACTTGATATTTGGGGAGACCTCGTGTCTCACCTACGTGTCTACTCGTAACAAGTGCCATATGAGCTCATAGCTCTTGTTCTTCAAAACAGTCGGTTTTTCGTAAAAATAGCAGATTTCTTCTTTAAACAGTTGATTCTTCTTAAAACAATTCTTTTTTCTTAAAAACAGCCGATTTTTTTTCAAAACAGTCGTTTTTATGGCACTTGCCCTCCTGCCAAGTGCCATGTAGTGATCGTAATTTCTGTCCGTCCGTCCGTCGGTTGGTCGGGCGGTCGGTCCAGGTTTTTCTAGTTCGGGCACTTCCACACAAGCTAGGACGATGAAACTTCGCACGCATATCAGAGACCCGACCAGATTAACTTACAAATAATCACTTCCCCAATACGACTTTCCCCGGATCCGGAAACTAGGAACAACGGTAGCAAAAGGTAGCAAAAATAGCGCTGCCCAAATGCGGTATCGATCCACGGACCTCTCTGGCGTAGGTCCAGCGCTCTACCACGTCGCTACGACTTGATGTATTGAGCAGCGAATGAGGGAGTAGATACGGTTTAAAGATTAAAGTAAGACCAAGTGGTCAGAACGAATGCTAAATGCTAACCAGAGCAAAACAACTAGAGCTATAACTAGAGCTATTTTGCTCTGATGCTAACTAAACTTATCAATCAATCAATCAAGTTTATTCCAAATAGCTAAAAGCTAGAAGTGGTGATAAATTTAAACTAAACAAATCTCGGGAAACGCTTCCACATAAACTAGGACAATGAAACTTGGCAGGCATATCAGGGAACCGACCAGATTAACTTGGAAATAATCACTATCCAGGTCCGATCATAGTGGGGGGAGTGGAGGGATGGGAAATCCGAAAACTATTAACATGCATAACTTTGGAAAGGGTAATTGTACATGCGTGAAACTTGACATGTGTCAAGAACAAGTGTTTCGAATATTCAGTTTCAAATCAGGACCGGATTCGGTACCTGTGTAGGGGGGGGGGGGCTGGAGGGGGGCACCGGAAATCTCCTGAAATGCGTCCACATAAGCTAGGACAATACAACTTGGAAGGCAGATGAGGGAGGAAGAAAGGTTTTATCAACCCCATTCCAAAGAAAGAAGCACCTGATGATTTCTGTGGTTTACGGCCGGTAACAGTTACATCAATTTTCAGCAGAATTTACGAAAGTTTTGTTGCCACGTGGCTTAAAGAATATCTTTTAAAAGTAATTGATCGAAAGCAGTTTGGTAACATTCCTAATTGTTCGACAGTCCATTAGCTAGTTAATTTGATTGATTTTATTTTAAACCATCTGGATGAACCTGGCAAATGGATAAATTGAATTGCAATTGATTCTAAAAAGGCATTTGACCTTGTTGACAATAAAATTCTTTTAGAAAAAATGGCTGAAAAAAAGATATCGAATTTTATTGTCAAAATCATCAAGAGCTTCTTGACAATTAGAGAGCAAACAGTAAAGTATAAAGGCCATTTTTTACTTCGTTACCAGTTTTTTGTAGAGTTCCACAAGAAACCTTCCCGGATACGGTGATGTTCGGGGGAGTGGAGGGATGGAGAATCCAGCATCTAGTGACATGCATAACTTTAGAACAGGTGATCGGACGTGAATGAAACTTGACAAGTGTCAAGAGCAAGTGTCTCGGATGATCAATTTCAAGTTCGGAACGAATGCAATAACTGGGGGGGGGGGGGGTGCAAGAAATCTCCTGGAGGAAGTTTCCAAACCCTGTTCTTACACCTTGTTGAGAGGATGGACGAGTGGAGGCGAGGTTTAATGAAGATAAGGCTCCTGGGGTGTGGGCTGAAGACATTCTGACACCGTAGGTGCCCACTAGACCCAGGACCAGTCAGGAAACCGGACATAAGAGACAAGGGAAAGTCTCAGGGAATTCTATAGCCCAGCCGCAGTCAATCCAGAAATCCCTAATCAAGCTGGTTCACACATCCTAGCGAAGCTGGAATTCACATATCCAGTCAATTCAATTCAATTCAGTTTATTTCTAAAACGTGCAGCGGACAAGCCGAATATTCGTTTGGTCGTCAATAAAAAAATATATATACAATTTATAGTCAACACTTTTAAATTAAATTTAAAATAACAGTAATCGTCAAATACATTTAATAAAAAGAGTTAAACTCAGGTACACAATTACTTACTAGCACTGGCGTTAAAAACCTTGACAAAGGAGGGAACAAAGCTCAAGCCCGAGGCCTACTAGCCGAGATGGACCATAACGTCTATAGTTAATTTATCTCATGCAAATCGTGTACAAGAGTGTGACACATATAATATAGTACTAATGGGTCCCTAACTAAATCTATAAACTGGTCCTTACCATAAATTATAATATAGAGTAACTGAGGTCTTGCTCCGACCAAGGATGAAAGAGAACTCTTCTTCGCTGCTGATTCATTCCGCAGCCAAAATACTTAGAATCAAATGGATCAAAGCCTGACCTCGGGTTAGCCAGCAGCTAACTGGAGCTAGTGGATAAAGACCGAGTGACCTATTGTCACGATGCCGGGAAATTAATGATGGTGATGGAAACCGAAGAGATCTATAGAAAAGTAGGCGATAGATGGAGGGAATAACTAGAAGGACTATTGCAGAGCAAAGTGCTATGGGATGTCTCCATAACACAGCAAAAACAGCAGCCATGTCAAAAAGAAATCACAGCATCAACTTTAAATCCAAGCAACTCTCAGAAGCAAATTCACCAAAACAGATACTTAACGCTAAGCTAGAATATCTAGTTTGTTTTTTCATAAGTTCATTTTCCAGTTTGAGCAGCTTGAGCCTGAAGAGGACACTTATCTAGAAGGCGGAAATATAGCTATAATAGAATTCGGTTGTTGTGTCCGTTTTGCACTGTCAGATATGTTGTATGCTTGACAGAAACTCTTTATGAACAGCAAGTTTTCACGTAGTGAGCTACCTTCAGCGAGCTGATCGCTGGCCGTTGAAAAGTAACATACAGATTTTCCGCATCATAGTGGAATTATGTATTGATAGGACGACCACGGGCCATAGACATTCTGAATGTCATACTAGAGCAAATAGTGACAACAAAAGAAAAAATCCCTTAACACGATCCAGATTAATAATGCAGGGTATTCAGTTAAATGATACAAAAAAAGTTAGCCTTTCAGTTAAACTCTAATAGTTGAACACAGTAGCCTATTGATATATTAACTCCGTCCGTCACATACCACTGATTTTGTTCAAGTTTGGATTTGACCAAACTAGTGTCTCACTGTTTAATAACACCATCACAAATAAATACATTGTAAACCTGTACATTTTCAGGCATCCATGGTACACAGCTTAGTCGAATCATATGGTCTTCTGGAAGACACCACATGTGTCGATCCAAAACCAGCCACTGAAGACGAGTTACGAATGTTTCACTCAGAATCATATGTTTCTCATTTGAAGTCAGCTGATGACTCGACAGTAGCAAATGAAGATAGTGACATCGAGTCTGATGATGATCTCCCTGATGATTCTGCTGAATATGGCTTGGGTATGTTTTGTATTGGTTCATTGTGGGCTTTGGATGACAGTTTTATGCAGCATACTTCCAGATGCATTCTTTTGTTGATGGCCTGCATTTGGCCTACATGGACTACGTTCACTCATTTTCTTGAAGATGGTTATTTTTGTCTTCCATTTATGTCTGAACAATGGAATGGTGTGAATTGATAAATGACAAACGAAAAAAACCCGTAATTTTCTGGAAAATATAGAAATAGAAAAAATCTAGCCTAATAAATTATAAGAACACAACAATTCTCATACGGTTTGAAGTCTTTTTCGTTCCTTAATAGCTAGTAAAGTATTTCACGGCTTCAGCTTTTTAATTTAAATTTAGTACCACTCGCCTATCTGTATTTCATGCTTTGCTTGATAAACAGAAAAGTAAATTTCAGGATAGAAATACCCCAGTCCCCCCTAGTTCCCACCACAGTCGTAGGATCCACCCTGATAGGATTTCTACTTTAATCCTAAGACCCGGATAGGAACTCGGATCTCCTTTACATATATTATGAGCGTGTTCCATCCTCGTACCAATAGTAACTATTAGTTACTATTTCCGTTCCATCCTCACGAAAAGTTACTACGCTGACCGTTCCAACCTTGTCGGAATAGTAACTAATAGTTACTATTTGCTTACCATGCTCGGGAGCATGGTAAGCGTAGTAACTACGCGTCTCTGTAACGTGATTGGTCGGATTCGCCCGTGGCATGATATCCCGCTGGAAAATAGAAAGATCGTTCCAGCCTTGACGGCAAAAAACAAGAATTTGTGACGTCATGCGTAGTAACTACGGTAAGTAGGATGGAACACGCTCTATATGTAAAGCAGATCCGAGTCATGTGTTCTTTCAAACAGGTAAGATTTGTTCATTTAGAATTTGGAAATGTCACATGGTTCAGATCTCCTCCCCCCATCCCCATGGATAGTCGAGTCCTACTTACTTAAGGTATGTGTACACACAGTACAATGCATATGTCTTGTGGCATGTGTTTGTATGGCACTTGCCCTTCGGCCAAGGGCCATATAGCGATCGCAATTTCTGTCCGTCCATCGGTCAGCCGGTTGGAAGGTCCGGGTTTTGCTAGTTCGGGCTAGCGAGTTCGGTACTTCCGAATGTATCTTGGCAAGAATATGAGGGATCCGAATAGACCGACTTGAGAATAGTCGTTTGCACGATCCCAACATCGTGGGGGGGGGGGGGGAGTGAAGGGATGGGGAATCCGGAATCTAGTGGCATTTGTAACTTTTGAACGGGAGATTTAAATGAAAGTTGGCAAGCGGAAAGAGCTATTGTCTCAGATGTTCCATGTCAGGTCCGGACCGGATCCGGATCCTTGGGTGGGGGTGAGTTGGAAGGGAACACCTGACTTTTTGTGAAATGCTTAGCATCGAGGGATCGGGATGGAATTTCGTGAGAAGAACAAGCATAAACATTAGATACATTCTTATTAGAACCAGGTCATATCGGGGATCTTTAAGGGGAGTTGGAGGGGGTTTCGCGGAATACCGGTGATCGCGAGTTAGGATACTTCCAGATTTGTTGAGGATGATAAAACGTGGCAGGCATGTTAGAAACCCGACCAAATAGGCATAAGGACCCGACACAATGCCCTAGGAAGACTTCCGTTCCTGTATCCGACCTTTTCTCGGGTAGTTGAGAGAGCGGAAAACCGGAAATCAACGACTGGAAGATTGCGAACAAATGTTCCGATTCAAGTGAAACTTTATGGGTGATAAAAAAAAACTTATGGCCTAGATTTGCGGAGCATGTGTCTGAACCCCATGCGACCATGGTTGGGGGAGCGGGGGGGGGGGGGGGGGGTCGGGAAATTATCTGACATGCACACAAACCAAACGGCTGGGCCGAGTGGGATGCAAGCTGAACAGTACCAAGTTTGTGAAGCCTACATTTTTCATTTGGCGTCCGAACAGGATCCGACCAAGGTAGGATGAGGATGAAGCGGGAACCGGAAATTTGCAGATATGCTCCGATTCGAGTTAAACTTGATGGAGGGGAAGAAAGATGTTAGAGATGCGAAGTTTATGTGTCCGAGTCGTATTCGGCCACAGTGGGGGGAGTTGGAGGGGGAGTCCCGGAAGTTTTGTGGCTCGCATAGGGGTCAAACTAGTGGAATGATTTGAGTGAAACTTGGAAAGCTAGAGAGATGGTATGCCCTAGATGACTTATGTTGGGGTCCGGACCTCTTTCTGACACCACCTACTCGTTACAGGTGCCACATGAGCTTGTATCTCTTGTACGCTTTACTTGTACTTGTCTCAGGATGCAAGCTATACAGCACTTTCCGGCGGACAGGTGAAGTCGTGTCGTGAAAAAAAAGTCTTTTGTGATGGACACCAAGAGTTGAAGCTAGAACCCCGAATGGGTGATTTCTAATGAATCTAGTCAGGTCCATAACTGAATGTGACAAGGTTCTAAGAATACGAAAGAGTGTGACATTTTTTTGAAAAATTAAAGGAAAGAGATCATTAAACTTCACCGAGATGCTGCAAGGATCGTAGAAACTAGAGGCGTTTTACCGCGTCATATTTTTTTACACAAACATTTGAGCGTTTGTCGCGGAATGCAGACACAGAATTGTGTGCTGCACACTCATCCCACAAGTTGAACCTCGTGGAAACGTAGTGTTGCCTTTTTTTTGCGGTCCAGATCTCGAAATAAAAATTAAATCTAGAGAAAATCTAAGTAAATAGAACTTTATGCTTATTGTCGTACCGTTTTGTAACTAACAAGGATCCTCAGCGAATCTCAGTAAAAAGAACTTTAGGGTTATTGTCGTACCGTTCTCTACTAGAAGGTTGTTCAGTTTGTGTCTAAGTACTTGATAAAGTAGCAACATTTTTTTTGCCACAAACTTCTGAGTGTTTGTCGTGGAATGCGGAAACAGAATTGAACCTCGCGGAAATGCGTTTTTATCTGTTTTTTTGGTGGTAATTTAGAATAGCTGAAAACAAAGTCGAGACGAATCTCAGCAAATAAAACTATCTACTTGTTAAAGTAGCAAAATTAATATTTGGACATTTTTTTGCTGCCAAATTATAATCTCCAGTCAAAATCGAGCCACAAAGTCGAAAACCACCTCAACAGTTTGTCTGAAAAATTATAAGCCACAAAGCTAGCCAACAAAGCGTTGTAGGTTGCCTTAGAAAATCATTGCTCCCGTATATTTGCTATATGCAGCAAATTATCTGCTACTGCTGTCCAATTGCTAATTAATAATCTTCGTTAGATTAGCAGGTATGGCAGGAACTTCTCTAACCTCACCTCCTTAGAGCCTGCTCCATCCTTCTAACAATAGTAACTAATAGTTACTATTTCTATTCCAACCTCGTGAAAAGTTACTAGGAGACTGTTCCAACCTTCTCGAAATAGTAACTAATGGTAACTATTTGCTTACCACGCTCGAGAGTGTAGCTAGCGTGGTAACAGCTAGCTACACTGAGGTTGTATTGTTTGTAATAATACTAACGTTTTTTTTTACAAAGCCAAAAGGCCAGACAAGATTAAGTACATGTATCACCACACAAATAATCTGTTACACCTGTTACTAGAACTATTACATAAGCTATGCTAAACTTTCTTTCCTAAGTCTAAACGCTTTAAATTACATATTTGCATACTTCTGCGATGAAGTTGGGGTTCGTAGATTTCAGGATACCGGGAGCGATACCGACCCATCCCGAACAAATTTACTTCAAATGCAAATGCTGTGAGAGGAAGTGGTTCGAATCCGCTTCCTGCAATTTGCAAAGAGGGAGAGGCTGGTCCGATCAACGCGGCAAGATATTTTGTGGAGAATAGAAAATTGTGTTCCTGCCTTAACGCCAAGAAGACAGGATCTGTGACGTCATGCGTAGTAGCTACAGTACTAAGTTGGGTGGAACATGCTCTAAATATCGTCTCTTTTTCTAGGCTTTGACTGTCCGAAAATAAGGGATCTGCAAAAGTTTGTCAAGACTATTGCTGGAGGCACGATTTCAGCTTCTAAGCTCCTCACAAGTAAAAAGTATGATACTGTGATAAACTGGTGCGGCGGCTGGCATCATGCCCAGAGGTAAGCTGGTGGTAAAAGAGGTGTAGGCTAAGGTAAGTTTCGTAGCCGTAAAGGACGCCATGGATTTGTTCCGCCTTTACATTGCCAGAAGTTCCCTTATAGAATCAGAAAGCTTCAGAAATCCCCGCCCTTCGCCAATGTCTCGTCGACTTTTTAGCGCTTTTTTGGGTCGGCCGACTTTGCCAGTCATGTGCCGCAAACTTTGCCGAACTGCCGACAACTCTGTCGCAAGAGGGTATCATTATGGCAGATATGATAAGCCAACAGGTCCCTCGTGTGTCAAATAATGTATTACCTGGCAAATTTGTTGGCTCAATTACTTTCAACCACGGGGCACACAGTTTTAAAACATTTTGCGTCGGACCTCCGCTTCGGAAAGAGGAAGTCTGAAAACAGTTGCCAAGCTCCGGCTAAAGTCCAGCTCGAGTAAAAGCTTTCGTAAACCGATATGTCCCAACAGTTTTATCATAAAAATATCAATCCTTGTAAGAGTTGTGCTTTAAGGTCCACTGAGACGCAATCCTCTTTCTTATCCTACCATCTTCCCTAATGGTCATCTTTGCATTTTAAATATCTCAAACTCCTCGGCACACATCAAACATAGCTAACCGGAAATGTTGAAATTTAGAAGAGTAGGGGGAGATACGACAGTCTAGTTACCCATCACCTATTCCCTCAAACAGGCTTGAATATACGAAGAAATGCTTCACTTGGTAATCAAAAGCTAATGCCCCATGTAGTAGATCGATTTTCATCAAAGAACCTTTTCTTTCTGTTTTTGTATGTGCGTGTAACTCCATGTTTGAAATATTTAGCAACTACAGGGGCAAACGATATGGAAAAATAAATCTTTTTGGGGTCACACGTACTCAGAGGCGTTACTAGCCAAAAAAATTGTTTTTGAGGGGGGGGGGGGGCAAAGTATTTACCGACAGGCTGGTCATTTTTACCGAAGGTTGTTTCTGAAAAATGAATGTTTTAAGAGAAAATTTTAAGAAAAAACGACTTTTCTTAAGAAAAAATCGACTATTTTTGTTTTTACCGAAAATCAACTGTTTCCAAGAAAAAAATCAATGTTTTTCGAAAAGTAGTGGTGCTGGATATTTTGTACCGACTGGTTGACAACATTGAAGGGAGCGGGCCCGCCCCCCCCCCCCATACGTGACGCCCCTGCACGCACTAGCGGGCTTTCTTCGGAAGTGACATTACAGTCTGTAATTGAAATATAAAACAAAACCAAAGGTTTCGATGGGATCCCAAAATAATATTTACAGACAATTGGGTCTTGTAGCGGTCCAGTGGTAATCATCGGAGAAGACGAAGCTTAAATATGGATTCAGCCTTTGAGTTTACCCCTATAGCCTGCGTCGTGTCTACTTTGACGAAAGTTCCTGCCTTACTTCTGCCAAATTTCCGGTTTCAGCTGGATTCCAGGCGGACTACTTGTCTTGCAAAAAATTGAAGTTCGAAAACAGACTCGGTGTATCTCTATACCATCCATATCTCCATAATCAACTTCACATAAAACTTCAACTTTCAACAAATTTTCCGATTTCAGCAGGATTCGTGGTGAAATGTGTCAAGGTATAAAATGATTGTCATACACGAATTCAAATCAAACTTTTACTTTTAACAGATTTTCCGGTTATGGCCGGATTCTGGGCGATCTACTTGTCCGGCGACAAAATAATTTCATATTCGGATTCATCATGTTTCACTTTCTTTAAATCAAATCTTTAATCAACTTCAGATTAATCTTTTATTTTTGACGAACTTTTCGGTTTTGGCCAAATTCCGGCCGATCTACTTGTTCGACGAGAAAATCATTTTCATATTCGGATTCAGCATGTCTGCTTACCCCTAAATCGGATATCTAATCAACTTCAGATACAACTTTTTACTTTTAACAAACTTTCCGCGGTTTTAGCCGGATTCCGGGTGAACTACTTGTCCGGCGAAAAAATGGTTTTCATATTCGAGTTCAGTATGTCGTCTTACCCCCGTAATCTCATTAGCTTTTAAAAAATATTTGTTTCGCCCCTTAATTTGAAACCCCTTCCCCTCCCCTAAATATGCAGGTATCGGGCCCATCTACGAACTCGACCTTTCCCTTGACTCGATGAGTCCTCACACCAAGTTTCATCAAAATATCTCATTCCCTTCGAGAGTTATCGTGCTGACAGACGGACGGACAGACGGACAACTTTGGGGATGTCAACTCATAGGTATCCCTTCACTTATGTTTTGGGATCCCAAAAACAACTTAATAGAGTCAAAATTATTTAGTGTACCTGAATCCAAGATATAAAAATAAATTTCCTTTTCAGTGAAACTTAAAAAAAAATTTAGTCATTCGGTTTTCAAAATACAGAATTCGAACGGGAACAGCAATTTGAAGTTTAACCGAAAAGGGTTGAGTTTGGGACAATCTAGTTACCCATCACTTATTCACTTAAAGAGGCTTGAAGACTAATGAAAACGCGTTACTTCGTTGATCCTCTATTCGCGAATAATCAATTTTCTTTCTCTGTCTGATTTGTAGTACCTGTATGTGCTTGCACCTACACTTACCTATACTTGTACCTATGCTTGACGAAATTTACGAAAATAAGTGTTCACGCAGTGGGCTCACCTTCACCGAGCTGATCACTGGCCACTGAAAAGCCGCGTTTACATTCAGATTTTCCGCCTCATAGTAGGACTTTGCGTTGTGAGGATGGCCGTTGATATTCTGAAGTCATACTAGAGCAAATAGTGAAGAAGAAAAAATGCCAACACAGTCCAAATGATACAGTGTATTAAGTTAGATGATGCAAGAATAAGTTGGCTTTTCGGTTAAACTTTAATTGTGTTTAAATATTGTAAATAATTGGTTCGGTAGCCTAATTATTTATTGGTACGACTCGATTTTGCTTTGTTTGACTTGTGCTGCTTGTACCGAAAAGTCCGTAACGTCTACTGGTCCGTTCATTGTTTTGAACTGACGAACTAACCAAAGGCCGAGGGGTCGACGACTCTCCCGGAATGGTGTACACGTCCCGAAGGAATAATCCGGAATGGTCAGGAATAATCCGGAATAGTCAGGAATAATCCGGAATGGTCAAGAATAATCCGGAATGGATTATATTAGATTAGATTAAATTTTATTAGGTGGCAGTCTTCTATATTCTACATAATATGGTAACACTATTTTTATATTATTCTACATGCCATTCATACACGGTTCTACATATGCAACAAACATTCTGCTTACAAAAAACACTCACGCATCCTTACTATCCTTGTGCAAGGAAAACTCTCTTCACTGCAGCCATGAAGGATGCCAGACGACTCGAATTTCTGATTTCAACTGGAATTATATCCCATACATAGGGTTAGGAATAATCCCGAATAGTTAAGAATAATCCGGAATGGTTAGGAATAATCCGGAATGGTCAGGATTATTAGGGTATTCCGGAATGGTGTACATAAAAGACTAGAGTCGTCGACCCCTCGCAAAAGGCTTTATTCTCTGACCGCCGTCTTGGTACTGATTCACCTTTTCCACTGGACCCAACAGCCTTCTCTGTTTCTTGGTTTGAAACAAAAATACCTGAACATTAACCTATTGAAAGGTCTCGATGAGATATGCCAAAACATCGTGCTTGGTGCTAATTGGCCTCTCATATCTGGATCCGACAGCTTTTTATTTTATTGATTTTTCTTGAAAATACACTTATTGGAAATTCTCTATGAGGCATGCCGAAACATGGGACCTCGTTATAAAAGTGATATAATAAGTGAAAAGCCGTAGTTAAAGACTCCCTAATAACAACCTGAATTTTGTCATTCTTTGCATTTGACGTCTGTTGAAGCTTAGGTTTTTTCTTTATAAAACCCATGAGAATGGAACGGCTGTTATTAAAGCAGTGACGTCTTCTTGTTAAAATTGGGATGAGCGGAGTGTCCATGTAGGCCATTTTAGTCATTCAGTAATGAAAAAGAGGAGTTTGGTCGTGACATAAAATCAGTTATCGACAGTGGGTCTGTGCTAGGGTATGTCGGCTAGACCCCCACTCTCAAAGGTATCTTCCTTTCGCTACATTAGCAGGATTATAAATTCAGTCTAATTTGATTCTTGTCGCCTTTACCTAATAACGAGGGGAGAATGTAGCCAAAGGAATTACGGTGCTTTCGGTTGCTGGGTTTTAGGATACTGTACTCCGCCAATGCTCTCCCAAGTTCACAAGTGCGGTTTTTGACAGTCCAATCATAGGATTGGCTTGGGGATTTTGCAAACACAGAAGAAGTTAAATTTTGCATGCTTTTGTCGGGCTTGTCGGGCTGTTCGAGTGAATAAGTGATGGATAACTAGACTGTCGTATCTCACCCCTACTGTACTAAACTTCAACATTTCCGGTATCGATGTTGGATGTCCTCGGAGGAGTTTGAGATATTGACGAAGGGAAGATGGTAGGATAAGGAAGAAGACGATTGCGTCCAGGCCCTTATACAGGAATTTTTTTCGGGGGGGGGGGGGGGGGGGGCGTGCCTGCGGGTCGGACAAAAAAGTACAAAAAAAACATAGATCAGAGGAAAAAGCCCATAAAAATGACCATTTTTGTATGTTTCGGGGGGGGGGGTCAACCACTTAACCCCCCCCTCCCCTGGATACGGCCTTGATTGTGTCTCAATGCCACTGAGTCAGTGGACCTTAAAGCACGCAACTCTTAGAAGAAATTATATTTTTATGATAAAACTGATCCAATAGCTAAGGGTGTAGTAAAAAATCCGCAAAAGACAGACGGACGGACGGGCAAACCTTACACGTTGTGCCACGACACCAGTGGAACATCTGTGAGTGTGATGGACGGACTTAGTTCCCAGTGTTGCCGCTTTACTGCATTTCGCGGTGTAATCCGCGATTCTTAGGAAAATGCCGCATACAGTTTATATTGTACCACATACCGCATTTATAGCGCGAAATGACGAGAAGGGAATACCACTGTTGGTGAATTTTAGTTTATTAGCCTATATAGGAGGGTAGATTTTTAGATGTAGAGTACAGCAATGCCAGAGCATACCATAACAGACTCATTGTTGCCAGGATCTAGCTATTGCATGCCGAAGCTGAAACCTTCGACTAAGGTAACAGCCGCAGGTACCGAAAATGCTCCAGCTACGTCCTTTCGCTTGAAGGAATCGGGCTTAAGGCAAATTTTACCGCATTTTGGTTGGAGGATACCATAGAAATTTGGCTTTTTGGGATCCCAAAACGTAAGTGGAGGGATACATGTGACATCTCAAAAGTTGTCCGTCCGTGCGCACTATAACGGTCGAAGGGAATGAGATATTTTGATGAAACTTGGTATGAGGGTTGTGTGGGTCAAGAGTAAGGTCGAGTTCGTAGATGGGCTCTGTAGCCTTACATTTGGGGGTGGGGGGTTTAAATTAAGGGACAGATGTAATATTTTTAAACATATAATGTGATAGTCGATTATGGGGTAAGAAGTCATGCTGAACACGATGGTGAAAACCATTTTGTCATCGGACAAGTAGTTCGCCCGGCCGAAACCGGAAAGTTTGTCAAAAGTAAAAGTTTGATTTGAAATTGATTAGATGTTCGATTTAGGGGTAAGAAGACATGCTGAACACGAGGGTGAAAACCATTTTTTGCCGGACAAGTAGGATAAGTCGTAGGAAAAGTCTTATTTGAAGTTGATTAGATTTTCGATTTAGGGGTAAGAAGACATGCTGAACACTTATGTGAAAAGTATTTTCTAAACGGCCAAAACCGTAAAACTTGTTAAAACCAAAAGTTTTATGTGAAGTTGATTAGATGACAGATTTAGGGGTAAGAAGATACGCTGAATCTGTATATGACAATCTTTTTTTTTTTTTACCGGGAGATATAGGTTGTTCGGAATCCGGTTGAAACCAGATTTCTTTTGTAAGTTAAAGTTTTACTTGAAGTTGATTAGATGTTCTTTATACGGATAAGGAGATACGCTGAATTTGTTTCTGACCTTTCTTTTTTTTGTGGTAGTTCGTTCGCAATTGTCTGGATCAAATATTAGATTTTTGGGATCCCATCGAAACCTTTGGTCTTGTTTATGAAGCCAGCATGGCAAAGCGATGACTGTCGAGTAGCACCACTATTAGGTCCGTCAAAAGTGTTGTTATGTTATAAATATTTGTATGGTCTCGCTAGACATGTGAACGGGTGGTCTTGTGGACTGGTGTGTTGCAACGACTGTGTTTAAAGTTTAACTGAAAAGCCAACTTATTTTTGCGTCATTTAATTGAATACACTGAATAATTTGGATACTGCAAAAGGATTTTTTTTATTTTCCACTATCTGCTCTAGTTATGACGTTCAGAATATCAGGGGCCGTCCCCACAATGTAGATTCTACTATGACGCGGGAAATTTAAATCTCAACACAAACACGGCTTTTCAGTGGGTTGGGGTGTGCCTAGCGAAAACTGCTTACTGCCCGAATAAAAAAAAAATCACAAATCTTTCTGTTAAGGCATACAACACAGATACAAGCACATAGGGGTACCACAAACCACACGGAAATTGTACTATTTGAAAATCGATTAATCGTAAATAACTGAACCAAGAAGTAACGGATTTGCAGTGGGTCTTCAATCCAATTTAAGTGAATAAGTGATTGGTCACTAGATTTTCCTATCCCAGCCCTTTTCAATTAAACTTTAAGTGTGAATATTATAGTTGCGTTTTATTGGATTCACTTTTGTTTCGTCAAAGTTTGTAGTTTGGCTCTTGTTTCGTCTTACTTGCGTTTTATTGAGTTCTTGTTTCCGAAAAGTCAAACTACACCAAACTACGTCGGCGAGGTAGTTTGTAGTTTGAGCTCCGTAGTTTCAGGTTCGAAACTACAGCAAATGGAATGGACAAATAAAACGGCTTTTAAGCGAAACTACGCCAAAACTACATCCAAAAAAACGCAACTTATGCAAAAGCAAAGAAGTGCTGCAGCAGCGATGCGGCAGCGCTATTGCAACAACAACACGCCGCCGTATGCTTGGACATATACCATCTACCATCAGTCCCTCGCCCCTCGCCATAACATCAGAGGGTGCAGATGGCACTACCGCAACATGTGCTGACGGGAAAACGTCAGAACACGAAATCATTTTGGCCAATACTATTCGGGAAGTTACAGCATAGTTTCGATGCGGACGACGAGATAAGCTTCGGTTGCTAGACAGTCATTCCCGAATCTTGCGAAACTCTATTATGTAACGTCTGTCCATTTCCTGACGCTACACACAGGACGTTAATTTAATTACATCATTTCAGGGACGAAGCTTCCGGCTTTTGCTACGTAAATGATATCGTCCTTGGGATCTCGGAACTGCGCAAGGAGTTCGAGCGAGTGCTCTATATCGATCTCGACGTTCATCATGGTAAGACCGTAGAATTATCTTAAACTGCGCCTGCAGTCAATAAAGATCAGGAACATACAAGACCAAAGGTTTCGATGGGATAAATTTAATATTTATTGGACTTCTTGATCTAGACCATCAAATCTTGTAGATATCTGAGTCTTCACCAGAGTCCTTTAACATTTTGCTGTTTATCCATAATCAGCTGCTTGAATGTGTACAAACATAATGTTACCGTTTTGGAGTTTTTATGGCATTTGCAGCCTCTGGCTCTAGTGCCATATTCCGTTTGTCTATCACACTTTTTCGAGTTAGGGTACGTCCAGATCTGCTAGGACGATCAAACTTGACAGGTGTATCAGGGACACAATCAAACTAACCTGGAAATAATCTGTTTCCCGACCCTACATCTGAGGGGAGTGGACGGCGGGGGAATGTTGATCTAATAATCAACAAAGTAAGAAGTGGAAAGGCCAAGAAGGAAGACATTCATGCGCGAAGCACTGGACCGGTCTTAATTCAATGAAAGGGACTTCTGATTACGTCTGTTCGACAGTCTTCATGGGGGACTCCGGGACTTGAAGCTCACTCGTTTAGTGCATTTGGCAGCGTCTTCAACTTACGAGATTCCATGTTAAAAGAATTTCTCGGCATTGTCAAACGCTTGAAATTCACTTGAAAGCCCTAGCTCTACAGAGTCCCTTAAGCTTGATGCAAATTTAATACAAGACGTCGCTCAAATGTCTATTTTGTCATTGAATATTACATTATTTAGAAACCTTTTCTTATCCTTACGAATTGCAAATTTTACTTCCAGTCAAGCTAGAGTGGTGGAAATAGGATCGAAATATCGAGATTTTAATTGTAGCAAGCCTGGAAATGTTTCTATACGGTGTGAGAGAGGAAAAAAAAAAAAAACGTAATCTTGAATGATTTCCTCGGTTGTTGTCTGACAGATCAAAGTTTGTAGATTCATCGCACTCTAGCTCAGGATCTTATTTATCAGCTTTGTTTTTATTTTTCGCAAGTTTTCAGTCGATATTCGCAGTTTTTTTCAAGAGAATTGAGATATTGAAATTTTATATCTGCGACAAAGATGAGCTCAACTAGAGGTATTTGCAGAGCTCTGAATTAATAATAATAATATATTCGGAAATTGGATCTGCAGCGCAACCAATCGGCTTTTACTTTTAAAATTTCTTCTTCGGGGCTTTACAGCGATATAGCTGTTTGTAGAGGGAACAAATTGTCATGTTCCGCGTAGCTCCTACCTTCCGCTCGTTTGCTTCGGTCAGGGTACATGGATTTATTCGACTCCGCATGGTCGTATTACAGAAATAGGGAGACGGAGGTTCTGGTGCTTATTTGTTCTCGCAAAGATGTAATATCTCGATGAATAGCTTGTGAGGTTATGGTGGTTATTTCTGGGTTGCAGCTTCAGGGGCGCTCCAGTCCTATATCCGCGATTGAGCGCGACAGCTGTCGTCTAGCCGCTTTTTGAATCCCTCAGGTGTCTGATCGCAGTTGATTCAGACAGGCTTTTCCACAGACAGTGTTGCCACTGACTGCGGAATCCCGTGATTTGTCACAGATTTTCGACAAAGCAAGCCAGAATCCTGTGACCGATTCCTTAGCAGTAGTTTAATTATAAACATGAACTAGACCTACGTTGCCGGGGCAACGTGAAGTGTTGCGGCAACCTTTGTCCGGCTTCGCCGACTAAAGTGTTGCGAGAGCAACACTTTGGTTTTGTTTCTTCACTGTCGGTTAAATGCTGAAATTGTCAACTTATCGAAGCTTTTAAAACGGTATGTTTTAAAAAGAATAATCATATGATCAAAAGCTGTTCTTTAGCGTTGTAAAACCAACAACAAAACAATATCGGAAGAAGGGACTAAATTGACTTGGCGGTCAGTTGAACTTTATCCTTTTCAATCGTAGATATCGTGACGGATGAAAACTTGGAACAATATCTTATATAATCTAGTTGGTATTATAAAGCTATCCGTAACGTTTCAGGATTAAAATACCATAGATGACACTATTAATTATTACAAAACTACCTTATTGTTTTAGATTACCGTATCGTTTGTACCCGTTGTGTAAACAGTTAATCCTCGGTTATAGCGATAGACCATCGATACAAATTTTCTTACCGTCATATTTACAGATATCGAATACAATGTGCACCAATTTTCAAAAATTTCTAGCCCCTCGTGAACCGATTCTTACTTACAAGTCCCTCTCCCGTGATTGACACCAAATTCATCGGAGCAAATAATGGATACACCAGCTATTAAAAGTTGCAAACCCCTCATCGCTGAAGATGATTATAGCATAAAAGCCTTTTGGCTTTTTGGGAACAAAATTGTTCTTACCATCTAATACACCTGATACAAATAACAGGTATACCAACTAGCAAAAGCTGCAAACTCCTCATTGCCGAAGATGATTATGAGCTAACAGTCGACTGTTGCTTACAGTCGACTGTTGCTTACAAGTCTCTTACATGTCTCACAACTGGTATTGCCTATTTTTGGTTTCAGTGTGTACCTTACTCCTGAAGTTGTCAACCCCTTGAAACTTTCAAACTGGTTTATCTCATGAAGGATTTTTGTTCAAAAAAATGGATGACATATACTTTGATCAGCTCATCAAGGGCATCGATTGCCCTAACCACAACAAAAGAATATCAGAAAAAGGGACTAAATTGACTTTGCAGTCAGTTGAACTTTATCCTTTTCAATCGCAGACATCGTGACGGATGAAAACTTGGAACAATATCCTATATAATCTAGTTGGTATTATAAAGCTATCCGTAACTTTTCAGGATTAAAATACCATAGATGACACTATTAATTATTACGAAACTACCTTAACTCCTCATTGCCGAAGATGATTATGAGCTAACAGTCGACTGTTGCTTACAGTCGACTGTTGCTTACAAGTCCCTTAAATGTCTCACAACTGGTATCGCCTATTTTTGGTTTCAGTGTGTACCTTACTCCTGAAGTTGTCAACCCCTTGAAACTTTCAAACTGGTTTATCTCATGAAGGATTTTTGTTCAAAAAAATGGATGACATATACTTTGATCAGCTCATCAAGGGCATCGATTGCCCTAACCACAACAAAAGAATATCGGAAAAAGGGACTAAATTGACTTTGCAGTCAGTTGAACTTTATCCTTTTCAATCGTAGACATCGTGACGGATGAAAACTTGGGACAATATCCTATATAATCTAGTTGGTATTATAAAGCTATCCGTAACTTTTCAGGATTAAAATACCATAGATGACACTATAAATTATTACGAAACTACCTTGTTTTACATTATCGTTTGTACCCGTTGCGAAAACAGTAAATCCTAGGATACAGCGAGAGACCATCGATACAAACTTTCTTACCGTCAGTTTTATATAAATTGAATACAATGTGCAACAATTTGCACAAATTTCTAGCCCCTCGTGCACCGATTCTACTGACAAGTCCCTTTCCCGTGATAGACATCAAGTTCACCGGATAAAAATAATGGGTACACCGGCTAGCAAAAGTTGCAAACCCCTCATCGCTGAAGATTTTTGTAGCATAACAGCCTATTATTACTGACAAGTCCCTTGCATGTCTTACAATTGGGAACCTAATTGTTCTTACCATCAAATGACAGGTACGCCAACTAGCGAAAGCTGCAAACCCCTCATTGCCGAAGATGATTATGAGCTAACACTCGACTGCCGCGTACAAGTCCCCTACATGTCTCACAACTGGTATCACCTATTTTTGGTTTCAGTGTGTACCTTACTACTGAAGTTGTCAACCCCTTGAAACTTTCAAACTGGTGTATCTCATGAAGGAATTTGAACCCCTTGAAACTTTCAAACTGGTGTATCTCATGAAGGAATTTGTGTACCAAAAAATGGATGACATATACTTTGATCAGCTCATCAGCGGGTATCGATTGCCGCCGAAAAAAAAAATTCTACCTGTCTTAGTTCAAAAGTTGACTTTCTTGCCGTAGGCCAACTTTCTAACGTCACCACTTAGAAAGGAGCAAAGGATAAGCTCTAGTTTCTTTAGCAATGAGAGAACTTCTAAAGTTTAAGAGGTACGTCTGATACCATTTCTCTACCGCAAACCCAAGTGCAAAAAAACGAATGATAAACTCAGCTGAAATCGCGTACACAAATGGAACCAAATTGTTCTTACCATCGAATACACCGGAAACAAATAACAGGTACACCAACTAGCAAAAGCTGCAAGGCCCTCATTACCGAAGATGATTATGAGCTAACAGTTGACTGTTGCTTAAAAGTCCCCTACATGGCTCATAACTGCTATCGCCTATTTTTGGTTTCAATGTACCTTACTACTGAAGTTGTCAACCCCTTTGAAATTTTCAAACTGGTTTATCTCATGAAGGAATTTTTGTACCAAAAAATGGATGACATATACTTTGATCAGCTCATCAGTGGCTATCGATTGCCGTCGAAAAAAAAATTCTACCTGTCTTAGTTCAAAAGTTGACTTTTTTGCCGTAGGCCAACTTTCTAACGTCACGACTTAGAAAGGAGCAAAGGATAAGCTCTAGTTTCCTTAGCAATGAGATAACTTTTAAAGGTTAAGGGGCACATCTGATACCGTTACTCTACCGCAAACCCAAGTGCAAAAAAAAATAATTATAAACTCAGCTGGAATCGTCGCAGACATGGACAGAAACAATAGATGGCAGCACTTTCGGACCCGTGGGAAAAAGCCACTTTTTTGTCTCTGTAGATTTTTCTATTTATCACTCAAAGAAGATATGTTGGCTGTGGGGCCGGGTAACTGCCGCATACTTTTAACACTTATAGATTTTAGTCCATCTTCAATTTGAAACTGGTGCCTGCCTGCTAGCGTGCTAGAACGGAGCTTTCCACTCGAAAGCAGAAACATGGTTTGATGAAACGAAAGGTTCGCTACACAACTTGAGATGGTCCTCTCCGACATAGGCTATACAACTCCACTTCACTTCGCAAACCGTAGGCTCTGGCTCGATGACAAGCAAAAACCATCCTTATTGGCCCCAGGCAAGAGTTCTACGGAGCTTTCCAAAATGTAATGTCATATTCATCAATCCGGCCTAAGGTCCACACTTTCCGTAAAAACCGCACAGGTTAGACCCTTCCCAGTTACCAGGAATAAAATGAAATCGGAGTCATAGGAAAAAAAAAAAAAAAAACAAAAAAAACGAGGACAAAACCAAAGTGTTGCTCTCGCAACACAATTATGAAGATGATAAACAGAGATTTCTCGTTTATAGTTGGTAAAAAGGACCCAGTTTTGTAGGCGCCAGAATGTGTTCTCATAATAGGTAACACAAAGATTCGCTGCTTCAGCAACGGTTTCTGCGGTTTCATTACAGATAGCATGCGCTGCTTCAACAGATCACTCTTAGGGCAAACGTTACGCATTGAACTTTATGCATACTAGAAGAGCCGAAACACCGCTGTAAAAACATCTGCTGACTTTTTTTCAGTCTCATGATATAGGAGAAGTCAGCAGATGCTTTTTCGGCTCTTTTTGGGATCCCAAAACGTAAGTGGAGGGATACCTATGACATCGCAAAAGTTGTCCGTCTGTCCGTCCGTCCGTCCGTCTGTCCGTCCGTCTGTAAGCACGATAACTCTCGAAGGGAATGAGATATTTTGATGAAACTTGGTGTGAGGGTTCGTTGGGTCGTCGGACCAGTCAAGTTCGTAGATGGGCTTTGTAGCTCTACATTTAGGGGTGGGGCAGGGGATTCAAATTAAGGGACAAACAAAATATTTTGAAACAGCTAATGTGATAGTCGATTATGGGGTAAGAAGACATGCTGAACACGATGGTGAAAATTATTTTGTCATCGGACAAGTAGTTCGCCCGGAATCCGGCCAAAACTGGAAAGTTTGTTGAAAGTAAAAGTTTTATTTGAAGTTGATTAGATATTCGATTTAGGGGTAGGAAGACATGCTGAAGACGACGGTGAAAATTATTTTCTCGACGGACAAGTATTTCGCCCGGAATCCGGCCCAAACCGGAAAGTTTGTTGAAAGTAAAAGTTTTATTTGAAATTGATTAGATGTTGGATTTAGGGGTAGGAATACATGCTGAAGACGATGGTGAAAACTATTTTCTCGACGGACAAGTATTTCGCCCAGAATCCGGCCCAAACCGGAAAGTTTGTTGAAAGTAAAAGTTTTATTTGAAGTCGATTAGATGTTCGATTTAGAGGTAGGAAGACATGCTGAAGACGATGGTGAAAACTATTTTCTCGACGGACAAGTATTTCGACCGGAATCCGGCCCAAACCAGAAAGCTTGTCAAAATTAAAAGTTTTATTTGGAGTTGATTAGATGTTCGATTTAGGGCAAGAAGACATGCTGAACACTTATGTGAAAACGATTTTCTACCTGGACATGTAGTTCGTCCGGAATCCGGCCAAAACCGGAAATCTGTTGGAAGTCAAAGTTTTATTTTTAGTTGATTAGATAAGCGATTTAGGGGTAAGAAGAGATGCTGAGTCCCTGTATGACAATCATATTTTACCCGGACATATAGTTCGACCGGAATCCGGCTGGAATCGGAAAACTTGTTATAAGCTAAATTTCTATTTGAAGTTGATTAGATGTTCATTACTGGGGAAAGAAGATACCCTGATTTCTTCTTTGAGCTTTCTTTTTTCGCCGGACAAGTAGTTCTGGAGTTCGGCCGGAACCGGGAAATTGGCAGAAGTGGCAGGAAGTTTTCGTCAAAACAGATATGATTTATAGGGGTAAACACACATGCTGAATCCAAATCTGAACTTGGTTTTCTCGGGTGATTAGCTATTTGGCCTTAATCTGTTTCTGAATTTTAATTGTAAAATGTTCAAGGAGTCTGGGGAAGAATGGATCTGGCTAAGACAAGACCCAGTTGTCTGGATCAGATATTGAATATTTGGGATCCCATCGAAACCTTTGGTCTTGTTGTCAATGCTTGTTCTGCATAAACGTTTGCAAAATAATAGTAGGAAACATGTCAAGTGTCCGTTCAAACTGCGCATCAGTGTGTTATCTGTAATGAAACTTATGACAGTGTGTGGTTCTGGAGCAGCTGCAGACGACCCAGTTGTAAAACTGGTATTTACAGGAATCTGGGGCGAAGCACAGGAAGCGTCAGATGGTTTGCCCCCAATCATGCATCGCTCTCCCAGCACAGGGGCAGGGAAACAGGAGATCCAAGCCTGGACTACGCAAACCTTCCATGATCTGCATTCGAAACAGAGCAAAATAACACTAGGGACTAGCGCCAAGACCTATTCTTTCCATGCTTCACGATCGGGCTATACTTGTAGCGCCGCCCACTACGCTTGTGGCATCTACAGCGAGACAAAATTGCGGGCTTAGACATTTCTATTAAAGCTAACATGCGGTCTGCAGACATCGAAGACACAAGGGGAGGTTGTATCTTTTTTTTTGCTGTGTTTACAAATTTAAGTTATTGGAACCAGCGCTGGTGCACGACTGACTGATTGAGTTTCAGTAGGGACGTTCTCTATCATTAGTGGTGCTAGTGTCGCTGCCATTCGAGTGTGTGTCACTTTTTTTCAAGTCTTGGTGCTACTCCCTAGTGTTATTTTGCTCTGATTCGAAAGCTTACTAACTCATATGGCAAATTATCAACTTTGCCAACTCGTGTGGCACTTCTTAAGGTTTAAACAATTGTTTTTGCCAGTTACGGTGGTATCTGATATTCAGATACCGTGGTCCTGACCGCAGTAACTGACCGTGGTATCTGAAAAGTCGTCTCACTTTCGTCATCATCAACACAAGTCGAGCCTGGCTTTGTCACTACACTGTATGGGGTAACTTCTAAAAGCGCAAGTTCGGCAATTGTCAGTTTTGCAGATCCCGTTACCGTGGTATCAGATATTATGTTATGTGCAGAAACTCAAGTTTTGATAGCTGTAGTCTTTATTTTTTCGCAGGTGACGGGGTGGAAAATGCCTTCGCGTTCAGCCCGAAAGTGTTAACCTACTCAATCCACCACGCAAGCCAGGGTTACTTCCCTGGTACCGGCGGAGTGACGTCGATTGGCAGCGGGAAAGGAAAAGGATACGTCGTCAATATTCCGCTAAAGGAGGGCACATCGGACGCGACTTTCACAGGTGTTTTCAAGCGGTAAGTAGCCTAGAACAACCACAGACTCAGAATGTTAAAGCACAGCTCTTAGTAGAAATAGCTTCTTCACGATAAAATGGTCCGGAATTAAAGTTTTCGAAAAATGCTCATTATTGCCTTGTCAAAATAGGGATTCTCGTTGTAGCGTTTGCCAACTCTGGCCGAGCTTCGCGCCAAAATACTTAGCTTTTCTCGCAAAAAATTTGAAACAAATGCTCGCCGTTGTCAATTGCTGAGGAATCTTAGGACCCAAGCGGCGTGGCCGTCGTGGCGCAGTCACGAAGTCGGGTTTGTCAGCGACTCCTCGCCGACATCTCAAGACAAAACAAAGTTATTGTCTGGCAACCTTGGAAAATTTCAGCTGGCGCTGAAAGTACGAAAAATTAAAAAAATCAGTTTCACAGAAATTGTGTAAAGAGAGAGATTTCAAAAAAGTGCTTTTGTGAAAACAATTAAAAGCACGAGGGGTCCTTTAAAGGTACGTGCACACGTTATGATGGATAGATTCGTCTTTTTATTTGCCAAAAACTTGTCATGGCTTACGTCAAATTTGTTTAGTATAGTCATAGATACAATCTGTGAGCACATACATGAATCATAATAGGCCTACGTAACGTATATACGTCTATAACAGTCATAAATAACGTTATAAATTTAACTAGCAGCTGAGCTTACGCTTCGTTATACAACTTCAGAAATGAAGGGACAAATCTCTTTGCGTACTCCAATTTTCGCAGTCCGATGGGAATTTCCTCATTCGCTTCGAAATTTTGACGTGTCGCATGCAGATTTCCTCGTATTAAAGCGAATTTCGCATGCATATTTTCGCTTGCGAAATCGTACCTCTGGACGAAGCTTAAAGGCGTTTTTCAGCGGTCCCACAAAGTGTTTGTGGCTAGGAGAGAGTATTTCAGCGTCGTTTGTGTGGCCTACAGGTGTGTCTTCGCGACCAACAAGATTTTTGTGGCTCGGAATTTAAGAAACAACTGTCGAGATGATTTGGCTCAATAATAAAGACATAAAACTCAGGATCCTTTTTGGGCAGAATGGAAAGGACGTAAGCCTGAAGTGATCTTTATTGAGATTTGGTTGGATTGTTATTTTTGTTCGCAGACATTGATGATTAATCGACGCACTAGGTAAGAAAAGGGAAATAGCGCAGTGCAGAAAAGAAAATTCAACTTTAAAGAAGGAAAAAACTACATCCTCGACAAAATTAAAACTGCAAGGTCTACCTGTTGTTTTTGTGGTGTCCGGATGTTTATATTTTCTCGAAAATCCGATTGAGGAAAACAAAAAATCACTATAGAGTCAAAGTAATTCAGCATATTTAGGAAACAAGATACAAACGTAGACTAGCTTTTCAGTTATATTTTAAAGTAAATGTACAGATGCACAGGATAACAAGGTCAAAGGTTTCGATGGGATCCCAAAAACCTAACATTTGATTCAAACAGTTGGGTCATGGCTTCGCCAGTCGATGATGATGATGCAGTACCATCATAAAAAACAAATCTTGACAAATTTATCGATGTGAAACTGAAGTGGTTCCTGAAAGACAGACGCACAGGATAACAAGACCAAAGGTTTCGATGGGATCCCAAAAATCTAAAATTTGATTCAAACAATTGGGTCATGTCTTCGCCAGTCGATGATGATGATTAATGTGAAATTAAAGTGGTTCCTGAAAGACAATATCCATGAACTTACCCTCAAATTGGTCAGTGAAAAATCGTGATTTGAACTATTATCACAAAGACAATTGTTTAGTCCGCTGTAGACAATTCTAAAAGACTCCAACAGTCAGACGGCAGACGTTGACAAACGTTTCTGGAGCGCGCGCGTGATACAGACGATTTGAATACTCCGCCGAAAGCATTGTTGCCGGCTACTGGATTAGCGAACTTTCATCACCTGTCATAACAGTGTTGCCACTAAAAGTGGAAAGAGCTCCAAAACGTAAACAACAGTCACCCTCAAAAACAGGTGAGGACAAGTGTGCCGGTTGTAAAACTAAGCTAATGCCTGAATCCAGTGCTCTCAACTGTGACAGTTGTGCCAAGTGGCTCTGTATTTCATGTGCAGACATGGCACATGCAAAATACAACCTGATAAACACGCCAAGTGATGGCAACGAATTCCATTGGCTGTGCCCTCTGTGTGAAAACGACCCTAGGGTCCGTCAAGGTGTAACGAAGGAAGATGTCACAGCATTGTCAGCATTGTCGTCAGCAAATCTCTGAAAACTTTCAAAAAGGATATGAAATTACTTGTGGCAGGTGTAACACTAAGAGTTAACTCTCTTGAAGGTGACTTGGACAAAGTGTGTACGATAGATAAAATGAAGGCTGAAGTTGAGAAGCTAAGGTCTGAAATCAAAGATATGAAAGAACAGTTTCCGACCAAACAGGATCTTTCTGATCTTCCCTAAAAACTTAACAAAGCCTTTGAACTCCTAGCGCTCTATATTGATGAATGATGAATCTGCCAACGTTACTTGTCTATTGGGCAGAAGTGCACTTCAGAATCCCGGGAATTCTGTCACCCACGTACCACAAACAATCGGATTAATCATTTTGGCCAGATCTGGTCAGTTGTTTTTTTTTTGCAAGGTACATGTCTTATGGCATGCGAAGGGCATAAAATATTGCAAATATCCAAATGTATCTTTCAATTTCTCAGACATTTCGAGAATTTCACGGGACTCCACAGGAGCAAAGATCGAAGTAGAATTTGAGGGTTTAATTCTGCCTGAACTTCGGTTTCGTTTCCCGGTCCGTGAAACTCACGAAATGTCTGAGAAATTGAAAGATACATTTGAATATTTGCACTATTTTATGCCCTTCGCATGCCTTAAGACACGTAACTTGCAGAAAAATACAACTGACCAGTATCCTTTATCTTAGTGCTAACTTCGTATTAGAAGCGAAACTGAAAAATATCAAAATATCAAGTAGAATTCGAGGGTTATCTACTTACTTTCGGTCTCGTTGCCCGCTCCTCGAAGTTCCCATATTGTCTGAGAAATTTTAAGTCATACGTCGAATTTTCACCGTTTTATGCCCTTCGCAAGCCATAAGAAACATATGTTCAGGAGAAAAATGGAACTGGTCGGTATCCTTTATCTTAGTGTTAGCTTCCACGGTTCGGAAACAAACTTAAAAAATTGATTTACTGAATTACCGGGGTCGTTTCTTTTCTGATTATCACTCTAAGCGAAAAGTATTAGCAACGAAATTGAAAAGTTTGCTGGCAGGGCATTGGATATTCACTTATTTTTTTCCTCAGAGGAGAGGGAAAAGGTGAACTTTCTTGTTGGATCTGCTGTGACTGGTGAAACGGTATGCTAATTGAGAGCGACGTACTTCACCTCGGGGGTCGTCCGCAGACGCTTAACGTTGAACTGAAGAGGGCTGGGATAGGACAATCTAGTTACCCATCAGTTATTCACTTAAATTGGCTTGAGACCCGCTGAAAATGAGTTACTTCGTTGCCTCACTCGATTTCGTCTGATTACTAGAAGACGGTAAGGGTCTAACGTATGCGGTTTTTACGGAAAGAGTGAACCTTAGGCCGGATTGATGGATATGTCGTTACATTTCGGAAAGCTCCGTAAAACTCTTGCCTGGGGCCAAAAAGGATGGTTTTTGCTTGTAATTGAGCCAGAGCCTACTGTGGGTGAAGTGAAGTGGAGTTGTATAGCCTATGTCAGAGAGGACTGTCTGAAGTTATGCAGCCAAGCTTTTGTTTAATCGAACCATGTTTCTGCTTTCGAGTGGAGTTCTAGCAGGCAAGCAGACAGGCACCAGTTTTAAACTGAAGATGGACTAAAATCTATAAGTGCGAAATATGTGCGGCAGTTCCCTAGCCCCACAGCCAATATATGTTCTTTGAGTAAAAAATAGAAAAATTTACAGAGTAAAAAAGTGGCATTTTCCCACGAAATTGCTGCCATCTATTGTTTCTACCCATTTCTGTTCGTGATTTCGGCTGAGTTTATCATCCCATTTCTTACACTTGGGAGTGAGGAAGAGAAATGGTATAAGATGGGCCGCCTAAAAATTACAAGTTCTCTCACTGCTAAAGAAATTAGAGCTTATCCTTTGCTCGAAGTGGTGATATTAGAAAAAAAAGTCTACTTTTGAACTAATACAGATAGAATTTTTTTGGTCATCTTGATGAGCTATGTGTCATCTGTTTTTTGGTACAAAAATTACTTCATGAGCTACAACAGTTCGAAAGTTTTGAGGGGTTGACAACTTTAGTAGTGGGGTACACACTGAAACCAAAAACAGGCCGATCCCAATCGTGAGACATATAGGGTACTTGTAAGCAACAATCGACTGTTAGACCATAATCGTCTTCGGCAATGAGGGATTAGCAAAGTTGGTAGTTGGTGTAGCCTACCTATTAATCCTATTATTTCTTTCTTGTGTATTTGATCGTGAGAACAGTTTGGTACCATGTCAATCACGGGGAGATGGACTTGTAAGTAAGAATCGGTTGCTAGAAGGGGTTCATGAGGGGCTATAAACTTGTGAAAATTGGTGCACATTGTTTGTAACTCTATAAATCAGAGGGTAAGAAAACTAGTCTCCTTGGTCTATCACTGTAACATGGAATAAAGTCTTTGTGGGGTTGTTAACTTTAGTGGTACTATACAAACTCAAATAAAGAATAGGCGGAACCCAATTGTGAGACAAGTCACGGACTTGTAAGTAACGATCGGCTGTTATACCATAACCATTTTTGGCGGTGAGAGGTTTCGAACCGTGTTCACGTAACGGATACAAATGATAATGCAAAACAACGACATAGTTTCGAAATAATTAGCAGAGTGGCACCTATGGTTTTGATCCTGAAAAGTTACGGATAGCTTTATAATAATCTTATAATAATAAGATAATGTTCTTTATTATAATCTTATAATAATAAGATAATGTTCCAAGTTTTCCCGTGTCACGATGTCTACGATTGAAAAAGATAAAGTTCAACTGGGTGCAAAGTCAATTTAGTCCCTACTTCGGATTTCTGTTGCCTTGTTTTACTTGTAAGCAGAAATCGACTGTTAGACCTTGTTTGGTTTACTCACGAATAAATACTTACTTACTTACCATACTCATCTTCGGTGATGAGGGGCTTGTAACTTATGCTAGTTAGTGTACCTATTAGTCCTATGATTTGTTTGTGGTGTTTTTGTACTGAAAACAATTTAGTACTATATCTATCACGGGGAGATGGACTTGTAATTAGGAATCGGTTGCTAGAAGGGGTTCATAAGGGGCTAGAAACTAGTGCCAATTGGTGCACAATTTATTTGATCTCTATAAATCTGAGGGTAAGAAAATTAGTCTCCATTTCTTAGACCTAAGTCTTTGTGGGGTTGACAACTTTAGTGGTAGGGTACACACTCAAACAAAGAATAGGCGGAACACAACTGTGAGACAAGTCAGGGACTTGTAACTAACAATCGGCTGATGATAAGAAAAGTTTGGTTCATGTCGTCGTTCAAGAATCGGCTGCAAAAGCATTGTCATTTTCATAAGATGCTAGAATGGTCTATGGTGATGGTCTTTCACTGTAACCTAGAATTAAGTGTTAACGCAACGGATACAAATGATAATGTAAAACAACGGTATGTTTTGCATTAATTAGTAGAGTAACATCTATGGTATTTTGAACTTAAAAAGCTATGGATAGCTTTATAATACCAACTAAAGTTATATGACATAATGTTCCAAGTTTCCACAAGTCACGATGTCTACGATTGAAGGATAAAGTTCAACTGGCTGCAAAGTCAATTTAGTCCCTACTTCCGATATTCTGTTTTTATGGCACTTGCCCTTCGGCCAAGTGCCATATAGCGATTGTAATTTCTGTCCGTCAGTCGGTCTGTCGGTCCCGGTTTTGCTAGTTCGGGCACTTCCAGATAAGCTAGGACGATGCAACTTGGCAGGCATATCAGGAACTGGACCAGATTAAATTAGAAATTGTCGCCTCCCCGATCTGACCATCTGGAGGGGAGTGGAGGGAGGGGGAATCCGGAAAAATTAGGAAAAATGAGATATTTTTAGCTTACGAACGGGTGATCGGATCTTAATGAAACTTGACATATGGAAGGACCTCGTATCTCAGACCCTCCATTTTAAATCCAGACCGGATCCGGTGACATTTGGGGGAGTTGGAGTGGAAACCGGAAATCTTGGAAAACACTTAGAGTATTGGGATCCGGATGAAACTTGGTGGAAAGTACAAGCACAAGTCCTAGATACGTAACTGATATAACCGGAACGGATCCGCTCACTTTGGGGGAGTTTGGGGGGGAGAAGTCCGAATTTCTAGTGATCCCGCGAGTTTGGTGCTTCCTGATGTGCTGGGACGATGGAAATTGACAGGAACGTCAAGGACCCAACCAGATTAAATACTAAATCATCAATTCCTTGATCCAACCATCTGGGGGGGGGGGGGGGGGGGGGGTGGAGGGAGGGTGAAGCCAAAATTTGAGGTATTTTTAGCTTGCGAACGGGTGATCGGATCTTGATGAAAGTTGATATTTAGGATGACCTCGTGTCTCAGACATCTCACTTTAAATCCGAGCCGGATCCGATGACACTGGGGGGAGTTGGAGGAGGGAACCGGAAATTTTGAGAAACGCTTAGAGTGGAGGGATCGGGATGAAACTTTGTGGGAAGAACAAGCACAAGTCCTAGACACGTCATTGACATAACCGGACCGGATCTGGGCACTGTGGGGGAGTTGGGGTGGGGGTCCGGATTTCTAGTGATCCCGCGAGTTCGGCATACTTCCTGATGTGCTAGGGCGATGAAACTTGGCAGGTATGTCAAGGATCCGAACAGATTGACTTGAGAACAGCCGTTTCCCCGACCCGAACATCGTGGGGGGAGTGGGTGGATGGGGAGTCCGGAATCTAGTGGCGTGCATAACTTTTGAACGGGTGATCGGATTTGAATGAAACTTGTCTGGTGAGCTATCGCCTCGGACGTTCAGTGTCAAGTCCGGGTCGGGTCCGATACCTGTGGGGATGGGGGGGGAACTCAAGAAACTCTAAAAGCAGAGGGATTGGGACGGAACTTAATGATGGAACAAGCATTAGGCCTAGATGAAATTGACGGAGCCAGATGGTTTCGGGGCTCTGTGGGGGGAGTTGGAGGGGGTTTCCCGGAATTCCGGTAGTCGTGAGTTAGAATAGTTCCAGATGTAATACGACAACGAAACTTTGCAGGCATATTAGCGACCCGAATTATCTTGACTTAAGAACCTGACACAACATACCCCCGGAAACTTCCGTTCCTAGATCCGAGCATTTTTGGGGGAGCAAGAGAAGAGAAATATGGAAATTGACTTTTATAAATTGCGAACGAGTGGTCTGATTCGAGTGAAACTTAATGGGTGATACGGATCGATGACCTCGACATGTAAAACATGAGTCCGAACTATATGCGACCGCGATTAGGGGAATTGGGGGGGGGGGGACTTTTGACATGCAAAAAAACCAGACGGATGGACCGAATGAGATGCAAATTCGGGGCCGAGCTTATGCGGCCTAGATCTGTTATTTGGCGTCCGGGCCGGATTCGGCTAAGGTAGGGGGGGAGGGGTACTGGAAACTTGCAGATAGGCTATGCTCCAATTTCAATAAAACTTGATGGACAGGAACAGGGAATTAAGAGCGACTGGTCGACGACTCACCCGGAATGGTGTACATGTCCCGAAGGAATAATCCGGAATGGTCAGGAATAATCCGGAATAATCCGGAATGGTCAAGAATAATCCGGAAGGGTTAGGAATAATCCGGAATGGTTAGGAATAATCCGGAATAGTTAGGAATAATCCGGAATGGTTAGGAATAATCCGGAATGGTCAGGAATAATCCGGAATGGTCAGGAATAATCCGGAATGGTCAGGAATAATCCGGAATGGTCAGGAATAATCCGGAATGGTTAGGAATAATAAGAAATGGTCTGTAATTTTTCGGACTTTCCTTATCCAAAATATCATTTCACAACAGCAGTCATCGGTATTCGTGACTTTCAAGAAAGACGAAGGTGTTGAAAGGCATGCCGCCTAAAAAGATAAAGGACGTGGACAGATAGTTTCATATTACAGTGGAGACCAAACCTCTTTTCCGGTCGTCTCTGCAATAAGCGATGGTTATTTAACTCAATAAGCAATGGTGATATTGTCATGCAAATGGTTCCCCTATCTTGCAATGTTAAACAGCACTAGAGAGCCGGCAGATGACACAAAATGCCCTTGTTGGAATGCAGATATCCTGCACCAGAAACCTATTATCACTCACACAAAAATACAGTAGAATGGCAAGACCTATTACCGCTCACACTTGTCCGGTGAGAACAAGACCAAAGGTTTCGATGGGATCCCAGCAGTTCAAATTTGATCCAGACAATTGGGTCTCGTCTTCGCCAGATCCAGTCTTCGCCAGACTCCTTGAACACTTTTACTACTAAAATTTAGAAACAGATTAAGGTCAAATAGCTAATCATATGAAAAAACCAAGTTCAGATGTGGATTCAGCATATGTGTTTACCCCTTTAAGTCATATCTATTTTGGCGAAGCAGATCGAAACTTCCTGCCTTACTTCTGACAATTTCCCGGCGAAAAAATAAAGGTCAAAAACAAATTCAGTATGTCTCCTTACCAATACATCCAACCTCTAATCAACTTCAGATTAAACTTTTACTTTTAACAAATTTTCCGGTTTCAGCCTAATTCCGAGCGACCTATACGTCCGGTGAAAATGATTATCATATGCAAATTCAGCATGTCTACTTACCCGCAAATAGAACATCTTATCAAATTTAAATAAAACTTTTACTTTAAACAAATTCTCTGGTTTTGGCCAGATTCCGGCCGGACTAGTTGTCCAGAGAGAAAATAATTTTCATATTCGGACACGTTTCCTTGTCCCTAAATCGAACCTCCAATCAACTGCATATTAAACTTTTACTTTTCACAAATTTTCAGGTTTTCGCCGGATTCCGGGTGACCTATTTGTCCGGCGAGAAAATAAATTTCATATTCGGATTCAGCATGTCCTAAATTCGACTATTTCCTTAGCTTTTAAACACTATTTGTTTCCCTTAATTTCAAACTCCTCCCCCACCCCTAAATATAGAGCTACATAGTCCATTTTCGAACTTGACCTGTACTTTGACTTAAAACAGTCCTCGTGCCAAGTTTGATCAAAATATCTCAACCCCTTCGAGATCTATCGTGCTAACAGACGGACGGACGGACAACTTTTGCGATGTCATAGGTATCCCTCCACTTACGATCCCTCCACTTACGTTTTGGGATCCCAAAAACTGATATTGACAGAGACGTCTTCAGCTTTTGGTAAAGAAGAAATGTCCGTAATGACCATTAAAATATCCCTGTGCCTGGTATCGCAAGTTCTGGCTGATTCCTTGTCTTAGTCTGCTGGTGGGTGGTAATAGTTTTCAGTGAGTGGGAATTGCCCGCCTACTCTAGATATTGACAGAGAAGCCTTGTGGTCTTGGAAACCAGGAAATGTCTGAAGTGACAAGCAAACCTGCTAGATGACCTGATATTCCAGGTTCGGCTAATTCCCAGTCTTACTGGCAGGGGCGCCCCGAAGGGAACGAATGCCCGCTTCCTACGTTTTGGGCATTCGGTCAAGTTTTCGCCGAAGGCGAAAAATTCGGTGAAAACGGGCATCGCGGCGAAGCCGTGATGCCCTTTTCGTAAAATCTTTTGTCCCGGCATTTCGAAATTGGTTGATTTAACGTGTTTATTGGTTCCACTTTCTTTATCTAATTAGCTAAGTCATCCAACTTTTGTTCACTCCGCATCGATTTCACCGTATTCGGCTTGCCCCTTCGTAGATTCGGTGGTTTAGCCTGTTTATTTGGTCTCGTTCGTTAGCGAATTCGGTAATTCACCGGACTTCTCTCAAGTCCGTATCCGTTTTATCGCACTCGGTAAGTCCATTTCATAATTCGGTCATTAATCAGATTGATTTGGTTCTGATTCGTGACCGAATTCGATAATTCATCCAACTTTTGTTCAGTCCGCACCGATTTCGACGCATTCGGTCCGTCCTTGCGTGAATTTGGTGATTTTAACCTGTTTATTTGGTCTCGTTCTTTACCGAATTCGGTACTTCGATCGCATTTGGTCAGTCCATATCATAATTTGGTCATTAATCAGATTTGGTTCTGATTCGTGACCGAATACGACAATTCATCCAACTTTTGTTCAATCCGCATCGATTTCGCTGCATTCGGCCAGTCCCTGCGTAAATTCGTCGATTTAACCTGCTTATTTGGTCTCTTTCTCTACCGAATCTACCGAATATGGTAATTCACCGGATTTTTCTTTAGTCCGTTTCTATTACTAGACTTGCCGGATTTGGTTGTTTTAAGTGGTTCTAACAAGAGTTTTATTCCATTACGAAATTCGGTTGTAATACCGGTCTCGATCTGTTCCTTATTTTTTTAGTTAGTTAGTTTTTCGGTATACTACGGATCCATTATTTGCTTCAACCCAGCACTGAGTTCGTTAATTTCGGTGGCATTTATATAGCTCTTGTTTTTTGTCATTTACGGTAGCTTCAGCTGGTTGCTGCTCATTTTTTTACTTCTTGGGATTGCAGTACTTCAGTTAGTAAGTAATTCAGGTAAGCACGTCTCTTGACCGTAAAACTAGCCTACTTTTGTTTGCTGTAAATTCCAAGCAAATGTACTTTGTAGCCACTTTACCCTGGATCGCCCCTTTCGTTGACAGACTACTCTGGGTTGAATAGCTAATCTTGGGATCGCAGAGAGGCACTTTAACATCAGTGTTTCCACAAAATTTGGCCTGCGGCGCATTTTGCCGCTTTGTCTAGTTAGACAAAGGTTGCCTTATTTAGTTGGGGTTTGAGGCTTGGAATTTTCGGGGGCTTGTTAAAGCTAGGTGGTTATGTTAAAAGCTAGGATTTGCACGCGAAGTAGCTAAATGTTGCAAGAAAAAAAAAAGACGGATTCAAAACATTTCGCATGCGCCTTAACTAATCATGGGCGCGGCCATTAGCGACGTTGTCGCTATGCAGCAACACAGTTTTTAGCCATTATTTCAAGTCCTGTTAGCAAAACTAAAAGGCTAGTGACGGCGTATCCAGGGAAAAAAAAACAGAAGCGGAAAAGCGTGGAAATGCTCCAGTTTTTGGGATCCCAAAACGTAAGTGGAGGGATACCTATGACATCACAAAAGTTGTCCGTCTGTCCGTCTGTCTGTCTGTCCGTCCGTCCGTCTGTCCGTCTGTAAGCACTATAACTCTCGAAGGGAATGAGATATTTTGATGAAACTTGGTGTGAGGATTGTTTGGGTCAAGAGTAAGGTCAAGTTCGTAGATGGGCTCTGTAGCCCTACATTTAGGGGTGGCGGAGGGGGTTTAATTTAAGGGGCAAATGAAATATTTTTAAACATATAATGTGATAGTCGATTATGGGGTAAAAAGACATGTTGAACACGATGGTGAAAACCATTTTGTCATCGGACAAGTAGTTCGCCCGGAATCCGGCCAAAACCGGAAAGTTTGTTAAAAGTAAAAGTTTTATTTGAAGTTGATTAGATGTTCGATTTAGGGATAAGAAGACATGCTGAACATGATGGTGAAACACATTTGTTCGCCGGACAAGTAGTTAGCCCGGAATCTGGCCAAAACTAGAAAGTCTGTTGAAAGTAAAGTTTTATTTGAAGTTGATTAGATGTTCGATTTAGGGATAAGAAGACGTGCTGAACACGATGGTGAAAACCATTGTCTCGCCGGGCAAGTAGTTCGCCCGGAATTCGGCCAAAACCGGAAAGTTTGTTCTAAGTAAAAGTTTTGTTTTAAGTTGATTAGATGTTCGATTAAGGGGTAAGAAGACATGCTGAACCTTATGGGAACAGTATTTTCTACCAGGACAACTTGTTCGGCCGGAATCAGACCAAACGGGAAAATTTGGTTAAAAGCAAAAGTTTTATTTGAAGTTGATTATATGACAGATTTAGGGGTAAGAAAACACGCTGAATCTGTATATGACAATCTTTTTTTTTACCTGGACATATAGTTCGTTTGGAATCCGGTTGAAACCGGATTTTTTTTATAAGTTGAACTTTTAATTGAAGTTGATTAGATGTTCTTTATACGGCTAAGGTGATACGCTGAATTCGTTTGTGAACTTCTTTTTTCTGGACAAGTATCGAAACCTTTGGTCTTGTTTACGTTACGTCACGTCTACGTTACGTCTTGTTTACTTTTTACGTTGTAGCTTCATGAAGGCAACTCGCTTTGTTTTTACAATTTTTTTCAGTAAAAGGGTACCGGTTTGGTCAATTTTACCAGATGCCCCCCCCCCCTCCCCAATGAAGAAAGGCTCGGGACGCCCCTGCTTACTGGTGGGTGGTACTAGGTTTCAGTTGGTTTCAGTGAGCAATATTTGCGTGCTAACTGTAGTTACATCTTTGTAGGTGCCATGTTGAGATTTTATCTCGCAAGTACTTGCATTGCAGTTAACAGATATGTGCGGGGACATACTTCTAGCATCTACCATTTTCCCAGTCGATCCCATAAACTACTGAAAAACCATCGAATTTCTAAGAAAAGAACATGGTCAAATCTCGAGCGCCATAGAAAGTTGTGCATGGTCGATAACTGAAGGGCACTTAGAATATTTGGGAATGGTTGGGGATACTCCTCAATGTTTTGAACTGGTTAGGAGTATACCAGAAGAATTGTCAGTAATATTTCGGAATGGTTAGGAATAATCTGGACTGGTTAGGAATAATCCGGAATAGTTAGGAATAATCCGGAATGGTTAGGAATAATCCGGAATGGTCAGGAATAATCCGGATTGGTTAGGAATAATCCGGAATAGTTAGGAATAATCCGAAATGGTCAGGAATAATCCGGAATGGTCAGGCATAATCCGGAATGGTTAGGAATAATCCGGAATGGTCAGGAATAATCCGGAATGGCCAGGAATAATCCGGAATGGCCAGGAATAATCCGGAATGGTCAGGATTATTCCGTTATTCCGGAAAGGTGTACAACAAAAATGAGAGTCGTCGACCCCTCGATTAAGAGATACGACGTTTATGTTTTCAAGGCCTGTTCGACCACAGTAGGGGGAGTTGGATGGAGATTGCCGGAAACTTTCAGGCTCGCATAGGAGTCAAACGAGTGCATCAGTTTAGATGAAACATGGAACATAGAGAGAGCACATACCCTAGATGACATATTTTGGGCCTGAACTGGATCCGACAATGTTGGTGGGAGGGGGGGGGGGGGTGTTGAAACTTTCCGAAATTGCTCAGATTCGAGTGAAACTTGATAGATTGTGTAAAAGAAGATGCTTTAGACTATCCATTTTTTTAGTCCGAACCAGATTCCACCGCGATAGGTGGAGATAGAGGGAGTACCGGAAATCGTGTCGCAAGTCTAGTGATCAAACAAATGGATTTATTGGGGTGAAAGTTTGAACAGTCATGTGCATTTGCTATAGATAATGGAGACGATGCCGGAACTGCTCAGAGACGAGTGAAACTAAATATCCTATTTCTATTCCGAACCGCATTTTTTGATGGTGTGTGTATTTTGTGACGTTCTCATCTACGAGTAGATGACGTTACTCATCTACTCGTAAAAGTGCCATATGAGCTCGTAGCTCTTGTTTTTTCTTCAATGCTGAGGATAACCACGTGAAGAAAGGTATTCTTCACGGACTGGAACATACCATTTTGACAACCTCGATGGGTAGACAAATTCAGCATTTAACCGTTGGGGAAATATTGTTGCTGTCGCAAGTCTCGCAACACTATAGCGGCGAAGCCGAACAAAGGTTGCTGCAATACTTCACGTTGCACAGATAACGTAGGTCTGGTTGTTATTTATTTCCCCCAATGGACGAAGAGTACCGCGGTTGTAGAATCCTTTAGAGACGATGTCTTTGGTATGTTTAATTCCGGTTACGATACTGTTTTCAGCTAGAGGATTCAGTCCCGGACGAGACTTTTTCAGTTTAGTGCTGTTGTTTATTTCCCTTTTACGGAGAGTACTGCGCTATAGAATAAAAGAAATAAGTTTATGTTTGAGAATTAGACAAACCCAAAGATCATCAAGTTTGAAGGGAGAATTATAACAAAATGGCTGTAATTCCGGGGTGTTAGACACCCCTGGAATCTGGAAGGTGTCATGTATACAACACATTTGAGAGACACATTAAATATTCATATGGATGGGGTATCAGAAGAAGGAAGAGCGATTGACAGTTGTGATTGGGAGGCAAAAGATATATGAAGGGGAAATGTTGAAGAGTAGCAAGATTTTCTATCATCATTATCAGGGAAATCTGGAAGGACTGGCTTGACTGTGCGGGCATGGCTTTGAATGAACTAAAGCAAAGATTTGTCCGAGACCGATAATATCATCACCGTCGTTTGGTAAGTATTTTGGGTCTGTAAATTACAGGAATCATTAACCTGACACTGCCTCTTTTTTGGTTGGAAATGAAGCTTGAAGGCTTCAAAGTTTGAACACATCAACCGAACCTCGCATCCTATTGGCCGGTTGTGACGCGTCGTGCAAAAAACAACCAATAGGATGGAAAATTCGTTATGTAGCTAAAGTTTGAAGCCGTCAAGCTCTCATTTTTGAAAAAACTTTTTTACAAATTTGCGATTATACAATTAAAAATTCGCCAGAAAAAAAATATTTCCAACAGACTCAGAATAGTTACCAAACTTCGATAATTCTGTCTCTACATTGAAATTTGTATACCTCACAATATTAAATTACTTGTGTATGCTCCTTTCTGTCTTCGTCAGGTAGGCTGCAACCCCTCCATACAGCCAAGTTCAAGGAATTTTCTGTCGCGCCCCGCCGATGTCTGTCCCGACCGAAGCAAATGCTGAACATCTGGACCGAGCTGCTGCACCTCTGCCCTTTCTGTGCTTTTATAAGAAGATAGAATTACAGACAAACTGGGGATATACAGGACAGAGGAACTGCTTAATTTGATGATCCGCAAAAAACCGTTCCGCTTCGTTCTAGAAAATGTTGGAGATAAACTTAGTTGGAAGGCTGCACCAAAGTGGCTAAATATTCGTTCCAAGAGAGGAAGCAATTACGTTGGAGGATTAAGGGGATACATTGTGAAAACATTTCGGTCTGATCCTCTCAGTAGAAGAGACGTTTTAGGGTGTGGTTGCCGGACATGGCTCCCCCATTAAGTCGGGAATTAACGTTGATTGGTTTCTGGGAATCCGGAGGACTAATAAGACGTGGGAATTCCGCAGAGAGTATTTTGAGTGGCAATGATATTAATGGTTGGTAATTTTTCAAGTTAAGAATGCATCAATGGTCCATCCCCTGACTCTGCAACTAAATCGTATATACTTATATTGTGGGCAGGCCCGTATCCAGGAATTTATTTCGGGGGGGGGGGGGGGGTCTTGCCTGCTGATCGGACAAAAAAAGTACAAAAAACACATAGATCAGAGGCATAAGCCTATAAAAATTGTTATTTTTGCAACCCCCTACCCCCCCCCCCCCCTGGATACGGCCTTGATTGTGAGGTAGGCGAAAAGCTCTTGCCGAAACTGGGGCCACAGTTGTCTCAGTCTTCCAAAAGAAACAATTGATGGCAGAAGCCATTTCTGTATACACAGTTTATGAAAACACCACTGATTATATAACTTCATCTGTTCCTTTAAGGTGCGTATCTAAACCTGACAGTTTGCATAGATATGATCGCTTGATTCTAGGCAACCAAACCAAAGTCATGGGCCATAATTAATTTACACGCCCTCCCACACAATAATAACTAAGCTTCCAAGAATCTATTAGACGAAGAATCTGTGAAATAATCCGTACCAGTAAATATGCGATATTGGTCCAAGCAGAATGTCCAGACGACGAATTTGTTAGTCAAAGAATTCGCTTCCCTACCTCCGTTGAGCTTATTTGAATTCAGGGACAGCGCTCAGGTAACGCTGAGCTGTAAGGCCTACGCTAAAATTAAAATGAATCCTCATCTAGTGTGTTTGTGTCATAGCCTACATTCATAGCCTACAGCAGATAATTAAATAAATATTGATTCCAATTAAAGAGCCTCTCAGTGCCTTTAAATACTTCACTAAACAATGCTTCACTCGAGAAAGACGGGTCGAAATTACATAACTAAGAACAGTTGAAATTTTTGAATAAAATAGCTTTGGATGTGTCATTGTTTGAATAAAGTCTTCAAGAGGTGTATGATTGTTTGGGCACTTATCTAAATTTTTGGACTACTTTCCTTCTTGCTTCTAAAACAGACTTCTTACAGAAATATAGACACGCTTTGGACAGCAAATGCTCCACTTCGGTCTCTTCTTCGTCTGTTTGTCGCACTTCCAATTATCGGTTTGTACAGCACTTCCAATTATCGGTTTCTACAGTACAGTAGTTCTTTGTTCGTTCGTTGGTGTGTCTTCGAGGTAGATCAAACGGGAATAATAAATTAAGAACTGAACCGGTTCATTTCAGTTTACGTATAACTCGTCAAAAAACAATGGGGGGCGTTTAGCCCTAGTGACGGAGACGCAGTACAACAGAAGAACAAAAAGACAGCGCGAGTAGTAAATTTTTTACAGTACACAATGAAGTTTCTTTTGCCAATATTGCAGGCAGGACTAGTTGACATTTGTATGCCAATAAGACCAAAGGTTTCGATGGGATCCCAAAATGTTGAATATATATCGGACTACTTGGTCCAGACAAGCGAATCTTGTAGATTTACGGTCTTTGCCAAACCCCTTTAAAATTTTGCTATAACCCATAACCAAGTTCAGATATGAATTCAGCGTGCATGTTAACTCCAACATCATCTCTAATCGACTTCAGACCAACTTGACCAAATTCCACCATTTTAGCAGGAGGCTACTGTTGGCGAACTAAATGCAGAGCAAAAGAGCTGGTGACATATAGAGGCGAACCCTTCTATCCAAATTTCCGGGTATTAGCAAACTTTGCCAGCTTATCCATCAAGAAAATAAAGTTCAAAATTGGATTCAGTATGTCTCCTTATCCCGATACTGAATCTCTAATCGATATTTAGTATGTTCGAAAGTTGCAACAGCCTGTCTCCTCACCCTATGTCGACTATATCATTCGGTTTGAAAACTTCATGCTAAATTTCCGATTGTAGCCGGATTTCGGGCCAAGTACCTGTCCGGCAAGAAAACAATTTTCATATTCGCATTCAGCACGTCTCCTTACCTCTAAATCAAACTTCTAATCAACTTCAGATTAAACTTTTCACAAATTTTCAGTTTTACCGGATTCCGGGTGAACCACTTATACGGCAAGAAAAATGTATTACATATTTGCGTTCAGCATGTCTCCTTAACCAAAAGTCGAATCTCTAATCGGTTTCAGATTAAACTTTTACTTTTCACAAATTTTCCATTTTTTGCCGGATTCCGGGTGAACTTCTTGTCCGGCGAGAAAATAAGTTTCATATTCGTATCCAGCGTGTCTCCTTTACCCTTAAATCGATTATCAAGTTAGCGTAAAATATTTTTGTTTGCCCCTTAAGTTGAAACCCTCTTTCCCTACCCCTAAATGTAGAGCTACAGAGCCCATCTTCGAACTTGACCTGTAGTTTGACCTTGCTTTGACCCAAAGAGTCCTCGTGCCAAGTTTGAGTCAAATATCTCACTGTTTGAGAGTTATCGTGCTAACAGGCGGACGAATTTTACGAAATCACACGTATCCAGTCACTAATGTTTGGGGATCTCCAACAGGAGTCACTGGTCCTTGATGGCAAGTGCAGCAGAAATTTTACAAATTAAAATAGAACGTTTTGTTAGTAGACGCAGAAAATATTTGCCAAATAGGGACAGATCAAGAGAAAGCTTTTAAAGTTTAGAAAGATGGGATCGACGAAGATGTTTGGTATTAGAAGTAAGAGAAGCATAAGTGATTCGTATCTTTTTAGCAAGGTTTAAGTGGCAAGATTGATGGCTTCTTCAGTAGTTTTTGGTATAAGACAAGACTATCGGAAATGGGAATAGATATTTAAGATAGTTTCAAGTCGCTTGCCTGAAATGCACGTAATATCTGCGAAGTATCTCTGCTTGATGTCTGCTAAGAGCCGAGTGTTTCAGGTGTATGTTGACACAAATAATGAATCATATTCGTTTTGTTTCGTTTGCTCCTCTTATATGTGGATGTTTTCGACGATTGGGATGTTAATGCAGAACTGTTGCAATACTAACGATGCTGTAAGTTTATCGTTTAGGGTGCAAAAGCAACTGAGAAAAAATTAGCAAAAGAAATAACGAAAATAATAAAGAAATAAATTGTGAATAGGTTTAGTTTGGCCTTATTTTACTTAAATTATTCTTAGGACTCAGTATTGTGCATGAATATTTGTTAGGTCTGAATTTTGTCGTATTCGTCGAAACCCTTCAAAGAAGCAAACCTCCACTGTACTGAGACGACCAAAGTCTGGGATGTGCTAAGCCTGTGGGATCGACTAAAAGCAGGAAAAGAAAGGCAAGAGAAAAGCAGACAAAGATACTAAAACCAGGAAGTGCAAACTAAAACGGGGAAAGAAATACCAGAAATCGAGGATTCGAAAAACTGGCAAGCCTTTCCTCTGTTTGTTTAGTATCCCGTGAGGTGTCGGCAACTTACATTTGTAAAAGTTCAGTTTTCCTGGAGGAAAGGAGCTGGGAGCTGGGAATTCTCCTAAATCAAAATCTAAGTTTCAGGCGGCATATTGAGATGACAAGAGTCAAAATTTCGCGAGGAGTGGGAACAGTACGGAAGCTTAAAAGAATTTTTCCATTTTCTTTTCTCCGATTATTATATTTCTTTCTTATATATCCATATATAGATATTATTGCTCAACTACTTGGATGTCTACTTTTCTGTCGTTACTTCCCCCCATCCATAATCTATTTTCCAGTCAACAACAAGTGCTCCTGTTGTGTGAAAAGACATTTACGCTCTTTCGGAATGCTCATTTGCATTTCAGTATTTTCGTAGTGACCTCCCGTCATGTTTTTAGTGGAGTGTTCCTTTGTGCTTTTGGATCATAGGGACCGGGGAGAGTTGAACCACCCCCACCCTCCCCGTTCATGGGCAAGTGTGCCCAAAATTGCCCATGAAAAAAGTGTTTGACTCGTGACTGGAATCAAACTCTAAGCTGGTATACTTGAGGGAAAAAAGGGGTATATACGCATTTTGACGGGTCCCGACCTCCCCCCCCCCCCCCTTTCCCGTTCATGGGCAGCTCGGCCCAGATTTGTCATGAGTTTAGTTCGTCTATGACAGGTCTCAAGTCCAACTCTTTTATATTTGGGGAGATATATCTATGGATGAGCATTTGGTGTAACATCAACAAATAAGACGACGCGACGTACTTTAATCTTGTTGGAAACTGGACTGTTTTGTCATATGATCGATGATATGCCATTCTTAATGAATTGTGGCAAAGGGGGCATTAGTGTGCTACGAATTGGTTTATTGCACTTGTTATTACGCTGCTAATGGACAAGAGCTTTAAAGGGTGGGACTGGCAGGCAGACCATTCAGTGTTCGAACAAATGCTATTCGTGCAAGATCTTCAACATTTCTTTGGATTTATACTGGCGGTTTGTTTACATTTAAAGCTTTTAAAGGGGGGTGATTACAAGGTTATTTCAATACTTGTTTGGTATTGGGGATGAGAAATGTCTTGTTTCTAAACCTGTTTGTGTATAAATGTGATAAACATTTTACTTTTAGACTCCACGTCTGAGCGCTTGCGCACTTGTTCAGGGATGTTTCGACTTGTTAATGAAGTTACCCTTATGCATTAAGAAACCGAGATGACATACTGGTTCCTTCCACTTCCTCAGTGCGTTCACACTTTGGTCTGGAAGTGGTTGTAGGGTGTGCCTGGAATTTGATTCCCGCGGAGATCCGGCAGTCCCTGAGTCTTGGTTCGTTCAAAAAACACCTTAAAAGATTATTGTTGGAAAACAGTAGTTAATTGGTTGAAATTTTGAGAAGAAAATCGAGTTTATTGAATTTTTTTATAAGGTTTGAATATGGTTGCTTATTTTAATAGTTAAAAAAAAAAAAAAAATAGATGTATTTGTTTATTTTTTTTTTTTTACTTTTTTGCGTGGTAATGTGGAGGTCGGTTGTATTCGCGAGAACACTTGGTGAGTTTTTTTATTTTATTATAAAGGTCGCTGTTTCTCGACCAACGGGCCATAGAGCCCTTGGGATTTTGCTTAATAAATAGATCTTGTTTTTCGGATCCCAAAACGCAAGTGGAAGGGATACCTATGACATCGCAAAAGTTGTCCGTCTGTCCGTCTGTAAGCACGATAACTCTCGAAGGGAATGAGATATGTTGATGAAACTTGGTGTGAGGATTCGTTGGGTCGTCGGACCAGTCAAGTTCGTAGATGGGCTTTGTAGCCCTACATTTGGGGGTGGGGGAGGGGGTTTAAATTAAGGTGCAAACAAAATATTTTGAAACAGCTAATTTGATAGTCGATTATGGGGTAAGAAGACATGCTGAACACGATGGTGAAAACCATTTTGTCATCGGACAAGTAGTTCGCCCGGAATCCGGCCAAAACCGGAAAGTTTGTTAAAAGTAAAAGTTTTATTTGAAGTTGATTAAATGTTCGATTTAGGGGTAGGAAGACATGTTGAGGACGATGGTGAAAACCATTTTCTCGAAGGACAAGTGTTGTAACTGGAAGATGGAGCGTAGGGTAACTACGGGTGGTAATAGACAAGGTTTATGTTAACATATAGTGGTTTTATTTCTGACTTACTCTTTATAAAGATAATCCCGATCCGGGTAAATAATATCACAATCGATAACGATAATAGACTAAGTCATGTGTGACTTACAAAATGTGAATGACGAATGACCCAGCGCTAAGACTGGAAAAAGCTTATATACTCCTAACTGCACAAGTGAAGGTCCAACTGACGTGGACTAACCGGAAGCTACCTGATGTCGACGTAGTATGGGATTTAGCAATATCCAACTGACGTGGACTTCAGTTTAACAGGATGTTGTTTAGTTCTGAGTCTTCATTTGTGCAATTAGATTCTACGAAGTACCAAAGGATCATGTTCACTTCGGTATGTACATATAGTTAGTTAGGCACTTGACATAGAGACCGACACAACACAAGTAGTTCGCCCGAAATCCGGCCCAAACCGGAAAGTTTGTTAAAATTAAAAGTTTTATTTGGAGTTGATTAGATGTTCGATTTAGGGCAAGAAGACATGCTGAACACTTATGTAAAAAAAATTTCTACCTGGACATGTAGTTCCCCCCGAATCCGGCCAAAACGGGAAAGTTGTTGGAAGTTAAAGTTTTATTTCTAGTTGATTAGATAACCGATTTAGGCGTAAGAAGAGATGCTGAATCCGTGTGTGACAATCATATTTTACCCGGACATATAGTTCGACCGGAATCCGGCTGGAGTCGGAAAATTTTGTATAAGTAAAATTTTTATTTGAAGTTGATAGATGTTCATTATTGGGGAAAGAAGATACCCTGAGTTCGTTTTTGAGCTTTCTTTTTTCGCCGGACTAGAGTTCGGCCGAAACCAGGAAATTGGCAGAAGTGGCAGGAAGTTTTCGTCAAAACAGATATAACTAATAGGGGTAAATACACATGCTGAATCCATATCTGAACTTGGTTTTCTCAGATGACTGGCTATTTGGCCTTAATCTTTTTCTGAATTTTAACTGTTGTTCAAGGAGTCTGGCGATGACTGGATCTGGCTAAGACAAGACCCAGTTGTCTGGATCAGATATTGAATTTTTGGGATCCCATTGAAGCCTTTGGTTTTGTTTGTCTATGTTAGTATTATGTTAGTTGTGTATATATAAGTTATATAAGTAAAAAGAACTTGAAATTGAAAACCTTTAGTATTATAAAAACTGACAAAGCTGCACCTTGCTTTTCCTCTGTTTAGTATCCCGTGAGGGGTCGGCAACTTACATTTGTAAAAGTTGATCTTTTCCTCCTTTTAGTACCTGTCGGTAGGCGACTAAAGTCATCCGAGTCCAGCGAGGGGTAGGCGACTAATATATTTAAAGTCCACCATTTATTTCTGGTTTTAGTAACTTGTCACGGATAGTACCTTAGAGTACTGAAACGAAGAAAGAAACTGGGTGTTTCTAAATTATTCTTCTTTGAGGAGTCGGCAACTATCAAAATTCATAGTTCACCTTCCCTCTTCGTTTTACTAGCTTTGAGGGGTCGGCACCTAACTTTAGTATCCTGTGATGGGTAAATAAATTGGAAACTCTTCTTCTTTGAGGGATTCCGACTCTTTCCGAGCGAGGGGTTGGCAAATAAGATATTTCAAGTCCACCATTTCTTTCCTGGTCTTACTAACTTGTCACGAATGCCTTGCTTAGAGTACTAACACGAGGAAAGAAATTGTGTACTTCAAATATCTTAGTTGTCGACCCCTTAAAGCTACTAAAACGAGGAAGGGAATGGTGAATTATGAAATTTGATAGTTGCCGACCTCTCAAAGAAGAATAATTTAGAATTCCCAATTGCTTTCCTCGTTTTAATACTCTAAGGAACTATCCGTGACAAGGTACTAAAACGAGGAAAGAAATGGTGGACTTGAGATATCTTAGTTGCCGATCCCTTAAAGCTACTAAAACGTGGAAGGGAACTATGAATTTTGATAGTTGACGACCCATGAAGGGAGAATAACTTACAATTCCCAATTTCTCTCCTCGTTTTAATACTCCAAGGAATTATCCGTTACAAGTTACTAAAGGTTCCGTGCTCGGACCTCTGCTATATGATATGATATTTATTGCAAAAAGCCAACTGGCCATAGCAACTACCACAAAAAATCACTTACAATAAAACAAAACAACAAAAACAAAAAATGAAAATCCTAGATATAGCTTAATCACACTTACATTAGATCCTCCCGCTGCTTCGCTGCCAACCGGACGAACACTGCCAAATTTCTCATCACTGCGAAACACTTGTCTCCAATCAAATCTAATAACCCTTTCTCCCCTATCTCGTTATGTTAATTCGCTGGCATCACATGTCGGTGAGGAGGCGCTGACCTCTTTCGCGGACGACACTGCGATAACAATAATTGGTAGTTGTTTGGTGGAGGTTGTACATAAGGCTAACTTTGCACTTGAACGTTTACGTAGTTTTACAGTTGGTAGTTCCCTAGCAGTTAACGCATCTAAAACAAATTATGTTATTTTTAGCCGAACAGGCAGGTTACTCAACGATAACAATAAATAAAATTTTGAAAATTTACCCATTAAACAAGTTTTTGAAATGAGATATTTGGGGGTTTATTTAGATAATAATATTAGTTGGAAAAATCATTGTAGTATTATCGGCGCAAAAATGGCTGTAAGAAAAACATTTCCATTTCAGATTTTAAAAATTATTTATTTTTCCCTTGTTCACCCTTACATTGATTACGGTTGTGTTCATTGGGCTAGCAATTTTTTTTCTAATTATAAAAGGATCCAGATTTTGCAAAATAAAAGCATTCGTTTGGTTGCGGACATAACAAGACCAAAGGTTTCGATGGGATCCCAAAATTCAATATCTGATCCAGACAACACGGTCTTGTCTCAGCCAGATCCAGTCTTCGCCAGACTCCTTGAACATTTTTACAATTAAAATGCAGAAACAGATTAAGGCAAAATAGCTAATCACCTGAGAAAACCAAGTTCAGATTTGGATTCAGCATGTGTGTTTACCCCTATCATATCTGTTTTGACGAAAACTTCCTGCCACTTCTGCTAATTTCCCGGTTCCGGCCGAACTCCAGAACTACTTGTCCGGCGGAAAAAGAAAGCTCAAACACGAAATCAGGGTATCTTCTTTCCCCAGTAATGAACATCTAATCAACTTCAAATAGAAATTTAGCTTATAACAAATTTTCCGATCGAACATCTAATCAACTCCAAATAAAACTTTTAATTTTGACAAACTTTCCAGTTTGGGCCGGATTCCGGTCGAAATACTTGTCCGTCGAGAAAGTAGTTTTCACCATCGTCTTCAGCATGTCTTCCTACCTCTAAATTGAACATTTAATCAACTTCAAATAAAACTTTTACTTTCAACAAACTTTCCAGTTTGGGCCGGATTCCGGGCGAAATACTTGTCCGTCGAGAAAATAGTTTTCACCATCGTCTTCAGCATGTCTTCCTACCCCTAAATCGAACATCTAATCAATTTCAAATAAAACTTTTACTTTCAACAAACTTTCCGGTTTGGGCCGGATTCCGGGCAAAATACTTGTCCGTCGAGAAAATAATTTTCACCATCGTCTTCAACATGTCTTCCTACCCCTAAATCGAACATCTAATCAATTTCAAATAAAACTTTTACTTTCAACAAACTTTCCGGTTTGGGCCGGATTCCGGGCGAAATACTTGTCCGTCGAGAAAATAATTTTCACCATCGTCTTCAGCATGTCTTCCTACCCCTAAATCAAACATCTAATCAACTTCAAATAAAACTTTTACTTTCAACAAACTTTCCGGTTTTGGCCGGATTCCGGGCGAACTAATTGTTCGATGACAAAATGGTTTTCACCATCGTGTTCAGCATGTCTTCTTACCCCATAATCGACTATAACATTAGCTGTTTCAAAACATTTTGTTTGTCCCTTAATTTGAATCCCCTCCCCCACCCCTAAATGTAGAGCTACAAAGCCCATCTACGAACTTGACTGGTCCGACGACCCAACGAACCCTCACACCAAGTTTCATCAAAATATCTCATTCCCTTCGAGAGTTATCGTGCTTACAGACGGACGGACGGACGGACGGACGGACGGACGGACAGACGGACAACTTTTGCGATGTCATAGGTATCCCTCCACTTACGTTTTGGGATCCCAAAAAAAGGAGGTTGAATCTAAAACGATTGCCAGCTTTTCCCAGTGTAATGTTCTGAACGTTGGTCAGATTCGTGATTGCCAGGCATCAATTTTTGTGTTTAAAAGCATGACCCATATACGCCCTGATTACTTCCATGACTATTTTTCTATGAATCAGCTAGGAGCACAACAGTTATGACACTAGAAATGCACAGCTTTTAATTAATGAAAAAAGAAAAACAGTTAGATCATCTTTTATGATTCATAATCTGGGGCCTTCTGTTTGGAATAATCTGCCGGCTAGCATCAGGGAGTCTGCCACTTTATACGGGTTTAAAAAGAAACTGCAAACTTTCCACTTAATTAATAATTGTTGAAGGGTATGTGGTCTTTTTCTTCTTTTTTTTTCTTTCTTTTTTCTCATAGTTGTTCGGGTGGGGCTGAAACTGGTAATGAGTAAATATTAAGGATTCTTGTTGTATATAGTGTTCACGTTTAATTGTTTGTTATTTAAGTCATAGATAGTTGGATAATAAGTTGTTGTGTCTAGTTATTTATTTATTAGATACAAGTAGTATTAATAAATTGCAGCACAAGTCCTTGGGACTTTCTTTTTGCTGCAATGGGGTATTAGTAATGTTATTTTATTTTATTTTCAGTATTTTGGTTAAAAATAAAAAATCTACCTACCTACCTACCTACCTAAAACCATGAAAGAAATGGTGGACTTGAAATATCTTAGTTGCCGACCCCGGGCTGGACTCGGATGATTTAGTCGCCTACCGACAGGGTACTAAAAGGAGGAAAAGGTGAACTTTTATAAATGTAAGTTATACCGACCCCTCACGGGATAGTAAACAGAGGAAAGACTTGTCAGTTTTTCGAATCCTCAATTTCTAGGAATTCTTTCCCCGTTTTAGTTTACCCTTCCTGGTTTTAGTATTTTTGCCTGCTTTTCTCTTGCCTTTCCTTTCCTGCTTTTAGTCGATCCCTAAGCCTGTTCGTTGTGGTGCCAATTCTCTTTTGCATTAGCGAAAGCCTTGATGTAGTAGGCCATCAGGTCTATGTTCTGTTCTGGACTTATTCTGCTTTAGGCTACTCGGTTTTCCTATTTTTAGTGGAGTGTTCCTTGGAACAATCTGCTATTGCGAGCGCTGTAGCAGCTTTCGGCTTCCGGTTTCAATTCTCGGTGCCAATTTTCTTTTGCATGAACGAAAGTCTTGATGTAGTAGGCCATCAAGTCTATGTTCTGTTCTGGACTTATTCTGCTTTAGGCTACTCGGTTTTCCTATTTTTAGTGGAGTGTTCCTTGGAACAATCTGCTATTGCGAGCGCTGTAGCAGCTTTCGGCTTCCGGTTTCAGTTCTCGGTGCCAATTTTCTTTTGCATGAACGAAAGTCTTGATGTAGTAGGCCATCAAGTCTATGTTCTGTTCTGGACTTATTCTGCTTTAGGCTACTCGGTTTTCCTATTTCTAGTGGAGTGTTCTTTGGAACAATCCACTATTGAGAGCTCTGTAGCAGCTTTCGGTTTCCGGTTTTCGGTTTTCGCCGTATTTTGTGGAGCTCATAACTCATGAACCAGTGCAAGTATAAGTTCAAACTTGGTACACTTGTGGTTATTGGGGTCTAGTTGTGCCTTTGGGGGGTCCCACCCCCCACCCCAACCATGTTCAGGGGCAAATGGGCCCAGATTGCCCAGTGAAGAATGTTCGTAACTTGACATAGGACGATGCAACTCGGCCTAGATTGCCGAGGAGTAAAGGCGGAGAAAATCCTTTTTGCTTTTGGATCATAGGGATTGGCGAGAGTTAAACCACCCCCACCCTCCTCGTTCATGTGCAAGTGGGCCCACATTGCCCATGAAAAAAGTTTTTGACTCGTGATGGAATGAAACTCTAAGCTGGTAAACTTGAGAAAAAAAAACAGGTGTAAATACTCATTTTGATGGGTCTCGACCCCCCCCCCCCCCTCCCGTTCATTGGCAGCTGGAGAGGTCTCAAGTCCTACTCTTTTATATTTGGGGAGACATATCTATGGATGAGGATTAGGTGTAACAGCAACAAATAAGACGACGCGACGTACTTTAATCTTTCATGAACAGTTGGAAACTTTACTGTTTTATTACTATAACTGCAGTAAAAAGGCTTCCGCCTCTGTTAATTTCTCGAGACACTGTGTAGGCTACACTAAATTGAATTTCAGCCAGGTGCCGATCCACGCCTGCTTTAAACTGATTGATATTTTCGGCATTTACGACATTTTCGGGGAGATTATTCCAGTATTCCACTATCCGGTTTTTATGGCACTTGAGCTTACTCAAGTGCCATATAGCGATTGTTATTTCTGTCCGTCAGTCGGTCTGTCGGTCTGTCGGTCTGTCGGTCCCGGTTTTGCTAGTTCGGGCACTTCCAGATAAGCTAGGACGATGAAACTTGGCAAGCATATCAGGAACTGGACCAGATTAAATTAGAAATTGTCGCTTCCTCGATCCGACCATCTGGAGGGGAGTGGAGGGAGGGGGAATCCGGAAAAAATAGGAAAAATGAGATATTTTTAGCTTACGAACGGGTGATCGGATCTTAATGAAACTTAATACATGGAAGGACTTCGTGTCTCAGACCCTCCATTTTAAATCCAGACCGGATCCGGTGACACTGGGGGGAGTTAGAGGGGGAAACCGGAAATCTTGGAAAACACTTAGAGTGGAGGGATCCGAATGAAACTTGGTGGAAAGTACAAGCAAAAGTCCTAGATACGTGACTGATATAACCGGAACGGATCCGCTCACTTTGGGGGAGTTGGGGGGGGGGGAGAAGTCCGAATTTGTAGTGATCCCGCGAGTTCCGTGCTTCCTGATGTGCTGGGACGATGGAAATTGACAGGCATGTCTGGGACCCGACCAGCTTAAATAGGAAATCATCAATTCCCCGATTCGACCATCTGGGGGGGGGGGGAGTGGAGGGAGGGTGAAGCCAAAATTTGAGGTATTTTTAGCTTGCGAACGGGTGATCGGATCTTGATGAAAATTGATATTTAGGATGACCTCGTGCCTCTGACATCTCACTTTAAATCCGGGCCGGATCGGATGACACTGGGGGGAGTTGGAGGAGGGAACCGGAAATTTTGAGAAACGCTTAAAGTGGAGGGATCGAGATGAAACTTGGTGGGAAGAAAAAGCACAAGTCCTAGATTCGTCATTGACATAACCGGACCGGATCAGGGCACTGTGGGGGAGTTGGGGTGGGGAACCGGAAATTTTGAGAAACGCTTAAAGTGGAGGGATCGGGATGAAACTTGGTGGGAAAAACAAGCACAGGTCCTAGACACGTAATTGACATAACCGTACCGGATCAGGGCACTGTGGGGAGTTGGGATTGGGGTCCGGATTTCTAGCGATCCCGCGAGTTCGGCATACTTTCTGGTGTCCTAGGGCGATGAAACTTGGCAGGTATGTCAAGGATCCGAACAGATTGACTTGAGAACAGCCGTTTCCCCGACCCGACCATCGTGGGGGGAGTGGGTGGATGGGGAGTCCGGAATCTAGTGGCGTGCATAACTTTTGAACGGGTGATCGGATCTTGATGAAAATTGATATTTAGGATGACCTTGTGTCTCAGACACCTCACTTTAAATCCGGGCCGGATCCGATGACACTGGGGGGAGTTGGAGGAGGTAACCGGAAATTTTTAGAAACGCTAAAAGGGGAGGGATCGGGATGAAACTTGGTGGGGAAAACAAGCACAGGTCCTAGACACGTCATTGACATAACCGGACCGGATCCGATGACACTGGGAGGAGTTGGAGGAGGGAACCGGAAATTTTGAGAAAAGCTTAAAGTGGAGGGATCGGGATGAAACTTGGTGGGAAAAACAAGCACAGGTCCTCGACACGTCATTGACATAACCGGACCGGATCAGGGCACTGTGGGGGAGTTGGGGTGGGGGTCCGGATTTCTAGCGATCCCGCGAGTTCGGCATACTTCCTGATGTCCTAGGGCGATGAAACTTGGCAGGTATGTCAGGGATCCGAACAGATTGACTTGAGAACAGCCGTTTCCCCGACCCGACCATCGTGGGGGGAGTGGGTGGATGGGGGGTCCGGAATCTAGTGGCGTGCATAACTTTTGAACGGGTGATCGGATTTGAATGAAACTTGTCTGGTGAGCTATCGCCTCGGACGTTCAGTGTCATGTCCGAGTCGGGTCCGATACCTTTGGGGATGGGGGGGGGGTGGAAAACTCAAGAAACTCTAAAAGTAGAGGGATTGGGACGAAACTTAATGGATGGAACAAGCATTAGGCCTAGATGAAATTGACGGAGCCAGATGGTTTCGGGGCTCTGTGGGGGGAGTTGGAGGGGGTTTCCTGGAATTCCGGTAGTCGTGAGTTAGAATAGTTCCAGATTTAAAACGACAACGAAACTTTGCAGGCATATTAGCGACCCGAATTATCTTGACTTAAAAACCTGACACACCATACCCCCGGAAACTTCCGTTCCTAGATCCGAGCATTTTTGGGGGAGCAAGAGAAGAGAAATATGGACTTCTATAAATTGCGAACGAGTGGTCTGATTCGAGTATACGAATCGATGGCCTCGACATGTAAAAAATGCGTTCGAACCATATGCGACCACGATTAGGGAAATTGGGGGTGGGGGACTTTTGACATGCACAAAAACCAAACGGATGGAACGAATGAGATGCAATTCGACAGTGCCGAGTTTATGCGGCCTAGATTTGTTATTTGGCGTCTGGGCCGGATTCGGCCAAGGTAGGGGGGGGGGTACTGGAAACTTGCAGATAGGCTATGCTCCAATTTCAGTCAAACTTGATGAGGGAATTAAGAGATTGGGCCCGAACCGGCTCCGACAACGTTGGTGGGAAGGGGGGGGGGTACCGGAACTTTCCAAAAATGCTCAGATTCGAGTGAAACTTGGTAGATGGTATAAACGAAGATGCTTTAGGTTGTCGATTTTTTTTTATTCCGAACCAGATTCGGCCACGGTAGGTGGAAATAGAGTGAGTACCGGAAATCGTGTAGCACGTCTAGGGATCAAACAAATGGATTTATTGGGATGAAAGTTTGAACAGTCATGTGCATTTGCAATCGAGACGATGCCGGAACTGCTCAGAAATGAGTGAAACTAAATATCCTATTTCTATTTCCGAACCGCCTTTTTGGATGGCGGGTGTATTTTGTGACGTTTTCATCTACTTTCTTGTACAGCCTACTCGTACAAGTGCCATATGAGCTCGTAGCTCTTGTTGAACCTCCATTTTCCAATGTCTTTTCGGAATTTCTCACCACGAATTTTCAAGCTGTGTACTCTGGGACCGTTGTGATTGAAAGTCAGGACATCATCAGTCCTTACGTTATCATAGTAACTATGACAAATCTCAAAAGTTTCAATCAAATCACCTCGGATAAATCTATAAGATAAACTGGGTAATCGTAATTTTTTTAAGTAGATGTTCATAAGGCAGATGGCGCATGGCTGGCACTGTTTTTGTTGGTCGTCTCGCGATTATGTCCTTGTTATAGAAGGGCCTCGTGTTACGTGGCCATATTCAATTAGTGGACGAGCTAGGGCCTTAAATAAAGTAGGAAACAGGTAATTGTCCTTGAATGTAAATGTCCTTGTCATAAGATTTACAATTCTGGTAGTTTTCTTGATGATAGTTTCGTACTGTGTTGAAAATTTTAAATCTGTGTCCGTAACTACCCCGAGGTCACGCTCAGAGGTGGTTATCGAAATCGTCCTTCCGTCCAAGGTGTAACGATGGTCAAGGGTAGTAGGGCCAAGACGAAGGTGGTGACATTTATCGGCATTGATCTCCATGGCCCATTGCGTCATCCACTGGCAGATCTTGTCAAGGTCTTTTTGAAGAGACTCGGTATCATTCAATCCCTTTATGCCTCTGTATAGCTTAGTGTCATCAGCGTATAGCATAACCGGAGAGCTGATATCTTCAGTTCATTTATATAAATGCTGAAGAGAAGGGAACCGAGAACACTTCCTTGTGGTACGCCGCTAAGAACATTCACCTCCGTGGTGCTAAGCTAGCCATCCACTCGTACTCGCTGTGTTCTGGACACTTTTGGACACAATGGACACTTTTAATGCTTTACTTTGCATTAAATGCTTCACAAATAAACATTACCGACTTCCTTTAGAAGGCGCTACGAAAATCGGCCGTTTTCTCGTTATCCCTTGTCTTTACCTCTCTGGCGTTTCGGCGATCCAAATCTTAGGAGCTGGGATATCATGGCAGGAAATTCAACAAGAGCTACGAGCTCATATGGCACTTGTTACGAGTAAGCACGGCTCGGTTATGTCAATGATATATCTAGTGTTTGCTAGGTGTCTTCCCACCAAGTTTCATCTTGATCCCACATCTCATAGCGTTTTCCAATATTTCCGGTTCTCCCCTCCAGCTCCCCCCAAAAGTCACCGGATCCGGTCTGGATTTTAAGTGGGTCGTCTGAGGCATGAGGTCTTTCCAAATATCAAGTTTCATCGACATCCGGTCACCCGTTCAAAAGTTATAAATACCTCAAGATTCCGGATTCCCCCTCCCTCCACTCCCCCGACAGTGCCCGAATCGGCTCGGTCATGTCAATGATATATCTAGTGTTTGCTAGGTGTCTTCAAACCAAGTTTCATCTCGATCCCTCCACTCATAGCGTTTCCCAAGATTTCCGGTTGCCCCCTCCAGCTCCCCCCAAAAGTCACCGGATCCGGTCCGGATTTTAAGTGGGTCGTCTGAGGCATGAGGTCATTCCAAATATCAAGTGTCATCGAGATCCGGTCACCCGTTCAAAAGTTATAAATACCTCAAGATTCCGGATTCCCCCTCCCTCCACTCCCCCGACAGTGCCCGAATCGGCTCGGTCATGTCAATGATGTATCTAGTGTTTGCTAGGTGTCTTCCCACCAAGTTTCATCTCGACCCCTCCACTCATAGCAGTTCCCAAGATTTCCGGTTGCCTCCTCCAGCTCCCCCCAAAAGTCACCGGATCCGGTCCGGATTTTAAGTGGGTCGTCTGAGGCATGAGGTCTTCCAAATATCAAGTTCCATCGAGATCCGATCACCCGTTCAAAAGTTATAAATACCTCAAGATTCCGGATTCCCCCTCCCTCCACTCCCCCCCCCCACAGTGCCCGAATCGGCTCGGTTATGTCAATGACGTATCTAGTGTTTGCTATGTGTCTTACCACCAAGTTTCATCTCGATCCCTCCACTCATAGCGTTTCCCAAGATTTCCGGTTGACCCCTGCAGCTCCCCCCCAAAAGTCACCGGATCCGGTCCAGATTATAAGTGGGTCGTCTGAGGTATGAGGTCTATCTAAATATCAAGTTCCATCGAGATCCGATCACCCGTCCAAAAGTTATAAATACCTCAAGATTCCGGATTCCCCCTCCCTCCACTCCCCCCCCCCCACAGTACCCGAATCGGCTCGGTTATGTCAATGATGTATCTAGTGTTTGCTAGGTGTCTTCCCACCAAGTTTCATCTCGATCCCTCCACTCATAGCGTTTCCCAAGATTTCCGGTTGCCCCCTCCAGCTCCCCCCAAAAGTCACCGGATCCGGTCCGGATTTTAAGTAGGTCGTCTGAGGCATGAGGTCTTTCCAAATATCAAGTTCCAACGAGATCCGATCACCCGTTAAAAAGTTATAAATACCTCAAGATTCCGGATTCCCCCTCCCTCCACTCCCCCCCACAGTGCCCGAATCGGCTCGGTTATGTCAATGATGTTTCTAGTGTTTGCTAGGTGTCTTCCCACCAAGTTTCATCTCGATCCCTCCACTCATAGCGTTTCCCAAGATTTCCGGTTGCCCCCTCCAGCTCCCCCAAAAAGTCACCGGATCCGGTCCGGATTTTAAGTGGGTCGTCTGAGGCATGAGGTCTTTCCAAATATCAAGTTCCATCGAGATCCGATCACCCGTTCAAAAGTTATAAATACCTCAAGATTCCGGATTCCCCCTCCCTCCACTCCCCCCACAGTACCCGAATCGGCTCGGTTATGTCAATGATGTATCTAGTGTTTGCTAGGTGTCTTGCCACCAAGTTTCATCTTGATCCCTCCACTCATAGCGTTTCCCAAGATTTCCGGTTGCCCCCTCCAGCTCCCCCAAAAAGTCACCGAATCCGGTCCGGATTTTAAGTGGGTCGTCTGAGGCATGAGGTCGTTCCAAATATCAAGTTTCATCGAGATCCGATCACCCGTTCAAAAGTTAAAAATACCTCAAGATTCCGGATTCCCCCTCCCTCCACTCCCCCCACGGTGCTCGGATCGGGGAAGTGACTATTTCCAACTTAATCATTTGGGGTCCCTGATACGCCTGCCAAGTTTTATCGTTCTAGGTTATGTGGAAGTGCCCGAACTAGCAAAACCTGGACAGACCGACAGACCGACAGACCGACGGACGGACAGAAATTGCGATCGCTATATGGCACTTGGCCGAAGGGCAAGTGCCATAAAAACTCCCAGCAATGCTTGATAGAAAAGGATATATTTGAGATGTCAGCCGCTGATGCAGTTTACCTGATTGTTCTAGTATTTTATCAGAAGTTCTATGGCTTAAAGTGCCTATTAGAAGTTTTTCTTTGTGGAATAGTGTTGTGAAGCTTAATTAACTTGCTTTATAAAATGTACCAGAATATGCAATAACCTTATAAAAAATTACGTAGTTACAAAAATCATTCAAAAACAAATAACCTCTTCAAATCTGAGTTACACAAGCTGATTTATGCATAAAATAAAGATCTACTAAGTATTATAAGAAATATCACTTTTATCTGTGTCCAAGCTAGTAAACTGAGCATGTACTGGCCCAATAAATTACGCTTTGAAAAATCACAGAGAGGAAACTGCTGAAAAAGCTGCTGATCTAGGAGGTAAGCATTGTTCCTAGGTTGCTACAGAGTAGGATTGGGGTAGTTTGATGTGCCCGTTGAACTTTAAGAAATCCTCTATCCAAGCTAAATTTTGTCCGATCACGATCACGATGTTTTGTCATATGATCGATGACATGCCGTTCTTAATGAATTGTGACAAAGGGGGCATTGGCTGCTACGATTTGGTGAACTTTGTATTACTTTACTAATGGAAAAGAAGTTTAAAGGGTATGACTGGCTGGCAGACCATTCAGTTTTCGAAGTCATGCTATTCGTGCATGATCTTCAACATTTCTTTGGATTTATACTGGCCTTTTGTTCCGATGATATGCCGTTCTTAATGAATTGTGACAAAGGGGGCATGAGGTTTAAAGGGTGTGACTGGCTGGCAGACCATTCAGTTTCGAAGTCATGCTATTCGTGCATGATCTTCAACATTTCTTCGGATTTACACTGGCGGTTTGTTTACATTCAAAGCTTTTAAAGTGGGATGATTACAAATTAGGTTATTTCAGTACTTGTTTGGTTATTGGGGATCAGAAATGTCTTGGTTCTAAAGCTGTCCGTATAGAGAATGTGATACACATTTTACTTTTACAGTCCACGTCTGAGCGCTTGCGCACTTGTTATTAACCATGGTGCGTTCAGTTTTTTTTCTCATTTTGCACCCAGCCGCCACGTCGAAGAGTGGGGAGGCTGGATTCAGTCGACGAGCGCCAACAAGAAAATTGCAAATTTCACGTGATAAGTAATAGTATTTTCGAGAAACGATATTTCTGAGCCATGTCATCGGGAAAAGATTCTTTCTAGTAAGAGTTGTGCTTTAAGGTGTACGGCGAAAGCCAGCAAGACAATGGAAGGATGAAAATGAAGTCTACTAACTTTTGATAAAAATTGGACACACCAGTAAACCAAGCGAAATGTTCTTTTTATTTTTTCTGTCATAATCCCATGTTTATTGCCAGGACGATAACATAAATCACTTTCCTCGGTAGTAAGACCCAGATGGCTCTGATGGTATCAGTGGCAGTAGATTTACTTGAAACATGCAAACTGTCGCAGAGGTAATGGTAAATTGCAGTCGTTCGAAAAATGGGAACAAGGTCTCAGACGATGTTTAGATATATTACTTGGGAAGACAGGCTGATTTCGTTCTCTGGGAGTCTGGATATCCTAGCCAAAACAAATTCTTTTGGTGACAATTTAAATCATCGCGCGTCTTCTTTTAGCTACGAGCTTTCGTTCGTTATAACAGTTTTTTGTTTATTTGTTTCTTATTTGTTTATAACCTGCTTTTTGGGTTCAGCGGAATAATATATTGAAGTAAAAGGAACGAATGAAAATATTTGAATACATAACAGAATTATTAAATATTTTTACATTATTTAAATACACTTAATACATATTTGCATATAGTCTACACTACATTTCATAGCAAATAACACAAGGATATGTGGTTTTAACAGTGATACTTAAGATGTTAGGTGTCATATTTTCAGATTGAAACAGTTATGCATCCAAGAAAAGCCGAAGCACCGCCGGAAAACATCTGCTGACTTTTTTGTTTGTGATCGTGATTTCGGAAAAGTCAGCAGATGCTTTTCGGCGTTATTTTGGCTCTTCCTGGCAATGCTTGCTATGCATAACTTCTAATGCATAACGTTTCAAAATCATAACAAATAACTTCCCAAGTGTTATCTGTATATAAGGTTTGAAACCAAGCTGACCGTTCATTACGAAAGAAATAGAAAACCGTGATTTTTCGGGTTTTTTTATTGATCAGTTAATTATCCCTCTAGGATAATGTGCGAGGGATAAATATGAATTCGGATATTTCGGTTGCACTTCCGGCAAACCGTCCACAGAGAAAAACAAGCAACTAAATCATAAAATCCAACACAAAACCAACAGAAAAGTGATGCGGAACCAACAAAACATACAACGATATGTAACTTAAAACCAGAAAGAACGATGCTGACTGAAACGACAAACAAATTCAAATAAAATATTAAAATGTGCGTGTTAAAAGTGTATATGTACAAATCTGTGATTATTTTACAATTCTGAATTCTGTGTCTATTTACAATTTGCCAATTGTAAATAGACAAATAATCAAATAATTGATTATTTGTGCGAGGTATTTATATTTATCCCTCGCACAAATTTACCAATTTACAAATTGTAATTGGTATAAAATTTACCAATTAAAATCAAACCTAAAAATATGATGCTGAGCTAGAGTTTGTTGTTTCTTCAAATTTGCATGTGTCAGACGATAACTGAGGAACTTACACAAGATTATGCTTGTTCTCCCCCTCTCTTGCCCCGTATCAACGACCAGAAGCATTTCCAACAAGAAGTAACATTTCCAGGCTTGCTACATTCCTTTCTCCTAATTTCACTAGTCTTAGCTTGACTGGAAGTAGCATTTGCAGTTCGTAAGAAAAGGAAAGGGTTTTTACGTAGTCTTTATTGGGATCCAGAAACCTAAGTGGAAGGATACCAATGACATCGCAAAAGTTGTCCGTCTGTAAGTATGATAACTGTCGAAGGGAATGAGATACCTTGATGAAACTTGGTGGATTCCTTGGGTAAGGGACAGGTCGAGCTCGTAGATGGGCTCTGTAGTCTTACATTTAGGGGTGGGGGAGGGGGTTCAAATTAAGGGGCAAACAAAATGTTTTTAAACAGCTGATATGGTAAGAAGACATACTAAACACGGCAATGAAAACCATTTTCTCGCCGGACAAGTAGTTCACCCGGAATCCGGTCAAAACTGGAAAGTTTGTTAAAAGTTGATTAGATATTAGGAAAAGTTTAAGGAGAAAAGTTTCTTTGGGATTAGGCAGCTTGGAAGGTTTTTGCGGATAGGCTGGAAGCATAGAGAAGGGTTTAGGCCTTATCTACAATCAGGCCTAAACCGGATGTTTATAAAACTGGATCTATGTTCGACGTAGTTTTAATGAGATACTGGAGTTTGTTTTTCAGCTTTCTTTTTTGCCGGACAAGCAGTTTTCGCAGAAACGGGAAATTTGGCAGAGTAAGGCAGGTCGAATTAAGTTTCCGTCAGTTTCTTCAAAATAGATATGACTTAGGAGTAAATAAACATGCTGAATCCATATCTAAACTTGGATTTCTAAGATGATTAGCTATTTGGCCTTAAACTGTATTGAAAGTTTTATAGTAAAAATGTTCAAGGAGTCTGGCGAAGACTGGATTTGGCACCCAATTGTCTATCAAATATTCGATTTGGAATCCGATCGAAACTTTTGGTCTTGTTTCCATCTCCGTCTAGTGTACTGTTTCAACTAAGAATTTTCGGACTCGGTACATTATCTTACCCACTTGTTTTTAATTCCGGTGACAAAAAATAGATACTTAAGCTGTGTCTTCAATTAAATTTCCCAAGCAAGCTTAAGGGCTCCGGGGACTCTGTAGAGCTAGCGGTTTTCAAGTGAGTTTCAAGCATTTGACAATGCCGAGAGATTTTTTTTCACATGGGAACTTTCTGAAGTTGAAGGTTCTTGGTTGAAGACATTGCCAAATGCACTAAACGAGCGAGTTTCGAGTCCCGGAGTCCCCCATTAAAAATATCGAACAAATCTAGTAACAAGTCCTCTTTATTGAAATCGAGACTGGTCTAATATTTCGCGTATGAATGTTTTCTGTTTTCATCACCTTTCCACTTCTTTACCTTATTGATTAATGTAGTGGATTTTCAGTAAAAAAAAATAAAATAAAATAACATACGTTAAATAAGGTCACATGTGTCACGTGTATGCATATCATCATAAGTAAGAAACCCCTCTGTTTGGCCAAGCATTGTCATTTCTGCTAAGCTTACTGTTTAGGGTAGTTAAAGGACCTGCCTTACCTAGAATACTAACGCAACCCCATAACACACTCCATATATTTCTAAACCCGGAGACCCCAGTTTCCTATGGTACATTCTAATCCCTCCAATAAAACCACGCTGATTTCTCACTTGCCGTGTTTTGCTACCTTCGGTGTGTATCACGCGCTGTCGACGGTTGTCTGCGACAAGTTTTTCCATCACAAAAACCGGTTATGTAAATTGTTTCCATGTTTTCGCAGAAGTCAACGGGCCTCGGAAAAGGCTTAAAACAGCCAAAACCGTGGGTTATTTATTGAAAGCACAGCCCAGTTAGAAAGTGATCAAATATTTTTAAAGTCTGCAAGTTGAAGAGCAAATAGTGCGAGGGGTCCTTTATGGAAAGGTTATTTCTGATTTAACGCTAATGTTCATCAAGTCTAATCGACAGGAGAATCTAATTTGCAAGACTAACAAGAATTTACTGTTTCAGATATAAAGCCGCGGTCCATGCCGGTCCCGTTTTTTCCTACCTACCTACCTCCTAACCACAAATACCTTTCACACAATACACCTTTCTTTTTTTTGTTATCTTGTGTATCCCTCGTCTTTTTATGGCACTTGAGCTTACTCAAGTGCCATATAGCGATTGTTATTTCTGTCCGTCAGTCGGTCTGTCGGTCTGTCGGTCTGTCGGTCCCGGTTTTGCTAGTTCGGGCACTTCCAGATAAGCTAGGACGATGAAACTTGGCAGGCATATCAGGAACTGGACCAGATTAAATTAGAAATACTCGCTTCCCCGATCCGACCATCTGGAGGGGAGTGGAGGGAGGGGGAATCCGGAAAAATGAGGAAAAATGAGATATTTTTAGCTTACGAACGGGTTATCGGATCTTAATGAAACTTGATATATGGAAGGAACTCGTGTCTCAGACCCTCCATTTTAAATCCAAACCGGATCCGGTGACATTGGGGGGAGTTGGAGGGGGAAACCGGAAATCTTGAAAAACACTTAGAGTGGGGGGATCCGGATGAAACTTGGTGGAAAGTACAAGCACAAGTCCTAGATACATGGCTGATATAACCGGAACGGGTCCGCTCACTTTGGGGGAGTTGGGGGGGGGGGGGGAGAAGTCCGAATTTGTAGTGATCCCGCGAGTTCCGTGCTTCCTGATGTGCTGAGACGATGGAAATTGACAGGCATCTCTGGGACCCGACCAGATTAAATAGGAAATCGTCAATTCCCCGATTCGACCATCTGGGGGGGGGGGGGAGTGGAGGGAGGGGGAAGCCAAAATTTGAGGTATTTTTATCTTGCGAACGAGTCATCGGATCTTGATGAAATTTTATATTTAGGATGACCTCGTGTCTCAGACGTCCCACTATAAATCCGGACCGGATCCGATGACACTGGGGGGAGTTGGAGGAGGGAACCGGAAATCTTGAGAAACGCTTAGAGTGGAGGGATCGGGATGAAACTTGGTGGGAAGAACAAGCACAAGTCCTAGATACGTCATTGATATAAGCGGACCAGATCTAGGCACTCTGGGGGAGTTGGGGGGGGGGGGGGTCCGGATTTCTAGCGATCCCGCGAGTTCGGCATACTTCCTGATGTGCTAGGGCGATGAAACTTGGCAGGTATGTCAGGGACCCGAACAGGTTCACTTGAGAACAGCCGTTTCCCCAATCCGACCATACTGGGGGGAGTGGATCGATGGGGAGTACGGAATCTAGTGGCGTGTATAACTTTTGAACGGGTGATCGGATCTTGATGAAATTTTATATTTAGGATGACCTCGTGTCTCAGACATCTCACTTTAAATCCGGGCGGATCCGATGACACTGGGGGGAGTTGGAGGAGGGAACCGGAAATTTTGAGAAACGCTTAGAGTGGAGGGATCGGGATGAAACTTTGTGGGAAAAACAAGCACAAGTCCTAGACACGTCATTGACATAACCGGACCAGATCAGGGCACTGTGGGGGAGTTGGGGTCGGGGTCTGGATTTCTAGCGATCCCGCGAGTTCGGCATACTTCCTGATGTCCTAGGGCGATGAAACTTGGCAGGTATGTCAGGGATCCGAACATGTTGACTTGAGAACAGCCGTTTCCCCGACCCGACCATCGTGGGGGGAGTGGGTAGATGGGGAGTCCGGAATCTAGTGGCGTGCATAACTTTTGAACGGGTGATCGGATTTGAATGAAACTTGTCTGGTGAGCTATCGCCTCGGACGTTCAGTGTCACGTCCGGGTCGGGTCCGATACCTGTGGGGATGGAGGGGGGGGGAACTCGAGAAGCTCTAAAAGCAGAGGGATTGGGACGAAACTTAATGGATGGAACAAGCATTAGGCCTAGATGAAATTGAAGGAGCCAGATGGTTTCGGGGCTCTGTGGGGGGAGTTGGAGGGATTTCCTGGAATTCCGGTAGTCGTGAGTTAGAATAGTTCTAGATGTAAAACGACAACGAAACTTTGCAGGCATATTAGCGACCCGAATTATCTTGACTTAAGAACCTGACACAACATACCCCCGGAAACTTCCGTTCCTAGATCCGAGCATTTTTTGGGGAGCACGAGAAGAGAAATATGGAAATTGACTTCTATAAATTGCAAAGGAGTGGTCTGATTCGAGTGAAACTTTATGGGTGATACGAATCGATGGCCTCGACATGTAAAATATGTGTTCGAACCATATGCGACCACGATTAGGGGAATTGGGGGTGCGGGGACTTTTGACATGCACAAAAACCAAACGGATGGACCGAATGAGATGCAAATTCGACAGTGCCGAGTTTATGCGGCCTAGATTTGTTATTTGGCGTCCGGGCCGAATTCCGCCAAGGTAGGGGGGGGGGGGGGTACTGGAAACTTGCAAATAGGCTAAGCTCCAATTTCAGTAAAACTTGATGGACAGGAACAGGGAATTAAGAGATTGGGCCCGAACCGGCTCCGACAACGTTGGTGGGAGGGGGGGGGGGGGGGTACCGGAACTTTCCAAAAATGCTCAGATTCGAGTGAAACTTGATAGATGATATAAAAGAAGATGCTTTAGGTGGTCGATTTTTTATATTCCGAACCAGATTCGGCCACGGTAGGTCGAGATAGAGTGGGTACCGGAAATCGTGTAGCACGTCTAGGGATCAAACAAATGGATTTATTGGGATGAAAGTTTGAACAGTCATGTGCATTTGCTACAGACAATCGAGACGATGCCGGAACTGCTCAGAAATGAGTGAAACTAAATATCCTATTTTTATTTCCGAACCGCATTTTTGGATGGCGGGTGTATTTTGTGACGTTCTCATCTAATTTCTTGTACAGCCTACTCGTACAAGTGCCATATGAGCTCGTAGCTCTTGTTTTTGTTATCGTGGGTAATTTTTTTTTTTTTTTTTTTATCGTGTGTATCCCTCGTCTCGAGATCGCGCTCTAATTGGTTCTGAATGCAAGCCTGCGACTAGGACTTTTCTCCATCCCGATATGACTGAGCACTGTGGGAGGCGTAAGTCTTCCGAAAATTGCATTTTTCTTTGAAATTTTGCCATATTTTTCAGTTTTTCTCTTTTTTCAGTTTTGCAGAATATTTCAGTTTTTCGTAAATTGGCAATTTTCCAGAGATTCCCGAATATTTAAATTTTGCGAATATTCGATTTAATTTTTAGTTGAAATTCGCGTTTTACATTTTACCAAGCCGAGACCTTTGCTTTCCGTGCTTCGCCAACGGGCCAGACTGATAGCGCTGCCGACGAGACCTGCGGTATTTAAAGCGAGACAAACTTGCTGGTTTCGACGTTTATAGTAAAGCTGAGGTGCGGCCTGTACACATCGAGGAAACAGGAAGGTTTTATTTTTGTTTTACTGTGATCAAAATAGCAAGTTATTGGAGCCAACGATGGTTCACGACTGGCTGAGTTTCAATTGGGACGCCCACTATCGCTAGTGGTCGCTAGTGTCGCTGCTATTCGAGTGTATGTAACTTTTTTCAAGTCTTGGCGCGACTCCCTACTGTTATTTGCTCGTCCAATCCACACATCCAATCCGCGTTGGATAACCTTCCAATGCCGGGAAAATCGCGACAGGAAAAAAAAGGGGTAGTAGAGGTATACATTTGGTCTCCGAAAAATACCCGTTAGGCCTTTAACTGGACCATGCAAGCTTTTGGGATCCCAAAACGTAAGTGGAGGGATACCTATGACATCTCAAAAGTTGTCCGTCCGTCTGTGCGCGCTATAACTCGCGAAGGGAATGAGATATTTTGATGAAACTTGTGAGGATTCATTGGGTCAAGGGTAAGGTCAAGTTCGTAGATGGGCTCTGTAGCCCTACATTTAGGGGTGGGGGAAGGGGTCCAAATTAAGGGACAAACAAAATATTTTTAAACAGCTAACGTGATAGTTGTTATGGTGTAAGAAGGCATGCCGAGCACGATAGTGAAAAACATTTTCTTACCGGACAAGTAATTCGTCCAGAATCCGGCAAAAACCGGAAAGGTGGTTAAAAGTAAAAGTTTTATTTGAAAGTTGATTAAATGGTCGGATTTGGGGTAAGAAGACGTGCTGAACACGGTGGTGAAAACCATTTTCTCGCCGGATAACTAGTTTGCCCGGAATCCGGCCAAAACCAGAAAATTTGTTAAAAGCAAAAGTTTGATTAGATGACAGATTGAAGGGTAAGAAGAGAGGCCTAGTCGGTATATGACAATCATTTTTTACCCGGACATATAATTTTCCGGAATCCGGTTGTAACCGTTTTTTATGGCACTTGAGTTACTCAAGTGCCATATAGCGATTGTAATTTCTGTCCGTCAGTCGGTCTGTCGGTCCCGGTTTTGCTAGTTCGGGCACTTCCAGATAAGCTAGGACGATGAAACTTGGCAGGCATATCAGGAACTGGACCAGATTAAATTAGAAATGGTCGCTTCCCCGATCCGACCATCTGGAGGGGAGTGGAGGGAGGGGGAATCCGGAAAAAATAGGAAAAATGAGATATTTTTAGCTTACGAACGGGTGATCGGATCTTAATGAAACTTGATACATGGAAGGACTTCGTGTCTCAGACCCTCCATTTTAAATCCAGACCAGATCCGGTGACATTGGGGGGAGTTGGAGGGGGAAACCGGAAATCTTGGAAAACACTTAGAGGGGAGGGATCCGGATGAAACTTGGTGGAAAGTACAAGCAAAAGTTCTAGATACGTGACTGATATAACCGGAACGGATCTGCTCACTTTGGGGGAGCTGGGGGGGGGGAGAAGTCCGAATTTGTAGTGATCCCGCGAGTTCCGTGCTTCCTGATGTGCTGGGACGATGGAAATTGACAGGCATGTCTGTGACCCGACCAGATTAAATAGGAAATCGTCAATTCCCCGATTCGACCATCTGGGGGGGGGGGGGGGGTGAGGGAGGGTGAAGCCAAATTTGAGGTATTTTTAGCTTGTGAACGGGTGATCGGATCTTGATGAAAGTTGATATTTAGGATGACCTCGTGTCTCAGACGTCTCACTTTAAATCCGGGCCGGATCCGATGACACTGGGGGAAGTTGGAGGAGGGAACCGGAAATTTTTTTATTCAAACAATGTTTACACGGATACGTCAGCTCTGATTACGTCGTTTACGTGATTACGTCTGATACGTCAGATCAAAGTCAGCTTGGGCTCAAAGAATATTTAGGAACCGGAAATTTTGAGAAACGCTTAGAGTTTAGGGGTCGGGATGAAACTTGGTGGGAAAAACAAGCACAAGTCCTAGACACGCCATTGACATAACCGGACCGGATCAGGGCACTGTGGGGGAGTTGGGGTGGGGTCCGGATTTCTAGTGATTCTGCGAGTTCGGCATACTTCCTGATGTCCTAGGGCGATGAAACTTGGCAGGTATGTCAGGGATCCGAACAGATTGACTTGAGAACAGCCGTTTCCCCGACCCGACCATAGTGGGTGGAGTGGGTGGATGGGGAGTCCCGAATCTAGTGGCGTGCATAACTTTTGAACGGGTGATCGAATTTGAATGAAACTTGTGTGGTGAGCTATCGCCTCGGACGTTCAGTGTCACGTTCGGGTCGGGTCCGATACCTGTGGGGATGGGGGGGGGGGGGGGGGTTGGTGGAAAACTCAAGAAACTCTAAAAGCAGAGGGATTGGGACGAAACTTAATGGATAGAACAAGCATTAGGCCTAGATGAAATTGACGGAGCCAGATGGTTTTGGGGCTCTGTGGGGGGAGTTGGAGGGGGTTTCCTGGAATTCCGGTAGTCGTGAGTTAGAATAGTTCCAGATGTAAAACGACAACGAAACTTTGCAGGCATATTAGCTACCCGAATTATCTTGACTTAAGGTTCTGACACAACATACCCCCGGAAACTTCCGTTCCTAGATCCAAGCATTTTTGGGGGAGCAAGAGAAGAGAAATATGGAAATTGACTTCTATAAATTGGAAACGAGTGGTCTGATTTGAGTGAAACTTCATGGGTGATACGAATCGATGGCCTCGACATGTAAAACATACGTTCGAACCATATGCGACCACGATTAGGGGAATTGGGGGTGGGGGGACTTTTGACATGCATACAAACCAAACGGATGGACCGAATGAGATACAAATTCGACAGTGCCGAGTTTATGCGGCCTAGATTTGTTATTTGGAGTCCGGGCCGGATTCGGCCAAGGTAGGGAGGGTACTGTAAACTTGCAGATAGGCTATGCTCCAATTTCAGTAAAACTTGATGGACAGGAACAGGGAATTAAGAGATTGGGCCCGAACCGGCTCCGAAAACGTTGGTGGGAGGGAGGGGGGGGGGGGGGTACCGGAACTTTCCAAAAATGCTCAGATTCGAATGAAACTTGATAGATGGTATAAAAGAAGATGCTTTAGGTGGTCGATTTTTTTTTATTCCGAACCAGATTCGGCCACGGTAGGTGGAGATAGAGTGAGTACCGGAAATCGTGTAGCACGTCTAGGGATCAAACAAATGGTTTTATTGGGATGAAAGTTTAAACAGTCATGTGCATTTGCTACAGACAATCGAGACGATGCCGGAACTGCTCAGAAATGAGTGAAACTAAATATCCTCTTTCTATTTCCAAACCGCATTTTTCGATGGCGGGTGTATTTTGTGACGTTCTCGTCTACTTTCTTGTATAGCCTACTCGTACAAGTGCCATATGAGCTCGTAGCTCTTGTTTTTATTTTTGAAGTCAAACTTTTATTCAAAGTTGATTAGATGTTCTTTTAGGGATTTTACGCTGGATTTCCTTCTGAATTTTGTTTTTTCTGCTGGACTAGTAGTTTGCTCAGAATTCGGGCGAAACCGGAAACTGGGCAGAAGTAAAGCAAGAAGTCTCAGTCAGTATCGTCGAAATAGATATGGCTTATAGAGGTATATCTGAACTTGATTTTCTCTGATGATTAGCCTGGCGAAGACTGGATCTGAACAAGACCCTATTGTCTGAATCAAATATTAGATTTTTGGAATCCCATCGACACCTTTGGTCTTGTTCTCCTCGGCCCGTTGAATAGCTGTGAAATTCTTCACTTAACCGCTCTTTCCCACCTAATGGAAACAAAGGTGATGTAATGTTTTCGTGAAGAATGTTCTTTTGCAACGGTTCTTTTTGGCGTCTGCTCGTACTTTGTCAGGGGCGGTTATAACCGTTTTCTTGTTGGAGTGTGATTTAATCGTGCGAGGGCGGTTGAAATTTTAGCTTTGGAATGGATTGGCGTTATTTGTTCCCAATCAGCCGTTTCACAATTTTCATAGAATTTTCATATAGACGAACCAAGACCAAAGGTTCCGATGGGATTCCAGAAATTGAATATTTGATGCAGACAATTAGGTTTTGTTTTCTCCGGATCCAGTGTCGCCGGACTTTTTGGACATTTTTACTTTTAAAATTTAGAAACAGAGTAAGGCTAAACTGCTGATCATCTAAGAATACCAAGTTCAGATACGGATTCAGCATCTGTGTTTACCGATTTCTTCCGAATTCCGAACAAACTACCATACTTGTCCAGGAAAAAAAAGAAAGTTCGGAAACGAATTTACTGTAGCCTATCTCCTTATCCGTATAAAGAACATCTAATCAACTTCAAGTAAAACTTTAACTTATACATAAAAATCCAGTTTCAACCGGATTCCGAACGAACTATATGTCTCGGTAAAAAAAAAAAGATTGTCATTTACTGATTCAGAGATTCTTCTTCCCCCCCCCCAAATCTGTCATCTAATCACTTCAAATAAAACTTTTGCTTTTAACAAATTTTCCAGTTTGGGCCTGATTCCGGCCGAATAAGTTGTCCGGGTGGAAAATGGTGTTCACACAAGTGTTCAGCATGTCTTCTTACCTCTAAATCGAACATCTAATCGACTTCAAATAAAACTTTTACTTTTAACAAACTTTCCGTTTTTGGCCGGATTCCGGGCTAACTACTTGTCCGGCGAGAAAATGGTTGGCACCATCATTTTAAGCTTGTCTTCTTACCCCTAAAACGAACATCAAATCAACTTCAAATAAAATTTTTACTTTTAACAAACTTTCCGGTGTTGGCCAGATTCCGGGCGAACTACTTGTCCGATGACGAAATGGTTTTCACCATCGTGGTCAGCATGTCTTCTTACTCCATAACCGATTATCACATGATTTGTTTAAAAATATTTCATTTACTTTCTAATTTAAACCCCCTCCCCCACCCCTAAATGTAGGGCTACAGAGCCCATCTATACGAACTCGACCTCACTCTTGATCCAAAGAATCCTCACACCAAGTTTCATCAAAATATCTCATTCCCTTCGAGAGCTATAGTGCGCACAGACGGACAGACGGACAACTTTTGCGATGTCTTTGGGATCCCAAAAAGAAAGAAGTAGTTTTTACTTTTTTACGAGGTTTCCTATGTCGCCTATAGGGAGCAATTAATAGCTGAGACTTTTAAAAATGGATTATGTCGTTTTACAGATTACTGATTTATTTGAAGTATTACTGAATTATTTGTGGACTACCTACGTAAATCTGGAAAACTTTGTTTCTCCTACGAAATTGGGCCACTATGCCCGCTTTTTCCAGTAGTTTACTCACACGGGAGTGACAGTTAATTTGCCTGAATTTTCAAAGAAGCGCTAAGAATCGTACCAGGATTCTGCTTTTGCGCAAACAAAATTAGATGCGTTCTTTTGCCGTTTTAACTCTCCTCTGTTTTTGTCGAGACACGAAGCATGCGCTATTCATATTTTTTGTTCTTACAAAAGCCGTTCAAGATTCTTCGTGTCATGCCCTTGTGCTAGAGAGACTAAATCTGAAAGAATATATAGTGTCGATTTCGTTTGTTTCTGCACTGCTGAACAGACAAAAGAAAAAAGAAAACTTTCGCATGCAAACCGGCTAAAGTTGGGATCGACTAAAAAGAGGCACAGCATGGCCGACAGAGTGTAGGAGGCACGAGCACTAAAAAGAGGCACGAAAGCTAAAAGGACCTTTTCAGGCTTCAGAGTAAGGGGCAGGAAGAATGTTCTATCGTGCCTTCTTTTAGGCTCCGGAGTTACCAACTCTCACTTACTCGTCTACTTCTACTACTTGCCGATCTATTTTTACTACTCGTGCCTCCTGCGCCATGACGTGCCGTGCCGTGCCTCTTTTTAGGCGATCCCGCTAAAGTTTGCTATTGCAGGGTCGGTCTCCTGCTCTGCCCTCGGCCGGGGCCTGGGAGTGCGATGCTTGGTTGGGGGCAAATCATCCGACTCTTCCCGTGCTTTTCCGCCTATTTTCTGTAGGTACCCATTTTAGCCTGGGTGGTGCCTTTCATGAAAACGAAACCAACCGTCTCTCCGAACGAAACGGTAGGGACCATTGAGACTCGAACCAGCTACCCTTCGCTTGTGAGTTCGGCGCGCCAACCATTCGGCCAGGGCCGATCAGACGGAAAACTGTGCTATTGCGGAATCGCGCAAGCATTTCAGTTGACCTTTAACTATTTTCTTCTGTTCTAGGACTATTCCACGAGTACTGTCAAATTTCAAGCCCGAAGCTGTTGTGATGCAGTGTGGTGCGGACGGATTAGCAGGCGACCCGCTCGGGGCGGCGTTCAACTTAACGGACAACGCGTTCGTTCAGTGCCTCGAGGTCGTTCTAGGATGGAGCTTACCGACACTTCTTCTTGGGGGAGGTAAGTAAGAGGGAGCATTTCAGGGCGATTGCTGCCTTAAAATCCGTGGCCAAACCTAGACAATTGTCTTTTAATTTTCAAAATTTTTCTTCATGTCCATCCAACCTTTGTTTTTTGCCCTCTTGGAACCGAAGCAAGATTTCAACCATCTAGCATTGGTAGTCCATACACCTTGAACGGTTATCGTAACGGGTTTCTAGACAAGTCTACGTTATTATTACACCACAGCCCTTACTAGTATGAGCTAGGGCAGTGGTTCCCAACCGGTGGTACGCGTACCCCAAGGGATACGCGATACCCTTGCAATGGGTGTGCGAAGGAATATTATTATTATTTATTTGAATCCTTCAAAGCTGAAGAGTAATGTATAAAAAGGAACAACAACATGTCAGTCAAACTCACACACACTTACATACTAATAAACAGCTGACCGTTAAAGACAAATTAGCCTACTAAATATACAAGGAAGTAGCGTACATGGAAAACTTCGTTTCGTATCATGCCTTACTCATTTTCCAAAATCCTAATATTACCAGCAGTGGCATAACCAGCCAAAATGTATCTTAACGGGCAAAGTATGTTTACTGGCCGACAGGTCATTTTTACCCACTGTTTTTTTTTGGATCCCAAAAAGTTGTCCGTCTGTCCGTCCGTCCGTCTGTAAGCACAATAACTCTCGAAGGGAATGGGATATTTTGATGAGATTTGACTTGGTGTGAGGATTCTTTGGGTCAAGAGTAAGGTCGAGTTCGTAGATGGCCTTTATAGCCCTATATTTAGGGGTGGGGGAGTGGGTTTAAATTAAGGGGCAAGCAAAATATTTTTAAACAGCTAATGGGACAGTCTATTATGGGGTAAAAAGACATGCTGAACACGACGGTTGAAACCATTTTTTCGTCGGACAATTGGTTCGCCCGGAATCCGGCCAAAACCGGAAAATTCTTAAAAGTATCTGTAGTTGATTAGATATCCGATTTAGGGGTAAGAAGAGATGTTGAATCCGTGTATGACAGTCATTTTGTACCCGGACGTATAGTTCGCCCGTAATCCGGCTGGAACCGGGAAATTTGTTTTAAGTTAAATTTTAATTTTAAGTTGATTAGATGTTCGATATAGCAGAAAGAAGAAACGCTGAGCGAGACGCTGAGTTCGATTTTAGTTTCTTTTTGCCGGACAGGTAGTTCCGGAATTCGGCAGAAACCGGGAAATTCGCGGAAGTAAGGCAGGAAGTTTTCGTGGAAACAGATATGACTTATAGGGGTGAATACAATCATGCTGAATCCATAATATGTGAACTTGGTTTTCTCAGATGATTAGCTTTTTCGCCTTGATCTGTTTCTGAATTTAATAGTAAAAATGTTCAAGGAGTCTGGCGAAGACTGGATCTGGCGTAGACAAGACCCAGTTGTCCTGAATTTAATAGTAAAAATGTTCAAGGAGTCTGGCGAAGACTGGATCTGGCGTAGACAAGACCCAATTGTCTGGATCAAATATTGAATTTTTAGGATCCCATCGAAACCTTTGGTCTTGTTTTTTCAGCTACTGCTTTTACGAAAAATCGAGGCTGCTTCGCGCCTACTCTTTTCTTTTCAAACGTCTGGCCGACCTTTTTAGGGGGATGGGTGTTATCAACCCGTGGGTGACGCCTGTGATTACAAGCCCTAGTGAAAGTCAGTGAAATAATGTTGATTCCAAAACAGCTAGCCTGCCATGAAATCTGTTCCTGTATCGAACAATATTGTTTCATGAAGAATCGAAAACGTTGCAAGTGATATTGTCATTCAGGTTGCAAATTAAGCTAACGAAGAAATTTGCCATGCAGCTTGATGAAAGCACAGATAACATGACATAGAAACAGGCTGACTGTAAAAAATATGCCGACGTCGAGCCGAGATTTGACAAACATTTTTGCTACAAAGCAGCCTCTAGTGATTGCTTCATCGATTTTGTATAAATTTTTACACACGCATGCCTTATTGTTTAGGATAATAACTATCGTCTTTTTCACGTTCTGAAAAAGGGGGTACGGGTACGCAACCTTGATTAAGGGGTACGCGGAACGGAAAAGGTTGGGAACCACTGAGCTAGGGGGTAATGAAAGAATGATATAGCGGATTCATGGTGGTTAGAATTGTGGCCACAATCAGGATTCTGTTGTCTTAAAAGTGGCCGTTAATGGTAAATTGTTTGTTTAATTTATAAGTTTTTTGATGAAATTAAAAAAACAATTCTGTCTAAAAAAAAAAATGTCTGTCCGAGCTTTTTCATGATTAAGTGGTCCGGAAGTAGTATTTTTCTCAAATACTCATACTTGTCACCTCAAATTAGGGATTCTCTTGTTAGCACTTGGCCACTGTGGCCGGGCTTCGAGCAATTTTTTTTTGTTTTTCTCGCAAAAATTTACAACAAATGCGCGTCGTGGTTAAATACTGAGAAACCGTAGCGAACCACGGCGCCTACGTCCATGGTCGCCGTCAACAGTGACGAAACCAGGTTTGGCAGCTCCTGCTCGCTGATGTCTCAAGACACAACAACGTTATTGTCTGGCAACTAAGGAAAATAAGCAAGTACTGACACAAATTCGAGGATAAAAGATCCACAAAGGATACTCGCCTCGCTGAGGATAAAATACCTTCCGTGATACGTATCTTTTGTGACATCAGAGGGGAATTTGCGGCCTACTGCTTAGGCACAAAGTTTACAACCTCAAAGTGAATATAAATCTGTATTCTGTGTTCGAACTTCCATCCAGAGTATGCGGTGTCGTGCAAATTATGGCGGAATACCATACAGTAGTGACGTAAATGTGACGTCATGCGATGAGGACCTAACATAGAGTTGATTGTCCCTAGGACGGTTTATAAATTTAAACGCGACCGGCGATCATAGGGGTTGGGAATATATATGTTGAGTTGAACCACCCCCACCCTCCCCAGTCATGGGCAAGTGGGCTCGAATTGTCCATGAAAAAAGTTTTTGACCCGTGATTGGAATCAAACTCTAAGCTGGTATACTTGAGGAAAAAGAGGTGTAAATATGCATCTTTGGAACAATCCACTATTGCGAGCGCTGTAGCAACTTTCGGTTTTTCGGAAATTCCGTGTACATGTAGATCCTAGGGCTGGGAAATTGCTTTTAAAGTTGTACCTCCCCATCCACCCCTTTCGTAGGCAACTGGGCCCAAGTTGTTCAGGAGTAAAGTTCGTTACCTGTGACAGGAATCAACAGGTATCAAGTTGAAGCTTGGTAAATTTGTAAGCATTGGAGTCTCTTTTTACTTTCTGCGGGTCCCAAACCCCACCACCACTTGGTTCAGGGGCAATTGGGCCCAGACTGCCTATTTTTGGGATCCCAAAACGTAAGTGGCGGGATACCTATGATATCGCAAAAGTTGTCCGTCTGTCCGTCTGTCCGTCTGTGCGCACTCTAACTCTCGAAGGGAATGAGGTATTTTGATGAAACTTGGTGTGAGGATTCTTTGGGTCAAGAGTAAGGTCGAGTTCGTAGATGGGCTCTGTAGCCCTACATTTAGGGGTGGGAGAGGGGGTTTGAATTAAGGGGCAAATTAAATATTTTTAAACAGAAAATGTGATAGTCGATTATGGGGTAAGAAGACATGCTGAACACGATGGTGAACACCATTTTGTCATCGGATTATGTCATTTGAAGTTGATTAGATGTTCGACTTAGGGGTAGAGGGACATGCTGAACACGATGGTGAAAACCATTTTCTTGCCGGACAAGTAGTTCGCCCGGAATCCGGCCAAAACCGGAAAGTCTGTTAAAATTGAAATTTTATTTGAAGTTGATTAGATGTTCGGTTTAGGGGTAAGAAGACATTCTGAACACTTATGAGAAAATAATTTTCTACCCGGGCAAGTAGTTTGCCCGGAATTCGGCAAAAAAGGAAAAAGTTAAAGTTTATTTGTAGTTGATTAGATATCCGATTTAGCGGTAAGAAGAGATGCTGAATCCGTGTCTAAAAATCATTTTTTACGCTCACATATAGTTCGACCGGAATCCGTCAGGAGCTGGAAAATTTGTTATTAGTTACATTTTTATTTGAAGTTGATTAGATGTTCAGTATTGCGGGAAAAAGATACGCTGATTTCGTTTTGAGCTTTCTTTTTTCGCCGGACAAGTAGTTTCGGAATTCGGCCGAAACCGGCAAGTTGGCAGAAGTGGCAGGAAGTTTTCGTCAAAACAGATATGACTTATAGGGGTAAACACGCATGCTGAACCCATCTCTGAACTTGCTTTTCTCAGATGATTAGCTATTTGGCCTTAATCTATTTCTGAATTTTAATAGTAAAAATTTTCAAGGAGTCTGGCGGAGACTGGATTTGGAGAAGACGAGACCCAATTGTCTGGATCAAATATTGGATTTTTGGGATCCCATCGGAACCTTTGGTCTTGTTTAACTTGACGATAACTGGAGACAAGGCGATGAAATTCCTTTGGGCTTTTGGATCATAGGGGTGGGATATATATGTGGAGCTGAGCCACCCCCACCCTCCCCGGTCATGGCCAAGTGGGCTCGAATTGCCCATGAAAAAAGTTTTTGACCCGTGACTGGAATCAAACTCTAAGCTGGTATACTTGAGGAAAAAGAGGTGTAAATACGCATTTTGATGGGTCGAACCCCGCCCCTCCCGTACATGGGCAGCTGGGCCCAGACTTCCCATGAGTTAAGTAAGTTGAGATATATCTATGGATGAGGATTTTGGTTTAACACAACAAATAATCGTCTTTTAATCTTTAATGAACAGTTGGAAACTGGACTGTTTTGTCATATGAACGATGATATGCCTTTATTAATGTATTGTCACAAAGGGGGGGGGGGGGGGTACTAGGCTGCCTCAGTTTTGTTTATTGCACTTATTATTACCTTGCTAGTGGAAAAGAGGTTAAAAGGGTCGCACTGGCTGGCAGACCATTGTTGGAACTCGAGCTACTCGTGCAAGATCTCCAACATTTCTTCAGATTTATACTTGCGGTTTGTTTACATTTAAAGCTTTCAGTGGTTATTACAAATTAGGTTATTTCAATACTTGTTTTGTTATTCGGGATGTGAAATGTGTTGGTTCTAAAGCTGTTTGCATATAAAACTTGATAAACATTGTACTTTCACACTCCACGTCTGAGCGCTTGCGCACTTGTTTCGTCTTTTGTCTGTGTCGTCGCTGCCCGCTGCCACATCCTCTGGTAGTCTTTTGGGAAATTTTATTGCATCACTCGTATCGTTAGAGGTGGTCCTTGCGCTAAAGGATCCCAGGAGATCAAATATAGGAAATGCCGGTGGACTTCAGTTCGACTATGCTGTTGATTGGACCGAATTGGCGCTATTACATTTGCGGTTGGCTCCTTCTGCACGTAGGCTGTTTGCTAACTCTCACTTCCAGATGTGCCAGTAGGGAAAGTTTTTGAAGCGAGTCGCGGACTGAGATATAGAACCAAGAAGTAATCAAACCTTCGTGTCATCTGAAGATGACCAAGAATTCAGCCTGGTCCAAATTGGCGTCAGTTCTCAGCGTCGATGTTGTTTTTTCCCTCGTTTGTTCTTGCCTGTCCTATTCCATTGACACAGTTTTCGTTAAAAGCTAAATTATGTAGGACGCATGCATAGTAGAACTACTGGCAATGGAAAACCTGTCCTCAAAATTATCTCCTCTGATAGGCCGTGTACCAATAGTACAGGCAAATGGAGGTTTGACCCGAAACAAATTGCAACAGAAATAATTTTTACACCATCTTGTAGAGAAACAAGACCAAAGGTTTCGATGGGATCCCAAAAATTCAATATTTGATCCAGACAATTGGGTCTTGTCTTCGCCAGATCCAGTCTTCGCCAGACTCCTTGAACATTTTTACTATTAAAATTCAAAAACAGGTTAATCATCTGAGAAAAAAAAGTTCAGGTATTGAATCAGCATGTGTGTTACCCCTATAAGCCATCTCTGTTTTGACGAAAACTTCCTGCCACTTCTGCCAATTTCCCGGTTTCGGCCGAATTCCGGAACTACTTTTCCGGCGAAAAAAGAAAGCTCAAAAACGAACTCAGAGCATCTTCTTTCCCAATTTTGAACATCTAATCAACTTCAAATAAAAATTCATCTCATAACAAATTTTCCGGCTCCAGCCAAATTCCCGTCGAGCTATATGTTCGGGTAAAAAAATGATTGCCAGACACGGATTCACATCTCTTTACCCCTAAATCGAATATCTAATCAACTACAAATAAAACTTTTACTTTTAACAAACTTTCCGGTTTTGGCCGGATTCCGAGCGAGCTACTTTTTCGGCGAGAAAATAGTTTTCACCATTGTGTTCAGCATGGCTTCCTACCCTTAAATCGAACATCTAATCAACTTCAAATAAGACTTTTACTTTTAACAGACTTTCCAGTTTTGGCCGGATTCTGGACTAACTACTTGTCCGGCGATAAAACGGTTTTCACCATCGTGTTTAGCATGTCTTCTTACCCTTAAATCGAACATCTAATCAACTTCAAATACAAGTTTTACTTTTAACAAACTTTCCGGTTTTGGCCGGATTCCGGGCGAACTACTTTTCCGATGACGAAATGGTTTTCACCATCGTGTTCAACATGTCTTCTTACCCCATAATCGACTATCACATTATCTGTTTAAAAATATTTAATTTGGCCCTTAATCTAAAATCCCTCCCCCAGCCCTAAATGTAGGGCTATATAGCCCATCTACGAACTTGACCTTACTCTTAACCCAAAGAATCCTCACACCAAGTTTCATCAAAATATCTCATTCCCTTCGAGAGTTACAGTGCTCACAGACGGACGGACGGACAGACGGACAACTTTTGCGATGTCATAGGTATCCCTCCACTTACGTTTTGGGATCCCAAAAAAAGCTGAACAACATATCCAAAGTTGCATATCCTGGCTCGACGCAAAATTAGCGTTTTTTGGCTTTTAATGCCATTTTTCTTACGTATTTTGGAAACAAAATATAAGATTTTCGTGGTTGTCCGTTATTCTTGAACTGAAGTATGATTCTAATGCAAAATGACAAGCTGAAACCGAAAATGAAGTCAGATTTCTCGGATAATGCACCAGAAAAAAAGTTAATGTTATTTTTTCAACCCATTTTGCAAAAAAATACAAATTTTCGTACTGGTCCGATTTTCTTGAACGAAAGTGCGATCTTGACATAGAATCCCGAGCTGAGCCCGAAAACGGGATCAAACTGGGTCTACAGTGTACCAGAAAGAAGTTTCATAATCATCAACATGTGATCTCTGCGAATTTCAATTGCGAACCAATCTGGTTTTCAAGGTCAGTGTTTGAAATCTTGCTTAAGACCCTTTGTAGGTCTTAAAATAAAAATTAGATTTCTTAAAAGAACGTATGACACCTGACCGGCTTCGTCGTCTTCACTTTAAATCGAACACTCATCAAGCTTTTTAAAAAAGGAACACTTATGAAGTGAAGAATCTCGGGAACGAGAATGGCTTTTCTCCCTATCCGCCGCTGCGTGGTCTAAAAAATCGGTAGCTGTGCTATTCGCTACATCAACCGTTGGTGGTGACTGTTCTGGGTGAACAAACGACCTTGTCTTTGTATCTTTTTTTGAGATCTTGTCTTTGGAGCTTATTCAGGTCTCCTCCTTTCGACGCACCATATGAGCACGGCATCTTCACCAGAAGTCTTGACTTCCCATGATCCAGGTCGTTCACTTTTTATGAAGTTCCGCAATGTGGAAGCATCTTAAATTACTGGAACCACAGCATTGACGTCCGATACTGAAGCAGTCCTGAATCAACTCCTGTATTTTTTCCTCAACATTTACTTCCTTGTTCATCAACTACGTGTGCAAGCTTTTAAGTTCAAGGGTTTCCTCAGATTGTAGTCTTGGAAAGCACAATAGCGTGTAGTGCAGCGTCAATCAGTACATGGCCACGTAGACTATGGTTCTGGCGATCGCTTTTCCGTTGAGAGGTGAGAGACATCTCCGAGTCCTGACTCTATCTCTGAGTCCTGACTCCGAGTCCAAACATCACCGGGCTGACTCCATCTCCTAACATCTCCGAGTCTTGACTCCAAGTCCGGACATCTCCGAGTCCTGACTCCAAGTCCGGACATCTCCGAGTCCTGTCTCCAAGTCCGGACATCTCCGAGTCCTGACTCCCAAGTCCGGACATCTCCGAGTCCTGACTCCAAATCCGGGCATCTCCGAGTACTGACTCCTCCAGTATGTAGCCCAATGCTCCGAATAAGCTCATCGTGGTATTGAATCCTCGAAGTTTAAGGACAAACTGTGAAAGCCCACTTCCTGGTAAAGCTGCTTCGACCATTTTCATGACTTTCCACCACAGGGTTGTTCAAAGGTTACATCGACAGTAAATACATATCGTCTCGCCTGGTCTGCGATAAAAAAGCATAACCGAGTACATAGATGTGTCGTCAATAGCTGGAAGTTGAATCACTGAGAGGAAAGTAGTAAACTATTTCCCTGGATGATTCCCGACTGTAAGTGATTGCTGTGTTCCATTCTTAGCCAGGCTTGGGTATCAGAAGGAAAGCCAGAGGATGTCAAGACTAAAGTAAAGAGTCGATGACTTTTTGAAATTCTCCGAGACTTTCGGATCGAAGGATTTCCGATTTTGGATCTCGGCTCTGACTGTAGTGCAAAATGCGTACAAAAATTTGTAAAAATAATTATTGTTATAGGCAATGGATTAATCATAGGAATACGTTGCTCGCATAAGTTAAGTAGATTCCGATATGGCAGAAATATCGAATAAACTTCAGTGTAGGGTAGATAGGTCTCAGGGTTGATGACGAATAACAAAATATTATTATTTTGATTGATCAATACTGATTTTCTATCCGACTGCATTGTCTTACTTGGGGTCTTCTTCTAAGGATATGTTATTTGGTCTTCAAGAAGGTTCTGCTATATTAATGACCAGCTCAGATATATATTTTTATTTTTATTTCTAACAATTGATCATTTTGATGGATAATGAACGCTGACTAAACTATCTTTAAGCTTATCTTTAAACTATCTAAAGGCGCATATTAGTGATATTGTATGTTTTTCTTTTGCAAGATGCACCAACTCGACCTCTTTTTAAGTCTCAGCTTGTCATTCTGCATCAGCACCGTACTTCAGTCCAAGAAAAACATGGACGACACCACGAAAATTGTGATTTTTGTTCTTAAAACTTAAGAAATGGCCGAAGAGAGAAGAGCCGAAAAGGGCTTATTTTGCGTCGACTCAGAATCTATAACTGTGAATATGTTGTATTTTTTGTTTTAAATATTGAGCACTGAAAAGCAGTTTGATTCGTACTTTACTTTTCTTAATAATTTCCTGTTTTTACAAAACAATCGTAGGGATCACATATTTTTGGCTACGAAACTTCTTTCAGGCAAAGTAGACATCCAATTTGATCACATTTTCGGTCTCAGCTCGTGATTCTATGTTGGGATCGCACTTTTATTCAAGAAAATCCGGCCACATAGAAAATTGCTCTTTTTTTAGAAATAGGTTGACAAAATTACATTAACTTTTTTCTGGTGCTTGGTATGCCAAGTCTGATCTTATTTTCGGTTTCAGCTTGGCATTGTGCACTAGAACCGTACTTCAGTTCAAGAATAACGGACGACCACGGAAATTTCAATTTTTCTTCGAAAAACGGAAAAAAAGGCATTAAAAGCAAAAAAAAACACATATTTTGCGTTCAGCCAGGATATGCAACTTTGCATATGTTGTTCAGGTTTTCTTCTCTACAAGATGGTGCAAAAATCATTTCTGTTGCAATTTGTTTCGGGTCTACCTCTTCTTAGAGCTCATTTCCCTGTACTATAAGGTAGAATACTAAGTGTCTACAGAAGTAGGGATCGACTAAAAACAGGCAGGGCAGGGAACGGTATAGTGTAGGAGGCACGGGTACTAAAAAGAGGCACCAAAACTGAAAGGCCCCTTTCAGACTTCAGAGTTCTAACGTGCCTTCTTTTAGGTTTGCGAGTTACGAACTGTCGCTTACTTGTCTACTTCTACTACTTGCTAATCCCTTTTTGTTACTCCTGCCTCCTGTGCCATGCCGTGCCGTGCCTCTTTTTAGTCGATTTCACAGAAATAGCAGGAAAACACAATTAGGGTCAGTCAAGCTTGAAATGAAACAAATCGGAAGCAATCTAGCATTTGCAAATGTCTAGATTATCCTAACTGAAAAGACGTCTTAGCAAGAAAATTCGAATAAATGAAAAGCACTTAGCTGGTATATTAGTAAAAAGTAAAGAAAAATAGATCTATACATTTGGTAATGATTTATTTCTTTCAGTAATTTATAATGAAGATCTTATGTCGTTTCTTCGTAACAATCAGACAAATTTCAGCTAGGGTATCGTGTACTGTCTGACAAACTGAATGATTGATGATCGGGCGAAATTGAAAAAAAAAATGTCATAAAGGCTCTATGATTTTTCTGTTGATTGGGAATAATGTTCGATGGTCTTCAAGTTTTCCAGAAAGAAAAGGCACAGTATGTATTTACAAGAACCATCCCTGGCAACTTCGTTGATTGGTGGATTTATTCTTTGACGTAACTAATAAACGTTATAAAAGATAAAATACCCATTTCTCCTCTAAAAGTGCCATGCGACACGCGCGGCTGGAGTTCGAACTTCGCAGTAGGAAAATTGAAGCCGGAGCAAGCGGAGTGAAATGGAGTGATGTGCTATCACAGCGTAAAAGCTATGCGTGAAATGTGTTGTGACGGGATCCGAAAATGCGTTGTGACGGGAGGCTTTAGCACCGGGAAGAATATAAATCCTCAGGATTGCGTATGCATAGGATACCAGCTTAATGATAGTAGACTAGTATAATATCTAAAAATAGGTGTCGTTCCGGAGGCTAGTGACAATCGTTGTCTAATTGCGTGTTTAAATTTCTGACCAAAGGGATTGCTCACATAAGTTCTGAAACTCGGGCCATGATGCACCAACACATGGCCCATGCCCGTGCCCTACTGCAAGTCTGTTGAATTGAGCATTTGAAATCGAAATTAGTTTTTCAAACAGATTTTTGGGATCCCAAAACGGAAGTGGAGGGATACCTATGACATCGCAAAGTAGTCCGTCCGTCCGTCCGTCTGTGAGCACGATAACTCTCGAAGGGAATGAGATATTTTGTGTGAAACTTGGTGTGACGATTCTTTGGGTCAAGAGTAAGATCGAGTTCGTAGATGGGTGCCGTAGCCCTATATTTAGGGGTAGGGGAGGGGTTGCAAATTTATGGGCAATTTTTATTTTAAATTTTTATTTTTATTAGTAAGGCTATTGAGATAGTTTATTTTGGGGTAAGAAGACACGCTGATTCCGACTATGAAAGTTATTTTCTCACCGGACAAGTATTTCGTCCGGAATCTGGCAAAAACCGGAAAAAAATTTGTCGACCAATTTTCGGCTACTCCTTTTCGTCGCACTAGTATAGCTCTGCGTGTCGATGAGGCGCATAACGCGTACTGTGAACGTAAGAGCTAGTATGATTGAAGGTCAAAGGGGTTGATATATGGGAATGGAGTAGGTGGTTGCGGGATGTCCCAAAATATTGCTAAACAGCTAATGAGATAATTGCTTATGGGGTAAGAAGACATGCTAAACACGAATATGAAAACCATTTTCTCGCCGGACAAACTGATAAACGCATCAATCTGTAAAAGACAATCAGTTTTTAAAGTTTCCAACCTGTTTCGTCCTGCAATATAAACTATAGAAATGATTATTAGATATAATTATCTATCTACATTATACATTAGATTTTTGGGATCCCATCGACACCTTTGGTATTGTATTAGGGTAACATTGCCTTGCAGCAGGGAATAATTCGTCAACGTTGATCCTTTTTTTCTTGGAAACCGTCGATTTGTCTTGGTTAGCAGAGCGTGACGTCTTGCAATGCTTTCATTGTACGGTGCGATTCGTCAATCAGCAGCTCAATCACAACCCCCATGTGCAAGCATTAGCTTGCCGCTCTTTTTTTTGAGAAGTTAGCAATCCCTAGAGCACGTGCGGTGTTACAAATTGGTCAGGTTCGGAAGCCATCGTTTTGTAACTCCTAGCCTTTTTTTAACCAAAGCAAAGTACAGTCATTGTGATTATATTGAGCTTATTGTTGAAAAGAAAAGATGTTTGAACTAGGTAAATTTGATCGTTTCTATACTATTTCGATTTCGCTTATGAAATTAGCAGGAGTAAACGTCCCAATTGAATTGCAAAAATCTCGGTTGGTACAAGCAAGAATAAATTAAGGATAAATACCTGAATATAATATTTACGGATAAATAGGAATAAATAAGGATAAATATTTATATATCTTGCTACCAATACCGTTAGTACTATAATATTGATAACTGACTGACTTATGTGTTGCAACACACAGATTAACTGTACCGACTCACTGCCCATCATCGTACATTCCTTTATTCTTTCAATTGACCATTTCTCCCTATCACCACAGCTTATTCTCATATTCAGCTATTCTGAGTAAATCAGAACACGGCAGACCGAGCCCTCCCCTGCATTTTCGTGACGGAGTGACACATCCAAACAAAAATGCGTGCCCCGCCACTGCGTCTGGAGTTGGGTCTAGGCGTCGGAGCACGGGCAGGGAGTAGGTGCCGGGTTCAGAGCTCTATACCAAAAACTTAACATGGGGAAGATAGGAGCTTGCATAACTGCCTAGATACATAAGCTGTGCTTACAGTGTTTCCACTTCTCATGATTTCACATGAGATCTCATGTTTTTTTCCAATCTCATTATTTTTATTCCAGTCTCATTATCTCATGATTTTCAGGATTTCTCCTCTTTTTTACTCCAATGCTAAAATTAATGTAAAATATAGCCTACTCTGATTAGATGTATTGAATTCTAGATTTTTCATAGAACTCGTCCGATAGCTTTCATTCGTGGTTGGATGCTTTTTTTTTCCTGTAGGTGACAGGGATCGTTTGGAATCCCAAAACGGAGCTCTCATACGTAAGGCATGTTCTCGCCGTTCCCCGGGGACTCAGCGTTTTTGTTTGTCCCAGGGACTTACTCCCCGCATTCTCGCGAATCCCCGCGGACGGGGAATGTTTCGATTATCATCGCCATCATCAGAAAGGACTACCTTTCAGAATTAGGAGGGGACTCAATTTTGCTTGTTTAGTGCAGTATAGAATTAACTAAACACAATCAGAATGAAGAAAACCAAAAAGAAAGTGGATCCAGACTTCATATAGACTGCATATTTTTTTTTCGAACGAAATCCATTTTGGAAGCAATCACCGTGTTCTCTCTGTTTTCCCTACCAGGAGTCCGCGTGGAGTGACTCCCTCTATTCTCGCCGTTCCCCTCGATTCCCAGAGGAATCCTCGGGGAACGGCGAGAAAACGCCTATAGATGCTTCTGAAAATGTTTGTATGTGGCGCCTATAGTAGTAGTCATCATCTGTCGGAAGGGCTAATTAGAAGTAGAAGTACGCCTCATTTATGTAGTGCTTGGGGTTAGACTGTCTAGTCACATAAAAAGCTACAAATGTGTACGGAAGCAGGTTGAGGTTTGCCATAATTAAAAAAAATCGACTGCGGCGCTCAGGTTAATTTTGTCTCGGTCACTCGGCCTGACCTGTTCGCACTGTTTTATGTTTCATTGATTTATCTCGTAAATATGGCGGTAATGTGATATTATAGGTGGCCCTTAGCTTGGTCCTTACTTTTCTTTGAGTAAAATAGAAGCTCTGCTCACGAAAATTTCGCCTAAGGCGCCTTTCATGATGTACTTTTTCTTTGCTTGAAGGGCAGGTTTGCGACTTTGGACTCTAGAAGTCTGCTTTATGTGAGAAGTAGAAAAGTTGTACCAGAAAAAAGGCTGATTTCAAAAAATTTGACTGTGGCGCTCAGTTTCATTTTGTCCTGTATACAGTCGTCAGAAGCGGCTGTCGCTTTCCAGCAAGGGGAGTGACGAAAGCTTGTTCTCTTCTGTCCGGTGAATCCTGATTATGTTTCCGGTCAGAAGAAGTTTAAATTGTTAAATTAGTGTTACGTTAGGAGTATTCTCTCTAATCGTTTATGCTTTAACTGTTGTACGAAACCGAGTATCTAATATACGTGTAGCGTGTACCCGAGCGGTTGGTACATATTAGACTATACCGGTACTCTGATCTTAATCCTCGAAGGGTTGGTTCGTAACTGTGGAGGGGGGAGTTCGGACGGTAGGTCCTAGGTCCTACATTCAATACACAGTGGTTAGAAAACACACTTACTTTTAATATCGAAGTTCTGCATACATCGAATACATCTGTTAATCCAACGATCACTACTGTCTTAAGACTAGCTTAAGACTGCCTCTTACATACAATTTCATTGCTCTTTTTATACTAGCTTTTTCCCTTCGTTTTCTGAGAGCTCACATAACATGAAGTGCTCGAGGTACTTGGCTCAAATAATCAGTATCTTGGCCAGTTTCTCCAACATCAAGTATCTTGGCCAGCTCTCAATCATAAGCATTTTTAAGACGCGAGGAACGTTACTTCAAGAAAGGTGCTTCGAGAAAAAGGCACTTTGCAAGAATTGCTATAAACATTTGGAATTAAATATTTCGTGTCGTTACACTCCTCACGCCTTCCAAAAAGTGTCTCCCGACACAGCTCTAAAAATACCTACAACGTATGATTTTACTTGCTCAACCAGGTTGAAGGTTGTCATATCAGCTATTTTTAACAATTTACTTATTGTGTCAAAAATCTGATTTCAAGGGAAACCGTTTACGGTTAAACTAAAATATTCCAGTAAACCAGGTAAACCTGTCACCCCTAACCCAGAAAGTGTTGGGTTACAGCCTTGTGCCATTGTACCGTTTCCTTTAAAAACTAGCAACCAGCGGCCAACAACTATTTGGTGTGAACTTTAATTTGCGCCACCAATCTCTTTAAGTTAGCTCTCGCCGTCACTTAGCACTGGGTATCGCTTCTGAACCCTTTTGTCAGCCTTAGGCCGACAACTTCCAGTGTGTGGATATATCTTTGGTAGTGGCATATTTCTCCATAGTATCAGGTCTACCCAATTTACTTACAGAACCTTTGCTTCTTAGGTTCTTTAATTATTAATTACTGCTTATCGTTACCGAAATCAGAATTTTGGACTTTGAGTTTACACTTCCCTTCCTCCCTTAGAAAAGAATAGCGCCTATATGACAACTTTCAACTGGAAAATCCTATACCTGCAAATACATCTATCCTAGTCTATACAGGGCACTTTCAAATTACTGTCTCAAATACGTCCGATGTTCGTAATAAACTATGGACCTAACACTTGCAACTCAATCCTGTTAAAAATCCTACTATCTTTACTTATTACTGGGGCAACCATCTTTGTTTATAACTTGAACTTCTAAACTCCAAATTCTAAATCCTAAAAACAACATTAACTTGGAAATAAAGTATGGAAACAACTTCTTTAAGTTCCCAAATCACTAACTATTACTTGCCAATCTTCTAGGCAAATCGTCTGTCGACTTATGCTACTACATAAGGATTTCCTATCCTGTATCGACCATTACTCTGGTCACTTTTGCCGATGTCTGAATGTTTCTGAATACGGTAAGGTCAGACTTACGCATACGGCATTGTCTTTCGCTTTCTCAAGCTATGTCTTCTTTTGGAACTCAACATCCGGGTCCCAGCTGTCTCGTGATGGCCCTGTGCCATCTTCCTTCTATGAACGGTCACCTCTTCTTCCGAAGTTTCATAAGGCTTCTTCCGTTGTCTGATTGGGTTCTTCCTCCTCTTCAGTTTCTATGTTTGCTTGTGTTCTCTTCTGCATAGCCTCTTCTTGGGCTAGAGAACCGTTTCCTTTCTTCTTGTGACAAGGCTCGTAGTCAGCCTTGCTTGAAATTCATCTTCTGGAACGTATAGCTGCGAGGACAGCTATCTGACATCTCTGTGCTGAAGATACTGGGTCGATTCTTTGTAGGTTGTCCTTCCGCTCGCTTGTGGGTGCGAGCACTTCTGGTATGGCGAACTCATCGTTGGTGTCTCTCATACTCGACTGAATTGTAACTCGGACTTAAACCCACAATATTAGCTGCATACTTGCTTATTTTCACGGGAAACCAGCTGTCGACCCATTTTAGTTTAATTCTTTAAACCATTCCAGCTTTCCCTTATAGCAAAATCTCTTTCTGCAGTAGCAGTAATTAAATCCTTCTAATCAAACCTTTTGTTCCTAAAGATTTATAACGCAGTTTCTGCTGTTTTAAACTCTCTTTTAGGACAACCTTATTTCCTTCTTAATAGTCCTTGGTCCGAAGTTACCAGTTGTTTCAGAGAGACACATTGCCTGTAAAATACAATACAGATTAATCCAAATCTGTTAATGGTGGGTATTTCTTCCCACCCAGGGGTGACACAAACTCACCCCCCGCTTTCTTGAAGCATTTCTCAAGGAGAAGTCTAATTATCCTGGCGGTTACTTCTTTCCGCCTAGGGGTGACCAAACTCACCCCTCGCTATCTATTAGCATTTACTCGAATGAAACTTGGCCAAAGTTCCATTGGTTTTCAGTGGTGTTCCACTTGCTTTGCAGTCAGGAGTACATTCTCTTAAAGCACAAGTTACTAGTTCTTTACTGGGATTTCTGGGGAAAGTTCACTAATTTTTGAATCAACCAAGGGAAATAAATAAAATTCAATGACTCAATCAAATTTTAATTCTTGAATTTCGTACAATCCTCATCAAGGGGACCAGCAGTGACCGAGCTCACTCAAGGTTTGCTGGTGCATGACGTCACTATACGATACATTTCCGTACCTTTAAACAAAAGGGATACTAACCAATCTAGGTTTGTACGATCAAATGTGATCAAATGAACGACAGTTCATGACGCTGTTGCTCACTTTTTTTTTTCGCTGCAATCGTGAAAAACTTGTATCCCTACTTCTGTGTTCCACCCCCCAGTTTCGTGTATGTTAACTTGTCTGGCTGCTTTCTGTCTCGTAATGGTCTCGACTGTCTACTTGAGAGCGACTCAAGATACAGTTTGTACTCCTCCTGTTTTGCTTTCTTTGATGCTTGATCTGCTGCCTTTGCAGCATCTAAATCTAGCCTGCCCCTTTTGCTCGATGTGGCTTGAGTGAAAGCATCGCTGGCGATAAGATTTTCCTCGCAGCAGTCGTCTCCAGTCTTGAAAAATTCTGTGATGCCACCTGTAACGTCAAAACCATGCCCTGAAGCACTTTCAACCAAAGTGGAGTACGCTTCGAGTCTCTCCTGGACTCTATGTGGCAACCTCCTCAAGAGGGCCCTGAGAGGGCTTATACCGGAACTCATGTCCGCCGATGCCTCTAACTGTACTCCAAACAACATGACGTCAACAAAAAGTGCATCCTTTGCGCATTTGTACGCATTAATATGAGACGGACGACGGAACCTGCGGGACGCCTGACTCGTTCTTACTCTGGAGCCCTCGCGATTTTCATGCTTCGATGAATCAAGCAATGTCAGCAATTTCTTGAATGTGGCCTGACTTTGCACATTTTGTCCAGATCGGGTTTCCTCAAGAATCCCAAGCATAGCTCAACTTCAACAGATTGGGAGGGTTCTGAGGATCCCTTATTTCAACTTTTCACACAAAAGCCGATCTATCTTAGACCTGCTAACCTGCGCCGCAAAAAAAACAACAAAAATAAACCGTAAATTCCCTTTTCTTGTCCTGAAAAATCTAACGGCAGCCTACGGCATTAATAGCGTATTTACGCAGTATCTACTGGGTCCCTAATTTAATTTTTACCTATGCCGGAACCTAACACTCTCCCACCAAAAATCATCAATATCCGAGTGACAATCAAAATATTCTGCAGCGTTTGTTGATGTCTGCGTCTTATCGGCCATTTCAGAAATTAAAAGTCGAAAACTATCCAATGGGGAACAACCCGAACTCTCCTATCCACAGCAAAACGTTGTCTAACTTTATCCAAAAATTCATCCACATCCGTCCTACCCTCAAAATAATCGACGGTCTCGGCCGCTTTTAATAACAATTCAATTTTCCCGGCCATTTCGAAACAAAAACGTCAAAAATTCTGCCCTATCGGAAACCAACCGGAACTCTCCCTTCCACAGCAAAACGCTGCCACCAGTGTTAAATTAATATAACCTAACCTCGAAGGGTTGGTTCGTAACTGTGGAGGGGGGAGTTCGGACGGTAGGTCCTAGGTCCTACATTCAATACACAGTGGTTAGAAAACACACTTACTTTTAATATCGAAGTTCTGCATACATCGAATACATCTGTTAATCCAACGATCACTACTGTCTTAAGACTAGCTTAAGACTGCCTCGTACATACAATTTCATTGCTCTTTTTATACTAGCTTTTTCTCTTCGTTTTCTGAGAGCTCACATAACATGAAGTGCTCGAGGTACTTGGCTCAAATAATCAGTATCTTGGCCAGTTTCTCCAACATCAAGTATCTTGGCCAGCTCTCAATCATAAGCATTTTTAAGACGCGAGGAACGTTACTTCAAGAAAGGTGCTTCGAGAAAAAGGCACTTTGCAAGAATTGCTATAAACATTTGGAATTAAATATTTCGTGTCGTTACAAAATATCACTGTTACAGTCTATCTTCACCAGAAAATCTCGTGATTTTTCTCATGATTTTCCAGCACAAATCTCATGTGTATCTCATTATTTTTGGACTCCTGCTCTTGATTTTGAAAATTTCCGAGTGGAAACACTGTGTGCTTAGGGTGTAGTGAGTTTACAGTGTATGATTTGTTTTTTGTTAAAGCACAATGGACACTTGTAATGCTTTACTTTGTGTTTAATGCTTCACAAATAAACATTTCCAACTTCCTTTAGAAGGCGCTACGAAAATCGGCAGTTTTCTTGTTATCCCTTGTCTTTACCTCTCTGTCATTTCGGCGATCCAAATCTTAGGAGCTGGGATGTCGTGGCAGGAAATTCAAAAACTCCCAGCAATGCTTGATAGAAAAGGATATATTTGAGATGTCAACAAAGTCAAGCCATATATGCAGTTTACCTGATTGTTCTAGTGTTTCATCCAGAAGTTTCATCAAAAGTTTTTCTTTGTGGAATAGTGTTGTGAAGCTTGATTAACTTGCTTTATAAAATGTACCAGAATATGAACTAAGCTTACAAGAAATAACATAGCTACAAAAATCATTCAAAAACAAATAACCTATTCAAATCTGAATTATACAAGCTGATTTGTGCATAAAATAAAGGTCTACAAAGTATTATAAGAAAAATCACTTTTATATTTGTGCAAGCTAGTAAATTGAGCATGTACTGACCCAAAAAATTACGCTTTGAAATATCACAGAGAGGAAACTGTTAAAAAAGCTGCTCGTCTAGGGGGTAAGCATTGCTCCTAGGTTGTTACAGAGTGGGATTGGGGTAGTTTGATGTGCCCATTGAACTTTAATAAATAAATTGAACAGAAAAAATTCAACTGAAATTGAACTGAACAAGGAAAATATTTAAAATCAAACTTCAAATAACAAATTATAGTATCGCACTAAATAATTAAATCAGCAACTTTCAGGGTTTCTTTCCTAATTTACGGATATCAGTTCATTACTTTAAATAGCGTGTTCTTCTAGGGGGATACAATAAAGCAAACACTGCACGATGCTGGACTCGCCTCACGGCAGTTGTAAAAGGGCGGAAATTGGATTTGGATATTCCGGAACACGATTACTTCGAAGAATACGGCCCTGATTTCGACCTTCAAATAGAGGCCGGATACAGACCTGACAAGAATACTAAGGAGTATGTAAACGAGGTCGTTTTGAAAGTGTTAGGTGAGTTTTCTTTCATATCACAGCAATGGTAGGCTTGTTTGAATGTTAGTTAAGGTTGAACAATTTAGCTTTGGAGTGAATGATGAAATGAAGATCCAAAACATCCGTTCAGGTGTTCTTAGGAGCCCTTATTCAAATACTTTTGCTGAGTGGCAGTTGACCTTTGGTAATGCCGGTGGATGAAAATGGCGCTGCTCAAGATTAACTAACCTTCAAATAAGCACACCTCTACTGTACCTTTTACCTTAGTTCTTCCTCCATCTCCAAAGGCGGTTCCGGCATCAAAGAAGTGTCGCCAGTCGTCTCTCATATAAGTCGCTGTCCAGACATCCTCGGGCTGGATCGGATGTATTCGACTGATGTTGCGGTGAGGAGTGTTCTTCGGTCACCTCTTCGTCTGGATCCCTCCGGTCATGCCCCTGGAGGATAGGTTGAGGAGTCACTTGCTTCCCATCCGGCCGGCATGGCCCAGATTGCCTCAGCAGCACATAAAATTGTTATTACTTGGACAATTCGTGCCGAAGCACAGACTATTGCGTCACCTTCGGTTTCTTAGATCGACGTACTACCATCTAACGAGCCACGTGAGGTGCTTCTGAACGAAAGGCAGCGTTCCAGTGAAGTTATTACAGGTTACGATGATAGAGGAGGGGCGACCGCCGTATTGCGGTAGTTATCATGCTCTCTAGGAAGAAAATAATAACAACGCGAACATACGTCATTACTCTAACGGGAGTTTCTGCAGAACCGATAGTTGTTATCACTTATGATGCTCGCGACCATCATAAGTAAATTGTGACGATCGTAACAGTCGTGGAACGAAAATAAAATAAAGTGGGAGGAATTTACTTATTGCAACGGGCTATGGAACGGCAATAGTAACAAGAATAGTAACGATCGTAACTAATAATAAGTCGCTGGAACGGTACCTAAGATTCTCCTACAAATTTGGGAAACTCTCGGGCAGATTAGAACCATTCTTAGGTCTACAGCTTCCAAATGTCATAGCCGCTACCCTGATGTTAGGCTACAGTCGAATACATGATAATATACCCCCCCCCCCCTTCATTTTAAGAGTTCGAATAGGCTAAGACCTTCAGAACTTCAGAACAGAACAACTGATTAATCCCCGGACTTCCAGTTTAAGCCGTATTTTCGACCGCAAAATTGCTCACCGTAAATTCCGTATCGAAGTGAAGGATCATGCCCCTTCAATTTTGCGGCGGAAAACCGAATATGAGCAACAGCTCAGTCTGGATTTTTTTTTTTCAAGACTGATCGAAAATTGGATTTTTCCGGCGTGATCAAAAGGGTCAAAACCAATCCGGATTTTTTTTTCGAAGCCTTTTTTTTTTCGAGGACTAATCTGAGACCTGCACCCCCAAACACCCGGTGTATACCTATTTAGTTTTCAAGTCACTAACTCAGGAGCCGCGAAGATAGAGGAAATGTAAACTTTATATCCTAGAGACTGACTGGCTTATCCAGGTTTCATGGAGATAGATATTCGCTATGTAGCCTACATTCTGCTATTTTCCTCAATGAGACCTGGTGTCCCCTTACGGCCCTTCAACACTAGTTAATTAGTGAGTTTTCCCTGGTACTTAGGCATGGGTCTAATGAATTCGGAGACACAGTAGTTGGTTGTGATGATGTGTCCGAGATGGTATTGTCGTTTATCAGGTTTCTAATGAGGCCAGTTATGGGTGGCGGTTGAAGGTTGGGTAAATGTTTGGTAGTTTGGTGGGCGAGTCGGATGAACTGACGGAACTTTGATTTTGTTTTCTTCATTTTCGTTACTCCTCTCTATTCTATTTTCACTTCCGCGCACTAATCCTTTCAGTGTTTGTGTGTCCCGTTGATAGGCCCACTGTTGATCAGTCAACCTTCATTGTTCAAAAACGTGCAGTTTAAAAATAAACAACGAATATTTTGCCTTTTTCGTCAGACGTACTGTATACAATCTCGCTTTTACACTGTCAAACAATTCAGTAACTAAATACAAACAAAAATTCCGAAGGTTTAACTTCAAAATAAGGAAAAGATTTTTTTATTTGCGCTGAAAAACTTCGAAGGAGTTGACGCGCATGGGTTGTAAGTTTAGGTCGGATATCTGGCTCAACCAGTCTCTAGGGTCTTGTGCGGCCGGGAATTCGGTGCACTGTCAGAAGTTTCATAACAGATAGCGTATAACACTTTCAAGAATAACACCTTTTCACTTAGAAATAAAGTGTTATGACCAATTAACTTTACACTATTTCGTGCGTAGATCTCCAACAACACCTTCAATTGGTAAAAATACTAAAGGGAACGAAAGAAACATAACAGATAATATCCCAAAGTGTTATCTGTTGAAACCGCGCATCCTTCTGTTGTCGTTATTTAACTTCTGACAGTGTGGTATTTTTACCCATTGAAGGTGTTGTTGGAGATCTAGGCACGAAATAGTATAAATTTAATTGGTCTTAACACTTTATTTCTAAGAGAAAAGGTGTTATTCTTGAAAGTGTTATGCGCTATCTGTTATGAAACTTCTGACAGTGTGAGAGGGAAGAAGTATACGACAATGAATACGCTTACCCTGACCAACTCCACTGCAAAAATTGATTTATTGGTTTTCGAACTGCATTCACATCATCAGTATTCATTGGGTTAGGGTTCCAGAGTTTCGAACACTAGGGTAGGATATAGAGTGTCAAACTCTGGATGTAATCGTAATCGTAATAGCTTTATTCCGGCCAAAGACCATAATCTACACTCTACTCTACACAAACTTAAACAAACATAACAATGAACAGACAAACACTTAACCAGCTTCAAGTTCGTATAGCTGCAGCCAAATAGGCAGAGACAAACGTAGTACTCGCAAGAAAGAACGCGAACATTTGCATTTTCCGATGAAACGAGTCGCTCACGTCATCGAAGACTTCAGAGGCGCTGGCGAACCGTGGCAGCCCGTGCAGGAAACGGAAGTTATCATTGGTTGCGTTTTTGTCTCTGTTCTGTTCGCTGTTTTCTCTCTGTTTTATATTTTTCCCGTTTTTGTCAAAACCCGGAACACGCTGTTTCTCATTTTCCCGTTTTTGTACGCTATTCCGTGTTCTGTGTTCCGCTGTCTGTTTTGCAAAACACGGAACTTGCTCTCCTAGCATGTTTCATCACAGTTCAGATAGAAATTGCAGAGAGATTCGCAGATAGGAAAGAAAGAATTGCAGAAGTCAGAGGATAAAGATGCACCTTAAAGTATGGTCGTTTTGGAATATAATTTGCAGTTTAATAGCTCCTGTCAAGACATGCTCAGGAATCTTAAATTTGTGTTTTCGTAAGAACAGCGACAAAACACGAAACATGGAACGGCGTGCAAAAAATACCGTTTCTTATCCAAACCAGACAACTGTGAACACAGAACACGGAACAGAAACCAGAGACAAAAACGCAACTATTGTATGCCACGTGGAGATCATTTATACCTTGCTTGGTGTATTTACACACGAGGGAAAGCCCAAAAATAGAAGAACAGAAAGATCGAAACAAAAAAGTTTTGTGCCCAGCGTTTGGCGTAGGCTGCCGCAAAATCAGGGATTTGTGGTAGACTGTGCTATGTCCAAAATCCTGAGTGCGCTAACCTATTGTAGCGGAGTAAGGCAGGGTTAGGGTACCCTAACCCTAGCATATGGCGTAGCGTGACCAGCGTTATACATAGGCTATCCCAACATGAGGAATTCGAGGACTGCACTGATGCCCCTATCAGAGGCGTTACTAGCAAAACAAAATTCGGGGGTGGGTGGGAGTCAAAGTATTTACCAACTGGCTGGTCATTTTACCGACTGTTTTTGCAGATTAAAACGACCGTGCGACTCGGAAACTTAGTTATATCACTACTGCTGTTTGCTGACGACGCAGCATTAATAGCAAAGTCACCACAAGAGCTTCAGACCCTGTTGGATATCCTATCAAAATATTTGGAGAAAAAGAAGCTAAAGCTAAATGTTAAGAAAACTGTAGTTGTGATATTTGGCAAGAAAGAAAGAAATGAGATAGAACCGCCAACATTTTATTATAGACATGAGCAAGTGTCTACAAAGCCTAGCTTTAAATATCTGGGGATAATTTTTTCAGAAGTAGGAGGATGGAAATACCATGTAAAAGAGATGGCAAATAGGGAAGAGGAGTGACAAGCGCAATACTTCGTAACGGGACGCTATCAGGAATTAAGCAAATAAAAATTCATAAACAAATTTTCATGTCGAAAGTGACGCCAACAATTCACTACGGTGCAGAGCTTTGGGGATTTGAAACTGCCCCCCAACTAGAGACAATACAGGTTCTATTTCAAGAGACTTATTGGTTTACACCAGACGACCCACAGCCAGGCAGTAAAAGAGGATCTGGGACTTTTTTCCCTAAGGAAACATAGATTAACCCAAATAATAAGGTTCTGGGCAAAAGTTATATCTTTACCAGAGAAGAGATTACTTAAGCAAGCTTACCTGGAGGCACTATCGACGAAAAAGCGAAATTCATGGCCGCTCCAAGTTAAAAAAAACTTTTAGATAATGCAGGTCTTTCGTACATATGGAATGAAGGAAGAGGGCCGGAAGGAGACCCGACCAGCTTCATACGTGAATTCACAAGAGTGTTAGAAGAACAAGAGGTTCAGGCTTGGTACGAACGGACACAAAATTCAGATACATTAAAATACTACAAAGAAGTTAAGCAGATTTTCGGAATGGAATTTTACTTTAAGCTATACCTACCGGCGGAGAGCCTGCGCCTGTGGTTTCAGCTACGAGCGAACTGCCTGCCAGTACGTGGTCGGAGTAATTGGGATTTTAAGATCCCAAATAATAAGCGACAATGCCCCTTGTGCTTTAATACAGAGGAAGAGGGCCATTTTCTAGTTGAATGCGAGCAGCTCTGAGACCTCAGGAGACACTTTCTTAATGAGTATACTATCAAGTTCCCCGATATTCTTGAAACAAAAAATAAAGCTAAGATACTTAAAATATGCCAATTCTTAAAGAGTGTATTAGTTAAATAAAGATAAGTATTGAGTGATGTAAAGTGTATTGTAACTCATGTATTGTGTACGGCCAATTGGCTATTAAATATATTCATATTCATATTCATATTATTCAGAACAAGAGCTGAAAGCTCATATGGCACTTGTAAGAACAGTTAGCATGTTTGTCAGATACAGTTTGCAGTTGTCAAGGCTGCATCTCTCTCCCGATACTCATTTCATCAGAAAATCGGCTTGATCTATTAAATCTGAAATGGTTATTCCGGTCCCTGATAACTGTTTCTCCCACAACGATGATCGAATCTGGGAGGGACTATTTTTAAGTCAATCTGATAGAGTCCCTAACATGCCTGCCAAGTTTCATGGTCATAGCACATTAGGAAGTAGGCCACCCCCTCTCGCGATGACCAGAATTGTGGAAAACCCTCTCAAACTCCCCCAACTGTGACAAGATCCGGTCCTGTTTTGTCAGTATTGTCTCTACGGCTTATGCTTGTTTTTTCCTCCAAGTCCCATCCCGATCTCTTGACTCTAAGCGTTTCACGAGCTTTCTTGCGCTTCCCGCCAGCTCCCCCCTCCTCTTTATTGCATTCGTTCCGGACTCGAAATTGATCATCTGCGACACTTGTTCTTGAGACTTGTCAAGTGTCATTCACGTCCGATCACCCGTTCTAAAGTTATGCATGTCACTAGATCCTGGATCCCCCACCCCTCCACTCCCCCCAGCATCACCGTATCGGGGAAGGAACTATTTTCAAGTCGACCTGGGAGAGTACCTAATATGTCTGCCAAATTTCATGGTCTTATTACATCTGGAAGTACCCTAACTCGTGATCACCGCGGAAATCTAGGAACCCCCTCCGACACCCTCCACTGCGACACGATACGGACCTATTTTGTCAATAAAGTATCTAGGGTTAATGCTCTTTCTTCCCTTCAAGTTCCATCCCGATCCATCGACCCTAAGCGTTTCTAAAGATTTCGGGTCCCCCCTCTACCCCCCACCCCCAGTTATCGGATTCGGGCCAGATTTTAAATTGAAAATCTGAGACACCTGCTCTTCACGCTTGTCAAGTTTCATGCATGTCCGATTACCCATTCCAAAGTTATATATGTTTCTAGTTTCCGGATTGCCCATCCCTCCACTACCCCCCGCGATGGCTGGATCGGGGAAGTGTATATTTCTAGGTTAATCTGGTCAGTTCCCTCGTATGCCTTCCAAGTTTTACTTTCCTAGCGTATGTGGTAGCGTTTCAGCAGATTTCCGGTGCCCCCCTCCAGCCCCCTCCCCCCCTCCAACAGGTATCGAATCTGGTCCGGATTCGAAACTGAATATCCGAAACACTTGTTCTTGACACATGTCAAGTTTCACGCTTGTCTGATTACCCTTTCCAAAGTTATGCATATTAATAGTTTCCGGATTTCCCATCCCTCCACTCCCCCCACTATGATCGGATCTGAAAAGTGATTATTTCCAGGTTAATCTGGTCGGTTCCCTGATATGCCTTCCAAGTTGCATTGTCCTAGCTTGTGTGGAAGCCCTTCACGAGTTAGCATTAGGGCAAAATTGGGCTCTGGTTAGCATTTAGAATTTGTTCTGACCATACTTTAATCTTTAAACCATATCTTTCCCCGCATTCGCTTAAATACATCGAGGCCTAGCCCTATTGGTAGAGCGTTGGACCTTCAACTCAGAGGTCGTTCGATTGATCACGCTTTTTGGTCTTTTGCTTTTGCTACCCTTTTTCTACCGTTGTTCCTAGTTTCCGGTCCCCCGGATCCGGGGAAAGTCGGATTGGGGAAGTGATTGTTTGCAAGCTAACCTTGTCGGGTCCGTTATATGCCTGCGAAGTTTCATGGTCCTAGCTGGTGTGGAAGTGCCCGAACTCGAAAACCTGGACAGACCGACGGACGGACAGAAATTGCGATCGCGATATGGCACTTTGCCGGAGGGCAAGTGCCATAAAAAATGACCGTGGTGACGAAAAATCGGCTGATTTTACAAGAAAAAAAATAGACGTTTTTTTACCAAAAATCGCGGTGCTTCGAGGGGACTCGGCTACTTTTTACCGACTGGTCGACAACATTCGGGGGGGGGGCGTCCCCCCTCCTCCCCCCTAGGCGTGACGCCCCTGGCCCCTATATCCAACTCTCAAGGTTGTCGTTTGAGGGGGCTAAAACTAACTTACTGAAATCACTTCTGTCACTCTAGCGAGACGAATCAAACAAATCTTGGGCTCTTGCCGGCAGTAATCATTTTCAGATTCCTTTTCCTTGATTCCTGTGTCAGATCTCCAATCAAACTAATGTTTAACTGTCAGCTCCATTCTCCAAGCCCTGTTTCTGCTATTTGGTTCACGCTCCGAAAAGTTCCGGGAAAGTGACAGCTGGAAATGCCGAAAAAATACTAGAGTTGTCTTTCCTGGTTAGTCGAAATTTTGACCTTTAATACCGTTTTAGCAACTTCTTAGAGTGCCCCAGCAATATTTTTTCGTGAAAATTTTGACAGAACTGTTGAAGGACCACTCGCACTACATACTGTTTCTGCTAAGGTTTTCTGAGACAGTTGACTACTTTAAAATTACACCAGGCTTAGGCCGTTTTTATTCCCTTTCCTTGGATGGCAAACGTGGCAAAATCTGCATCTTGCATCTGCATCTGCAATCTGCAAATTTGTTCACTTTGTAGTTTATCAGTTTATGTGTGTGAAGTATATGTAATCTGTTTGTACTTGTGTAAGTAACGGCGACAAGCTAAAAGCTTAATGCTAAATGAAATAATAAATAAATAAATAAATAACAACGATCGGGAACCTGAAACGTCACGTAAAAGTAACAAACGTATTAAGAGAGATAATCAGTGTAAGGCCAATAGAGGAGATACGAAACACTTATGAAGTATAGAATCTCGGGAACGAGAATGGACGAAAATGCTACTGAAGTAGAATGAATTACTGTCATAAGCACGACGTGTCCTTTAAAGGTTGACTGAAGAGCATATCATTAAAGATTCCCACCACGGGGAAACTTGAAACTTCATGCAGTTGCTGCATTTTGCTGTACGCTGGGGTTTAGTCCTTGTTCTAGGAATATCCGGTTTGTTTAGCTTGGGTTTACTTTGGGAGTGATCTAACCAGATTCAGATCAGTTCTTTGTGAAGTTTAATGAAGAAAGGTCAGAGGAAAAATATAAGTTAGTATATTTGAGTGTTTATGCTTTTAGTATAGTATTGTAAATAAAATAGTGTAGTAGCTGAGCTCTCGATTCCGTACAGTCGTAAGTTAAGGAACCTGATCAAGAGCTGTAAGTCATATGGCACTTGCAAGCGTACGCAGTAGGTAATAGTAACAGCTAAGATTCTTGCTGGGTTGAGGAACAGAGAATTATGGACCTTTCGGATTCATGAAAATGTATGGTTTAATAAAAAATATGCCATGCAGTTTGCGGTTGAAATGCGTAACTTAAGGGGGCACACAAATGGTCATGGGCCCTTGGCTCACGAAAGTATACCAGTTGCCCAAAAGTAATATTTTTTTGCATTTTGCGGCTAAAATGCACACTTTAAGGGGTTTGAACTGAATTTGGAAGCAAAGTACTTGGAGCACTTGGGGTTCCTTAAAATGTTTAATTTCTAAAAAAAAATCCAAATTGCGGTAACATTGGTGCTTTAAATATGTTAGAAAATCATTTGTAAGCAAAAGCCTTGAGGCAAAAATTATCACGGGCCCTTGGGAATGGGGTAAACTTATCTTTTGGTAAAAAGTGTTTTTCACTTTGCAGTTCAGATACGCACTTTAATGGAGCTAAAACTCATATACTTGAGGTACAAATGATCATGGGCCCTTGGGGGGTTATGAACGTATTCGTGAGTTCAGAAACACGTCATTGTGTCAACTGTCAAGTGTCCTTCGGATCCGACCAACCGTTGGAAAGTTATGCAATGGAATGACATTCTGGCAGTCCGGATTTCAATTCCCTCCACTTCCCCGAAGATAGTCGGATTGGTTAAATGACTGCTTCCAAGTCAACCTGGTCTGGTCTGGTCTTCAGTACACCAGCAGAATTTCATCGTGCAAGTGCATCTGTAAGTACCTTAACTCGCGATCACTGGATTTCCGGAAAATCCCTTCCAAGACCCCCACAGTGCGCCGAACCGGCATATGTCTGTCAGAAATGTATTTACAACTTGTCCTTGTTCTTCTCACCAAGCTTCATCCCGGTCCCTCCACTCTAAGCCTGTTCCGAGATTTTCTATCCCCCTCCAATCCTCCTCCCCCCCCCTTAGAGTTATCGTGACACGTACGAGCTCTTTCCAACTGTCAAGTTTCGTTTGTGTCCGATGTCCCGTTTGAAATTTATGCTTGCCCCAAGATCCCAGATTTCCCCTCCCCCCCCCCCGATGGTCGGATCGGGGACATAAGTCAATCTGGTGGGGTCCCTGATCCGGGACCCAGAATCTACCCCCCCCCCCCCCATCCCCCCCCCCCCCCCCCCACAATGCCCGGATCCGATCCGCTTGGATATGTGCTTGTTCTTCCCACAAAGTTCCATCCCGATCGCTCCACTCTAAACGTGTCAGGATATTTCCGGTACCCTACCTCACCCCACCCCCCATGGTTGTTGGATCCGGTCCGGACGTAAATGGGACATGTGAGGCATGTTTTCTTTCCATATATCAAGTTTCATTCAGATCCGATCACCCGTTCGAAAATTACGCATGCCTCAATATTCCGGATTCCCCTTCCTCCTCCCCCCCCCCCCTGCCAGGTTTCATCATCCTAGCGCATCTGGAAGTACCTTATCCCGTGATAATCAGACTTCCGGGTTCCAGCCTCCACCCCCCACCCACCCCCCACAGTGCCCGGATCCGATCCGGTTATGTCAACGATGTATCAAGGATATGTGCCTGTTTTTCCCACCAAGTTTCATCCCGATCACTCGACTCTAAGCGTGTCAAGGTATTCCGGTACCCCCCTCCCCCCCTTTTCCAACTCCCCAATCGTTATCGGATCCGATTCGGACGTAAAATGGGACGTGTGAGGCATGTTTTCTTTCCACATGTCACGTTTCATTAGATCCGATCACCCGTTCAACAGTTACACATGCCTTAATATTCCAGATTCCCCCCCACTCCACTCCCCCCGACGATGGTCGAATCGGGGAATTGGCTATTTCCAAGTCGGTTTCGGTCGGATCCATGCCTGCCAAGTTTCGTCATCCTAGCACATCTGGAAACACCCTAAGTCGCGATCACCGGACCGACCGACTGAAACGTGATCGGTATATGGGACTTGGCCGGAAGGCAAGTGCCGTAGAAAGATTGGGGAGACAAGCCGTGATTGAGACACGTCTATATATGGGAAATTGAGGTTTTTCTGATGAAAGGTTTTGAGCAAAAATTCTAGTTAATTCACTGCTGAATCGCCATCTAGCGGCGGACATTTGACCCTTTTTTCGGCCGTAATTGGATCGGTTTTGTATCAGAAGTTTTTTTGAAATAAGTTTGTCGGCCCTGTTTCGAAATTCAATGAAAGTTGGGCAGATCTTCATAGGATAAAGATAGAAGATCGAATGATAGCTACAAGTGAAGCCCCATTATCTGCCCATTATTAGGCTTCTTCTGAGATTTTCTTTTCACAAATAAGATTGAAAAGAAAAAAACAGAAGAAGACGAAAGTACAAAACCGACAACGATGAAAAAGAAGGGAGACAAATTTCTCAGTTTGACTGATGATTATGACGAGTTCATACTGAACGAAGGAAGCCGAGACGAATCTCTTCACGTGGGAGGTCTTCCGAGAAGCAAGCAAACGTATGGAATGACTTTTTTACGGCACTTGCAGCCTCTGGCTCAAGTGCCAAATACCGATCACAATTCCGTCTGTCGATCTGTCCGAGTTTTTTTGTCAAACTTTTTTGAGTTAGGGTACTTCCAGATGTGCTAGGACAATGACACTTGGCAGGCATATCAGGGCCCGACCAAACTAACCTGGAAATAACCAGTTTCCCGATCCGGTCATATGCTGGAGGGCGCTGGAAACTGAAAAATTGAGGGCATTTTGTCACACTTTTTAGAGTTAGGGTACTTCCAGATGTGCTAGGACAATGAAACTTGGCAGGCATATCAGGGACCCGACCAAACTAACCAGGAAATGATCAGTTTCCCCATCCGACCATATGCGGGGGAGTGGAGGGCGCTGGAAACTTGAAAATTGAGGGCATTTTGTCACACTTTTTCGAGTTAGGGAACTTCCAGTTGTGCTAGGACCATGAAACTTGGCAGGCAAATCAGAGATCCGACCAAACAAACTTAGAAATAATCATTTACTGAATCGGATTGGCTACGGGCACCGTGGGGGAGTTGAGGGGGGGGGGGGGGGTACTCGAGAAACGGTCGGAATGATGGTATCGGAGTAAAACTTGCTGGGAAGAACAAACATCTGCTCCATGTAAATCTTTTACACAATTTGACTGGATCCGGAGACTTGATGGGTGGGAGGGGGTTTCCCGGAATTCCGGTTTTGGGATTTCCGCGACGAAACTTTTCAGGCATATCAGGGACCCGGTAAACTGACTTGGAATAAAAAAAAATCCTCGATGTGATAATCTTGGGGGGAGTTGAGGGAGGGGAATCCGGAATGTTGAGTCATGCGTAACTTTGGAACGGGTGATCGGATTCGAGTGAAATTTAATAATTGAATAGAGGACATTTCTCTCTGTTTCTTTTTCATTTCCGGACCGAATGTGACAATTATTGGGGGGGGGAGGGGGAAATACTTGACCCGCTTAGACTGGTGTGATCGGGATCGAACTTCTTGGGATAACAAACAGATGCTGTGGATTAATCATTTACAGAACCGGATTGGCTCCGGGTATTGTGGGTGGAGTTGAGGGGGGGGGGGGGATTCCGGTGATCGAGAGCTAAGGTACTTCCGGATGTGCTAGGACGATGAAACTTCGCTGGAATATTAGAGATTCAACAACATTTGCTTAGAAGTTGCTACTTCCCAAATCCGATTATTCCTTAAAGTACTAATCTTGACCGCAAAGTAAAAAAAAAAATACTTTTAAGCAATAAATGCATGTTCATGATGCCCATCAGCCCATTATCATTTTCACCTCAAGTGTTTTGCTTACAAATGAAGTTCTAGCTCCCTTAGAGTGCGCATCTCAACCGCAAAGTCGAAACTTACTTTTGATCAATCAAAACATCTTAACCCATGGAAGTGCCATATGAGCTTACAGCTCTTGTCTTAGTCATCTATCTTGCTAAAAAAGTCAAAACACTTCGTTGTTTTCTACCGATATTGTAAATTCACTACATGAAAAAAAAAATGCAGAAATCACACTAAATTTTTGATCTGCAGAAGAAGAAATAATTGTTGTGCTTAAACTGGGAGATCCCATGAGCTCGGGTGGAACGGAGCGAATGGTAAAGATCTCATGTTTTTTCTTTCTTTCTATCTCCTTTCTAAATCGTATGTTTCTGCTTACATTTTTTTGCATGTTTAAATCATCACCGCATCTGAAGTAATGGTGTCTCAATGAACCCCACCATTATGTCTCAGGGGTAGACGGCAAGTTGATGGTTGGGACAAAATTGAGGACTTAGCTATTGCTCATTCTACTCTCAAACTAACAGCAAAACAAAATCGGAAACAAGACCAAAGGTTTCGATGGGATCCAAAAATTCAGTATTTGATCCAGACAATTGGGTCCTGCATGTCTTCGAGAGATCCAGTCTTCGCCAGACTCCTTGAACGTTTTTACTATTAAAATTCAGAAACATATTAAGGCCAAATAGCTAATCATCTGAGAAAACCAAGTTCAGATATGGATTCAGCATGTATGTTTACCCCTATAAGTCCAATCTGTTTTGACGAAAACTTCCTGCCACTTCTGGCAATTTCTCGGTTTCGGCCGGATTACGAACTACTTGTCCGGTGAAAAAAGAAAGCTAAAAAACGAACTCAGCGTATCTTCTTTCCCAAATATTGGACATCAAACCAACTTCAAATAAAAACTTAATTTATAACAAATTTCCGGCTCCGGCCAGATTTCGGTCGAACTATATGTCCGGGTAAAAAATGATTGTAATAGAGGGATTCAGCATCTCTTCTTACCCCTAAATCAGATGTCTAATCAGCTACAAATAAAACTTTTAACTTTTAACAATTTTCCGGTTTTGGCCGGATTCCTGGCGAACTTCTTGTCCGGGTAGAAAATTGTTTTCACACCATGTTTTCTTACCCCTAAATCGAACATCTATTCAACTCCAAATAAAACTTTTACTTTTAACAAACTTTCAGGTTATGGCCGGATTCCGGGCAAACCACTTGTCCGGCAAGAAGATGGTTTTCACCATCGTGTTCACATGTCTTCCTACCTCTAAATCGAATATCTAATCAACTTCAAATCAAACTTTTACTTTTAACAGACTTTCCGGTTTTGGCCGGATTCCGGGCTAACTACTTGTCCGGGGAAAAACTATTTTTCACCACCGTGCTCAGCACGTTGAAGAAGATGGTTTTCATCATCGTGTTCACATGTCTTCCTACCTCTAAATCGAATATCTAATCAACTTCAAATCAAACTTTTAGTTTTAACAAACTTTCCGGTTTTGGCCGGATTCCGGGCGAACTACTTTGTCTGATGACAAAACGGTTTTCATCATCGTGCTCACGGTGTCTTCTTACCCCATAGTCGACTATCATATTATCTTTTTAAAATATTTCATTTCCCCCTTAATTTTAACCCCCTCCCTTCACCCCTAAATTTAGGGCTACAGAGCCCATCTACGAACTCAACTTTACTCTTGACCCAAAGAATCCTTACACCAAGCTTCATCAAAACATCTCAGTCCCCTCGAGAGTTATTTTGCGGACAGACGAATAGACAGATGGACAACTTTTGCGATGTCATAGGTATTCATCCACTTACGTTTTGGGATCCCAACAACAATTATATGTAGACACAACGGATTTTAGGCCACCCGAGAACGACTCAGTTCAGAATAACTAGACTTTAAAACTCATATTGGCGAAGACATAGGACGTGTTCCACCCTATTTACCGTAGTTACTACGAAGGACGTCACGAATTTTGGCTTCTTGGCGTCAAGGCTGGAACGCATTTTTCTATTTCCGACAAAATATCATGGAACAGGGTAATCCTTACTACGCTCTCGAGAATTGTAAGCAAATAGTTACTATTAATTACTATTTCGAGAAGGTTGGAACGGTCAATGTTGTAACTTTTACGAGGTTGGGACGAAAATAGTAACTAATAGTTATTGTTAGAAGGGTGATACACGCTCGTCATAGGGTGGAAGCAAAGGAAGATGTGTGTCGGTTGCTTCATACTTCCGTAAAGTTTGAAAATGTTTATAAAGTTCATTATGCTAGGCTACCTAGGTCTTTTCTTTTCTTTTATACGTGTTAGTTATTTTTTTATATCTTGTATTTTTTAGTTATTTTTCATATCTTGTATATGACTTTTCTTTGTAAGATGTTGCTTCTGCCGAAGCTGACTGCGAATCATATTTGACGATGCAAGACGATAAGTCAGCTACATTTTTTTCGAGCTATAGTTGCTACTTGTCAAGTTCATTTTCCAGCTTGACCGGCTTGAGCCTGAAGAGGACCCTTGCCAAGAAGGGCCGAAATATAGCTCGAAAAAAATGTAGCTGATGTAAAATATAAAATGTACTTTTCTTTGTGTTCTAGTATCATGTTTCAGTTATGATATTGTGTTCGACTACAAATTTGTATTTTTTTTTTAGAAAATTTGGAGACGATCGATGTTTCCACGTAATGTAAGTTTAAACGTTTTGATATTTTTTTACGATTCCAGATTTGTATAAACACGAAAAAATGGCTTTTGATTTAGCAATAGTGTTAAATTTAAAGCAGCCTATTTGTAGAAGAGGGTTTTCGCGAAATTCCTTAATGCCTTTCTGGCGAGCGAAGCACATCGCAAAAACTCTGGGAATCCGATTCCTGGCAGCGTGAAAATCAGTGGAAAATGATTCCGACTTTGCTCTCCAGCTCGCGAAAACCCTCCTTTGACTGCGAAAACTTTGAATAAGACAAAGAGACAGCTCTTGCCATGCATATTAAAAGTTAAGTTGCGATATCGAGGTTGAAATCGGAAAATAACATCGAGGTGGCCATATAACAATAAATTATCTACCGAATGCAGTGAGGTTGATTTTTTAAATGGCCTTCGAGTTTGTGATTCCGATATTAAACTGGATGGAGGTATGTTAACTCCTATAACTTTTTCGAACAGCACCATTAAAGTTTAACCGAAAAGGAGTATCACTTATTCATTTACAGATGCTTGAAGACCAGACGAAAATGCGTTACTTCGTTGCTCCGACAAATACACTGAAAAAAAAATCTTGCAGTAATTGCTACTCGGATTAATCTTGTCTCTAAAAAGATAATCTTATCTCTAATTCGGATTGATGTTATCTCAGTAGAGATAAGACTAATCCCAGTAGCAAATACTGAAGTTAACTTTAATCCTTATTCGGAGAAACTTTTTACAGTGTAGTCTAATCAGTTTTCAAATAGTGGAATTTCCCTGTCGGATTTGTGGTACCTCTATGCGCTTGTACCCGTGTCGTACGCTAGACAAAAACGATTTACAAAAAATAAGTATTCAGCAGTGAGCTACCGTCTGCAAGCTGATCACTGGCCACTGAAAAGCCGCAATTGTTTTGAGGTTCATGTTTTCCGCGTCGTAGTAGACTTTTGCGTGTGAGGACGGCAGTAGGTACTCGAATGCTTACTAGAGCAAATAGTGAACAAAAAAATGCCTTAACGCAATCCAAATCATGCAGTTTATTCATTTAAATGGTACAAAATAAGTTGGCATTGGCCATGCAAATCATCAAAAGTTCCCACAGGTTATATTATGATAATCGTCACACAGAAAGTTAGAGGTGCATGTGACTTCATTTGAACCTCTCTAATTGAAATGGGAAGTCATATCCACCGCAAAATTTCTGAATGACGATTATCGGAATAGAACTGACCGTGGGTCATAGGATGATTTGCCGTGAGGTGTTTTCTTGTCAGAGCTTACTACTCCATTGTACCAAGGTTGTTCGGACTAGCTTTTGTGCAATCTTTGTCTTCGGGTTCTTTATGACAATTCGTTTCGGTGGCTTCTCGGCCCCCTCGAGTCCACCTGCCAAGGCTAAGAGAGGAATCCAGACTATTCCCCAGGCCATCCACACTTCCAGATATGGCAACCGTCAATATCAAGCTGGCAAATAAAATGATACTTAAGATTTATCTACGTCAAAGGTAAGATCAGCTCCTAGTGCTCTTTCCCTGAACTTGTAGGGAGGTATTGGAGATGCGGAAGGGGAAAGATAAATATTTACTGAATTTAGAGTTAAATCGGAAAAACACAATCGTGTCTTGATGGCATGAAAACTGTTTTCTTTAGATCCTTTCTTTTCAACGTGGTAATATAAGAACCTGAAAGTTAAGAAAGCCATGACACCGATGTTTGGAACTTCCCTTGGCAACCAACACTAAACCCCTTCTGCAGCTAGAACAAGAAACAATCACTAAGTCAACATGAACCTAGTTTAAATTTGTAAACTGAAAGTAATTAAAATCTGATTAGTTATCTTCTATTTGGCAGTGACGTCAATCCCCCTCGTGACAATGGCAACTTACAAATTGGATGTGGACCCATGAGCATTTCATTACAGTGGAATCGCTTGGTGTTTTAAATAGATTACCCCTGTCATGAACTGAATACTAAATGATAACACGTCATGATGAAAATAGTATTTTGTTCAAAGTCAGCAATTGTTTTCTTTTTATATAATAAAACATCGTCATAGGGGCCACGCTTGCAAAACGACCTGCAATAAGGTAAACGTCGAATTTTGCAAACAGTGTAGGACCTTAGCGAAGATGTACACTGTAAAGTAAAATACCCCTCTTTTTGTGAAACACGTTGCAAATGAAACGGATTCCGATTGCCCAGCTTTACTTTCTGAGCTTTAGAAAAGGCATACATCGTCAGATCAGGTTGAAAGATAATGGACTGTGGTGGTACTTGTAAGAGTAAAGGCAACGTAATACATATAACGCTAGAAAAGGAAATTTATTTTCGTTCGATTTTGCAACTGGAAAACTCTTCAAACAACAAGAGCTACGAGCTCATATGGCACTTGTACGAGTAGGCTGTACAAGAAAGTAGATGAAAACGTCACAAAATACACCCGCCATCCAAAAAGGCGGTTCGTAAATAGAAATAGGATATTTAGTTTCACTCATTTCTGAGCAGTTCCGGCATCGTCTCGATTGCAAATGCACATGACTGTTCAAACTTTCATCCCAATAAATCCATTTGTTTGATCCCTAGACGTGCTACACGATTTCCGGTACTCACTCTATTTCCACCTACCGTGGCCGAATCTGGTTCGGAATAAAAAAAAAAAATCGACCACCTAAAGCATCTTCGTTTATGCATGCATGTCTACCAAGTTTCACTCGAATCTGAGCATTTTTGGAAAGTTCCGGTACCCCCCCCCCCTTCCCACCAACGTTGTCGGAGCCGGTTCGGGCCCAATCTCTTAATTCCCTCATCAAGTTTTGACTGAAATTGGAGCATAGCCTATCTGCAAGTTTCCAGTACCCCCCCCCCCCCCCTACCTTGGCCGAATCCGGCCCAGACGCCAAATAACAAATCTAGGCCGCATAAACTCGGCACTGTCGAATTGCATCTCATTCGGTCCATCCGTTTGGTTTTTGTGCATGTCAAAAGTCCCCCCACCCCCAATTCCCCTAATCGTGGTCGCATACGGTTCGAACGCATGTTTTACATGTCGAGGCCATCGATTCGTATCACCCATGAAGTTTCACTCGAATCAGACCACTCGTTCGCAATTTATAGAAGTCCATATTTCTCTTCTCTTGCTCCCCCAAAAATGCTCCGATCTAGGAACGGAAGTTTGCGGGGGTATGTTGTGTCAGGTTTTTAAGTCAAGATAATTCGGGTCGCTAATATGCCTGCAAAGTTTCGTTGTCGTTTTACATCTGGAACTATTCTAACTCACGACTACCGGAATTCCAGGAAACCCCCTCCAACTCCCCCCACAGAGCCCCGAAACCATCTGGCTCCGTCAATTTCATCTAGGCCTAATGCTTGTTCCATCCATTAAGTTTCGTCCCAATCCCTCTACTTTTAGAGTTTCTTGAGTTTTCCACCCCACCCCCCCCCCCCCCATTCCCACAGGTATCGGACCCGACCCGGACGTGACACTGAACGTCCAAGGCGATAGCTCACCAGACAAGTTTCATTCAAATCCGATCACCCGTTCAAAAGTTATGCACGCCACTAGATTCCGGACTCCCCATCCACCCACTCCCCCCACGATGGTCGGGTCGGGGAAACGGCTGTTCTCAAGTCAATCTGTTCGGATCCCTGACATACCTGCCAAGTTTCATCGCCCTAGGACATCAGGAAGTATGCCGAACTCGCGGGATCGCTAGAAATCCGGACCCCCACCCCAACTCCCCCACAATGCCCTGATCCGGTCCGATTATGTCAGTGACGTGTCTAGGACCTGTGCTTGTTTTTCCCACCAAGTTTCATCCCGATCCCTCCACTTTAAGCGTTTCTCAAAATTTCCGGTTCCCTCCTCCAACTCCCCCCAGTGTCATCGGATCCGGCCCGGATTTAAAGTGAGGTGTCTGAGACACAAGGTCATCCTAAATATCAATTTTCATCAAGATCCGATCACCCGTTCAAAAGTTATGCACGCCACTAGATTCCGGACTCCCCATCCACCCACTCCCCCCACGATGGTCGGGTCGGGGAAACGGCTGTTCTCAAGTCAATCTGTTCGGATCCCTGACATACCTGCCAAGTTTCATCGCCCTAGGACACCAGGAAGTATGCCGAACTCGCGGGATCGGTAGAAATCACGACCCCCACCCCAACTCCCCCACAGTGCCCTGATCCGGTCCGGTTATGTCAATGACGTGTCTAGGACCTGTGCTTGTTTTTTCCACCAAGTTTCATCCCGATCCCTCCACTTTAAGCGTTTCTCAAAATTTCCGGTTCCCCACCCCAACTCCCCCACAGTGCCCTGATCCGGTCCGGTTATGTCAATGACGTTTCTAGGACCTGTGCTTGTTTTTCCCACCAAGTTTCATCCCGATCCCTCCACTTTAAGCGTTTCTCAAAATTTCCGGTTCCCTCCTCCAACTCCCCCCAGTGTCATCGGATCCGGCCCGGATTTAAAGTGAGGTGTCTGAGACACGAGGTCATCCTAAATATCAATTTTCATCAAGATCCGATCACCCGTTCGCAAGCTAAAAATACCTCAAATTTTGGCTTCACCCTCCCTCCACTCCCCCCCCCCCCCCCCCAGATGGTCGAATCGGGGAATTGATGATTTTCTATTTAAGCTGGTCGGGTCCCAGACATGCCTGTCAAATTCCATCGTCCCAGCACATCAGGAAGCACGGAACTCGCGGGATCACTACAAATTCGGACTTCTCCCCCCCCCCAACTCCCCCAAAGTGAGCGGATCCGCTCCGGTTATATCAGTCACGTATCTAGGACTTTTGCTTGTACTTCCCACCAAGTTTCATTCGGATCCCTCCACTCTAAGTGTTTTCCAAGATTTCCGGTTTCCCCCTCTAACTCCCCCCAGTGTCACCGGATCCGGTCTGGATTTAAAATGGAGGGTCTGAGACACGAAGTCCTTCCATGTATTAAGTTTCATGAAGATCCGATCACCCGTTCGTAAGCTAAAAATATCTCATTTTTCCTATTTTTTCCGGATTCCCCCTCCCTCCACTCCCCTCCAGATGGTCGGATCGAGGAAGCGACAATTTCTAATTTAATCTGGTCCAGTTCCTGATATGCTTGCCAAGTTTCATCGTCCTAGCTTATCTGGAAGTGCCCGAACTAGCAAAACCGGGACCGACAGACCGACAGACCGACAGACCGACTGACGGACAGAAATAACAATCGCTATATGGCACTTGAGTAAGCTCAAGTGCCATAAAAACGTTACCCTGGTTTTTTTTCTTACGAACTTCCGTCGCCGAATTCTATTGGCTCTCCTGTGCTACGATATGGTACTGAAGGCTCAAAATGATTCGTTTTCGGTTTAATCGAAGGCCTATATCTTGAAAAAAAAAAAAACAAGAGCTACGAGCTCATATGGCACTTGTACGAGTAGGCTGTACAAGAAAGTAGATGAAAACGTCACAAAATACACCCGCCATCCAAAAAGGCGGTTCGGAAATAGAAATAGGATATTTAGTTTCACTCATTTCTGAGCAGTTCCGGCATCGTCTCGATTGCAAATGCACAAGACTGTTCAAACTTTCATCCCAATAAATCCATTTGTTTGATCCCTAGACGTGCTACACGATTTCCGGTACTCACTCTATTTCCACCTACCGTGGCCGAATCTGGTTCGGAATAAAAAAAAATCGACCACCTAAAGCATTTTGTTTATACGATCTACCAAGTTTCACTCGAATCTGAGCATTTTTGGAAAGTTCCGGTACCCCCCCCCCCTTCCCACCAACGTTGTCGGAGCCGGTTCGGGCCCAATCTCTTAATTCCCTCATCAAGTTTGACTGAAATTGGAGCATAGCCTATCTGCAAGTTTCCAGTACCCCCCCCCCCCTACCTTGGCCGAATCCGGCCCAGACGCCAAATAACAAATCTAGGCCGCATAAACTCGGCACTGTCGAATTGCATCTCATTCGGTCCATCCGTTTGGTTTTTGTGCATGTCAAAAGTCCCCCCACCCCCAATTCCCCTAATCGTGGTCGCATATGGTTCGAACGCATGTTTTACATATCGAGGCCATCGATTCGTATCACCCATGAAGTTTCACTCGAATCAGACCACTCGTTCGCAATTTATAGAAGTCCATATTTCTCTTCTCTTGCTCCCCCAAAAATGCTCGGATCTAGGAACGGAAGTTTCCGGGGGTATGTTGTGTCAGGTTTTTAAGTCAAGATAATTCGGGTCGCTAATATGCCTGCAAAGTTTCGTTGTCGTTTTACATCTGGAACTATTCTAACTCACGACTACCGGAATTCCAGGAAACCCCCTCCAACTCCCCCCACAGAGCCCCGAAACCATCTGGCTCCGTCAATTTCATCTAGGCCTAATGCTTGTTCCATCCATTAAGTTTCGTCCCAATCCCTCTACTTTTAGAGTTTGTTGAGTTTTCCACCCCCCCCCCCATCCCCACAGGTATCGGACCCGACTCGGACGTGACACTGAACGTCCGAGGCGATAGCTCACCAGACAAGTTTCATTCAAATCCGATCACCCGTTCAAAAGTTATGCACGCCACTAGATTCCGGACTCCCCATCCACCCACTCCCCCCACGATGGTCGGGTCGGGGAAACGGCTGTTCTCAAGTCAATCTGTTCGGATCCCTCACATACCTGCCAAGTTTCATCGCCCTAGGACATCAGGAAGTATGCCGAACTCGCGGGATCGCCAGAAATCCGGACCCCCACCCCAACTCCCCCACAGTGCCCTGATCCGGTCCGGTTATGTCAATGACGTGTCTAGGACCTGTGCTTGTTTTTCCCACCAAGTTTCATCCCGATCCCTCCACTTTAAGCGTTTCTCAAAATTTCCGGTTACCTCCTCCAACTCCCCCCAGTGTCATCGGATCTGGCCCGGATTTAAAGTGAGGTGTCTGAGACACAAGGTCATCCTAAATATCAATTTTCATCAAGATCAGATCACCCGTTCAAAAGTTATGCACGCCACTAGATTCCGGACTCCCCATCCACCGACTCCCCCCACGATGGTCGGGTCGGGGAAACGGCTGTTCTCAAGTCAATCTGTTCGGATCCTTGACATACCTGCCAAGTTTCATCGCCCTAGGACACCAGGAAGTATGCCGAACTCGCGGGATCGCTAGAAATCCGGACCCCCATCCCAACTCCCCCACTGTGCCCTGATCCGGTCCGGTTATGTCAATGACGTGTCTAGGACCTGTGCTTGTTTTTCCCACCAAGTTTCATCCCGATCCCTCCACTTTAAGTGTTTCTCAAAATTTCCGGTTCCCTCCTCCAATTCCCCCCAGTGTCATCGGATCCGGCCCGGATTTAAAGTGAGGTGTCTGAGACACGAGGTCATCCTAAATATCAATTTTCATCAAGATCTGATCACCCGTTCGCAAGCTAAAAATACCTCAAATTTTGGCTTCACCCTCCCTCCACTCCCCCCCCCCCAGATGGTCGAATCGGGGAATTGATGATTTCCTATTTAAGCTGGTCGGGTCCCAGACATGCCTGTCAATTTCCATCGTCCCAGCACATCAGGAAGCACGGAACTCGCGGGATCACTACAAATTCGGACTTCCCCCCCCCCCCCCCCAACTCCCCCAAAGTGAGCGGATCCGTTCCGGTTATATCAGTCACGTATCTAGGACTTCTGCTTGTACTTTCCTCCAAGTTTCATTCGGATCCCTCCACTCTAAGTGTTTTCCAAGATTTCCGGTTTCCCCCTCTAACTCCCCCCAGTGTCACCGGATCCGGTCTGGATTTAAAATGGAGGGTCTGAGACTTGAAGTCCTTCCATGTATGAAGTTTTATTAAGATCCGATCACCCGTTCGTAAGCTAAAAATATCTAATTTTTCCTATTTTTTCCGGATTCCCCCTCCCTCCACTCCCCTCCAGATGGTCGGATCGAGGAAGCGACAATTTCTAATTTAATCTGGTCCAGTTCCTGATATGCTGGCCAGGTTTCATCGTCCTAGCTTATCTGGAAGTGCCCGAACTAGCAAAACCGGGACCGACAGACCGACAGACCGACAGACCGACTGACGGACAGAAATAACAATCGCTATATGGCACTTGAGTAAGCTCAAGTGCCATAAAAATCTGCCCACTTCAACGTTTTTACAAAAAGAGTGTCAGCTTGATGGCTAGTTTGTAACATATCTGTGAAACGTTTTTGTAAATGAAACTGTTTTGAGAACTGTTTTAAGATCAGTTGAACAAAGTATAGGTTACAAAACCGTTTCTGCAATAAACGTTTATGGACCTTGAACCCTGAGTTCGAACTTTTTGCGGAGGCTATGTATTCGTCAATTCAGTTTCAGAAAACCCTACAATCGGAAAATTTTGTGTCTCGATCAGAGGCATTACCAGCCAAAATATTTCGGGGAAGGGGGGAAGGTAATTACCGACTGGCTGGTCGTTTTACCGACTGTTTTAGCAGAGATACCGACAGTTTTTAAGAATAATGCATGTTTTGACGAAAAATCGACTGTGATCGACTGTTTTGAAGATTGAAAACTTTGTTTTTGAATTGACTGTATCCGTTTGACTATTTTAACAAATTGAATGGGAAATATCCCCCCCCCCCCCTATTTGTGGTGCCCCTGGTCTCGATTCTCGTTCTTGTTATCGCTTTGCTTTTAACCTTTACAACATCACTTTGATATCCAGGTTTTATTGGGTTCTGGGGTAAATAGATAAAAGTCATGAGGTAAAAACCAAAAAAAGAGCGTAGCTTGGTCGGCATCCAAGGTCATTCAACAGGAACTAATTTATATATAATTTAGGGAAACATAAAAACCGTAAAAAACGGTGGAAGTGATCAATTTTTTCCAAAAAACAGAAAAGGGCATAAACGGAAGAACTTAACACTGTGAGATACGGGACTTCCTAAAAGTGTATTCTCGCTTTTCCCCGAGGACTCCTCGGGGAATCGAAGGGAACGGCGAGAATAGAGAGAGTCACTCCACGAGGACTCCGCCTAGGAAAACAACCAGAACACGGAGAATGCTTCTAAAATAGATTTTGTTCAAAAATGTGCAGTTGACAAAATTACTGGATCCACTTTATTTTGGGTTTAGTTTATTCTGATTCTTTTTATTAATATTACATTGCCCCAACACTGGCAAAAATTGATTCCCCTCCGAATATGAAAGGGAGTCCTTGTTGATGATGGTGTATAATCAGAGCATTCCCCACCCGTGGGGACTCGGGAGAATAGTGGGAGTGATTCCCCGGGACAAACAAAAACACGAATACTCCTTAAGCGGAGTCCTCAGGGAACGTCGAGAATACGCCTTAAGTGAAAGCATTTGTGAACCTGCAATTGGCTGGAAAAGGTATCCTAACTCTTTTTTGATCGTATGGTTACATTTTTCGCATAGGTGTTTGAAAAGATATTACAGCTTAAAGTCTTAAAACTCTTATTACAAAAGTGAATTATGCTTTCTATTGGTAGGTTTGCATAAAGTGTCATAGCCAATCAAAAGTAGACGAGACTAACTTTTTCTTTAAAAAATCCATTAAACGTCTTACTTCCACAACTCTGTTAGAAAAATGTTATTGAACTAGTTGGCAACGTTTCTACCATTAACAGGCTCATAATTGTCACCATACGCCGATAAGTATCTGTTAACACGGGAATCCAGCGGGAATCTAAATCAAAAGTCCTTTACCTCCCGCTGTTAAACTCATTTTGTTAGCTCCCTTCAAGGAAAGAAAATTCCGTTTTCTTCTTGTTTGTCGCCCCATCTTTCAAACTGAAAAGTGCGCGAATTGTGACTCATCACTATGGATGAGTGAGTCACATCATTATATACATTTGTTGAAAAGGATAAAGATGTTCTGGAGATCTGCCTGGTTCTGCCAGAGTAAGTAAATAATTTAATCTCTGTTTTTGTTTTCCTTGTTAGCCTGTTTCAGACCAACTGGATGCTCCTAAGCTTTTCTTGGTTAGCCTGTCTCAGACCAACTGAATGCTCATAAGCTACAATGCTATTTGCGTAAGCTTAGTGAAGAAATGATTTCTTAATTCTCTTAATTAATTTCTTTTGATAATTCTATGAATAATTTCTGAACTCTTTCTAATACCAATCTAATTTTATACTAATCAGTTTTACTTTCACCTGACTAACTTACCTGGCCAAACCGAGCAAATCAGCATTAGAACTTAGCCTAGTCTGGTGAATGTTATGCCATGTCACCTGAAAGGTTGAGGTGTAAGGACTGTGGTTATAAATTCCACAGTGAGTTGTTTCTTGAGAAACATTAGGCGATAGATGTTTCGGTCACTGGGAGATTGATCAAGATACGCTTTTCTGCCTTTTTTTGTCAGAAAAGATTTTGTATAGTAGTTTTGTAAGTCAAGCTTGGATGTTCACATCAGTCTAGTACACTAGCCCCATTTCAGGCACAGTGCTCAAACGTCTAGCACCATGCCTGGGTGCTAGACGTTCAAGCACTGTACCTTGGATTTCATGTATGGTGCATGGATTTCAGTATACAGTGCATACAGAAAAAACAAAGTTTCTGTCATCACAACTGAGTACCGGCTCGGACAGGGCTGAAATTACTACTATGAATTAGAGAAATCAAACACAATCCTTTATATATTTTTCACAACAAAAACAAAAGGGCTCTAATGATGATGGAGATGAAAAACCTAACAGTACCCTATCTATTTTCCATGTATTTTACCTATCTATTCCCCAAGAGCCAATATTCTGGTTGGCTGCTAGGTAGAAAAAGCTGAGGCACAGGACACTTTGCATGCAAAACTCTTGACTATGTAGAAAAGGAAATGAGGTTTTTCACATCTCTCATCAGCTGAGCCCTTTTGTTTTTGTTGTGAAAAATATATAAAGGATTGTCTTTGATTTCTCTAATTCATGGTAGCAATTTCAGCCCTGTCCGAGCCGGTGCTCAATTGTTATGACAGAAACTGTGTTTTTGATGTATGCACTGTATACTGAAATCCATGCACCATGCATGAAATCCGGGGTACAGTGCTTGAACGTCTAGCACCCAGGCATGGTGCTAGACGTTTGAGCACCGTGCCTGAAAAGGGGCTAGTGTACTAGACTGGTTCACATCAGTCTACCACAAATCCCTGATTTTTGGATACCCTATGCCAAACGCTGGGTATCTCTAGCATTTGGCATAGCCTATCCCTAACGCTGGATACCCTATGCCAAACGCTGGATACCTGTTTCCAATAAGATATTGATGATTTGATGAAGCTCTGAAATCAACCAATCAGAGTTAACTTATAGTGAATAGGTCAGGGTTAGAGTACCAACAGGTATCCAGCGTTTGGCATAGGGTATCCAGCGTTAGGAATAGGCTATGCCAAATGTTAGATGTATCCAGCGTTTGGCATAGGGTATCCAAAAATCAGGGGTTTGTGGTAGACTGGTTCACATCCAGTTGGTTCATCCTTCTGATACTGTGAGTCTTGTCTTGGGTTTTTTAATCCTACTTCATTTTCTGACACTGGATCCCTTCCTGAACCTTTACCTATCCCTCAGCCTCCCATACCACCTCAGTTCCCAATTTTTGTTGTTGATGATACTGATATTGGAGGAAATGTTTGTTCCTCTTTTCCTGATGTGACAGTTGAGCTGGAAGAAGCAAAGCTTTTCCTTAGGCTTCAATATCTCCACACTGTCAGCAAGAAGGCTTCTGATGAAATTATTGCTGGAATTCAGAAACTTCAACCTTTATATCAAGCACATTGTTCTGGTTCTGACCCAGAAGTTTATGTTTATGTTCCATTTGAGAGGCTGGACTCAAAGGATAAGAGAGTTGTTTTTTACCATTGCAACCTACATCTACCAACACTTTGACCATATTGCTTTACAAAAGAGTATTTTCAAGTGTAAAGGAAGAAATAAGAGAATGGTGTGGGTACAGAGTATAATTACATGAACATCTGAATGATATGATGGGAGATCCTGAAATATTATCCTTGTAGTTTCAAGGAAAGAAGTACAAGGTTTCAAATACTGTCAGTTATACTGATGCTCCTTCTAAAAAGAATTTGTGTTGTGCTGCGTTAAGTTGTGCTCTCTAATTTGTTGTTGATAAGTCTCAAGTTATCAATTCGCCTTGTTCTGGCCCAGCATTCAAAGTGGACCAGATTCTGTTAGTCCCCCATTGTCTCAAAATCAACACTTCTGTGTGTCTATAGACATAGCCTACTTATAAGTCGGGTCTATAGGGTAATGGGTAACTTACATTTTCTATACTACCTGCAGGGAGAAGATTCCAGATTTTCTACTCGTCAACCTGAGAGCTATTTTACTATCTCTTTCAGATGTGCTGATGGTGAGACATAGGGGGAATAATAGAAACTAGTCCGCTTGGAAGTGGAAGTACTTACTGTGATTTTTTTCTTGTTGTTTTATTTGTGCCATGATTTTTAACTCGATGTGATGTACTATGATTTCTTTCCCTTTCCAAAACCAATTTGACCTCAATCTTTATGCTTATAAGCTTACTGTCATTATGTTTTTGATGAATTATTTCGAAGATTACTGTGATTGTTTTCTTGATGCCTTATTTACGAGTTTCCAAAGCGTCCAAAGTGATATGTAATTATTAAATCCATGGTTTCTTGAATAGCTCGGTTCTTATGTCACTTGCAGCTTTGCTCAAGTGCCATATACAGATCACTTTTCGGTCTGTTGGTCGATCGGTCTGTCGGTTCACTGTTCTCGAGTTAGGATACTTCCAGAAACGTTAGGACGATGAAACTTGGCAGGCATATAAGAGACCCAACCAAACTAACTTGGAAATAGTCACTTCCCCAATCCGACCACCGAGGGGGGAGTGGAGGGATGGAGAATCCGGAATGTTGAGTCTGTAACTTTCGAACGGGTTATCGGATCTTAATGAAACTTTACATTTAGAATCTCGTGTCTCAGATCTCCCACTTCGAGTCCTAAACGGATCCGATGAATTTGGGGAGGGGGGGGGGGGGAGTTGGGGGTAGAACCGGAAATCTTGTGACACGATTAGAGTGGAGCGATTGGGATGAAACTTGGTGGGAAGAACAAGCATACGCCCTAGATACATCAGAGACAGAACCGGACCAGATGCGGACCCTGGGGGGGGGGGGCTAAGACGATGAAAATTGGCTTGACCATTTGAGGCTTGAGTTGATTGGCTTAGGAATAGTCAGTTTCCCGATCTGACCATCGTGGGGAGGGGGAGGGATGGAGATTCCGGAGTCCTGAGGCATGTATAACTTTCGAATGGGTGATCGGATCTGGATGAAACTTGATATCTGGAAAAGCCTCGTATCTCAAATTTCCGAGATCAGTTCCGACCAGATCCCAAGAATGTGGGGTGGGGGGTTGGAGGGGAGAACCGGAAATCTTGTGACACCCTTAGAGTGGAGCGATGAAACTTGGCGGGAAAAGTAAGCACAAGCCATAGATCCGTCACAGTACCGGACCAGATCCGGGCACCTTTGGGGGAGTTGTAGGGGTTGTGGGTCCGAAATTCCGGTCACCGCGAGTTAAGCTACTTCCAGATCTGCAAGGACGATAAAACTCGACTTGAACATCAGAGACTTTCATTTCTCAGATTCGACCATCCCTTAAAGTACTATTAAAGCAAAATATACTTTTTCATGATCCCCATCAGCCCATGATCGTTTATGTCTCAAGGATTTTGCTAAGAAATGAATTTTTAGCACCCTTAAATTACGTATCTTACCAAAAAGTAAAAAAACACTTTTGACCAAATGATATAATTATATTCATGATCCCCAAGGGCCCATGATCCGTTCTGCCTCAAGGGTTTGGGGATTTGCTTAAAGTACAAACAATTATTTTGAGCAAAATACATATTTTCATGATTTCGATGAGCTTATCATCATTTGTGCAGGAGTGTTCGTTACGGATGAATAATCTAGCGCCCTTAAAGTGAGCATCCTCACAGCCAAATGCAAAAATAGAATAGTTTTTTAGAACGATCCATTCTCACGATTTCAAAGGACCCATGATCATTCTTATCTCAAGGGGCTTGCTTACAAATGAACACAACTAACCCACGAATTGTCAAATTCCTATTTTCATCCTGTGATACAGCCTTGCAAGTGCCATATGAGCTTCTAGCTCTTGTCTTCTAAACTCTTAATGAATAAAATATTAGCTTATATAGTTATTATTTTTTACTATACATGTATATAAATGGTAATGGTGATAGGGATAGGAGAATTTCTGTGAGATTGCTGCAGTAAGAAGCCTTTTCAGAAAACTCACGTGTTTTCAAACGCGAAGGTCAGACGTTTGCATCGGTCATTGATTTTCATCGTCTCTTAACTAACGTATCGCGCAGAAGACAAGGAAGCTTGTTTTTCATCGGATCGTATGTCTCACGTGTACTTCTGGCTCGAATTCCCGATGAAACGTTATGTAGCTGCAACCCTTCAGCATGCAACGCTGCCGACCCTTTGAACCAGTTTTCCGATGAAACGTTATGTAGCTGCAACCCTTCAGCATGCAACGCTGCCGGCCCTTTGAACCAGTTTTCCGAAGAAACGTTATGTAGCTGCAACCCTTCAGAATGCAACGCTGCCGGCCCTTTGAACCAGTTTTCTAAGAAACGCTTTTGCAAATAGAAACGCTTTCTCCTGCAACATATTCTTGTGCGGTATGTTTTCTCGTGAACGGATTCGCTAAAACGGTTTATAGGAGAAACGCTTTACTAGAAACCTGTCAAATTCTGAAAACTGGTTCATAGGGCCGGCAGCGTTGCATATATAAAAAACGTTGCGTTTTACTTTAGAGTGTAGTTAAAGCTGAATCGATGAATTGTTTTATAAGTCAGACTTGTAATTCTGCTCAGTGTGGCTACAACTAGTTTCTAGAGGCGAAAGCCTTTTATTTTGATTCAGTATATTATTATTACTTATTTGCTTCAGGTTTATTTATACAAAAAATCAGCCGCGACAGTTACTTTTACTATTTTTTTGGCAGGGAGAACAGCCTTATTCACATTTCACAACACAACACAAGTTCTCTACCTCGGTGGAGACAGTGGAATGACGAACATGGGTCCGTTCGAATAACTTTATCTTATTTTATTTTACTATACTCCGCTTTTCAAAATGGCGGGTTATAAATAAATCACCACATACTTACTTTGGTGATTAGTGTATCCCAAAATAATTTGGTGATTAGTGCATCCGAATATTCTTAATCAATCTCTTGAAAATGTAAAAAAAAAACTTAAACCGTACTGGTGTTTTTCGAGAAATTAAAGATAAACTGCTAATCGGTTTAGAATGAGGATCTGGCATGTATGTTTACCCCTATATCTTATTGTGTTGCGAGAGAAACACTTTGGTTTTATCGTGTTTTTTTTTTATTTTTTTTCCTCGTCGCTCGATTTCCTCTTATTACTAGAAGACGGTAAGGGTCTAACGTATGCAGTTTTTACGGAAAGTGTGGATCTTAGACCGGATTGATGAATATGACTTCACATTTCGGAAAGCTTCGTAGAACTCTTGCCTGGGGCCAAAAAGGGTGGTTTTTGCTTGTAATTGAGTCAGAGCCTACTGTGAGTGAAGTGAAGTGGAGTTGTATAGCCTATGTCAGAGAGGACTGTCTGAAGTTATGCAGCCATGCTTTCGTTTCATCAAACCATGTTTCTGCTTTCGAGTGGAGTTCTAGCAGGCAAGCAGACAGGCACCAGTTTTAAATTGAAGGTGGACTGTGTATGTGCGGCAGTTCCCTGGCCCCACAGCCAATATATCTTCTATGAGTGATAAATAGAAAAATTTACAGAATAAAAAAAGTGTCATTTTCCCGCGGGTCCGAAAGTGCTGCCATCTATTGTTTCTACCCTTTTCTGTTCGTGATTTCAGCTGAGTTTATCGTTCCATTTCTTACACTTGGGAGTGAGGAAAAGAAATGGTATCAGATGGTCCTCTTAAACTTTACAAGTTCTCTCACTTCTAAAGAAATTAGAGCTTATCCTTTGCTCCTTTTTGGGATCCCAAAACGTAAGTGGAGGGATACCTATGACATCGCAAAAATGTCCGTCTGTCCGTCTGTAAGCACGATAACTCTCGAAGGCAATGAGATATTTTGATGAAACTTGGTGGGAGGATCCTTTGGGTCAAAGTACAGGTCGAGTTCGAAGATGGGCTATGTATCCCTATATTTGAGGGTGGGGGAGGGGTTTCAAATTAAGGGACAAACAAAATATTTTTAAACAGCTTATGTGATAGTCGATTATGGGGTAAGAAGAATACGATGGTGAAAACCATTTTCTTGCCGGACAATTAGTTCGTCCGGAATCTGGCAAAAAACGGAAAGTTGGTTAAAAGTAAAAGTTTCATTTGAAGTTGATTAAATGTTCGATTTAGGGGTAAGAAGATATGCTGAACATGGGGAGGGGTTTCAAATTAAGGGATAAACAAAATATTTTTAAACAGCTTATGTGATAGTCGATTATGGGGTAAGAAGAATACGATGGTGAAAACCATTTTCTTGCCGGACAATTAGTTCGTCCGGAATCGATGGTGAAAACCATTTTCTCACCGGACAACAAGTTCGCCAGGAATCCGGCCAAAACCGGAAAGTTTGTTAAAAGCGAAAGTTTTATTTGAAGTTGATTAGATGACAGATTTAGGGGTAAGAAGAGACGCTAAGTCTGTGTATGACAATAATTTTTTACCCGGACATATACTTAGTCCGGAATCCGGTTTTGACCTGATTTTTGTTTAAGTCAAAGTTTTATTTAAAGTTGATGATATGTTTTTTACAGGGATAAAGAGATCCGCTGGATTCGTTTCTGAATTTTCTTTTTTTTTTTTTGCTGGACTAGTAGTTCGCTCGGAATTCGGGCAAAACCGGAAATTCGGCAGAAATAAAGCAGGAAGTTTCGGTCAGTATCGTCAAAATAGATATGGCTTATAGAGGTATATCTGAACTTGTTTCTCTCTGATGATTAGCCGGGCGAAGACTGGACCTGGCGATGACGAGACCCAATTTTCTGGATCAAATATTAGATTTTTGGGATCCCATCGAAACCTTTGGTCTTGTTAAGTGGTGATATTAGAAAGTTGGCCTACGGCAAAAAAGTCAAATTTTGAACTAATATAGATAGAATTTTGTTTTTTTACGGCATTCGATAGGTCCTGATGAGCTGATCAAAGTATATATCATCTGTTTTTTGGTACGAAAATTCCTTCATGAGATACAACAGTTCGAAAGTTTTGAGGGGTTGACAACTTCAGTATTGAGGTACACACTGAAACCAAAAATAGGCCGATCCCAATCGTGAGACATATAGGGTACCTATCAATCCTATTATTTCTTTCTTATATATTTTATTGTTAGAAGAATTGTCTACCATGTCTATCACGGGGAGATGAGCTTGTACGTAAGAATCGGTTGCTTGAAGGGGTTCATGAGGGGCTATAAACTTGTGAAAATTGGTGCATATTTTTTTTATCTCTATAAATCAGATGGTAAGAAAACTAGTCTCCTTGGTCAATCACTGTAACATGGAATTAAGTCTTTGAGGGCTTGTTAACTTTAGTGGTAGGGTACAAAAAAAAATAAAAAGAATAGGTGGAACCCAGTTGTGAGACATGTCAGGGATTTGTAAGTAACAATCGGCTGTTATACCATAATCATCTTCGGTGGTGAGAGGTTTCCGACCGCGTTAACGCAACGGATACAAATGATAATGTAAAACAACCACATAGTTTCGAAATAATTAGCAGATTGGCATCTATGGTATTTTGATCCTGAAAAGTTACGGATAGCTTTATAATACGAACTAGATTAATATGATAATGTTCCAAGTTTCCACTAGTCACGATGTCTACGATTGAAAAGGACAAAGTTCAACTGGGTGTAAAGTCAATTTAGTCCCTACTTCGGATTTTCTGTTGTTTTCTTTTACTTGTAAGGAGAAATCGACTGTTAGACCATAATCATTTTCGTCAATGAGGGGCTTGTAACTGCTGCTAGCTGGTGTACCTATTATTCCTATTATTTGTCTCTGGTGTATTTGAACTGAAAACAATTTAGTATTATGTCTATCATGGGGAGATGGACTTGTAAGTAGGAATCGGTTGCTAGAAGGGGTTCATAAGGGGCTAGAAACTAGTGCAAATTGGTGCACATTTTATTTGATCTCTATAAATCTGAGGGTAAGAAAATTAGCCTCCATGGTCTATCACTGTAACTTAGAATTAAGTCTTTGAGGGGTTGACAACTTTAGTGGTAGGGTACCCACTAAAACAAAGAATAGGCGGAACCCAACTGTCAGACAAGTCAGGGACTTGTAACTCACAATCAGTGATTACTCCATAATCATCTTCGTTGACGAGGGGCTTTCGACTTTTCCTAGTAAGTGTACCTATCTTTTTTTAGTGTTGTTTTATGATAAGAAAAGTTTGGTTCATGTCGTCGTTCAAGAATCGGTTGCAAAAGCATTGTCATTTTCATAAGATGCTAGAATGGTCTATGGTGATGGTCTTAAGTGTTTAACGCAAAGGATTCAAATGATAATGTAAAACAACGATATCTTTCGTAATAATTAGTAGAGTTACATCTATGGTATTTTGAACTAAAAAGCTATGGACAGCTTTATAATACCAACTAAGGTTATATAACATATTGTTCCAAGTTTCCACATTTCACGATGTCTACGATTGAAAAGGGTAAAGTTCAGCTGGCTGCAAAGTCAATTTGGTCCCTACTTCCGATATTCTGTGTTTTATGGCACTTGCAGCTTCGCTCAAGTTCCATATACCGATCACTTTTCCGTCGGTCTGTCGGTCCACTCTTCTCGAGCTAGGGTACTTACAAAAGTGCTAGGACGATGAAACTTGGCAGGCATATTAGAGACCCGACCAAACTAATTTGAAAATAGTCACTTGCGCCATCTGACCATCTTGGGGTGAGGGGGAGGTGGCTGAATCCGGAAAATAGGGGCATGAATAACTTTCGAATGGGTGATCGGATCTTAATGAAACTTGATATCTGGAAAGAGTTCGTGTCTCAGATTTGGATCCGATGAATCTGGGGGTGTCGGAGGGGGGAATCGGAAATCGTGTGAAACTCTCAAGAGTGGGGCGATCGGGATGAAACTTGGTGGGTAGAACAAGCACAAGCTGTAGATAAATAACTGACAGAACTGAACCAGATTCGGACACTGTGGGGGGAGTGCGAGGGGGGTTCCGCAACTACGGCGTACTTCCAAGTGGGCTAGAACGATAAAACTTGTCAGGCATATCAGGGACCCGACCAGATTAACTTGGAATTAGTCACTCGCCCGATCCGACCATAGTGGGGGGAGGGGGAGATGGCGAAATCTGGAAATTAGTGGCATTCATTACTTTCGAACGGGTTATCGGATCTTAATGAAACTTGATATCTTGAAAGACCTCATGTCTCAGATGTCCCATTGAAGTCCGGACCGGATCAACTTGGGAGGGGGGGGGGGGGGTCGGAGGGGAGAACTGGAAATCTTGTGACATGAAGAGAGTGGAGCGATGAGGATGAAACTTGGTGGGAAGTACAGGCACAAGTCCTAGGTGCATCAATGACAGAATTGGACCGGATTCGGGTACCGAGGGAGGGAGAGCTATAGGGGGGTGTTCGAATTCCGGTGATCGTGAGTTAAGGTACTTCCAGATGTGCAAGGACGATAAAACTTTTCTAGAACATTAGAAACTTGGCATCACTGTGTTAGACATCGTCAATTCTCCGATCCGACCATCCCTTAAAGAACTCATCTTAACCGCAAAATACAATAAATACGTTTAAGCAAATTTAATTTTTCACCATCTCCATGAGTACTTGATCCTTTGTGCCTCAAGGGTTTCGCTTAGTAATTAATTTTAGCACCCTTAAAGTGCGCATCTTAACCGAAAAGTAAAAAAAAAACTTTTGACCATCCCTCACATCCTCTGACCCAGCCTTTCCTTGCAAGTTTGGTGCAGCTTAACCGAAAAGTGAAAAAAAATATTTTGACCATCACTTCCATCTAACCCAGCTTTGCTAGTGCCATATGAGCTTCCAGCTCTTGTTTTTTTCTTCAACGCTGAGGATAATCATGTGAAGAAGGACATTCTTCATGGACTGGAACATACCATTTTGAAAACCTCGATGGGTTGACAAATTCAGCATTCAACCGTTAGCGAAGAAACAAGTCCAAATTGTTGCTCTCGCAACACTTTAGTCGGCGAAGCCGAACAAAGGTTGCTGCTCTTTTACTTTGACGAAATTCCTTGTTGTATTGCGACAGCAACACTTCGCGGTTTTGTCCTCGTTTTTTTTTTTTTTTTTTTTTCTATGCTGCCGGTTTCCTCTTATTCCTGGAAACTGGTAAGGGTCTATAACCTGTGCGGTTTTTACGGAAAGTGTGGACCTTAGGCCGGATAGATGAATACGACATTACATTTTGGAAAGCTCAGGAGAACTCTTGCCTGGGGCCGAAAAGGATGTTTTTTGCTTGTCCTGGAGCAGAGCCTACCGCGTGCGAAGTGAAGTGGAGTAATATAGCCCATGTCAGAGAGGACCGTCTAAATTTGTGCAGCCAAGCTTTTATTTCATCAGACCATGTTTCTGCTTTCGGGTGGAACCTCCGTTCTAGCAAGCAAGCAGACAAACACCACTTTCAGATTGAAGATGGACTAAAATCTGTAAGTGCTAAATAACTGCGGCAGTTCCCCGGCCCCATAGCCAGTATATCGTCTTTCAGTGATAAATAGAGAAATTTACAGAAGCAAAAAGTGGCATTCTCCCACGGGTCCGAAAGTGCTGCCATCAGGGCCGTATCCAGGGGGGGGGGTAGGGGGTTTCTGCTAAGTTTATCATTATGCTTTTTCGGATCCCAAAACGGATCCCCATGACATCGCAAAAGTTGTCCGTCAGTCCGTCCGTCCGTCTGTGAGCACGATAGCTCTGAAGGGAATATTTTGATGAAACTGGTGTGATGGTTCTTTGGGTCAAGTGTAAGGTCGAGTTTGTAGTTGGGCTCTGTAGCCCTAAATTTAGGGGCGGGGAGGGGGTTCAGACTAAGGGGCAAACAAAATATTTATAAACAGCTAATGTGATAGAATGAACGTGATGCTGAACACGATGATGAAAACCATTTTCTCGCCTAACAAGTAGTTCGTCCGGAATCCGGAGAAAACCGGAAAGTTTGTTAAAAGCAAAAGTTTTATTTGAAGTTGATCAGATTTTCAATTAAGGGATAAGAAGACATGCTGAAACTTACGCGAAAATAATTTCCTGTCCCGACAAAACAGGAAAATGTGTTAAAAGCAAAAGTTTTATTTTAAGTCGATTAGATGACAGGTCTAGGGGTAAGAAGAAACGCTGAATCCGTATATGACAATCATTTTTTATCCGGACATGTAGTTCGTCTGGAAAACCAACGTGTTGCTCTCGCAAGACTTTAGTCGACGAAGCCGAACAAAGGTTGCTGCAACACTTCACGTTGCCCAGGCAACGTAGGTCTAGTTTTAGCTGTATTCCGAACGAACTACTTGGTAGGAAATTCAAGTTCAGCAACGGATTCTGTGTGTCTCATTACTCATATATCGACCCTCTAATGGACTAGTCGATTTCCGGTTCTCTCCGACTCCGACCGAATTTTCTGTCCGGTAAGAAAATGAAAGTACGGTATATTACAAATTGAAGCAAAACGGAAAAATTGAGTCAACTACTTTCTTGCTCAACGATATTTCGGCTCTTCTTGTCAAGGGTCCACGTCAGGTTGTCGATGGAAGAAACGAACCTGCAAAGTGTGGACTCGAAGTGTCACATATAGTTAGATCTTGTTTAGTGTTTACACGTGTATTTGCTTTTTTTCGTTTTCTTCCCTTTTGATATTTGACATCGATTCATTCATCGAAGAATCCTGCATCAGCAGTAGGGACAAAGGGGACAAACCGCTCACAGACAGAGATCATGGGCAAATTGATTTGAAAATCAACCAACATCTGAAAATGATAGCCTACTAAATAAAATGATACTACCTACTCTCGCGAAGCACGGTGTCTCTTTTCTGTTCAGGAATGAACAGCAAACAGACTTCAAAGTTGTGACCCCCCCCCCCCCCCTCCCCAAGATGTTCTTATTAGCTTCTTCATATTCCGAAAACTCACAATATGCTGACCTCTCTTGAACCACCACGCCGGCCCCTGAGGAGTGTTGGCGCCGCCCACAATATGTTTTCTTCCGTGCAAGCAACTTCGCCAGTTATTGTGTTTCTTGGTGTCCTGAGGATAAGATCCCTTCGTAAGAGACGTTGAAACGTGTTGGAACACTGGTGAATACGAAAGGTCGTTATGACACGGGATGAAAAATCTTTGTACTGCAAGCTGTGCAGAGCTTAGGATTTAGACCTGATCGCCGTAAGAGTATGTTAGATTATGTTTTCTGCGTTGTGATTTCGCTCACTTTATATAGTTGTAAATCCACTAACAGAAATATTCCTTCTGCCCAAGCCAAACAGAAAATGACGTTCTACACAAAATGTAATTTGTATTTTATCGTTTACTCTCTTTTATATACTCCGCTTTTGAAAAATGGCCGGTCACAAATAAATTACTTGCCTACTTACTTATAGACTGCGAATCTAAGTTGACGGAGGACCTTTCTATGAAGGGCTTTAATTATCCTTAGAAAGAAATCAGCTGACGTATCGGATCCATTAACACAGTCAACTACCATCAATGAACACTTTAAATGAACTTGAGTGAAAGTGTAGTATAGATACCCAGTTTTTTCATCAATAATACAGACATTGCACATACCACGCCAGTTCATGTTCTTGGGCATATAACGGAGAGAAGCTGCTAAAGGTGGTCAATAACGAAACGGATTTTCTACCTCCAGCTACTTCCAATTTCAGTTTTCAGGTTTGGAGAAGCTCATTCATTTGCGGGAGGCCAAACAGTACACCTCGAAATGTGTCCGAAGACGCCCACAAAAAAACGCCTGGAGTCGCACCTTATTCACGGCATTTTGAAAATTTACCATCGTGAGGAAACGGCCCAACATTCATTGACGTAAATTACCAGGAAAATAGCGGGAACAGTCCTCTTCTAGTTCTGCTAACTTAAGACCCTATAGCTGTAATAACTTGGAAAAGTATCCGACGAGGACTACAGGTGAACAAAAGTTTCCAGTGAGCATCTAACAACCCCTTTTCTCCGTTGTCTTTGGCATAACGAATTCAAGACTTCCCCCGAATATGCGCTACATGAGTGGCATCTAAGAGTGATTCCAGAGTGATTCTCTGAACTTTCTGAAGTTTTCAAGGGCATAGTAAGAGAGATCCAGTGTACGGGTTCGCCCCTGTCCGGTTTCGCCCCCCCTCCCCTAACTGCCCAACGATCGATGATTCATTCGTCTGTAATTAATCATGCATTAGGCTCATTATACAAGAAATGACTTCCAGAACAGTGACAGATGTACTTATAACTATGATCTATGCTATACCGGCAAATTGTTGTTTAAGACCGGCTTTTAAGAATTGTAGGTGTATACAATAGACATTGGTGGAAGTGCCGATTTGAGACGCATACGTAATGAGGTATAGGTGTGTCTGCGGGTCCTAGACGCAAACGAACTCACGAGTTATATGTAGTATGGGTTGGACCTTAGGAATGAATAACTGAAATGGATTGTAGTAATATATCGTGTCCGTAGACCTCGTCCGGAGTAAGGTAGTTTCGTTTTGCTTCTCGTGACGCGAACATATCCCAGACGTACTCCGCTCTCTTTTGGACGTATTCGTCGCGATTTACATCAGATCAGCCCTTCTGCCAGATCTGGATTTGTATTGCTCTCTGTAACATGCTGTCCTTCAATGTACCATACTTGTCATACGTTCTATATACGCACCCCGTTTCTTGGGCGTATTCGACTGGTTTACCTCAGTTCTTCTGCTCCAAAAGAAACAAGCTTCAAGTTCTAACGCGTATTATCGTCGCTCTCTGTAAAACGAGGTCCTATAAAGTGTCATAAATATAACACATTCTGTGCATGCCACAGTTTTGCCTAAATGTAGTCTACACTTTATTAAATATATTTTAAGAAAAATTGCGAAGGATAAAGCCGAATATTTTTTAAGTTAATCAAAAAAACAAAACACATCCAGTTGACAGTGAAATGTCTACACAATTATTTTGTTTTGTTTTTGTAGTTTTTTGCCATTAAAAACAATAACTATGAATCCTGTATTAAAAAGATTGGCAAATGAAGGCTCAAAGCTATGCCTAGAACGAGCATACGAAGCAGTCATAGGCTAAAGTATAAGATGTTAGATCTAAAGTTGTAGATACAAGTCGTGTGAGCAAGGTGACATCCTTTTACCTGCCATAGACCTAACATATCGCGTTTTTCGATCGCAATTTCTGTCCGTCCGTCGGTCTGTCGGTCTGTCCAGGTTTTGCTAGTTCGGGCACTTCCACATAAGCTAGAACGATAAAACTTGGCAGGCGTATCAGGGACCCCAAATGATTAAGTTGGAAATAGTCACTTCCCCGATCCGAGCACCGTGGGGGGAAGTGGAGGGAGGGGGAATCCGGAATCTTGAGGTATTTTTAACTTTTGAACGGGTGATCGGATCTCGATGAAACTTGATATTTGGAACGACCTCATGCCTCAGACGACCCACTTAAAATCCGGACCGGATCCGGTGACTTTTGGGGGGAGCTGGAGGGGGCAACCGGAAATCTTGGGAAACGCTATGAGTGGAGGGATCGAGATGAAACTTGGTGGGAAGACACCTAGCAAACACTAGATACATCATTGACATAACCGAGCCGATTCGGTTACTGTGGGGGGAGTGGAGGGAGGGGGAATCCGGAATCTTGAGGTATTTATAACTTTTGAACGGGTGATCGGATCTCATTGGAACTTGATATTTGGAAAGACCTCATGCCTCAGACGACCTACTTAAAATCCGGACCGGATCCGGTGACTTTTGGGGGGAGCTGGAGGGGGCAACCGGAAATCTTGGGAAACGCTATGAGTGGAGGGATCGAGATGAAACTTGGTGGGAAGACACCTAGCAAACACTAGATACATCATTGACATGACCGAGTCGATTCGGGCACTGTCGGGGGAGTGGAGGGAGGGGGAATCCGGAATTTTGAGGTATTTATAACTTTTGAACGGGTGACCGGATCTCGATGAAACTTGATATTTGGAAAGACCTCATGCCTCAGACGACCCACTTAAAATCCTGACCGGATCCGGTGACTTTTGGGCGGAGCTGGAGGGGAGAACCGGAAATATTGGAAAACGCTAAGAGTGGATGGATCGAGATGAAACTTGGTGGGAAGACACCTAGCAAACACTAGATATATCATTGACATAACCGAGCCGTGCTTACTCGTAACAAGTGCCATATGAGCTCGTAGCTCTTGTTCTTTTGGGTGTAGTTGATGTGTGCTGCCTCATCTGCCCTTCCGGTCCGAAATGAAACAGGTTTTAACGCCTGTTGTACGAATTATTTCTGTCTAAGCTTACATCTTCTCAGTCTCTTAATTTCCTCATAGCCCCAGACGTTCCTTGTGTCGACAAATTTCTTGTTGTTTATTTTGTGTAGACACAAAAAGTCTAGCTGCTTTAAAAGGAACAAGCTTCTAAAGCGTTGTAAATCGGTATAATCAAGCTGCATACGGATTCTCCGTGTCATCGTTTCTTGAATAGCTAGGCAACACAGTCAGAGCCTCGTTTTTGTAGCAATATGTCCTTCATAAGATCCGACGACCAATTGCCGCCTGACACGCTGGAGGAACAATAACAAATGACACGTGAGATCTGGGGATAAGTTATATGACGGGTGAATGAGCGATTAGGCTTTCGCTTCATATCGAGTCGCGCATTAGCCCTGTGGAAAAGACAGCCAGCACTCAGCACTAAAGTCGGAAGCCAGAAATGACAAACTTGATGACGCTTGACAGAACGGAGTTGGGTAAAGCAAAAAGAGGGGAAGAGGCATTTTAAACAGTTTTAAACATGGCTAGGCCTAAGAGGAATTGAAAATAGCAAATAAACCTCGATAAACGTACACAAAGAAGTAACGTGTCATTGTTGTTTTTACGATAGCGCACCTAGCGGCCAAAAATGAACTAATCTGAGAGGAATTTTATGAGGGGCGTATAGCGATGCCGCATCAGCTCTTTGCTTTAGCACAATATGCGTTTTTTTATTCACTTTATTCTTGGTTGAAGCGGCAGCTGCAGCACCTTGCAGGAAAGTACGGACTCGGTCGGTGAGCAAGTCCGTGATTCTCGAGAAGCGCTGCCGCCTTCCTCGGAAGCAATGCACTGCAAAAAAGGAAAAGGATGTAGAAAGAATCAGTCCAGAAGCGGCCGAGAAGGGGACCTGCAGCCTGGAACAACAAGACCAAAGGTGTCGATGGGATCCCAAAAATCTAAGATTTGATCCAGACAACTGGGTCTTGTCTTAGCCAGATCCAGTCTTCGCCAGACTCTTTGAACATTTTTACAATTAAAATTCAGAAACAGATTAAGGCCAAATAGCTAATCACCTGAGAAAACCAAGTTCAGATTTGGATTCAGCATGTGTGTTTACCCCTATAAGTCATATCTGTTATGACGAAAACTTCCTGCCACTTCTGCCAATTTCCCAGTTCCGGCCGAACTACAGAACTACTTGTCCGGCGAAAAAAGAAAGCTCAAAGACGAAATCAGGGTATCTTCTTTCCCCAGTAATGAACATCTAATCAACTTCAAATAGAAATTTAGCTTATAACAAATTTTCCGATTCCAGCCGGAATTCCGGTCGAACTATATGTCCGGGTAAAATACGATTGTCACACAGGGACTCAGCATCTCTTCTTACCCCTAAATCGCTTATCTAATCAACTAGAAATAAAACTTTGACTTCCAACAGTTTTCCGGTTTTGGCCGGATTCCGGACGAACTACATGTCCGGGTAGAAACTTGTTTTCACATAAGTGTTCAGCATGTCTTCTTGCCCTAAATCGAACATCTAATCAACTCCAAATAAAACTTTTAATTTTGACAAACTTTCCGGTTTGGGCCGGATTCCGGTCGAAATACTTGTCCGTCGAGAAAATAGTTTTCACCATCTTCTTCAGCATGTCTTCCTACCCCTAAATCGATTATCTAATCAATTTCAAATAAAACTTTTACTTTCAACAAACTTTCCGGTTTGGACCGGATTCCGGGCGAAATACTTGTCCGTCGAGAAAATAATTTTGACCATCGTCTTCAGCATGTCTTCCTACTCCTAAATCGAACATCTAATCAACTTCAAATAAAACTTTTACTTTCAACAAACTTTCCGGTTTGGGCCGGATTCCGGGCGAACTACTTGTCCGTTGACAAAATGGTTTTCACCATCGTGTTCAGCATGTCTTCTTACCCCATAATCGACTATCACATTAGCTGTTTCAAAATATTTTGTTTGTCCCTTAATTTGAATCCCCTCCCCCACCCCTAAATGTAGAGCTACAAAGCCCATCTACGAACTTGACTGGTCCGACGACCCAACGAACCCTCACACCAAGTTTCATCAAAATATCTCATTCCCTTCGAGAGTTATCGTGCTTACAGACGGACGGACGGACGGACGGACGGACAGACGGACAACTTTTGCGATGTCATAGGTATCCCTCCACTTACGTTTTGGGATCCCAAAAACGAGGCTCATGTCGCGACTTGGTTAGAGCTGAATAAGAGAAAATAGGATCTACTTTGACTTTACTAATTACGCCTGGCACGTCCTGCTTGCAGTATAAGCTAACCTGTATAGCTATATATAGCTCTGATGCCCGGGCCATGTTCAGTCACATATGTACTTAATTTGGTTATTTTTTTTATCCCGTGTAGCTTCTTTTTCATTTGTTCTTGCTTTAGATCGAACAAGTGGCTACGTCTCCACCTCCAGCTCAGTGACGTTAATACAAAAATTTACCTAACAGTTTACCCTACTTTTAACGTCACTTACACTTTCGTCTTAAACCTATTATCTTTTTATACTTTACCAACTCTAAATTGAACTTCTCTTTCAAACTTTTCATTTTTCTATTAAATATTCTCCTAAAAACTCACTCCTTCTTTAAAAAAAAACCTTCCTCCATATGTCCCAGACCATATTCAGTCACATCTGTACTTAATTTGGGTATTACCCACTCTTTACGTTTCCCCTGGTCAAACTAGGAACAAAGAAATTCAATACATATTACTATCATCACTCAAAGGTAAACAAAACTAGCTAAAGTCAGTGACTGGTCTTTGATTGGTCCAAAGATACATTTCAAATGGCGGATACGGGTTTTTAGATCTCAACTATCTTACGTTTTCAGCGTCTTTTCTTCCCAGTTTCGACCGTAAACGGTCTTCTTACCGGCGCTATTACAAGATGTGACTATAGAGCGTATTCCCGCCCGTTCTAACAGTAGTAACTAATAGTTACTGTTTTCGTTCCAACCTCGTGGAAAGTTACTACGCTGACCGTTCCAACCTTCTCGAAATAGTAACTAATAGCAACTATTTGCTTACCACGCTGGAGAGCGTAGCAACTACCTATCTCTGTAAACGTGATTGGCCGGGTTAGCCCCTGGCACGACATTTTGCTGAAAATAAAAAATGCGTTCCAGCCTTGACGCCAAGAAGCCAGGATTCGTGATGTCATGCGTAGTAACTACGGTAAGTAGGGTGGAACACGCTCATAGTGGGGCCCGGGCACTATGTAGCTTGTTCTACCAATCTGAACAGTGCTTAACGCGTATTATCGAACCTTTTATCCATGGATCTAATTTGTATTCCTCTCTTCCAGTTTTACGATTGTAGAGTGATCGGACGAGTGATAAGAAATGGCGAACAAAAGTGCAAATGTGTCTTCAGATTTGGGTGTAGAGATTGTGATCCCTCTATATTCAACGATTTTTGTGTTGGCTGTTATAGGAAACACACTGGTGATAATAACGTTGCTTAAAAACCGACGGATGAGGACAGTCACTAACATCTTTCTTCTTAACCTGGTAAGTTGTCTCGCTCAGTAGATGGCGACGATGAAATTATTTCCCATTATTATGACAAAAATTCGTCTTAAATGGAGTTAGAAAAAAACAATAGGAAAGAAAGGAAAAGTAGAAACAAACAATAGATCATTAGCTAAATACATACAACCGTAACAACTAAATTAGAACATAGCGGGATATACACTGCGAGTAGTGTCCAAGCGCGCCGTAAACCGATCAGGCCGGTCTTTTATCTGCTTATTTGTATCTGTAAGACCGTATTTTGTCTCAACATAGGTGTTTCTAGCCCGGCGTGGCAATGTCAGTGTTCGGGTGAGTTAAGTGGTGAAGGTATTTGCACACATAGACCGATAAAATTTCGCATGCGAAATTGAATCGCCATTCCGTTTTTTCATTCGTGTCTTACTGTTTTTGCTCGCGTTTAAAATTTGCTCCGACAAAAGTAGAATATTTTCTACTCACTTTGGACCGAAATTGTAGAACCGAAGCAAGCATGCGATGTGTCCGAAATACAGGGCGAAGACGAAAGTCGTAGTCGACTGAGAAAATCAGAATGTGTATATATTTATTTAATTATGTTAAAATCAAATTATCACCCGTCTCAAACGCCCGTAGCAATAGTTCAGACATCCCTTTGATGATGACGGGTGGGCATGTACTCGCTGTGAAGTTCGAGACGGTTTTCACGCATTTCACGAATTTCGTTAGTTTTATCCAGGACCGTACTAAAAATCTAACAATGAATATAGGAATAGTAAAGAAAACACATAACAACTGCTGCGGCCGCAGAAGCTTAGCTTGAACAGGCTAATCACTATGGTTTGGAATCGAGCCTTGGTCAGCGCATAATCAATGAACCATGCGAAAAGAAATAAACGAAAATAACAAAAATTCAGATACGAATATTTTGCCGCCATGACGAATTTCAATATTTGCGTTTTTGCAGATACCATGGTATCTGATACCACGATCTTAAGTCGTTTTCGCAGTTACCGCGGTATCTGATACGACGGTCAAAAGGCGTTTTTGCAGTTACCATTCTATCTGGCAAGATACTGTGGTATCCGATATTCAGATACCACGGTAACTGCGAAAACTGTTCAAGCTAAGATACTGTGGTATCCGATATTCAGATACCACGATAACTGCAAAGACAACTAATTGCAGATTCAGTTGCCGTGGTAACATATACCATAGTATCTTCAAACACGCAACTATGAACTCTTTGATCTGAATTTCTGATCCAACAGTGAATTCCTCAACTCGATTGCGGTATGCGCCTTACAAACTCTTATACATAAATCCCTTTCCCCCAAACGTGTCAAGCTAACGATTTCACACCCTACACGAAAACTGACTTCAATCTCTTCTTTTACCTCTGCTGCGGCGGATATCGGTCTGGCCCGATGCTAACGACATTCCGGATTCGGTTTGTCAATTTACTGTCCCATATCCTACCGTCTGATCAAATTCCGGACGGCAATATTCGGTGCTATGACAATTTTAATCAGCCTTCGGTTCTAATGTGCGAAGACTCTTGGCTGATTTGGTCCGTTCTCGGCTAGGCTGTTACTTTTTCACCGGATTCCGGCGGACACGCCGATCGGGCCCAAAGCTAATGACATTTTTTTATTCAGTCTGTCACATTACCCATCCCATCCGATCAAAATCCGTACGGGAATATTCGTACGCTATGACAAATTTCGGTGAACCGTCGATTCTAATTTCCGATCCGACCGTGAACTATGGAAACGATTGAGTGGGACTGGTTAACCATTGTCCTGTCAGTGTTTAGAGCACCTCGCTCCCCCTGCGCAGTAACTGATATTAATTAAATTTAGTAAGTGAACCTTTACGCTTAGCCTACCTAATTTTCCAATTATATTTTTTAAGATGATTTTTAAAGTAGATTTTAAAGAAAAGAAAATTCAGCAAATTCAAAACATCTTACTGACAAAACATCAAACCTCTGCTGTAAAATTTTACTTTTCCTTCCCGTTTGTGTTGTTTGTTTTTCTGTTCTGCGAAGAATATAAAATTGCAAGAAAGTCGACAAACCAAAAATACGAAAGACGTGATTTCGATATAGAAAATTTTCACCGAAAATTATAGCTTTTGCTTACTCCTTAATTTGGAATTTCTACAGAAAGGGCAAATAAATTCTTGAAACTGTAAATAGTTGTTTACTTATCCAGATGTAGCGAAGGGCTTTCCATTTCCCCAATGTGTTCCTTCCTTTACGAAGTACACTTTCTATTATCTAGAGGAAATTAAGATGCAACAAAGTCAACTTATTTTGGAAGACAAAGATTGGGTTCCGATACACTGTTACCTCTATTGTTTGCTGATCCTACTTCAACAAAGAGTGCTTTGTTTTTAGTCTTCCCTACTTTCAAATAAATAAAAATTCAAATTACTTTATCTTTGTAACAGTTCCAGGTAAAGTAGACTATGATAAGAGGTTTTATTTACACGAAGAGAGTCCATCCCCTATAACACCGGGCTACTCTGAGGACCCTCGACAACTTTGTAATATTTCCGTAACAAGTATTCCCCATGACGTCCATTCTACAACCAGCTTTGTCACTTTTCGGGGGCGGAACTTGTGACATTTAGCCGCAAATGCCTATGAAACTCTGCTGTCTACGAAGCTCGGTCTGTTTTACCAAATATTAACCAGAATTTTCTCGTTGACGGAAATCGAAACAGGGACATCGCTAAGGTTGTCCGTCTGTCCGTCTGTGCGCACTATAACTCTCGAAGGGAATGAGATATTTTGATGAAACTTGGTGTGAGGATTCTTTGGGTCAATAGTAAGGTAGCCCTATATTTAGCGGTGGGGGAGGGGGTTTAAATTAAGGGGCAAATGGAATATTTTTAAACAGATAATGTGATAGTCGATTGTGGGGTAAGAAGACATGTTGAACACGATGGTGAAAACCATTGTGTCATCGGACAAGTAGTTCGCCCGGAATCCGGCCAAAACCGGAAAGTCTGTTAAAAGTAAAAGTTTTATTTGAAATTGATTAGATGTTCGATTTGGGGGTAGAAAAACATGAGGAACTCAACGGTGAAAACCATTTTCTTGACTGATAAGTAGTTCGCCCGGAATCCGGCCAAAACCGGAAAGTTTGTTAAAAGTATAAGTTTTATTTGGAGTTGATTAGATGTTCAGTTTAGGGGTAAGAAAACATGCTGAACACTTCTGTGAAAACAATTTCTACCCGGACAAGTAGTTCGTCCGGAACCCGGCCGAAGCTCGTAAAATTATTAAAAGTTAAAGTTTTATTTGTAGTTGATTAGATATCCGATTTAGGGGTAAGAAAAGATGCTGAATCCGTGTATGACAATCATTTTTTACCCGGACATCAAAATGGAGCCTGAGAAATTTTTTTCTAAGTTAAATTTTATTTGAAGTTGATTAGATGTCCAGTATTGGGGAAAGAAGATACGCTGAGTTCGTTTTTGAGCTTCCTTTTTTCGCCGGACAAGTAGTTCAAAACAGATATGACTTATAGGGGTAAACACACATGCTGACTCCATAACTGAACTTGGTTTTCTCTGATGTTTAGCTATTTGGCCTTAATCTGTTTCTGAATTTTAATAGTAAAAACGTTCAAGGAGACTGGCGAAGACTGGATCTGGCGAAGACAAGACCGAATTGTCTGGATCAATATTGAATTTTTGGGATCCCATCGAAACCTTTGGTCTTGTTCTTTTTACGGTCGTAGAATTTACGATCTTAGAATTTTTGCTTGTTTCACCGACGAAGTCGAAAACCTGTGACAAATCGTAGAATTCTGCGACCAGTGGCATCAGTTCAGTTCTGATTTATTTTTTACCAATGCACTTTCAGCAAAATCCTAAAAAAAAAACATTCACTCTTAAGAAGCTTCCTGGCCTGTGCAGAGTGTTTTTTTGTTCACCTTTACTGACAACCTTCTCGCGTCACTTCATTTACCCACTCCCTCCCTGAGCACTCCCCCCACTCTAAATCTCTACCGGAGTCCCACGCCACACTGTTCATCTCCTAACAAATGCCGTTTAAGCTTACTCTGGCCTGACTTACTAACTAACTAGCCTGACTGGAAGCTTGTTCCAAACCGGTACCGCACTATTTATAATCACAGATCCTGCTCTACTTGTATTTATCTGTTCATGCTTTATTGTTTCCTCATTTCTTGTAGAATAAAAACGATAATTCGAATTGAAAGGAAAAAAAAACACTAAAACATACAGGAGCTACATTATTTATCACTTGATGTATGAGCACTGACATTTGATGATCACGTATTTTCTGGACTTTTAAAATACCAGACTTAGTATAACAACTGCGTGTATCTGTACAACTACATACTTCACCGAAAACTCGAACTGCTTTATTTTGTAATATTTGAATTCGCTTAAAGTTATTAATTATTGCTTGCATAAATTGAACAAGCATAGATAATATATGGATGGACTAGAAAATTATACAGAGTTTTTAAACATTTATTGGTAAAGCAAACGGTTTATCAAAAACACTGCTCACTGTATACAACTACGGCAATGACGCACATAATAATTTAATGTCAGTGAACCGAAATAAGATGGAGCTACATGGGTTAATCAGAATTATAAAATGTAGTTCCTTTCATCGGAAGAAAACCAAATTGTAATGACGTTAGCGCATGGAAAACAATGAAGATGGGGGGGGGGCGAGCTGTTAGCGCAAATCTTTTTTTGCGAAGCCCTTCGCTTGTAGAAAATGCTGATTTACATTCTACAGTTTCTCTTCTCGGAAAAAAAGTTAAGTTCCACCATTGTCAGCTAATGTGTACCATCAACGATGGAGCCTGACATGCTCAGAAGAATACCCACGGTGACCCGTATATTAATATATACTTCGGAAGGTGAAAGGAAAAGAAGGCGCGATGCCTCCGAAAGTAAAAGGCAGAATGAAGACCTCAGTCGTGTATGGGTCGCTTGCCATTCTATTTAAAGTGCGAGTTTACTTTACTTTTTTATTCTTCCGAGACACCGTCCATGCTTTCTGTTTTCAAAGAAATGAAACTGTAAGTCAGCGTGAGGACTAACTGTCAGCCCTTTGGAAATACAAAACAATGTAATGAATATCTGCTCGGTTATAGCGCCCCTTTCCTATTTGTTTCTAGGCCGTTAGGGGTCTCTTTTCCACCCCTGTGTTCTTCTCTAAGAAAATTTATTATTATTAATATTAGGGGAGACTGGGGCGATACCGGACTGGGGCGAGTCTGACATCGAGCCCTCGCACTAGACGCCTGTGACTATTTCCACCATAAAATTGTCGAAAGATAGCGCACATTCGGCGGAAAGTTGTAACATTATACCCAAACACGACAGCCAAAAAAAAAGAAAATTAACTGTTCGACGATTTCTGGAACTAATTTTGGGAGCACAAATGGACAGATATCTTCGCAAGAAATCCGTAGAAGTTCGTCATTTCGCTGGTGCTTCGAACGGTTTCTTTAGAGCTAGTGCGAACCGCAACCGGTTTCGCTCACCTGTTTACTTCGGTGGCCATTTATAAGACGATGAATCTTTGAACATAGTCGGTAAAAATGATGTCGAAAAGATGACTGAAATGTACACGGAATTTCAGTCTTTGTTCTGCTCAAGTTTTTGCCTGAACTACACGCCAGTGTCTATGTGTGAGAGATTGAGCACTCGACGGTAGGGAGACAAATTACCTCCAAAAATCAAATTCGTATTTCAATAGAGAATTGGGAGCGGTGAGGCAAGTTTGGATGGCATGCTTTTGTGCCTTTTTGTCACTAAACTAAACTAAAAAAAAGTTTAAATTAAATAAAAAGGAATTACCGGATGCAAGTCTTCGGAATTCCTTTTGACCAGCCTTAACATTCTTTTCAACAAATAACGACAGACCCCCACCCCCCAATCATCTCCCCGCCGAATTTGGAAAGAAGTTCCATTTTGGAGAACGGTGATGCGCCTGAGTCAGAAGTGACCCAGAATATTTAATAAAAACCTATATTATGCTCAAGTATCTGCCGTGGAAATAATTGTATGTTTCTTTTAGTCTACTAGAAGTTGAACTTTCTTTTGTTTAATTTTTTAACTCAGAACTTAAGAGAATAAAAGACTAGTTTAGCCTGTGTAAAAAATACCGTCCGAGGTCGCCCCAGTATTCGGACACTTCGCCAGGGTCTGTTTTAAGTACCCTTGCCAAAAAACTAAACAAGGAGGGAGTTTGAAAAGATTCAGTTTCATAGCTGAACATTTTATCTTTCCATCGAGATAAAAACGAAAGCCGAGACTTCAAAACTGTGACTTGCAGAGACGCTGAAGTCAAAAGTGTCGTGACTCGCCCCAGTCTCCCCTAGTATTTATTTTATTCCTTCCAACTGAGTGAGTATAAATTGTGTATACAATAACACAATGAAGTTGCAACTAAGTAGAAAATATATAAATACCCGAATATGGGATTCAAGTACCCACCATGTAATCTCAAATCATTGTATTTTTCGTCTGTCTTTTTGCTTTTTATTCTCTTTTCCTCCTTTCCATGCAAGGAAATGCGGATATAGGAAAGTCAACAAAGGGAAAACATAAAGAATGTGACTCGGATATCCACCTCATCATCAGCCATTGTGTTCGCTCATGGTTCCATTGTAAAGTGCACTTTCCCTTTATTTTGTACCTAAGCCTCTTTCTTGGAAAGGAAATAGATAGTCATTAGAAGGAAAACGCCAAGAATGACGTGTGGAGATCGTTCCATCTCGTCAGCGCAAGTCGTTATGTTCTCTCATCCAATTCTGTCGCTAAAAGTGCGCATTTCCTTTCTTTTTGCCACTTCTTTCTTTCCCAGGAATGAAGCGCAATTGCAACAAAGTAAACACAAGGAAAACATCGCGGATGGGGCTCGTATCCGCAAATAATTGTATTTGCTCATCCTTTTGTTCCAAAGTGCACTTTTCCTTCTTTTTTGTGCCACTAGTTTTTTCCACCTTTTGTCTCCTTTTCCGGAAAAGGGGTCCTTTGCGGTTTGGGGGTGTCAGCGTTCTTAGAGAGATTGATTGTGTCAACCGTTCTCTCGCAGGAACTCAGGCATCTCACCTATTTTTTCCTATTATAGATAAAAGCATTGCCTTGTTAATTGGTGTGTCATTTTATGTGATTGGTTTGTTCCCACCGGACGCGAGTATCGACGGCTCACCACAAGACGGATTATTAGGAGTTTCGGAATCGGATTGAGCCAAAATTCCGGACGTGACATTTTCGACCTGCCTGGTCTTTGCTTGACATTTGACCGCATCACAGAAGTGATTAATCGTGTTTATCCACAGTGCCGTCTTTACCCTTAGGCCAGTTCGGACGGTGCTGGGGGGCCAGGGGAAAAGAGAGGCCAAGCGGCCAGTGTAAATTGCTGAGAAATGAGGCTATGGTTGCTAGCTGTATTGCCTTGTTCGTTACGATCCAGATTACGCACCCTCGCCATTTACGTTACCGAAATTTTTTCAGATGTGACCATAGTCTGGCTCAACGAAGAACAGTCTGCGGGGTTGAAATTTTTAAGTTTTTACTTTCGAAAAAGGGCCACAAATCCATGGATGGCCTAGGGTCCATCAAAAGTAAAAGACGGCACTGTTTATCGATGAGTTTCTTCTTAATCTGACTGTAATAATCCTAGGTTTGCAGAGCGCTCCTTAGAATTATTATCGCTAACGACAAGAAAATTAGCTCTTCCCTCATGTGAGTTTCGTTTCACAAGAGCTACAGTCGTTACTGATGAGGGTCGGGAGCATAAGCGGTAGTTATCTATTTAGTAGGAATTCTCGTCAGAATGCGACGTATGTCCCCACTATTATTCTATTCATTTTGGAGAGGATACTTACCACAATATGAAAGATTTTGAATGAATGATTTATTGTTTGCTAGGCTCTCGATGCAACAAAAACGATACGAACACTATTATTTTGTTAAATTTTTGTTAAGCCAACCCAAAAGATTGCCAGAATCGCCCTTAAGACTGTGTGGCATGATGGAAAAATGTCTGAGCTCAAGTTTCGGGGTTGTAATTGTATTTTACTGAACGGGAATACTGTCGAAAGAAGTTAGGTGGGAAAATATTGAAAAAAAAGAAGAGTAGATCTTTATTTCAAGATCTTTCTTTCATTTTTTGGAAAACAACTGTGAAGGATCAAAATTCACAGGGACAGTCGAAGTTTAAGAACGTTTTTACTAGTCTGAAAACATGATGGCATACATAATATAACACCATTAAGGTCGTTTTAAGTACAACATACACAAAATTCCCCGCCAGAGGAAATCTTTCCGCTGTATCGAGGGTCTTCCGAACATTTCTTATTTTTGTTTAAACTTTAATTTCATCATTTTAATCATCCATTTCTTATCCATTCCGCCTAACCCAAAAATCTCCTCGCTTAGTCCCCTCTATTGCATTCACATAAAAGGTAGCACACATCCTCTTTCATTTCTCGATACATAGGGCAGAAGTAAGGACCTGACCTTTACTCTTTTTTCCCATATACTTTCATAATTACTCGTAATAACTTCCGTGGGACACCACCTATAGTTATGTGATATGATACGATGATATTTAATCACAAAAAAAAAAATTTAGGCCTTGGCAAGTAAAAAAAAAAAAAATGCGCAAAGGCTGATCCCTAAAATAATCTTTCACAGAACGCCATACCTGCACGAATGTACCTAGCAGTGCTAGGTGCTAGGTACATCCTAGCACAACTCGTTATGGCTACAAATGTCTTAGTGTCTTAATTTTCCATGTAACAATCTATGTCCTCTTTCTCAACTCCAACAAGACCAAAGGTTTCGATGGGATCCCAAAAGTTCAAATTTGATCCAGAAAATTGGGTCTTGTCTTCGCCAGATCCAGTCTTGCCAGACTCCTTGAACACTTTTACTATTAAAATTTAGAAACAGATTAAGGCCACACAGCTAATCATATGAGAAAACAAAGTTTAGATACATGGATTCAGCATGTGTGTTTACCCCTTAAAGTTATATCTATTTTGACGAAGCAGATCGAAACTTCCTGCCTACTTCTGCCAATTTCCGGTTTTGGCGGAATTCCGGAAGGGATTCCTTGCCCCTAAATCGAACCTCCAATCGACTTCATATTAAAATTTTACTTTTCACAAATTTTCCGGTTTTCGCCGGATTCCGGGTGAACTATTTGTTCGGCGAGAAACTCCTTACCCCTAACTCGACTATTTCATTAGCTTTTAACAAATTATGTTCCCCTTCATTTGAAACCCCTCCCCCACCCTCAAATATAGAGCTACATAGCCCATCTTCGAACTTGACCTGTGCTTTGACCTAAAGAGTCCTCATGCCAAGTTTGATCAAAATATCTCAACCCCTTCGAGAGTTATCGTGCTAACAGACGGACAACTTTTGCGATGTCATAGGTATCCCTCCACTTACGTTTTGGGATCCCAAAAATCTCTTTTCTTGGCAAAAACAAAAATGGAACAAATCTTCATGCTCCACTCCGCACATGGGGCCAAAATATTGACCATCTCTTACTTTGTGCCTCACCAGATACTTCCTTCTATCACACAATGCTAAAAATTTCCCCTTGGCCACATTGTCCACTTAATGTCCTTTGCCCTTATCCCCACTTTTACGCATTATCGTACGGAAAGTCCAAAGGGAAATCGTAAAAAATGAACCGCAAAACAATTCAATCAATCAATCAACAATTTTATGAACCCATATACAAATGGCACAGAACGTGAGAAAAAGAATAAAGGAAAGAAAGAGAAAAGAAAAAATCCGACTAAACTAAACGAAATTACAATACAAACGCACTATAACACGGATGGAAATGTGCAAGTCCCACCTTAACACACGTGGCAAAAGACATTCTCCCGAACAGCTCGTTTGTCAGGTCCCCATCCCCAGTAGTTCTATGAATCAACCCCAGCTTAAAAATACTTGAGTTCTTGACAGTTTGACAGCTTAAGGACTTGATCATACTCTATCCGTAACCTCACGTTGCACTTTTTGGGATCTCAAAACGTAAGTGGAGGGATGCCTATGACTTAACAAAAGTTGTCTGTCTGTCCGTTTGTCAGCACGATAACTCTCGAAGGGAACGAAATATTTTGATGAAACTGGTGTCAGGATTTTGTGGGTCAAGGAAAAGGTCGAGTTTCTAGCTGGGCCTCATAGCTGTACATTTAGGGGAGGGAGGGGGAGGTATTTCAGATTAAAGGGCGAAAACCCAATAAGATAGTCAATTTAGGGGTAAGGAGACATGCTGAATCCTAGCATTAAAATTATTTTTCTTGCCGGAGAGGTAGTTCAGCCAGAATCCGGCAAAAACGAGAAATTTGTCAAAAATAAAAGAAAAATCTGAAGTTGATCAGAGGTTCGATTTAAGGACAAGATAACATGCTGAATCCGAATATGAAAATTATTTTCTCACCGAACAAGTAGATCGTCCGGAATCCGACCATAACCGAAAAAAAAATGTTAAAAGTAAAAGTTGTAGGATATATGAATTTCATTAGGTGTTCGAATTACGGATAAGAAGACATGCTGAATTCGTGTATGACAATCATTTTCTACCCGGACACATAGTTCGCCACGAATCCGGCTGTTGTTAAAAGTTGAAGTTTTATCTGAAGTTGATTAGAGGTTCGACATAGGGCTAAGGGGATAACTCTGATCTGTTTTTGAACCTTCATTCTTTGCAAGACAAGTAGTTCGCCCGGAACTCGGCCGAAACTTGAAATTTGGCAGAAGTAAGACAGGAACTTTCGTCAAAGTAGATATGACGCAGCCTGTAGGGGTAAACACAAATGCTGAATCCATATTTGAACTCGGTCTTCTTAGATGATTACCGTTTACCTTAACCGGTTTCTAAATTTTATTAGTGAAGTGTTCAAGGAGTCTGGTGAAGACCCAATTGTCTGGATACAAAATTAAACTTTTGGGATCCCATCGAAACCTTTGGTCTTCTTAAAGTTTCCTCGTCACTTTAGAAAATCATGGACAACTGAGGACCAGCCAGCGCATGAAGTTCTTCGTTGGGACGAGATTGAAAAATTGCGCGTGCCTTTTAGGGTTTCATTTCTTTTCTTTCATTTAGTCCTCTTTTAAAAAATGGTGGGTGAAATAAATTAGTGTTATCCCGTTTCTGCCTTGTTGCCTAACATTTGTGATGCCTAGACTAAGTTTAGACAAAAAAGCAGAAAGCTCTCAAGGTCTACCGACAAGAGAAGTTTTCACATAGGGACATGAGGAGCTTTAAAGAGCCGATGTTCATTTTGGAAGACATGGTTGGCCATGGGTCTATATTCTGTTTTTGGAATTTTTGTTATTGATTTTCCCACTTCTTAACCACGGCACGTTAAGTTTTCAAATATGTTTGAATCCAGCATCCGCGCGGAGAACGGGAAGGCTGGATAGCTGACAGCGCTAACAAGAAAATCGCTAATTTAGCATGGAAAGGAAATATTTTTTTTTGCAAAATGATAATTCTGAGCCGTTTCACATTGAAAGTTCAGTTCTAGTAAGAGTTGTGCTTTCAGTTTTAACCTTCCGGGAGTTTGTCGGGAGTTTGTTACGTTTTCTTTTCAGGCGTTCGCGGATCTACTTCTTGGCGTCTTCTGTATGCCGTTTACCCTGGTTGGCCAGATTCTACAGAATTTTATCTTCGGTCAACTAATGTGCAACTTGATACCGTTTTTTCAGGGTAAGTTGATCAGTTTTTATGGAACTTGCTTTCCGGCCAAGTGTCATATACCCATCACCTTTCTGTCGGTCGGTCAGTCCGGTGATCGGGAGTTAGGGGACTTCCAGATGTGCTAGGACGATGAAACTTGGCAGGCATATTAGGAACCTGACCAAACTAACTTGGAAATAGTCACTTCCCCGATCCGACCACCGTGGGGGAGCGGAGGGAGGGAAATCCGGAATATTGACGTATGTATAACTTTTGAACGGGGAATCGGATCTTAATGAAACTCGATACATGGAAAGAGCTCGGGTCGCAGATGTCGTACTTCAAGTCCGGAACTGATCCGGTGACTTTGGGGGGAGTTGGAGGGGGGAACGGAAATCGTATGACATGTTCAGAGTGGATGGACCGGGATGAAACTTGGTGGGAAGAACAAGCACAGTCCCTAGATACGTAGTTGACGAGACGGACCGGCTCCGGGCACTGTACGGGGAGTGGGAGGAAGGCTTCTGGAATTCCGGTGATCCCGAGTTAGGATGTTTCCACATGTGCTAGGACGATGAAAATTGGCAGTAAATCAGGGACTCGACCGTTTTAACTTAAGAACCGTCGTTTCTCCTATTTGACCATCGCGGATTCGAGGGAATGGAGGGAGAGGGAATCCGGAATATTGAGGCGTGTCTAACTTTTGAACGGGAGATCGGATCTTAATGAAACTTGACATTCGGAAAGAACTCACATCTCAGTTGCCCCGTTTCAAGTGCGGACAGGACCTGATCAATGTGGGAGGAGCGGGGGGGGGGCGGGGAGGATCTGAAATTTTTTGACACGCTTAGAGTCTAGCAACTGGGGTGACACTTGGTGAGAAGCTTTAATTTGTCCTGGTTAGCAACGTTGTAGCTTTGAGGCACATTTTCAAGTCCTGTTAGCAAAACCGGACGACCCCCAAGGAAACCAGACCAAAGGTGTCGATGGGATCCCAAAAATCTAACATTTGATTCAGGCAATAGGGTCTTGTCTTCGCCAGATCCAGTCTTCGCCAGGCTAATAGTCAGAGAAAACCAAGTTCTCTATATTAGCCATATCTATTTTGACGATACTGACCGAGGATTCCTGCTTTACTTCTGCCAAGTTTCCGGTTTCTCCCGACTTCCGAGTGAACTACAAGTCCAGTAAAAGAAAAAAGAGAATTCAGAAACAAATCCAGCGTCAAATCCCTATAAAGAACATCTAATCAGCTTTGAATAAAAGTTTGACTTGAAAAAAAAAAATCCGGTTACAACCGGATTCTGGACTAATTATATGTCCGGGTAAAAAATGGTTGTCATACACAGACACAGCCTCTCTTCTTACCCCCGAATCTGTCATCTAATCAAACTTTTGCTTTTAACAAATTTTCGGGTTTTGGCCAGATTCCAGGCGAACTAGTTGTCTGAAGAGAAAATGGTTCTCACCATCGTGTTCAGCATATCTTTTTAACCTTAGATCGAACATTTAATCAACTTCAAATGAAACTTTTACTTTTAACCAACTTTCCGCTTTTTGCCGGATTCCGGACGAACTACTTGTCTGGCGAGAAAATGGTTTTCACTACCGTGCTCAGCATGCCTTCTTACACCACAGCTGTTTAAAAATATTTGTTGTGTCCCTTAATTTGAACTTGACCTTACCCTTGACCCAATGAATCCTCACACCAAGTTTCATCAAAATATCTTGTTCCCTTCGAGAGTTATCGTGCTGACAGACGGACGGACAGCGGACAACTTTGGCCATGTCATAGGTATCCCTCGACTTACGTTTTGGGATTCCAAAAAGCTATTGATCGTATCCCTGACAAAAAAAAAGAAGTTGAAGAGCGTGAAAACGCGCCAAATTTTCTCTATAGACGTGATTTTAGATATACTAGACTCGCTATAACTCGCTGTGTTTTAGGAAAAAAAAAGAAATCCGGTAAAAACCAGGCATCAATTTGGTCAATTTACTAGGTTTGCCCCCCCCCCCTAAAAAAAAAATTAAGAAAGGCACGGGACGCCTTTGCTAATCTAGACTGTGGAATTTCACGAAGGCTTATCAAATGTGCTTTAACACTATCATAGAGGCCAAAAAATTATCTCCCAACAGCTATTCCATTGTCAGCAGAGAGGGGCGTCACGTATGGGAGGGATGTTGTTGTCGTCCAGTTGGTAAAAATGGCCAACTCGGCGCGAAACACCGGGATTTTCCGTAAGAACAGTCGTTTTTTCTCAAATTCAGTAAGAACGACCAGCCAGTCGGTAAATGTCTTGACCCCTCTCCCCCCAACAAAAAAAACATTTTGGCTATTAACTCCTCTGTGTGCAGAACCCCTCCTGTCCTGGGAATCGAACTTCGGAAATCTTCCTTGTCCTATCCAAGCGTACCCACCTAAACCTCGCTTTGTAATCGACATTTTTCCATCCCTCTGGGCACACTTGTTTTTGCGGGCCTACTGTCAGTTGAATTCTGATCGGTTTTCCATTATGTTTCAATATTCCTTGCCTTCTTTTCCACTTGTAGTCAAAGTTTGACCAAATATTCTTGTACATAGCCTTGTCTCTCGCTTTTGGTCCATAAGGTTTATTCATGCTATCCAGTCAGACTTCACTTTAACAAGCAACCTATTTTAACGATTCCATGACAACTCGCCACACCGACAACTTGGAACCGACAAGTCGCCACACAAACATTTCGCCACACCGACAACTACCGATAGCTTGCCACAGCGTAATTTCGTCACAGGGACGACTCGCCACAGGGACGACTTGCCACAAGACCAACTCGCCACAAAAATAATGTAAAGAAAAGAAAAAAATATTCCAAAATATGATAGACATTTAGCTTCAGTTGACCCAAGGGAATTTGGGTCTTCGAACTAATTAATCTTTTCAGTCTTTAATCCGCAGTAATAATCCTATGTTGCAGTTAAATATAAACACATAGTGGTCAGGAATTCAGTGTGGTATTAAGATGTCCCGACACGCACAGATCGACTAGCTGAGCATTTTCCACGAACAAAACAACAACATAGAAGGTTGGCGTCTCAGCTTTAACCAGCTGACAGGATCAAGCAACCCAAGTCTTTGGCATTGCAAGAAATGTTTTAAGATCGAAGAAAATTTGCGAAAGGCCGACATGGACCGGATCAAGACAGGTTTTTCTCCTCCTGGGACAAAGAAACAATACTTGAAGACTAACCAGAGAATCGAAAGAATTGCCAGTAGGTATAACCGAAGCAGTGCTCTTTATTTATTAAGAGGCATTGCCCATGGTTATCTGCTCCAGTACAAATTTTGTTGGAATAAATAGTAATTGAATAAAGTACTTTATGCTTTAAATATAGCGAGATGTAGTACTGTGGCAAGACGCCGGTGTGTCCGCTTGTCGCTGTGACAAGTTGTCGCTGTGGCGAGCTATCGGCGGGGCGAGTAATCGGTTCCCAGCTGCCGCTATGGCGAGATGTCCCGACACGAATTTAATTTTGACAGGCATAAATCTCAAAGACCCAAGTTGATTTAAACGACTTGGCTAACAGAGCCGGGTTTACGACTGAAGCTGGGCAGTGCCAAAACTAACATTTTTTTGGATTGTCTTTGACTAAAATGAATATCCGGGACCTCGGCAATGCCAAAATAAAAGACTGATACGACTTCGCAAAAGACAGGGGGGTGAATCACCCCCCCCCCCTTTGGGCTACCCATGACTTGAGCTCTGCTCAAGTGCCATATACTGATCACGTCTCGGTATGTCGACCGGTCACGCACTGTTATCCAGTTAAGGTACTTCCAGAAGGGAAGAAGCTTCTTCGAAGAAGCTTGATGAGTATATCAGGGACCCGACCAAACTGACTTGGCAATAGTCACTTCCCCCGTCCAACCAGCGGGGTGGTGGTGGAGGGAAGGGGACTCGGGATTCTTGAGGAATGCATAGCTTTGGAACGGGTGATCGGATCCTTCTGAAACTTGATATTGGGAGACATTGGGGGAAACCGGAAATCTTGGGACACACTTTAGAGTGGAGCGATTGGGATGGAACTTGGTGGGAACAACAAGCATAAGCCCGAGATACATCAGTGACGGAACCGGGCCGGATTTTGGCACTGTGGGCAAGGTCAGGAGTTCCGGTGATAGCGAGTTAAGGTACTCCAGATGTGCTAGGACGGTGAAACTTTGCTTGAACATTAGCGACTTGACATGATTGGCTTAGAAATAGTCAGTTTCCCCACCCGACTATCGTGGGGGGAGTGGAGGGAGGGAGATCCAGAATCTTGAGGTATGTATAACTTTTAAACGGGTGACCGGATCTTAATGAAACTAGAAATTTGGAAAGACCTCGTGTCTCAAATATCCTATTCGACAGCCTGACGAGGACCCTTGCCAAGAAGGGCCGAAATATCGCTGATGAAAAATCAGAGCTGACGTATCCGTGTAAACATTGTTTGAATAAAAGAGGGGGGAACTTTTGACTTATGAACTTGATTTTTGAACAAACGATATAGTCATGATCCCCAAGGGCCCATGATATTTTTCTTCTTAAGGGTTTTGATTTGCAAGTGAATTCCTGAAAGTACAAAAGATAATTTTTTAGCAAAATATACATTTTCATGATCGCGTTGAGCCGTATCATTTATGCTTCATAAGTGTTCATTATAGATGAATCTCTAGCGCCCTTAAAGTACGCATCATCACAGCCAAATGCAAAAATAAAACATAATTTACGAACGATATGGTCTCGTGATTTCCAAGGACCCATTATCATTTATATCTCAAAGGTTTTGCTTACGAATGATCACAGCAAACCAACGAATTGACGAATTGCTACTTTCATCCTCTGACCCAGCCTTGCAAGTGCCATATGAGCTTCCAGCTCTTGTTAAACACAAGACCAGAGGTATCGATGAGATCCCAAAAATCTAATATTTCTTCCGGTCAATTGGGTCTTGTCTTCGCCAGATCTAGTGTTCGCCAGATCTAGTCTTCGCCATACTAATCATCAGAAAAAAAAACAAGTTCAGATATATCTCTATAAGCCATATCTACTTTCCATCCATAGCCATCTTCCTGCTCTGCTTCTGCCAAATTTCCGGTTTCGGCTGAATTCCGAGCGGCAAAAAAAAAAGAAAAAAGAGAAGTAGAAACGAATTCAGCGTATCTCCGGATCTCTATAAAGAACATCTAAACGACTTCAAATAAAACTTTAACTTAGACAAATTTCCAGTTACAACCGGATTCCGGGCGAATTATATGTCTGGCTGAAAAATGTTTTCGTATACAGCCTCAGCGTCTCTTCTTACCACTAAATCTGTCATCTAATCAACTTCAAACAAAACCCTCGTTTTAACAAATTTTCCGGTTTTGGCCGGATTCCAGGTGAACTACTTGTCCGAGTAGAAAATGCTTTTCACACAAGTGTTCAGCATGTCTACTTACCCCTAAATCGTACGTTTAATCAACTTCAAATTAAACTTTTACTTTTAACCAACTATCCGGTTTTTGCCAGATTCCGGACGAAATAATTGTCCAGCGAGTGGTTTTCACCATCGTGTTCAGCATGTCTTCTTACCCATTATCGACTATCACATTAGCTGTTTAAAAATATTTTGTTTGCCCCTTAAAGCGGACCACAAAAAATGGTCTTTCTATCACACGCACAATGACAACCGTCCTTACTGTCACTATAACTGTTCAAAACCATAAAAAAACGATGTTGAACAATGAACAAACTTTTCCTAGGTTTGAAATAATTCGGTCTGGACTAAATTTCAGCCGATTATCCGGGATAGCCGTTATGGCACGTAGTGAGCCAAGGATCAAAATAATAATTTCCGTCTAACGCTCCATCTGTTTATTACAAATATAAATAAACTGACAAACCAAGACCAGTGTGGTACTCCTGAAGACATAACAAAAATAATCAATTAAGTCTTATAATTCTTTGCTAATGAAACGTGGAAAATTTCGTCATTTGGAAAAGAAGACGTTCTGCGTGGGTTTTTTCTCGAGCTAAAACAACAACCCTGCAATAAATTTCAAATCTAAATAAACTGGTGGCTTCCGATCAGTAAGAGAAGGTAATTAGAATGTTTGGATTAAGTCTTTAATTTGAACCTCCTCCCCCACCCCTAAATATAGGGCTACAGAGCCCATCTACGAACTTGATCATACCCTTGACCCAAAGAATCCTCACACCAAATTTCATCAAAATATCTCGTTCCCTTCGAAAGTTACTGTCCTAACAGACGACAACATTTGCGATGTCATAGGTATCCCTCCACTTACGTTTTGAGATCCCAAAAAGATACATACCCATCCAAACTATTTTACCCGCGCGCGGACCCCTTAGCATTGACAGAAAACACGGAGAGTTGCGTAACCGTTGCTTGTGACCAACGAGCTACTCAGGAGCATGAGCCTAGTCACCTCGAAAAGAGCCAAAGGTGGACTCGATAGCCCATTGAGAAGGCAACTTCGTAATGAATGCGGTGGAAAAACTTGGTTTGAATAAATACCGTAAGATCTAAAACACAGAGGTTATTCAAAATACTGGAAATAATAGGGGGATATAATACAAAATTCTCATGCCAACATCTCCCGCCCCTCCCCCCCCCCCCCGGGCACGCACCCAGTGAATTTATCAATTACCCTTTTGGACGAAACCGAACATTTGATTTTTATTTGTGCATAGCTTAATAATATAAAAAGGTCTTACCTTATCAAAACTGTATACTGGGACGTTTTAAGAAAATACGTTAATCAATAGTACCAGTAAGAGACTTGTTTATTTACTTAGGACATCAGTGAAATAATCAGCTTCGGTCATAAATACCAAGAAATTTTCGACGAAGCCCTTAGTGATTCATAATGCCTTGGACTGAAAATATGTCCAAATTACGATCTGGAAAACAAATAATTTAATGTAACCCGCGTTCCGGAAATTTCTTGCGACAAGACAGAAACTATGCCCGATTTGAAAGCTTTGATCAGACTCATCGTTTAGCTAATTAGCGTACTCTTAAATTAGCAACCTTGTGGGTATTCTTTTCAAATATGCCCTTCTTCATGCGGAATTGAGTTAATGAATGAATTAAGCCCTTCGATAATTTCTTCCTAAGAACCAGAAATTAGGCCGCCTTTGAAAGTTTTGCTCAGACTCCTCATTCAGCGAATTAGCATTCGCTTCAATTAGCAATCAGTTAATTTTTCCTTTGACAGCTGAATATGAATTAAGTAAAGTTGGAGCATGCATTTTTGTTTTTATAAGTTGAAAGTTGCGTTTCCGGCTTCCTCGGATTAGATAATGAATTAAACTGCAAATGGATTGTCTTTCTCCGGATTATTAATTTTAAGTCTTTAAGCCTTTTATTCAAAGCCTGTTGTTCATGTTTAGCCCATGTGGCCACGATGATTCTAAATTTTCTTCTGTTGGAAATATGGGTAGTGAGATTAGAGTTCTTCCTTGGGAAAGTTTAAGTGTTTTCTCTTTGCATTCACTTTCGTGCGCGGAAAAATCGTCTGTGCATCAGCTGACAGAAATTCATTCTACCGATATAATGACGACAAAGAAAAAAGTCAGCAGGTGCTTTTTCGGCTCTCTGGCAATGCTTGTTATGCATAGCATTTAATGCAGAACGTTTTCAAAGTCACAACATATTACATCCCAAGTGTTGTCTGTTGAACTGCGCATCCTTGTGTTATCGGTTATGAAAATTCTGACAGTGTAATTATCAGCGATAATTCATTCTGCTTGAGAAGAAGCAATCCTTCTGCCCAAGCTGACAGTAAATCATAGTGGATTGCTCTAACGGATACGTCAGCTCATTTCAGTCGAGGGATATTCTGCCCCATCTTGGGAATAGTCCTCTTCAGGCTCAAAGCTAGAAAATTGAAAGTGTAATCTCTGATCACAATCGAATTAATTACGGAAAACAAGATTACAGTCAAATACGGGGAATTACATTCAACTACGGGGTATAAGATTACGAATTCCGGTGTCGCCTATGCGCATCCAGGTGCTGAGCAAGGGGGTTAGCCACCCTTGAGTTGTAGCTTGACGGAAGTGAATGTATGTGCGTTTTCTTTTTCGGTATTTATGGCACTTTTATGAGATTGAAAGATTGCAGGTATCACGATATACACAGATGAGTTGGTTTTGAGCAAAACAGCGTATTGCGAGTATATCTTTCGGTCAATCAATCAATTCAACAAGGGCAGAAATTAGAAAAAGCCTTGCGAACATTGTGAGGAACGTATAAAGAAACAAATAAAGAGTATGAAACGAAAATAAAGTACAGTTACAGTATTTAATGAAATATGGGACGGATTACTTTAGGTATCGCTCCGATGATTTTATTGGCGGAGGAAGAAATTTGATTCGGGCCTGTGGTTTAGATAATTGTTTTTTTTTTTTAATAAGTAAGTAATTTATTTATGACCCGCCATTGTGAAAACCGGGGTAGCCTATGTAAAAGAAAAGAAATAAAACGCAACAAAAACACACACAAAATAAAAAATTTCAATCTTCGTCCAGAAGTAAAACAGTAAAGGACGTCATGTTCTGGCTGGGCCGAGGGCTGGGCCCAGTGTATCTAACAAGATATTTTCTGTTGGAGAGGTTCACTAACCAAAGCAAAAAGTTGGCTTTTTTGTATGAAACTCTACATTTCGTGTTCTCTAAACCCCCTTGATTCTGTCGAGAATTCAAAATATGTATTTGTCTTTAACAAGGTTCAGGTTCATTTATTGATATAGTTACTTTTACACAATAGAAATTTAAACAAATCCGGCAGAACGCTGAACACAATAAGGCCGGACCAAGCATGTTTCTACTGGCGACGTTCACCACCCCAAGCAAAATTTAGGCTTTATCTAAATGAAATTCTTCTTATGTTTGTGTTCTCTAACCCCTAGATTTATTCCTATAAGTCAAATGTCAGACACATTGATCATTTTTTGTTTAGTTCAGTCGTGCGTACAAACAGATCCATTCTCATTAATGTCTTAAACGAATCGGATCCTTTTTTTTTAGCGTCGTCTGTCTCCAGTTCGGTCTGGACATTGGTTGCGATTTCTTTGGAGAGATATTTTGCAATTTGCAGACCTCTGCGGTCCAGGAGTTGGCAGACGAAATCTCACGCCTACAAGTCAATAGTTGCAATTTGGCTTGGTAGCTTCTTCATCTGCCTTCCCACTGGGTTGCTTACCAGGCTTCAACCCCTCAGTGGAACTGGTAAGTCGTTTTCCTATTCGCATGAGTTCTGCTCGCGAAAAACAGCACGGAGGATGTAACGGGACGAGGTATTTGGTATCGATCAGAAGACCTTAAAGGACCCCTCACACTATTTACTGTTTATGTCCTAGCCTATTTTTACAATAGTTGATTACTTTAAAACTAGGATCTACTTTCAACAAACTACCCACGGCTTTATCTGTTGTAAGCTTTTTTCCCGGTCTATTGAGTTCTAGGAAAAACAGGGAAAACTCTATGTTTATAAATTTATAACGAATGTCGACAAATTTATAACGAATGCCTATTGCGGGTGACGATGATTGTATTAAAAATCTAGTAACTGATCACCCTCGCCGGCCTCGCCGAAGCAAATACATTTCTCTTGGATGTTCAAATTCAAATGAATTGGCGAATACTTCAGATAATGGTATGATTTTTGGGTTATGGAATTGCCAAGGTTTGCGAACTGGATATTCATCTTTATGTGATACTATATCGTCACTAATTCGCGTACCTTCAGTAATTGGTTTGTGTGAAACTTTCGTGTCTAAGAAATCGCTGCCTTGGGATTTTTCTTTTCCCGGTTAAGAATGTGAACGTCGCGAACGATCCTCCATGGAAAAAGGCGGCCTTGCTTTGCTAATCAAAGACGATATTTCATATCGGGTGAGAGGATCTTTCCCTGTGGCCTGAAGGTAGACTTGAACCAATGTTTATTGAAATTAAGAATACTCGTGGAAAAAATTTGATCCTTGGTTTAGTGTATAAAGTCCCTTCTTATAGTGATGCAGAATTTCTTCAGGAGCTGGGGAATGTACTCGAACGGGTAAAGGATGAAAACAAAAGTAAAATAATAATGGGGGATTTCAACATAAATCTTTTAAATAAAAAGGGTAGTTACGATTTTGCTAACTTCATGATTTCTTCGGATAACGATCCGTTAGTCACTGTTCCAACTCGAATAACAAACAAATCAGCGACACTTATTGACAATATTTTCTGCGACAGTGCATTTTTTAGAGGTCTTTGGCTGATGTGGTTATTACGGATGGATCTGATCATTTTTTCCTGTTATCCAAAATAAGACTAAACAATAAGGAGCGGTTTAAGATTAACACGAGGCAATCTTATCGGTTAATGAATGAAACAAATTTAAATAAGTTTAGTAAGATTTTGGACGAGCAAGATTTTTCTCCAGTAATAAATGAAGATTGCCCAAGTAAAGCATATGATCTCTTTTCAGAAACAAAACAAAAGCAATGGATTTGGCTTGCCCCCTTCAAGATTGTAAAAAAGGGAACAGGAATTTCCCAGGAATACCCTGGATGACGCCTGGACTTGTAATTTCAATAAAAAATAAAAATAAACTTTTTCGTGTGAATATAAATGAAACTTCTACTAAGAACCATGCGCGTTGAAAATCGTATCGTAATCAATTAAATTCTATTCGAAGAAGAGCTTGGATTAAATATTATGAAGATCAGTTTGCATCTCGTAATGGGAATATGAAGAGAGTATGGAAGAGCATAAATGATTTACTTGGTAAACGGCCATCTTGTGATGAAATTAAAACATTAAATTCTGCTGAAGGAAGACTTGATGATCCCAAGAAAATCGCTGATTACCTTTGTAATTATTTTTCTTCAGAAGGCAGACGACTGTGTGAGGAAGCGCGTTGAAAAGCAAACCCAGTCCCACTGGCGATAAACAGACCCCTTGTTTCAGAACTGCATTTTACTGCGTGTTGATCTGAGGAAATTAATAAAATCGTTAATGATATGAAATCGAATTTTTGTGGTGTTAATGGGATAAGTTTAAAAATTGTAAGGGAAGCTAAACAATCCCTAATGCCTGTACTTGTCCATTTAATAAATTTATCTATCAAAACAGGAATCTTCCCTGAAGCTTTAAATCTGGCGCGGGTAATTCCTTTACATAAATCGGGGAAAAAAGATGAAGCAAGAAACAAAAGACCAATATCCATCCTTCCTTATTTTTCTAAAGTTTACGAAAAAATAGTGCACGGTCAACTTTCCAAACAAATTAAAGATAATAAAATTCTTCTCGATACTGAATTTTGGTTCCGTAAAGGTCTGTCAACGGACTTAGCTATCATTAAACTAGTAGATTGGATTAATGAAGCTTTTGAAAATGGTTTGATTCCAGCAGCAATATTTTTGGACTTAAAAAAAGGATTTGATACTGTTGACCACCATGAACTACTAAATTCTTTACAGTCTATTGGGATAAGGGGTAAAGCACTAGACTGGCTTCGGTCATATTTATTTGGAAGGAAACAAGTAGTCATGAACGGTAGTATTACATTGGAACAATGTGCAATCCACTGCGGAGTGCCACAGGGTTTGATTTTTGGTCCGTTGCTTTTTATTATTTTTATTGACACGGTTAAATATTTCCTATCCGAAGCTAGTATTCTTTTATTTGCTGATGACACTCTTTTTTTTTGTCTGCCCCTTCTATACCTGATCTATACGAAAAGCTGAAAATAGCACTAGTTGAATTTACCAATTTCACTGATTCTCACCTACTAACCCTGAATTTTTTAAAAATAAAACATATAGTATTCTCGGTAACCTCATCCCTAACAAGCCCTGGTCAAGTTATGGTGGGTACTTCAGGAATCAAAAGAGTGAAATCTATCAAATACCTTGGTTTTCTACTAGATGAGAATTTGTCATGGAAAGAGCAAGCCGATGTTCTGTCGTCTAAACTTTCTCGATCTATTGGAGTGATAAGGAGAGCTAAAAACGTTGCATCATCTAAAATACTACGAATGATATATTATGCTATTTGCTAGCCCACACTCCGTGTGGGCTTTCAAGTCACAGGCACAAGTCATTGTTAGTGGATATTTCTTGTCAGTTTGTTATGTCTTCATTCTTCTTTTCTTCTTCTTTTTTTTCTCTCCTTCTTTTTCTTTCTTTTTTGATTTCTTTGGTTATTTGTTTAGTCTATATGAATAAAGAATAAGCCCCGCCCATTGCCAGGCCTTACGTTAGGCCTTATGGTGGGGAAATAAACATTTAATGGTGTTTTTTATTTTTATGAATAAACTGAACTGAACTGACAGCATGATATGCGTCGAAGGGAGACGAAAGAAGGAACGTGAGAAAATCAATGAGGCCTCGTTGGGTGGGGGGGGGGGGGTCTCAGGGCTTAGGAATGGGTAGAGCTTACGGCAGCAGATTGCGTTAGTGTTATAGGTAAGAGAGTTGCTTTGACAGTGAGAAGGGAAATTCTCTTAAAGAAAAGTCGTGCAGCTCGAACGTTCCACTTCCCAGCTTTTGGACACCGGGCTGCGAACAATCATTACTACACGAATGTAAACAAACAAAGATTTATGAGCGACTGGAAAAAAAGAGGAGGAAGTCCAACTTTTTGGAATTGATGCGTTCATAAATGCTCCTGGAGCCCAAGGTAACTGTGAGACATATATGAAAATAGATTATCTCTAAGGGATCCCACAAAATTTAATATTTGGTCCAGAAAATTGTGTCTTGTAGATACCCGGTCTTCGCCAGGCTCCTTGAATAGTTTTACTATTAAAACTTAGAAACAGTTTAAGCACAATGTCTAACTTGAGAAAATCAAGTTCAGATATGGATTCAGCACGTATTTTTGCCCATGCACGTCATATCTACTTTTACGAAATTGATCAAAATTTCGTTTCTTACTTCTGCCAAATTTCCGGTTTTTGTCAGATTCCAGGTGAACTACTTGTCCGGCAAAAAACTAGAGCTCAGAAGCGAGTTCAGCATACCTCCTTACCCCTACACCGAACCTCTAACCACCTTCAGATAAAAAATCAATTTTTAACAAATTTTCCGGGTTTGGCCGGATTTCGGGTGAACAATTTATCCGGCGAGAAAATAATTTTCATATACGGATTCAGCATGCCTCTTTACCACTACATTACATACATACATACTCTTTAATCCGGAAAAAGAAATTCCATATTGACTAGGCTAATACAGAAATACAAACAAAAACAATAACAATAACATAACTAATATCACCTACCCACCTGGGAAACCAAACAGATCGGAATTGATCTTATCCCAGATGGGTAATGATAACTGCATAAATGGGGTACTCACTCCCTCGATAAGATTATTACCGCAATAATTATATACAACCCAAAGTCTAATGGATTCCCGGCTCCTGCGAACTACCTCCGCAAAATCAGGCAGTGTAGCATCAGAAAACATTTCCGTAGCGCTACACCAACATGGCAGAGAATGTAGGAGACGGAACGAATTATTATGACACACACGTATTGTAGTAAATGCCTTAACTGTATGTGACGAGATCATGCCAACACCGTACATACAAGTACAGTAACTTCGAAACAGAAGATTCTTAACTTCAGTAGAGCAATTGCTGAACCGTCTTATTAACATATTTGCTCGTATGCAGTGAGATCTGTACAAGTGTTTAAGATGACAATCATCACTAAGATCACTAGAAAATATGAAACCTAGGTACATAAATTCCTCCACAAAACTAACAACATTTCCTGACAAAAATACCTCTCATCAACTTCAGATAAAACTTTTATTTGTAACAAATTTTCCGGTTCCAGCCGGATTCCGGGCGAATTGTATGTACGGGTAGAAAGTGAGTGTCATATACGGATTCAACATGTCTTCTTACCTCTAATTCAAATATCTTGTGAGCTTCAAATATAACTTTTAAGTAAGTAAGTAAGTAATTTATTTGTAACCACCATTCCGAAAAATCGGAGTAAATAAAAGAAAATAGATAAAAGACATAAAGACACAGATAAGACACTAATTTTTCAATCTTCGGCCAGGAAGCAATGGAGAAGGTCGTGCGCTGGTTGGGCTCTGTTGTCAATGTTTTTTTATAGCGACGAAGAAACATCCAAAAGGGTAACACTTGCATCTTGAATTTTGAACTTCTCCGCCAACGTATGGTTATGGCATAATTTCGACAAGTCGAGTTTTAACAAATTTTTTAGTTTTAACCCTTTCCGGCACGAATTATGAAATCGTCATAAAAATCCGGTTTTTTTTGCGTTTCCTATGTCCCTGGGCTTAGAAACCGACAAATATTGAACTAAAAAAAATTTATTCCAACTATGAAATGAAATATAAGGTTGTATCTGGTGGAGACCACTTTGACACATGTGCAGAAAAACCTCACTTCTGGTGGAAAGAACTAAAGCAGTTCTTTGCGTAGTTCATGCACAATGGAACTTTGCAAACTGAACACTGCCATTTTGTGCGATGGGGCTCAATCTTAGTACTACACTGAGCACATCTTCTTGAAGTACCCTGAACAGGTAAGTGCTTTGATTGATCCAATCTCTTTTCTTGAGGAACGTAAGGCTTGAATTTGGGGATAACTTCCGATTTTCTGGATGGCCGACCTCTCTCACCCTTGCACGAATAACTTCGAACCAAACCAGTGACAATGCGACATCTAAAATCCTTCAAGGTCATCTTGTTAGCATCTGGTATAGTGGACAACTTGAACAAGACAAAGGCATTGACCGCTGTAATGTCGACGAAGTGCCACAGTAGGCGGTGCCACCACTTTCTGCTTTTCCTGTCTATCGCATAGAGAGACTTCAACATATCAGCTTTGTCTACGCCGCCCATGAACTTGTTGTACTCGACGACCACGTTTGGGCATGTAACTTGGGTAACAGATCCATCTTTCTCCTTTCTACCGATATGTGTCACTTCTCCTCCTTTATGAATCGTCGAAAGAAGTTGTACACATCGTTTGTCCTTCCAGCGTACACAGTGGATTCCATCTGACCTCACAGCGTAGTCTGAATCACCTCGTCTTAGCTCTTTTTCGGCTGTGAGTTTAGGTAGACCTTTACGGTTTGCACGAACTGTACCACAGCAGTAGAGCTTGTTGTTCTTCATTTTTTCCATGAGGTTTACTGAACTGAAGAAATTGTCAAAGTAAATGTGATAATTTTTGCCTTCTAATCCCGTCGTAAGATCTATAACTACTCGTTCTCCAAGTCCAAACTCGGTAGTGTCAGCTAACTTCCCAGTGTAGACCTGAAAATCACAAACAAAACCGTGCGTGTCTGCTCTGACCCAGATCTTGTAGCCTCGTTTTATGGGCTTCATAGGCATATACTGCTTGAAAGCAATGCGTCCTTTGAATTTGACCATACTTTCGTCGACGGCCTGCTCTTTAGTAGGCTTGTAAGTCCTTAGAAAGCTTGAGCGTAGTTTGTCAATCAGAGGTCTGATCTTGTAGAGCTTGTCATAGTTGTCACTTCCTTTCCGGGGTAAGATCAAATTATCATTGAGATGAACGTGAGCAAGAAGCCAGCTGAAACGGCTTATATTCATCAGCCCAGAGATGTAATTATCTCTGAGTTCATCGTGACTTGACCAGAAATCTCGATAAGATGGTACTGTCTTGACACCCATAAGAATGTTTATGGCTAAAAAAACTTTCATTTCATCTCGAGTAGTTTGGGTGAACACAACACCTTTCTGAGTAGCATATAAGTTCGTCTGAAATACGATGTGATCAATCAGATCAAGATCAAACAACTCGAGGAAAAAATCAACTGGATTATTTAAAGCTTCTATCCCAATGGGCCCCGTGGACTCGGTGAAGGGCTCGACATCTTTGACTTCAAATCTCTTATTCCACTTCTTCGCTACGACTGCAAGGGGAAGAGAATCTTCGTCGTCACTTGCTTCTGACTCGTCGTTCGCTTCCGCTACTCCGTCCACTTGATTATCGGTTTCGTCGTCACTTGATGAAAGCTCTCCAGCCAGTAAGTTGCTCAGTGGTTCGGCATTTGAAACTGGAAGGTCCGGCAGCCAATCATCGGCATCATCCTCTGATGACACGTCAAGTTCGGATTCTGGGTCTGAAGGTATGTCATCAAATAAGTTTGAGATATCCTGTGTCCGCAAAGAACGGCGCGCCATAACTATTTAGCTGAAAAAGAGCAAATTTAATTTGAGATTTTAGATGCTAGACCCAGCTTTATGGAAATTGCTTGAGTTTCATTTTTTTTGTCGAGCAGCCGAAGTGGTCTCAAGCTGAAACCACTCCAAAAAAAACAAGAAACAACTTTTTAGCATATGTTGCAAGGTGGTCATCGGGGATGACCAGCCTCTCATGTCCAATATCTCCTTATCCTGCTTCATATCTGAAACTGTGATGCTACTAACTCGTACTCTACAACACAAAGAATAAATTAGCACGAAAACAACATTAAAAATATTGCAATTACCAAGTACTTTGAGCTTTCTTACTTTTTCTTAAAAAACAGCACGCTGATCCATCGAAATACTGAGCTATGCCTCACTAGGTGTCACTTAGGCTGCTAATAAAATTTCGTCCGTCAGATAGCGTTGCTAGGCATACGCCAGACCAGTGGTTTCCTTGTTTAACCACCTACCGTTCATGGAAAAAAATTATGAAAAGGTGGTTTCACCGAGGAACCACTTCGTCGGAAAGGGCAGATTTTCCGGCTTTGGCCGAATGCTGGGCGAACTACTTGTCCGGCGAGAAAATGAGTTTCATATACGTATTCATCATGTCTGCTTACCCCTAAATTCATTAGAACTATTAAACATTATTTTGTTCGCACCTTAATTTGAAACCGTCCCCTAAACGTAGGGCTATAGAGCACATCTATGGACTCGACATGTCCCCTTGATTCAAATAATCCTCATACCAATTTTCATCAACATATCTCATTCCCTTCGAAAGTTGACGTGCTGACGGACGGACAGACGTACAACTTTTACGAAGTCATAGGTATTCCTCAACTTACGTTTTGGGATTCCAAAAACGGATAGTTTGCTACGATGCTGTGGCAGCGATATTTTGGTCCTTCTTGATCATGGTTCATTTGTAGTTTCGTTTCCTTCAGTCCTGGACGTTCAACAGCCTGACGAGGACCCTTGTCAAGAAGGGCCGAAATATCTGCTGCCAAAGCATCGTAGCTGACTACATGTTTTTAGCCATTGTTTGAAAAGAAAGCTTAGGTTCTGGCATTAATACATTTAGAGAGTGTTGTCGATTACTCTTGAGAAAAATATCACTCAACGTGTTGGTTGATTTTGATTTTGGAAAACGGTCAATCGAAAAGACAACAGAGCGGTGATTTTAGTCGAAGTCCAAGCGTTAAATGGCGCTGATAGTTGTGACTCATGGAGCTTCTGGGAGTGTTCTCTCTTTCTCACTGCTAAGGTCTTAAGTGCCGATTCGTTGAGCCAAAATCCTGATGATCCACTAGACACTGACCACCTTAGTGAATTATTCTAAGTTGGCTACAGCTCAGGACTACATCACGGCAGTAAAGATGTAATGTAAGACTGAAGGTCCCTTCAGATTGACACTTAAAACTTACGGTTACATGTGCGTAATCCCTTTAATTACGTCGACGAAATTTCAGCTCTGAATTTACGCAAAATATTTACATTACGGAGCTTTCAGCTTTCTACGTCGTTTAAAGTTTAACTGAAAGGCAGCTTATCCTTACATCCGATATTCGAATACACTGAACTAAAGTAAGTAAGTTTAGGTAAGTAACGAATTTATTTCAAAAACGTTGTTACGTCAAGTATAATGCACATTTTATAATATATGCAGTTCGTCATCACAGACCTATTAAGGTATACAAATAAAAACCAAAAACAAAACACGGACGTTGGAATAATATTAAAGTTTAACCGAAAAGGGGTAGGATACGACAGTCTAGTTACCCATCACTTGTTCGCTTAAATAATCTTGAAAACCCGATGAAAAAGCGTTAGTTTGTTTTTCTGATATTTCCAAATAATCGATTATCCCATTGTGCTTGCCGCTCTTCCCGTTTTTGTGATATCTCTATGGTGCCTGGAACATTTGCCAACAACACCAGCAGCAAACGAGTAAATAAATCGTGTATCAAATAAACAAAGAAGTGTCTGGCGTCTGCAGTGCCAAAAACTAGTGCTAGCTAGTGAGGTGTCTTGTGTAGTGATAGTTTAGTGATTTTCGCGGGCGAATTGTGGACGGATTCACCATGGGAAAGCGTCCACATTCCCAACGTCCCTACTGAAGACTACTGTGGACAGAATGAAAATCCCCAATAGGTGTTGTAATAATTCAATGTATTTGAATCCAAGATGTAAAAATAATTTGCCTGTTCAGTTAAACTTTAAAGACAGCAACCGCCATCATTGTAAATTTTTTTGAAAATCGGAACGAAGCATTTCTGGTACCGTGTATGTGTTGCAGGTACGGGAGACAACTTTGGAACCTTTGAACTTGCGACCCTCTCCTGTCCTGATAAAACAGGATGGTTGAGGAGCTTATGACCAACCGCTAAGCTCAGCCGCAGTCTCCGACTCTCAAGGGTATCCATATTAAACTTTTTTAGGAGAGCAGAATAGGGAACTTTGGGCTCACGACTTATCATGAGGAGTGCACGTTTCTGTATTCTTTCTATTTGTTGTGTCTGTTCGGCAGTGAGGGCAAAGTGCCAAACAGCAGCCGCATAATATTCCAAAGTGGATCGAATGAAAGAAACTTAAATTCGGAAAAGATGGGAATTAGGTACTTGGAACTTCGCCAGAAGTTTTAACAGCAGTAGACCAGCGTTTGAACGCTTTAGCATTACGTTGGTGCTATTTTGATTCGTCTAAGGGATATTGTATTTTTCAGCTGGGGCTCTAGTAATCACGTTCGGAGTGGGCGCTGCTTGCGCGGCAGTCCAGAATTTCTCTAGACACGGAGAGTTTGAATTTCAACAGCGGCCTGCATTTACAGGCTCGGACAAGTTACGCCGATGGAAAGTTTAACTAGCGAAGGGAATGAGATATTTTGATGAAAATCGGTTTGAGGATTATTTGGGTCAAGGTACAGACCGAGTTCGTAAATGGGCTCTGTAACCCTACATTTAGGAATGAGGAGGGGTTCAAATTAAGGGGCGAACAAAATATTGTTTAACAGCTAATGAAGTGATCGACTTAGGGATAAGAAGACATGCTGAACACCTGTGAAAACGATTTTCTTGCTGGACAAATAGTTAGCAGGGATTCCGGCCAAAACCTTAAAATAGTCCTTGAGCCCAAGCTGACTTTGAAACATATATTCAAATATTGCATAAAACGGATACGTCAGTGACGATGCTATGGCAGCGATATTCCGGCCCTTCTCGGCAAGGGTCCTCGTCATGCTTTTGAAGATCAGGGACAAAGCTGGGGAAGAAAAAAACACTGCAATCAACGTTGACCCTGACATTCAATCAGTGTTGCCAGATTGGGCGCAATTGCGCCATTTGGGCGCATTTTGAAATTCCGTGGCGCACATTTTTTTCCAGAAATGCGCCTGCGCACTTTTGGGCGTAATTTCAGAACTCAACTCGCGCTTTTGGGCGCATTTTCGGTTTCCTGCTACAAACCCGTCAGAACCGGCATTTCACACTTCCTGCCTTGTTTTGTTTTTTTTCCCAAAAGAACAATGGCGTGTTTTGAATGTAATATGTCATTTCTGAACTTAGCGAGTGCAGCTTTGTCGATGATGAGTTTGCCGCTAAGCATCGCCTTCGTCGAACTGGTATTCTCAGTTGACCAAGTTGATGCCGAGGTTGATGCAAACTGAAATGTTGAACAGTATTTTGATTGTTCGGTGCTGGTTTCAAAACCAGGACATATGTTGCAAGGATGCTGATTTTCCTCTTCTACTATGAGGCGCTTCACCTAAAAAATTACGAATGTCCGGAAAGCCCTGCACGGGAAAATGACGAAGCAGCATTTAACTGCTTCGAAGATTAGTTCGATCTTTATTGAAGTTTGTCTGTCTAATTTGTTTAACTGTTATACTGTCAAACTGTCATACTGTATACCGCCAACAACCCGCAATTGAAGAATCGCTGTATTTTCTACCGTATTTCCGTGAGCGTCTGGTTGAAAGAGTCTGTAATGGCAACTGGAGAATTGGGTAAATGTGGGTAGTCGAACACAACCTTATGTACTAGAAGTTATATCACGTTTACAAAATTTAAAAAACATCGCATTTTGCCAAAAATGCGCCCATTTGGGCGCATTTTCGCCAACAAAAAAATCGGCCTTACGCCCATAATCAATTTTACGAAAAAATGCGCCATTAGGCGCAATATTTGGAAGAGGCTGCGCAATTCCACTAAAACCATCTGGCAACACTGCATTCAATAGCCTGACGAGGACGCGGACCTTTGCCAAGAAGGGTCCAGATATCGCTGCCAAAGCATCGTAGCTGACGTATCCGTTTTATGCATTGTTTGAATACAAAACCGGAAAATTTGTTAAGATTAAAAGTTTTATTTAAAGTTGATTGGATGTTCGATTAAGGCAGTGGTTCCCAACCTTTTCCGTAACGGTTAGGCCTACCCCTAATCAAGGTTCGAAAATATTAGGTACCCCCCTTTTTCAGAATGTGAAAAAAGACGATAGCTATTATCATAGATGATAAGGCAATGTGTAAAAATATATACAAAATCAGTGAGGCAATCACTAGAGGCTGCTTTGTAGCAAAAATTTTGTCAAACCTCGGCTCGAAGTCGTTCGCAGCATATGTTTTGCAGTCAGCCTGTTTCTGTGTTTGGTTTTGATGTTCTCCCTGCTGTCATCAAGCTGCATTGCAAACTTTTTCGTTCGATTAATTCGCAACCCGAATGACAATATCACTTGCAATGTCTTCGATTCTTCTGAAACACTATTGTTTGACACAGGAACGGATTTTACGGCAGTAGGCTAGCTGTTTTTTAATCAACATTATTTCACTGAGTTTTACCAGGGACCCATAAATTTCCTGTAATGTTTCCTTACAGGGGGCCAGTCATTCCCTATGCTTCTATATTGCTATGTTGCCCGAGCCTCAGCTAGTTTCCAAAAATTCCGCTCGGGTCGAATCGGCGTTCTTGCTCAGATAGAACAAATTTGTTCCCACAAATTTCAAGGAACACAGAAGCCGTCGGCAAATCGGGTTCTTTTTTTGCGCAAGAAATGAAATCCTGCAAACATTTTTCAGTCAAAACACTGAAGAAATCGAATTATGCATGCTTTTGTTGCTCCTCAGTAATCCAGAAGAAATAATTTTTTAATGTTTTTGTCGCGCGTTGGTCGACTCGTTGGCATATCGGGTTCTTTTTATACGCAAGAAAGGAAATCCTTCAAACATTTGTCGGTCAAATGAATAAATCAAATTCTGCATGCTTTTGTCGTGCCTCAGTAATCCCGAAGAAATAATGTTTTAATGTTTTGTAGGACTATAGTCGACTCGTCGGCACATCAGGTTCTTTTTATACGCAAGAAAGGAGATCCTGCAAACATTCGTAGGTCAAATGAATAAATCAAATTCTGCATGCTTTTGTCGTGCCTCAGTAATCTCGAAGAAATAATTTGTTAATGTTTTGTCGGGCGATGGTCGACTCGTCGGCACATCAGGTTCTTTTTGGGATCCCAAAACGTAAGTGGAAGGATACCTATGACGTCGCAAAAGTTGCCGTCTGTCCGTCCGTCCGTCTCTCCGTCCGTCCGTCTCTCCGTCTGTCCGTCCGTCTGTCAGCACGATAACTCTCGAAGGGAATGAGATATTTTGATGAAACTTGGTGTGAAGATTCTCTGGGTCAAGTGTAAGATCAAGTTCGTAGATGGGCTCTGTAGCCTTACATTTTGACGTGGGGGAGGGGGTTCAAATTAAGGGACAAACAAAATATTTTTAAACAGCTAATGTGATAGTTGATTATGGGGTAAGAAGGCATACTGAGCTCGATGGTGAAAAGGTGAAAAAAAAACACCGGAAAGTTGGTTAAAAGTAAAAGTTTTATTTGAAGTTTATTAGATATTTATTTAAGGGTAAGAAGGCATGCTGAATACCATGATGAAAACCATTTTCTGGCCGGACAAGTCGTACGTCCGGAATCCGGCAAAAACCGGAAAGTTGGTTAAAATTAAAAGTTTTATTTGAAGTTGATTAGATGACAGACTTAGGCTTAAGAAGGCATGCTGAACACTTATATGAAAAGCATTTTCTACCCGGACAAATAGTTCGCCCGGAATCCGGACGAAACCGGAAAACTCGTTAAAAGCAAAAGTTTTATTTGAAGTTGATTTGAAGACATATTTAGGGCTAAGGAGACGCTGAGTCTGTATATAACAATCATTCTTCACCGGGACATATAATTCGTCCGGAATACGGTTGAAACCGGAAATTTGTTTGTAAGTTAAAGTTTTATTTGAAGTTGATAAGATGTCCTTTATAGGGATAAGGAGATTCGGCCGAAACCGGAAATTTGGCAGGAGTAAAGCAGGAAGTTTCGGTCAGTATCATCAAAATAGATATGTCTGATAGAGGCATATCTGAACTTGGTTTTATCAGATGATTAGCCTGGCGAATACTGGATCTGGCGAAGACAAGACCCAGTTGTCTGGATCAAATACTAGATTTTTGGGATCCCATCGAAACCTTAGGTCTTGTTATACGCAAGAAAAAAAATCCTGCAAACATTTGTCGGTCAAATGAATAAATCAAATTCTGCATGCTTTTATCGTGCCTCTGTAATCCAGAAGAAATAATTTTGTATCCTTTTGTTGGGCATCGGTCGACTGATCGCCACATCGGGTTCTACTTGTAAAGAATTAAATTCTGCAAACTTTGTCGGGCGCAGTTCTTTACAGTCTAGTCGAGCAAAACATAGACAAAATCAAATGCTCGATGGTTTTGTCAGGCGTCGTTATTCTACATCAGGCTCTTTTTTCACATAAAAAATCAAGTTCTGTAAATTTGTATCGGGTGCATGCCGAAAGACCACAAGACAACGTATCACACATTGTCATTGGCTGCATCTTTGACACAACACAACTCTTCATTCATGCACAAAAATGATTATACAGTTAATACCTTTCTCTATACAAATAATACCTTTCTCTATGAGCCATCTTCACTCAGGACTATTCAGCATGCCACCAGCACCAGGTACCTAAGCTAGGACAAAAGATCCAGGACACTCTTCCATTACAGAGAAATAATATTCCCTAGTTCAGCACAATTTTCTATCTGGATAGTAGGGTATTTTTATCCCCGTGGGTATTTCTCGAACTATCTGGCGCTCGCATCAAAAATCTCTTATGACTGGCCCCCCTGTAAGGAAACATTACAGGAAATGTACGGGTCCCTGCTTTTGCTAGGGCTTGTAATCAGAGGAGTCACGCACGGGTTGACACCCCCCACCCCCCAAAAAGGTCGGCCAGACGATGAAAAGCATTTACTTAAAATATAAAAAAACGTCGGTCAGTGAAAATACCTTGCCCCTTAAGACACATTTTGGCTGGTGATGCCTCTGCTGGTAATATTAGGCCGGCAATCAAAAAGAGTGAGGCGAGATTTTGAAGCTACAGACTAAATCAGTTTTGGTTCCTCCGCGTACCCCATCCAAGGGTCTCGCGTACCCCTGGTTGGGAACCACTGGATTGAGGGTAAAGAGACATGCTGAATCCATTTATGACGATCATTTTCCACCCGGACATATAGTTCTCACGGAATCCGACCGAAACCGGAAATTTTTTTATAATTAAAAGTTTTATCTGAAGTTGATTGGAGCTCCAAATATTATATGAACATTATCTTTTCGCCGGACAAATAGTTCGTCCAGAATCCGGACAAAATCAGAAAATTTGTTTTTTTTGAAGAAAGTTTTATCTGAATTTGGTTAGAGGTTGGATGGGCTGGCGGAGACATGCTGACCTTGTTTTTTAGCCATAGGTTTTTTTGCCAGACAAGTAGTTCGCCCGGAATCCGGCCGAATCCGGAAGCTTGGCAGAAGTAGCACAGGAAGTCCGAAGAAAAACAGAAGAAAATAAGGTTTTAAAAACCAGTCACTCGCTAGTACCGAGCGAGAACAGTAACACAGTTGCAATTCGCAGGTTTGGTGAGTGGCTCGTGTTTAGGTTAAGATTTTTATAATTTTTCCAGTTTTGGTTTTTCATTTTCGGTTGTTTGTTGGTACTCCGCTTTGTTTTGGTTTGTCTCGTTTGATAATTTTCATCCACTTTACGGCTTTTTTCATCGAAATTTTTGGTCTGTGCTAAAGAACGGAAGCGGTTGTCCTCCCGAAATATCTCTTCGTTTTTCAGTCTTTTCGTTGGCCTTTAAAAATCACATTTTGTCTGTTTTTCTTCGAATTTCTTATGCTATGTCAGTCCAGTGTGTGGTTTACAAAAATATCTTTGGCAGAAGCGGCCAAGAGCTGGGGCAGAAGTTTGATCTGTTTCGTTAAAATAGATTTGCGTGTGGGGGTAAAAACACATGCTGAATCTAAAAGTTTTAAGACGTCTGGCGAAGACCGGATATCAATTGTCTGCACTAAATATTCAATTTTCGGGATCCCATCGATACCTTTGGTCTTGTTGCAGATACCATGGTATCTGATGATATGGTCAAAAGTCGTTTTTGCAGTTACTCCTATCTGGCTGGTTACCATGGTATATGATACCGTATTCCGAAACCACGGTCCCGGCCGTAGTAACTGATTGTGGTCAGGGGCGTCACGACTGGGGGGGGGCGCCCCCCCCCCCCCCAATTGCTCTCGGCCAGTCGGTAAAAAATACCGAGTCGGCGCGAAGCAACGCGATTTTTTTTCAAAACAGTTGATTTTTTTCAAAAATGTCATTTTTGTTGTTGAAAACAGTCGTTTTTTCTGCAGAAAACTCAGTAAAAATTACCAGCCTGTCGGTAAATGCCTCGTCCCCCAAAATTTTTTTTTGGCTAGGAACGCCTCTGATTGTGGTATCTAAAACGTCATCTCCACGTTCATCATCACCCAAAGAAGAGCCTAAGTTTTTGTCAATCTGGTGGGAAATTTTTTAGAACGTGGTGTGAGTGGACATAAGTATTTCTTTTGGATGACTTCTGCCACCACGAATTTTGCAATTGTCGTATCTATAGAATACTCATGTGAACAACTATAGTTGCTCACATGAGTGTAAGTCGCCCTTTCCTATTCTGCGTATCTCTTAGATTATTGTCAATTATGAAGATTCCCAGGTCTGTTGGCAATAATTTGAAAACAGGCCAGGACCCTGTATTCTGTTCATGCCAAGACCGTAAATCGAAGATTTTTTGCTTGCCTGTCAGTCGGTTAGTGACACGCTACGAACTTGCTTTGACGTTCATTGAATTACTATGAATAAAGAGGCACATTGACTCAGCCACTTGCCACGATCCGTCAGTTTTATTATTTTCAAGGTTTGGGTGTCATGAATACTCTTGATGACTATCTCGCTCTGCCGATGCAGAATCTCCGGGTACCTGCGGAAGAAAGGAAGAAAGTAAGAAACGGTGTCAAAGCTGCGCTGACTCAGCATTTGCGTCGTTGTGTTTGAGTCGTTACGGACACGTTTACTCCTTCTTCCGGAGAATCACTGGCGTGTTTTGGACTTATATAGAGTATTCCAGGGATCTTTTAGGGAAGAAACAAAACGAGATTTTCTCCTCTAAGATGTTATGTGAGGGATGAGTATCAGTTCGTATATTTCGGCTGTACTTCCTGCAACCGCCTTTCATGGAGGTGCACTGAGTTTCGAGTTTCGTGTGTAGTGGGGGCCAAACTGTCTGCTCCTTTTCATGCTGCTAATGGAATTAAACAAGGCGGAATTATTTTACCTCTTTTATTTAATGTTTTTATAGATGACCTTTTTAAGTAATTAATGGAGACCCGCGTAGACTGTAACATCTCTGGTTTGTTTTTGAACTCGATCGCTTACGCTGACGACATGGTTCTAACGGCGCTGTCGTCGAACGCATTAAATCTCCTGTTGAAGATTTGCGCAAATTATGCAGATACGCACGACATTATTTTCAATTCTGCGAAGTGCAAGTATACATGATTTTTATCCCGAAACATTTTAAATCTCTGATATTTCCGGTTATTCGACTTGGTGATTTTGTTTTGAAGAGAGTACACAAAGTGAAGTACTTAGGTTATTCTTTTAAGGCGTTTTTCCGCGACACAGGTGTGGGCCACGCGAGTGTTTGTCGCTGAAACACCGTTTTGTCTAAAAAAAAAATTGGCGGTAATTTCAAATATCAGAATATAAAAATTAAATTAATGTAAAATCTCAATAAATAAAACTCCTGGCTTATTTCCTTACCATTCTCTACAAAAAGCATCCTCAGTTTGAAGTCTATAGACTTGAGAAAGTAGTTAATTTTATTGTTTAGATACTGTTTGCTGCTTAATTTGAATTTCCCGCCAGAATGGAGCCACAACTCGACAACAACTCGCCAGTTGTTTGTCGATGAGCGACAAAGCGAGCCACGAGAATCCTGTTGGTCGCGGAACACACTTGTGGGCCGCACGAAAGACGAAAAGAAACACTCTTTTCGAGCCAAAGTCGACCCACAAACTGTTTGTGGAAGCACGGAAAAATCCTTTAGACGATGACCAGTATGACGATCTGCAATTTCGTCAGTATCGAGGTCTTTGCGCGCGTGTCAACCACTTAATTCGTAATTTAGATTTTGTACTTTGTCGGTGAGAATTCTATTGTTTGAGACGTATTGCATGCAACCATACTGTCTCCCACTTTTTTATAGCTATCTTGAGACGACGACGATGCGTAAACCAAAAGTTTGTCTTAACAGTACACTCCGTCCTCTTCTTTCATATAATCGACGTTACTCTGCTAGTCAAATCTTTTTAGAAAATAAAATTGAATCTTTTGATTTTATGAGGCGGAAAGCGATAGTCAGTTTTGTTGCAAGGCCAGAAGTTTCCGAAAATCCAATTTTAAAGGCAATTCGTGAGAAGGCAGAATGCCGTTCCCACCATTTCTACCGCCTTTTCCGTCGACTGTGCTATTGCACCGAGCCACCGAATGGATGAATTGATTGCATATATTTAGTAAAGAATAGTCTTGTATTAGTGTAATTTTGATATGTTATCCTATAATATCACAAATTAAATAAATCGCATTGATTATGGCGTAATAATCATCTCTTGTTAAAATCGTTCGAATTGTTTTCTACCACTCAATTGGCTTCCCTTGATGTTATTACAGCCTATGAGTCACCGTTTTAGAGCGGCTTTGAACCCAAACTTGTCAAATCTACTCGACTGCGGATGCCTGAAAAGAGCAGGCGACATCTATCACCTAAAACTTTATCACACCTATCTATCACCTAAAATGTCCCCAAAAGTTGCACATCACTGCCAGTGAGTTATGTATCAAATGGATCAAATCTTCACTTGTATCTCCACACGTAGGGCAGAAGCATCTAGTGCAGGTATCGATAAAAAGAAGCACGGCATGGCGCAGGAGGCACGTGTAATGAAAGGAGATTAGCTAGTAGAAGAAGTCGACAAGTAAGAGAGAGTTCGTAACTCCAGATCCTAAAAGAATGGACGTTAGAACATTGTTCCTGCCCCTCACTCTGAAGCCTGAAATGACCCTTTTGGTTTTCGTGCCTCTTTTTAGTACTCGTGCCGTGCCGAGCCCCTTTTTATTCGGTCCCACATCTACTCTGTCTTTGTGCTGCAATTGATTGTATAAACATTATCACTGTCAATTTTTCCATTTCAGGTCGTAACAAATGCCGAGAAGTCTGGCCTTCTCCTCTGATTGAGAAGAGTTATAATCTACTTCTTCTGATCCTTCTTCTCGTAATCCCCCTGATTTTGATGGGATTCGCCTATGCCCTTATCACTCATCAACTGAGACTGGCAATGCAACTCAATTCTAACGAACCGTCAAAAGATTCTGAAGTGAAGATTCGTGTCACGTGTGGCGAATCAGGAAGTGTGGAAGAAAAGAGGGATCTAGAGCAACGCTACTGTGCAAAGAATTTAGCGCCAGGTGGGTGTTTTCCTCTACTCTTTGAATTTTATTCCAAATTTAATAAGACTGCTAAGATGTATAAAAATTGGAGAAACACTTAAAGCACAACTCGTATATTTATGTTCCAATAATGTTGGTAAAGTATTACAATATTGGTAAAGCAAACGGGAGAATTGGTCCTTACTTCTGTCTTATGTGTGGTCATGAGGACGAAAGCGTTGTTCATTTGATGTGTGATTGTGTGTAATTGAATGAATGAAGAAAGGAGGTATTTGGTGAGAGAGTGTATAATGAAGAATGGATGGTAAGGATGATGAAGGATGAATGTTCTGTTACTGTAAAAATACTTGAACGGTACTTGAGGCTTGCGATCGAGCATAGAACGAGATTATTAGAATAGGAGCAGTGTGTTAGTTATGTAAGTTAGGGCATTGGTTACAATCTTTGTTGCCATAGCCCACGGGCTTTTTTCGGTAATTACATTCTGTTCTGTTCAAAGCTATCTGAATACTGTAAAACCAAGCTCTGCCTTTATCGATTATCCACGGCTTTGGCTGTCTAAGCCTTTTCCCAGACAGATTTACTTCTGGCGAACGTTTGGTAAAATTCAGAAAACCGGTTTTAGCATGTTATTCAAACTTTCGTCGGGAGCATAATGCACATGGACGCTAGCGAATCGTGGCAAGTGCAAATATTAGTGACGTGTCAATAGCGGGTTCAGAATGTAATATGAAATTTGGGTCTCTGGTTTTAAGAATTAACTAGATCAAGGTTGCCTGGGCAACAATGAAGTCTTGAGGCAACTTTTATTCGGAACGCCGACTAAAGTATTGCGAGAGTAACACTTTGGTTTTGTTTCTTCGCTACCGGTTAAATGCTGAAGCTGTCCACCCGCCGAAGTTTTCAAAACGGTATGTCCCAAGAAGAACACAATCGATAATCACATGATCAAATGCTCATGCCTGGAAAAAAACAACAACAGATGAATATCGGAAGAAGGGACTAAATGACTTTGTAGCCAGTTGAACTTTATCCTTTTCAATCGTAGACATCGTGACGGATGAAAACTTGGCACATTATCTTATATAATCTAGTTGATATTATAAAGCTATCCGTAATTTTTCAGGATCAAAATACCATAGATGCCACTATCAATTATTGCGAAAAGAACTCATTGTTTTACATTATGATTTGTACCCGTTGCGTAAACACTTATTTCTAGGTACAGTGATAGACCGTGGAGAATAATTTTCTTACCCTCATGTTTATAGAGATTGAGTGCACCAGTTTGTAGAAATGTCTAGCCCCTCATGGACCCCCCTGTAGCAACCGGTTTGTACTAACAAGTCTCTCTCTCCGTGATAGACATCAAATACACACGAAACAAATAGAAGGTACACCTACTAGCAAAAGTTTCAAACCCCTCATCGCCGAAGATAATTAGAGCCTAACAGCCGATTGGTCGACGGGTGGACAACTTCAGCACTTAAGCGATAGCAAGTCTCTTAACTGTTTCACTATCGGGAACGAGATCGGGAACCAAACTTTTGTTAGCATCAAATACACCGGAAACAAATAATAGGTAACACACATAGATGACACTCCATTAACTATTACGAAACTAGCTCATTGTTAACGTTATCGTTTGTACCCGTTGCGTAAACACTTAATTCTAGGTTACAGCAATAGACCATCGAGACGATCTTTCTTGCCCTCAGATTTACAGAGATCGAATACAATGTGCACCAATTTGCACAAATCCCTAGCCCCTCATGATCCCACTCTAACCGATTCTTTCAAGTCCCTATCCCCGTGATACACACCACCGGAAACAGATAATAGGTACACCAACTAACATAAGTTGCAAACCTCTCATTACCGATGATAATTATAATCTAAAAAATGACTGTTGCTTACAAGTCCCCTACGTGTCTCACAATTGGTATTGGCATTTTTTTTACTTCAACGTGTACCTTACGACTGAAGTTGTCCACCCCTTGAAGTTTTCAAAACTCATGAAGGAAATTTTCTACAAAAACTTGGATGACATATGTTTTTGATCAGCTCATCGAGGGCTATCTATCTGTCTCAGTTCAAATTTTTCGCCCGAGGCCAACTTTCTAACACCACCATTGACAACTTAGAAAGGAGCAAAGGATAAGCTCCAATTTCTTTAGCAATGAGAGAACTTTGAAAGGACAAGTCGTACCTATAATACTAACGCAACTTACTTCCATAATCACTATATATATTTCTAAACTTGGAGACCCCAATTTCGTACCTCTAACCCCTCTAACAAAACCACGCTGATTTTCTCATTTGCCCTGTTTTTCCACCTGCTATTGGCTTTTATGTGTATCATGCTGTCGATGGTTGTCTGCGAGAAGTTGTACCATCAGAAAAAACGGTTATGTAAATTGATTCCCTGTTTTCACTATAAGTTAACGGGTCTCGGGAAAGGCTGAAAACAGCCAAAACCGTGGGTTATTTGTTGAAAGCACAGCCTAGTTTTAACAAATATTTTAAAATACTGCAAGTTGAAGAGTAAATAGTGCGAGGTGTCCTTTAAAGTTTAAGAGGCACATCTGCTGATACCATTTCTCTCGGCAATTCCAAGTCCTAAAAACGAATGATAAAATCAGCTGAAATCACAAACAGAAATGAGTAGAAATGGCAGCACTTTCGGATCCAGTGGGAAAATGCCACTTTTTTCTTTCTGTAAATTTTTTCTATTTATCACTCAAGGAAGATATATTGGCTGTAGGGCCGGGTTACTGCCGCAAATGTTTAACACTTTTTGAAAGTGGTGGACCGCTAGAACATAGCTTTCCAATCGAAAGCAGAAACAGGGTTTAATGAAACGAAAGCTTGGCTGCACAACTTCAGATACTCCTCTCTGGAATAGGCTATACAGCTCCAGTTCACTTCGCAAACCGTAGGCTCTGGCTCGAGGGCAAGCAAGCTCGAGGCCGGAAGTGCAACCGAAATATCCGAAATTATATTTATCCCTCGCATATCATCTTAGAGGGATAACTAGCTGATCAAGAAAACAAGTGCGCAAGCGCTCAGGCGTGGAGTGTAAAAGGAAAATGTTTATCACATTTTATATATAAACAGCTTTAGAACCAAGACATTTCTCTTCCCCATTAACCCAACAAGTATTGAAATAACCTTGTAATCACCCCCCCCCCCCCTTGAAAAGCTTTAAATGTAAGCAAACCGCCAGTATAAATCCAAAGAAATGTTGAAGATCGTGCACGAATAGCATTTGCTCAAACACTGAATGGTCTGCCTGCCATGCAGTCCCACTCTTTATACCTCTTTTCCATTAGCAAGTTAATAACAAGTGCAATAAACCAATTCGTAGCAGACTAATGCCCCCTTTGTCACAATTCATTAAGAACGGTCATATTACAGAAGAGTCTAGTTTCCAACTGTTGATTAAAGAAATACGTCGCGCCGGCTTGTTTTCTGCTGTTAAACCAAAATCCTCATCCATAGATATAACTCCACAAATATGCAATAGTTGAACTTGAGACCTGTCACGGACGAACTTAATCGGACATCTGGGCCCAGCTGCCCATGAACGGGAGGGGGGGGGGGGTCGGGACCGATCAAATTGCGTATTTACACCCCTTTTCCCTCAAGTATACCAGCTTATAATTTGATCACGGTCACGAGTTCAACTCCACGATATATCTCCAACCACTATTATCCAAATCACAACGGAATTTCATTGTCTTATAAAAAACACGGGAAAAACAATTTCCCAGCCCTAGGATCCACACGTAGAAGGAATTTCATCGTCCTATGTTCAAGTTATGAACTTTATTCACTGGGCAATCTGGGCCCATTTGCCCCTGAACCGGGTTGGGGTGGGAGTTGAGACCCACAAAAGACACAACTAGACCCCAATACCCACTAGCGTACCAAGTTTGAACTTGATACTTGCACTGGTTCACGAGTTATGAGCTCCACAAAATGCGGTGAAAACCGGAAACCGAAAGCTGCTACAGCGCTCGCAATAGTGGATTGTTCACGATTGAACACAAATATATAGTTAACTGTTAAACCCTGTCGAATTTATTTAGGCATTTCGTGACGTTTCTTTCTCTTCCCTGGGCACACGGCGAGGAGTCGACGAGAGAATTGTAAATGGAGATTTGTAAAAAGCCGTTCTGCTGCTTCTTGGAGCTTTTGTTTCTATGTTTTGACTTCTGTAATGAGAATGTTGAAAAATGCACATAAATTCTGGTAGTGTTTTGAAGATTTCCTTGTTCAAATGAGTTAGCTACCTCAAACTGAAAAAACTGTACAGCTGTCGACAAAAACAGATTTTTTGCCCAAAATAACGAATTTCAAGTATAATTGTTCCAAGCACTAAATAATCTTTATAACGATACTAAAACGAGGAAAAGTACTGTGTACTAATTTCTAATTTTTTAAACTTTGATGACACCTTACGTTATTCAAAGTAGAGATTGACAATATTGAGGAATATAAATAATTAAAAAAATTTAGTGTTGGGTGATATTTGGATTTTACGATATATCGATATTTTGACTTTCGATATTTCTCTAGTATGTTTCGCTATAGGATCAGGGTTCAGGGTTGCCAAATATTTTTAGCCGAGAGTGTCACTTTTTCAGCCAAAAAGTGCCATTCGGTGTCATTTACAAATTCAGAAAGTGTCACAAAAAGTGTCACCTTTCAGATGTTTTCCACCAAAGAAATACACAATGGGGACGGGAGCGCAACCCCCTTCAACCTCTCGAGATCTAAAGGTGTATTTTTAAGTGACAGTTTTCAAAATTTGAGTCAATATTTATCCTCCGTTTAAAAGCGGATATTAAGTGCTGGTTCTGAACACTGGTCTGAATGATCTACCCCCTCCCAAAAAAAATGAAAAATCGGTGTTTATAGCGAAAACGTCGTTGTCGCCCATAACAATAGAAGGGATCTGAGAGCCAAGTCGTTCACCACAGAATCCCGGCACACAATCCAAGATAACAAGACCAAAGGTTTTGATGGGATCCCAAAAATTTAATATCCAGACAGTTAAATATTTGTATCTTTAAAATTTAGAAACAAATCACGGCTTATAGTGGGGGCTGAAACACCTTCGAAACTTTTGAAACACCCTCGAATACCCTCTTTTTTTGTACATTTTCAAAAGACAGTACAAAAACTGGTAGATCTGAGAAAAGATATAGATTCAGCATGTGTGTTTACCCCTATAAGTCATATCTATTTTGACTTAACCGATTGAAACTTCCTGCCTTACTTCTGCCAATTTTTCGGTTTTGGCGGAATTCCGAAACTACTTGTCCGGCAAAAAAAGCTCAAAAACCACTTCAACGCATCTCCTTACCGCTAAATCGAATATCTAATCAACTACAGATACAACTTTTGCTTTTAACAAATTTTCCGGTTTTGACCGGATTCCGTGCGAACTACTTGTCCGGCGATAAATTGGTTTTCATATTCGTGTTCAGTATTCCTTCTTACCCCTAAATCGAGATACAAATTTTACTTTTAACAAAGTTTCCGGTTTCAGTCGAATTCCGGGCGAACTATATGTCCGGGTAAAAAATGATTGTCACATTTGGATTCAGTGTTTCTTCTTACCCCTAAATAGAACATCTAATCAATTGCAAATTAAACTTTTTTAACAAACTTTCCAGTGTCTGCCGGATTCCGGACGACCTACTTGTCCGGCGAGAAGGTGGTTTTCATGTTCATGTTCAGATTGTTTTCTTACCCCTTAATCGACTAGGTCATTCGCTGTTTAAAAATATTTTGTTTTCCCTCAATTTCAGCCCCCTACCCACCCCTAGATGTAGGGCTACAGAGCTCATACGAACTCGACCTTTCCCTTGCACCAAAGTCCCACCAAGTTTCATCAAAATATCTCATTCCCTTCGAGAGTTATCGTGCTCACAGACAGACAGACAGATGGACAGACGGACAACTTTTGCGACGTCATAAGTATTCCTCCACTTACGTCTTGGGATCCCAAAAACAAACACAACCTTTAGTTCAGATGAGAGATCAAACTTTCAAAATATTTACTTAAATCATGTTTGGGTTTGCTTCTAAGCCATATAGTAGCTGCGTTTTTGCATTCCTGCGGACTGTAGCCGTAGTAGTTGGCATGTGTGCTAATACGGCGTTTTTGCACGCTTTTGCCGTAGACTTTGTCCTTTGGATTCGAACAGCAAAAACGCCTTATAAGCTGCTCAAACAAACAAACCTCTACTCTATTACAGGAAGCGGGCTATTTCCGTCTGGCTAACTAAAAATGGCAAATTAGTACTTTGGTGAAAGGCCTGGGGACTACTCTGGGCATCTAAGAAACAGCTTACTTCCTGGTTTTAAACTAGTGTGCTAACTAAACCAGTGTGCTCTTCTGGACAAACCACAATCTACAGCTACAAAAAGTTCTGGACCCACCATACACAAAAAATTCCCCGAAAACAGAGAGTTGACAAGCAAACAGCAGTCATTCGCAATACTCACATTTAACTTGGAAAAATTCATTTTTGTAATCCAGAATTTCCAGATACTCAGCATCCTCAATTTTCGAAAGAAACCACAGGCTAAGGCTAAGGACAACGGCATCAAGAAGGCCTGTGGCCGTAGCCTGTGGATTTCGTTCTTTGGCCGTTGGACTGAAGAGTAAAAACGCCCTACAAGCAGACAGGCTGCAGGGAAAGGTTTGCCAAGACACCTAATAAGCACAGCTGCTACTCACAGGCGTGTTGTAAGGCATGCAAAGACGCAGCTAGTGTCGAAAATAACCGATTTAATTCGTTCTGGACAAGACCTGCGGTCTCCCATGCAGCTTAGTAACTAACAGAAATATAAATTTCTATAAGTTGTATGTCTGAAACTCAGAAAGTTTCATAAAAGTGTCATTTTAGCAAAAAGTGCCACAATTTGGCCTGAAAGTGTGGAAAGTTTCACGGACTTAAAAAAGTGTCATAATGACACCAAAAGTGTCACTTTGGCAACCCTGTCAGGGTTGCCAAAGTGACACTTTTGGTGTCATTATGACACTTTTTGAAGTCCTTGAAACTTGCCACACTTTCAGGCCAAATTGTGGCACTTTTTGTTAAAATGACACTTTTATGAAACTTTCTGAGTATTAGTCATACAATTTGATAGAAATGCATATTTCTGTTTAGTTACTAAGCTGCATGGGTCACATTGGTGACCGCAAGTCTTGTCCAGAACTCTGATTAAATCGTTTATTTTCGACACTGATTGCTTCGAAGCAAACCTAAACATGATTGATGTAAATATTGTGATAGTTTGATCTCTCATCTGAACTACAGGTTGTGTTTGTTTTATCGTGGGTTATATGCCGGGATTCTAGGGGCAACGACTTGGTTCTCAGACCAATTCTCCTGTTATGCGCCACAACGTCGTTTTCGCTGTACACACCGAACTTTTAGTTTTTTTTTGGGAGGGGTGCCGATCAGTCGGGTAAGTGTCCGAAACCGGCACTTAACATCCGCTTTTAAACGGAAATTGGATAAACATTGACACAAATTTTGAAAACTGCCACTTAAAAACACATCTTTAGATATCGAGAGGTTGAAAGGGGTTGCGCTCCCATCCCCTTGTGTATTTCTTGGGTGTAAAACATCTGAAAAGTGAAACTTTTGAGACACTTTCTGAATTTGTAAATGACACCGAATGACACTTTTTGGCTCAAAAAGTGACACTCTCGGCCAAAAATATTTGGCAACCCTGTATAGGATACGTGTCGTTTCGCCAATATTTACTAACGAAATTGTTCAAACTCTGAATAAATAAGAGATGAATTACGAAAACATATTGCTCCAATTTCGGATATATAAATGTAGGTTATGTTGGATTATTTACAATAATTATGAATGAAAAAATATCGTTTTCGATACAGATATTTACTTTTCGATATAGATATTTGGTCCGATATATCGATATACGATATCCAATATCGCCCAACACTACAAAAATTCGGTTGTCGTAAACCGATATTGAAACTAGTGTTGGGCGATATTTGGATTTTTCGATCTATCGATATTTTCACTTTCGATAATCGATATTTCTTTAGTCTGTTTCGCTATAGGATACGAGTCTTTTCGCCAAAAATTATTAACGAAATTGTATTTAAATAGCATCTTGAATCATCTCAAACTCCAAATACATAAGAACTGAATTACGGAAAATATATTGCTCCAATTTCGGATATATAAATGTAGGTTATGCGGGATTATTTACAATAATTATGAATGAAAAAATATCGTTTTCGATATCGATATTTACGTTTCGATATTCGATATCGATATTTGGTCCGATATATCGATATCGAATATCGCCCAACACTAATTGAAACCATAGACACCTTTACCTTATCATAATTAAGTTTACTGGCAATGTTGCCACGTCAAGTACAATTGTACTTTTTCAGTACATTTTCGTTACGTCTGTACGAAAGTACAGCTTTTTCTAAAATGGCCAAATCTAGTATATTTTGCCTTATCCGTACAAATTAAGTAAATTTTCTTTTTTTCCTACGTCTAATTTGTCTAAACCCCAATAGTAACCGTTTCCGTTGGTTTGCTGCCGTTTCATCATGTCAGAGTGGAAGCAGGGGCGGTCCGAAGGGCATGGGGAGGTGAGGACTTCAAAATATACGACTTGCATCAAAATATCTCATTCCCTTCGAGAGTTATCGTGCTGACAGACGGAGGGGGTTCAAATTAAGGGGCAAACAAAATATTTTGAAACATCTAATGTGATAGTAGATTATGGGGTAAGAAGACATGCTTCACGATGATGAAAACCATTTTGTCATCGGACACGTAGTTCGCCCGAAAAAAAGTTTTATTTGAAGTTGATTAGATGTTCGATTTAGGGGTAGAAGACATGCTGAAGACGATGTTGAAAACCAATTTCTCTGCGGACAAGTAGTTCGCCTAGAATCCGGCCCAAACCGTAAAGTTTGTTAAAATTAAAAGTTTTATTTGGAGTTGATTAGATGTTCGATTTAGGGCAAGAAGACAGGCTGAACACTTATGCGAAAACAATTTTCTACCCGGAAATGTAGTTCGCCCGAAATCCGGCCAAAACCGGAAAATTGTTAAAAGTTAAAGTTTGATTTCTAGTTGATTAGATAACCGATTTAGGGGTAAGAAGAGATGCTGAATCCGTCTGTGAAAATCAAATTTTACCGGGACATATAGTTCGACCGGAATCCGGCTGGAGTCGGAAAATTTGTTATAAGTTAAATTTTTATTTGAAGTTGAATAGATGCTCATTATTGGGGAAAGAAGATACCCTGAGTTCGTTTTTGAGCTTTCTTTTTTGACCGGACAAGTAGTTCTGGAGTTCGGCCGAAACTGGGAAATTGGCAGAAGTGGCAGGAAGTTTTCGTCAAAATAGATATGACATATAGGAGTAAACACACATGCTGAATCCACATCTGAACTTGATTTTCTCAGATGATTAACTATTTGGCCTTAATCTGTTTCTGAATTGTAATTGTAAAAATGTTCAAGGAGTCTGGCGATGACTGGATCTGGCTAAGACAAGACCCAGTTGTCTCGATCGGATATTGAATTTTTGGGATCCCATCGAAACCTTCGGTCTTGTTAGACTTGGATTTTGTTTTGACTTTGAATGGGAAGCAGATGAATATTGCTAGAAATAAGGATTTTGTCTCAGGCAGTCGTCAATTCTATCGGGGCTTCCCTCTCTTTAATAAAAGCTAAATGAAGGGGATGTTACAAGACCTATTATTGCGAATAACATTTTACTTAATCTTATAAGAGTTATAAGAATCGGTTAATATATCATGAAATTTGTAAAAACAAAAAAAAAAACAGATCACCCGTGGTTCTGCGTTTCTTTTCCATTTTTTCTAACCAGTAATGCTTGCGCTTTGCCGGGCTTTAGCCAGTCGTGTAGTGTTGTAGTGTTTACATTAGTGTTGGGCGATATAAATTTAACTTGTGTTGGATTATTTAAATAGTTATATATATCGTTTCCGATATCGATATTTGGTTCGGTATATCGATATCAAATATCACCCAACACTAATTCAAGGTTAAATCATCAAATGTGATCAGCATTGTTTCCGCTTCACGACAGCAGGTTGTCCGATCTGGTCAGTTACTGCCAGTGCTTACACTTTGCAGGATTTATCCGGAAATTCAGGAATTTTCGGATGCCGACAGGATTTTTGAGAATCCAGGATTTCCGGACTTCTCCAGGAATTTTCTATATTTTTAACGGACTGCAGTGACAATTAGGAATCTCACGGAAAATGGAAGCTCTATTTTAGCTACATTCGACGGTCCAACTTTTACCATCTAATAACTTGAAAGCTATGCTTCTGATTTGCAAAAAGACACTTTCAGTGTTTTCACAAAATTTTGCCTGCGGCGTATTTTGTAGGATGTATTCCTTATTTAGAAAAAGGGCGCGTCATTTAGTTGGCGTTGAAGTCTTGGAAGTTTTGGGGGATTAAACCACATTAAAAGCTAGTATTTAAGTTGAATTTTGACAGAAAAAACAGAAATTTTTTGTCTGTGGCACTTAAGGATAATTTATCCTTGATACAATCGTTAACGCTCTGCCTTTTGTCGGTACATCCTGGTGACTCCCTCTTGAATGGTAGTCTCAGTATTTGACGCGACGTCTTGCCCTCCCAAACGATAGAGAAGACAAATTCAGCTGCGCTTGTTTTAATCCTCCAACTTCAAATTGTTTTTGTTCAAATCTTTCAACTACTATGGATTTTGATTTTGTTACGGCAGGGATTTTGTTTTTCAACTTCAAGTAAAACTTTAACTTGCACACAAAAAATCCGGTTTCAACCAGATTCCAAACGAACTATATGTCCAGGTAAAAAAAAAAGGTTGTTATATACAGATTCAGCGTGTCTTCTTACCCCTAAATCTGTCATCTAATCAACTTCAAAGTAAACTTTTCCTTTTAACAAATTTTCCGGTTTGGCCTGAATCCGGCCAAAAAGTTGTCCTGGTAGAAAATACTGTTCACATAAGGGTTCAGCATGTCTTCTTACCCCTTAACCGAACATCTAATCAACTTCAAATAAAACTTTTACTTTGAACAAACTTTCCGGTTTTGGCCGAATTCCGGGCTAACTATTTGCCTGGCGAGAAAATGGTTTTCACCACCGTGTCCAGCATGTCTTCTTATCTCTAAATCGAACATCTAATGAACTTCAAATAAAACTTTTACTATTAACAGACTTTCCGGTTTTGGTCGGATTCCTGGCTAACTACTTGTCCGGCGAACAAATGAGTTTCACCATCATGTTCAGAATGTCTTCTTATCCCTAAATCGAACATCTAATCAACTTCAAATATAACTTTTACTTTGAACAAACTTTACGATTTTGGCCGGATTCCGGGCGAACTACTTGTCCGATGACAAAATGGTTTCCACCATCGTGTACAGCATTCCTTCTTACCCCATAATCGACTATCACATTATATGTTTAAAAACTTCTTTGCCCCTTAAACTAAACCCCCTCCCCCACACCTGAATGTAGGGCTACAGAGCCCATCTACGAACTTGACCTTACTCTTGACCCAAACAATCTTCACACCAAGTTTCATCAAAATATCTCATTCCCTTAGAGAGTTATAGTGCGTACAGACGGACAGACCGACAACTTTTGTGATGTCATAGGTATTCCTCCACTTACGTTTTTGAGATCCCCAAAACCTATTTTACCCCCATGGCCCATGGGAGTTGTACCGTCTAACTTGGGTCTTTCAGATTTTACCTGTCAAAATTGCAATAGGTTAGTTGTTAAAGTGGTGTCTGACTGGATAACAGGAATAAACCCTCTAGACTCTAGAGTCTAGACCAAACGCGAGAGACAAGGTTATGTGCATGGATTGTGGGACTGCAAGTGGAAAATGGAAAAGCTTCGAAAGACAGGAGATCCCCGAACCAACTGTGGTTAGTCGAAAAATATCCAAGTCATTTAAACAAAAACGTTAATTTGGTCCCCAATTTCGTACTGTACATTCTAACCCCTCTAACAGAACCACGCTGATTTTCTCACTATTTGTCGTGTTTTGCTACCATCGATGTGTATCACACTGTCGACGGTTGTCTGCGAGGAGTTTTTCCATCAGAAAAAACGGTTATGTAAATTTTTTCAATATTTTTGCTGCAAATCAACGTGTCTTGGAAAAAGCTAAAACAGCAAAACCGTGGATTATTTGTTGAAAGCACAGCCTAGTTCTAAAGTGTTCAAACATTTTAAAATACTGCAAGTTGAATGGTAAATAGTGCAAGGTGTCCATTAAGGGTTATGCTTAAATGAAATTCTAGCTCCCTTGAAGTGCGCAACTGATCCGCAAAGTCAAAAACGTACTTTTGAACGATACTTTTCGTCCCGTGATCATTTGTGCCACAAGCGTTTTGCTTAAAAATGAATTTCTAGCACCATTAAAGTGTGTATCTTAACCAGAAAGTGATAAAAAGAATTTTGACCAGATTAATGATCCACAAGGGCCCATTATTGTTTTTGCCTCACGGGCTGTGCTTACAGCTGAATTTTTAGCGCCCTTAAAGTGCACATCATTACAGCCAAGTGCAAAAACAAAATACTTCTTACTAAACGATAAATTCTCGTGATTTCCTAGGGCCCATGATCATTCTCGTCTCAAGAGTTTGTCTTACAAATGATCGAAACAAACGAACAAATTCCTGGTATCCTCTGAACCAGCCTTGCAAGTGCCATATGAGCTACTAGCTCTTGTCGAATGGACCTTAAAGTGAAATCATTATTTTGCATTTTGCCTTTTGAAACTTATTAAGCGACCAAAAAATATCATCAAGGTGGAAGATTGTAAACAAATCTTTTTTCTCTCTCTCCCCGTGCCCCCTTCCCAAATGGCGCCCCCTGTGTGAACATAGACAAGCGCGTGAATAATTTATATTCTTGCAGTCACCCGTGAAATAACTATTCAGTACGCATTTGTCACTGCAGGTTGCGAAAAGTCACCAGCTTGACACCGTTTCTGGTTTCCACCGGCCAGAGCGATTAAGTGCAAACAAAACTACGCGTTTCACAACGATGAAGTTGAATAATATGAACCGGTGACATATTTCGACCCTCCCCTCCACAGATAAATCAATCGGATTTCATGCTGTGCCTTCATGATCTGTCCTCCTGTCACTTTGTGGTCCAGAACGTCGGGAATGACCTGTAGGTTGTCCCGGAATCCCGCTGATGTTTTCACTTGCGGAGGAGTTAAAGCTTTAAATTAAAATCGAATAACACAAGGAGTCTAACCTGATTGTCAGAAGCTTCATAACAGATAACACAAGGACGCGCAGCTACAACAGATAATACTTAGGATGTTAGCTTTTATGTTTTTCAAACGTTACGCATTGGAAACGTTATGCATACGAGAAGAGCCGAAACACTGCCAGAAAAAATCTGCCCGACGGATTGTTATAATGATAATCATGAATATTCCTTCAGCCCAAGCTGACCGCGAATCATGGTTGACAGTGCAAAACGGATACGTCAGCTGAATTTTGTTAGAGCTATATTTCGGCCCTTCTTGGCAAGGGTCCAGCAAGTGCCACTTGAGCTTCTAGCTCTTGTTTCTTAAGCCAAATGGCAATACAGTGATTTCATAATACTTCACTTGCAACACTTGTCACATTACTTCCTTTTTAATTCACCTACCTTGGTTAATTTTACTTATATGGCACTTGTCTTACGGCCCAGTGCTACCGATCAGTTTTACCTCGTCCTGTCGCTCAATCCACTGTTCCCGATTTAGGGTTCTTTCAGATGCGCTAGGACGACGAAACTTGGCAGGCTTATCAGGGATCCTACCAAACTAATTTAGGAATAGTTACTTCTCCGATCCGACCACCGTGGGGGGAGTGGAGGTTGGGGGAATCTGGAATCTTGAGGTATCTGTAACTTTGGAACGGGTAATCGGATCTTAATGAAACTTGATATTTGGAGGGGAGGTTGGGGAATCTGGAATCTTGAGGTAGCTGTAACTTTGGAACGGGTAATCGGATCTTAATGAAACTTGATATTTGGTAGGAGCTCATGTCTCAGATCCCAGACTTCAAGTCCAGACCGGATCCGGTGACTTTGGGGGGAGTTGTGAAGGGAAAAGCGGAAATCATGCTGCACGCTCAGTGGGGAGGGATCGGGATGAAACTTCGTGAGAAGAACAAGCCCTACATTGACAGAACCGGACAGGATTCGTACACTTGGGGGAGTTGCAGGGGGGTCTGGAATTCCTGTTATCCCGAGTTAAAGTACTTCCAGATGTGTTGGACAATGACACTTAGCAGGCGTATCACGGACTCGTCCATATTTACTTAAAAACAGTAGTTTCCCCGATCTGACCATCTTGTAGGCACTGGAGAGAGGGGGAATCCGGAAAACTTGATGTGTGTTCAACTTTCGAACGGGTGATCGGGTCTCTGTGAAATTTTACATTTGGAAATACCTCAGGTCTCAGAAGTCTCGTTTCAAGTCCGGGCCGGGCCCGGGTGATGACGAGTTGCACTCGTTCAGATTTGGATACGTTTATAAAACGGATACATCAGCTACGAAGCTTTAACAGCGATATTTTGGCCCTTCTTGGGAAGGGTCCTCATCAGGCTGTCAATCTTCAGGGTCAACGTCGGGGAAGGAAACCAATCTGCAATAAATAACTGAAGCGTCTGGGGACTATACATATCTTATCGGGCAAATTACTTTTAAATAGCACTGTATTGAAAAAACCGGTCCTGAGATTGAATTATCCGTTATGAACCTATTCTGACAGTTTACAATGCTTCAAAAAAAAAAAAAAAGACCATCTTTTCTTTTAGTGGTTGACGCTGCATCCAATACCAACACGTCCGTTACCGAGAACTCACGATGCTTTCCGGGTCATATGAGGTCTTGCCCTAGCTACTGCTGCCCTAAGAACCAGAACGCAGTTCATCATAGCAGACCAAGTGTATCGGACACCCATCATAGTAACAGAAGTCAAAACCAAAATTTTCGAAACTCCGTTCGCAGCACTTACTCTGAAAGGAGTATTACGGCAAAGAAGAAGGTTAGTCAGGTATATATGTTTTCTGTATTTTGTCGTCTTTGGGTTTTGACTTCTTTGGGGGGTTTTGCTTCAAAATGAATTTCTAGCACCCTTAAAGTGCGCATCATAACCGGGAAGTGAAAAAATTTTTTTTTGACCAAACGATCCCCAAGGACCCATTATCGTTTTTATCTCAGGGTTCTGGTCACATACAGACTTCTAGCACCCTTAAAGTGCTCATCGTTAAGCCAAGAGTAAAAATAAAATACTTTGTACCAATCGATACATTTTCGTGACTTAGAAGGGCCCGAGTCATTCTTATCTCAAGGGGTTTGCTAACACATAATCCGAACAAACCGACGGATTGGCAAATTGCTACTTTCATGCCGCTTTCACACTGACGCGTTGAGCACAGAGCTATGCAACCTCGCGTCGTGTTTGCGGTTATGCAACGCAGAGCTTACGCAGTCAAAGAAGAGGCAACGCAAGAATAGAATAAAATTTCTCCAAGTAGCCTACCCATCTAACGCTGGGTGGACTTTTGGCCTGTCTTGCGGGGAAACGCCACTAATCCGTGCCTTAAACCAGACGGTCGGCATTACTGAGACTCCAACCAGCGGCCCTTCGCTTGTGAGTTGAGCGCGCTAACCAGTTTGGCCAGGACGGGGTTTCGTTACCATCGTTGCGTATCATATCATACGCCCGACTGTTGTTTTGTCAGAAGTTTGTTCATGACAAAAACCGGTTGCCGTATGTACATTTTCCACGGTTTTTGAGATCCCAAAAGGTAAGTGGAGGGATATCTATGACATCGCAAGGAAAGGTCGATTTCGTCGTTTAGGGGTGGGGGAGGGGGTTCAGATTAAGGGACAAAGAAAATATAAGAATATAAGGTAAGAAGAAATTCTGAGCACGAATAGGAAAACTATTTTCTCGCCGGACAAGTAGTTCGCCCGGAATCCGGCCAAAACTGGAAAGTTTGTTAAAAGTAAAAGTTTTATTTGAAGTTGATTAGATGTTCGGTTTAAGCTCATTCGTCGCAACTTTCTTACAAAAGAAAAGGCATGTAGGAATCGAGTCAGAAGGCAATCGAATTTTCTCTAACGAGATTTTGATTTGTAGGCGTACTTTTCCTCCCTCCTCGTCACTCTTGGGAAATTATACATTTTGGATTGGGAAAAAGATAGAGTTTTTTGTCTGGCTTCCGATTGGTCTGTATTAGTTTCTGTCTTTGAATATGGACAGGTAGAAAAGTTGACAAAAGTGCTCAAGTTCTTAAAGCCGCTAGTACCGAAAAGGTAGAAGAGCTTTCCGGGATCCCAAAATGTAAGTGGAGGGATACCTGTCACATGGCAAAAGTTGCCCGTCTGTCTGTCTCTCCGTCCGTCTGTCTGTCCGTCCGTCTGTAAGCATGATAACTCTCGAAGAGAATGAAATATTTTCATGAAACTTGGTGTGAGGATTCTCTGGGTCAAGGGAAAGTTCTAGTTCGTAGATGGGCTTTGTAGCCTTACATTTAGGGGTGGGGGCTCAAATTTAGGGGCTAAACAAATATTTTTTAACAGCTAATAAGATAGTCGATTAAGAGGTAAAAAGATATGCTGAACACGAATGTGAAAACCATTTTCTTCTCGGATAGTTCGCCCGGAACCCGGCAAAAACCGGAAAGTTTGTTATAAGTAAAGTTTTATTTGAAGTTGATTAGATGGTCGATTTAGGGGTAAGAAGGCATGCTATAAACTTCTGTGAAAATCATTTTCTACCCGGATATGTAGTTCGCCCGGAATCCGGCCAAAAATCGGAAAATTTGTTGTTGCAAAAGTTTGATTTGTAGTTGATTAGATGTCCGATGTCGGGGTGAGAATATATGACAATCGTTTTTGCCCGGACGTATAGTTCGCCCGGAATCCGGCTGAATCTGGAAAATTTGTTATAAGTAAATTTTTTATTTGAAGTTGATGTTCGATGTAGGGGCAAGGAGATACGCTGAATTCGATTTTGAGCTTTATTTTTTTTGCCGGACTGGTAGTTCCGGAACTCAGCCGAAACCGGAAATTTTGCAGAAGTAAGGCAGGAAGTTTCGATGAGTTTCGTCAGAATAGAAATAACTTATAGGTGTAAACACACATGCTGAATCCGTATATGAACTTGATTTTCTTAGATGATTAGGTATTTGGCCTTAATCTGTTTCTAAATTTCAATGTAAAAATGTTCAAGGAGTCTGGAGAAGACTGGAACTGTTGAATACAAGACCCAGTTCTCTGGATCAAATATTAAGTTTTTGGGATCCCATAGAAATTGGCGTTGTTTCAATCTGGCTTCTGATTGGTCTGTATAAATTTCTGTCTCTAATTATGGACAGCTAGGAAATCTGTCAAAGTCCTTACAGCTGCTAGAACTTAAGTAAACTCTCTAAATTCGGAAAAAGACAGAAGAACATTTTGGTCTGGCTTAATTCTGATTGGTCTATATTAATTTCCATCTCTAAATATGGACAGCTAGGAAAGTTTACAAAATTGCTGGACTTAAAGCCTCTAGCACCAAAAAGACAAGAGCTTTTTAGTCTGGCTTCTGATTGGTCTGTATTAACCTCTGAGTCTGACTATGGACAGTGATAAAAGTTGACAACATTTCTGAAGTTCTTACAGCCGCTAGAACCTGAGGTCCTCATCTAAGCCTGGAGATTGCAAACTAGGATATCCCGCTTTTCCTGTTCGAAATGAAATTCAGTATCCTTATCATTAGGCTCTAAAAGTTTTGTCCTATAAGCCTCCGGCAACCCTTCTGCCACTGGAGAACTTGTTATTGAAACTAGAGTTGTTCCCCAGTTAGTCATTAGTACAGTAGTACCTTTTGCCGCTTTAAGTCCTTCAGGCTACATGTTTCCTTCAGCTTTGATGACCGTGGTTGTTTTCGGTTAATCGGCTATGACTGTGCTTACAGCGTTCACGTTTTTTCAGAGCTAAATCATTATTCAACAAGACCAAAGGTGTCGATGTGATCCCAAAAATCTAATATTTGATTCAGACAATCGAGTCTTGTCTTCGCCAGATCCGGTCTTTGACAGGCTAATCATCAGAGAAAACCAAGCTCAGATACACCTCTATAAGCCATATCTGTTCTGACGATACTGACAGAGACTTCCTGCCGATTTCCGAGCGAACTACTAGTCCAGCAAAAAAAAAATACAGAAACAAAACCAGCGTATCTCCTTATCCCTATAAAGAACATCTAATCAACTTTGAGTAAAAGTTTGACTTAAAAAAAATCCGGTTACTACCGGATTCCGGAATAATTATATGTCCGGGTATAAAACCATTGTCATATACCGACTCAGCCTCTCTTCTTACCCCTTAATCTGCCATCTAATCGAATTTTTGCTTTTAATAAATTTTCCGGTTTTGGGTGGATTCCGGGCGAACTAGTTGTCCGGCGAGAAAATGATTTTCAGCATCGTGTTTGGCATGTCTTTTTACCCGTAAATCAAACATTTAATCAACTTCAAATTAAACTTTTACTTTTAACCAACTTTCCGGTTTTCGCCGGATTCCGGGCGAACTACATGTCCGGGTAGAAAATTGTTTTCACATAAGTGTTCAGCATGTCTTCTTGCCCTAAATCGAACATCTAATCGAACTTCTGCTTTTAAAAAACTTTCCGGCTTCGGCCGGATTCCGGGCGAACTACTTGTCCGTCGAGAAAATGGTTTCAACCATCGTCTTCAG